>JAENPR010000081.1:0-1200000 GCA_018135685.1 Themeda triandra | reverse complement strand
TTTTTGCCGAGAGCTCACCCCGTGGGAGGCGCGAAGCACTTTGCGAGAGATGGCCGGTACTACTACAAAGATCCGAAGTAAGCGAGCGCGCCACCGCTGCAGATCGATAGAGATAGAATTAAGCGCACTCACACACGAAATAAATTGCAATATGCTAGGACCGAAATTGGTCCACACTAACCCGACCGAGAGCCGAGCACACGCCGGCCGGGGAGCCTCGTCGGTGGTGGACGGAAGTGGATTTGGCAAGCCTTAGCTAGCACGCCTTGGCGCGTACGTCGGCGGCCGTCCCTAGCGGCCGGCGATATGTAGCCGCCCCGCGCCGTCGGGCTGTAGGTGCTTTGAGTTTCCTCCGCAGCGCGCCCGGCCGGCCGTAGTGGAGATTGTGCGGGTAGACCTCGAACGCCGACGTTGCCGATCGGGGCAACGCTCCACGCGGTTTTTTCGCGCGATGCCGAGGTTGGCCGCGGTGCGGAGGAGATGCGGCGTCGTCGGCGAGAGAACGAAGAGGTGGACGCGGTGGGCTCGGCGTCGCGGAGTCCGGCGGAGACGGCCGTGCGGTCGGGGCCGGGCGGACGCCGTGGCCGGGGCTATGGCTTGCGTCGCGGCGCGTCGGCGGCGGAGCGATGCGGCGCCGGTGCTCAGCAGGCGGCGCGACGCCGCATGCAGACGGGGTCACGAGCGACGCCGCAAGGCCAGCCTCGGCGGCCCGATCGTGACGAACAGGGATCGGGAAGCAGAGGCGATCGCCAAGAGAAGGGCCGGCGGCGCTTCCTCGCGCACTGCGACGGCCGACCGCGCCTCCCCGAGCGGATGAGGTGCTCTCTGCGCCGTACGAGCGGCCCCACAGCCGCCGCCTGCCTTGCCCCCAAGCACCGCCGCGCCGCCGGACGAGCCGCGAACGCCGGAGGCCGCCGCGCGCCCGCCGCTAGCGCGCCGGAACGAGCGCTGTCCGCGTGCACCACCTATACGGCCGGGCGGCCGCCGCCATGCCGATGATTGAGCTGAACTCTCTCTCGCCTCGGTGAACGTCGGGAGCGGAGGAGCATGCGGCCGTCGTCAACGAATGAATTCAATGCTCACGACCCGCCCAAAGTAGCACGTCGAGCATGTTTCGGACCCGGCCAAAGCGGTTGTGTGTGGACGAGGCACGGAGTTGACGCTAGCGGTGCTGCTGCCGACACCGTTGAATCTTTACTTGACGAAATTGGCGGACAACTCCGCGCGCGGCGGCGCGGCCTCGTCACCCAAACTTTTTCAGCTGCACGTTCATGGGCTTAAGCAAATTTTGCCGTCCACTACGGGCCGGCTAGGACCCGGACCCCTCCTCGTATTCCACGGGTGTGTGTGTACGAAGTAGAACATACGTAGTAATCCCAAACAAATAAACGGGGCCTAAGCCTAATCTCGAGCCCATCGGCCGAGGGACGTCCACGGTTCGTCGATGGTTTTGCGCCGCAATCGAACGGAGACACAAGCGCGACATCGTAGGCCGTCGTCTCCGAATCCGGCCATGCGCCGCCACTATGTGCTTCACCGCCGGCGGCTCATGAGCTCTAGCGACATTGGGTCTCGGGCTCGGCCGAGGCGCATGTGCTCACGAGGCGCATGCGAGACACGCCACACCGCACGGCGTTCACGAGCTCGGCGGACCGCGGCGCCCGAGCCACGGCCGCCGCGTGCTGCGCGCTTAACTAATGACATCATTATGACGCCATGACTATGTCATATATAGTCTTTTCCTCTTGGAAATAAAGCTAGAAATACATAAATACATTTACTCACTCTAGCCGTCCATTCCACAATCCGTGTCCCGCACGCTCTCATCCGCAACCCAATCCGTGTGTCTAGAATCTCCTCATCAAGAACCCAATACGATTTTTTTCTCCGATTAAGATAAACCGGCTAACAAAATCAGCTCGTCCGCAAATAAAATTTGTATACTCAAAAGTAGTGCTACTAATGTTGGAAAAATATATTTATAGTATAATTAAAACTTTTGTAATATATCAAACTATGGATATATATAGATACATTCATCGTTAGTGGAAATATCCATAGATGCATGAAGTTTTAGTAAAAAAAAATCAACATTTATTCAAAACTTTACATATGTTACTAGAACAATAGCAACTCTGCAAGCCACATGCAATTTACTGGTAAGCAATAAAGAAAGTTAATTTTGGGAGTTCTTATGTATAATTGATTAGTTAGTTTGTGTTGCTTAGGATGAGTAATTAAAGTACACATGGCGCCATTTTTTCGATTCGCTTAGCTTCCCGGAAGCACAGGCTCGATCAAGTATCCATATAATTAAGATCTTATTTATTTTTATGAAACTCGGTTACATTTGAGGTACATCATCCTTTTGGCTGCGGCGAGGCATGCGCGTCGTTGCCACATGTACGGTGGGCACCTCTTCACGCTTGTAGCCCCTAATTTTGCAATAAACGGTGCTACGAAGCAATGCATGGTGGCAAAGCCATCTCACGTATCTCTTTGGTGGTTTGTTCCGTCCGGACCAAAAAATAATGGTAATTCATAACCTTAGGCGACAAGGCGATGATGACGAACAACATGCCGCTTCACCGCCCACCCCAAAAGGTGAGTCTAAGAACTCCGGCCCATGACGAGATGCTCTCTCGCATCCGTCTTTCGCAGGTCGCTACAAGTGATGATCTTGTAAAAGGATCAATCAAACTCGATCTCGCTTGTTCTCTATTGCTATTTGCTTCATGTGGCTTATCCATAGCTTCTAACAATAATTTTCTTAAGGTGTACGGAGACCGGAGGGTCATGGCGAGCCGGAATGGTTTCCGCGGGATCTTCGGAGCAAGGACTAGGGCTTCTTGTCGATGTTCGAGTATGGGCCTTCTCGGCTCGGGAATGCAATCGAGGTAACCTCATTTCATTACATGATGTGTAGGACTTTTTTTCTTTGTTGCTACCGGGTTAATGTGGAATATAGCACGCGCACATGGCAATGTCCAATTTGTTGACCGAAAGGCCCAGACCATGCTCGTTTCTAAATGGCTTCTTGTTTACTTTGAGTGTTTTAGCATTAGGATTTGCCTAAGAGTGTAATTAGCTAGGGCTATTAATTCTAAGCAAAACTGTTGTGTGAGATATAATGTTGCATAAAAAAAAATCTGGTCGCATCCTTGTCGGTGGTTTTAATCGCACACGCGCGTGAAACCGAGCCCGGTCAAAAGTTCAGCATCCTCCACGTCCCGCACTCGTACGTACGTGTACCTTGGCTATTTTGCTGCACGCCCTTTGGGCTTGTCTTGGCTATTTTGCTAAAGAGTGTTTGGGTTCTCGAATAAATTGCAAACAAGTCCAACCTTCTAAAATGGAGCCGCACTCACAACTTCGAAACGAATTTAGTTTTTTTTTAGATGTTTTTTTTTGTTTTGGAAGTTATGTTGCCAAATTTAAGTTTATGACGTGACATGGGTCCTGATTTTTTTCTTCTTCTTCGGGTGATCCATATGAAGGCTAACAACAACATTGTAGTAAAAAGGGTTCATGTGCCTAATAATTGACTTAGTTCCTGCATGTGAGAAGGTAGGTATTAGTGGTTATGTTGATGGATAATTTTCCCCGTTAACCAATGCCACAAGGAGCCACATGAGCAGTCATAGTATACCTATTTGAAGTAGTTAAAACAACTGCTTTTCTTATTGAACAACAAAACAATATTCTATTTGCCACCTAAGCAAGATTATTACATAAGATTATTAATTACATCTCTAGCTGATCTCCACAGTCCATATGGTCTGAAATAAAGTAGCGCTCAATAAAATGATGTTGCTTAAGAAATTTTGACGATAACACCTATATTCAACTTACATGTAAACCACGTACTGCCAAATCTTTCATCCATTAACTTCTCTCGAAATAGCATAAAAAATATTGCATTTGGAAATTTCACGAGGAATTTTAAGAATTAAAATATGTTTTGCCTGATTTCATAAGGTTGAAAACGATCGATACTATACCAAACTGGAGTTTATATATTTGCTTCGTGATGGATGGAATTCCTTTTCTTTCGCCTTGCAAGGGCACTCTTGCGCTTGTGCCCGGAGGAGTACGAGGGAGAGAGGAATTGTGAGCCGCAGAGGAGGCTTGCGTGGCTCGCTCTCGCTCCCCGGCTTGCGTGGCTCTGCGCTGCTCCCCCGAGCTAGATGTACATGGCGCACGGATCGAAGCGCTCATCGCGCGGGCCGGCGGAGACGCCGAAGTTGATGTGGCCCTCACGAAGAACGACTTTCGATCGATGACCCGGTCGAGCCGTTTTAATTGGGTCTCTCTTTTTTTGTTGCATCAATATCACAATATCCCACTAACGTATACTCCCTCTGTTTCACTTTATGTGTCGTTCTAGCACCAGTTCTCTGTTCCAGTTTATGTGTCGCTTATGCCACTGTACACGGGTCCTACACCTACCATTTAGGCATGCGACGCTGCAGCTTTGTTCTGTTACCCGGTCATCCATCCCAACTCCCTTGTTCGTATCCACAGAAAACCACATGCAGCACTGTAGCTGGACTTGTTTATGCGAAATCGAAGGAACCAAAGGACAAAGGTCGTTGTCAATCGTAGGGGTGTATTGTTCTTGGTGCCAGACTCTCCGACGACACATAAAGTGGAACGGAGGGAGTAGATACTATATATAGGATAGTATATTTCTTTTTGCTCCATTCTGCGGGAGCTTGACTATGGGGCGTACCGCTATAATCTAGCTAGCATATATGTATAAGTCGAATCCCATACCCTCTAGTGTTCTTAATAATGAGCTTGACCCAAATTGAATCATAAATAAAGCTGATGTCCGTCGGGGAAGAGATTGTTGTTTAGCTAGTTGAATGAATCGTGGGGAACTCTAGCTCTTATGTACCTCACCTCCTGCCACATGCATGTTGTGGCGACGTATGCATTTCGCCTAAATAGGTACACATATACCAGAATACCATATACACGATATTGTAAATGTATAGATTATTAATTAATTATTGCTTGTGGAACATAGTTTGCGTCAATCCATACATAAAACCCATGTCCGTCCGGTTTTGTGGTTATCGATGATCTAGCTCGATCTCCTGTGTATACTCAGGACATGATATTTAATTGTGTCGGCATCTAATTTGTACATACACGTGACGGTCAATGATTATTTTATTGCATATTAAATTGGTTTTGAACATACTACAAGTATGTGACCCTTACCATGTGACACGTGAGTACTTAAAAAATTATATTTGAAACATGTTTCCTATGCTACAAGTATGTGACCCTTAGCATGCTACAAGAATGTGACGTATATAAATTTAAGTATTTTTTCCATGCTAGAAGTATGTACATATAATAAATATTATTATTTTGAACGTATATAAATTCAAGTATGTTTCCCATGCTACATGTATGTGACCCTTAGAATGTGACACCAAGTACTTAAAAAATCATATATGCTATGTATGTTGCAGAAAAAAAATACTGCTAGAGTAGGCATTTGAACCCAAGACCTCATGCTGAAGTCACGTAGACTCTAACCAGTTGAACCAAAGAAGTGTTAAGTAAACTATGGCAACGATTTTACTTGTTAATTCTAAACTCCGAGCTTGGCACCAAGATCATTGGCGTCAAGCTATCACCGCCACACTAGCATGGTGCTTACATGGTCAATTGGTCGGCGCCAAGCCGAGGGTCTAGATCTAGAATGAAACCGCCAAGGTCTATTTGCGAGAAACTTTCCGAAATAGGGCTGAAAAGTAAAAAAACACGGTCTTTGAAGCTGCAACAATACTTTATTATGTGGTGTGTTGTGTGTATGTAGTGGAGACGGAGTGTAAGCAACAACTACTTCACTCCCATAGCTAATCTATCCTTCTCTCTCTCTCCCATGTACATCACACTCGTGCCACTTGCATGCCCAAAGGGGAACTACCTAATAGCCGTATCATGTACTGTATGTAGCTACAATTCTTGGAAGATTTGTGTTAAAAATTATCAAAACTTAATGTAACGACCGACAAGCATTGTATCCGAAGTTCTAAAGAAGTGGTGTATCTAGAACCAAAACAGAGCTATTGTAGAAGCGAGATCTCTCGGGGAGGATTGGGCCCTCTCCCGTCCTCCCGTACTTGATTTGTGTCACAAAACAGATTGTCAAGATCGTTTATATTTTGCGACCGTTTGGAGTCCCACACCACCGACTTTGTCCTTGTCCACGTACCTCCACCGCCCGTGGAGGCCGCTGCCCTCGTGGTCATCCGCTCACTCTCTCCGGATCCGATCCGGCGCCTCGGATAATCCGATCATCGTCACGAGCCACCGACGGGATGTGGAGACCACCGCACGACCAATGGCGGCGGCGGTGCTCCGTCGAGAGCTGGACACGATTCCTGGCCACGAAGACGATGTCGATTCTCTATATTAAGGACTGTCTAGGCATCAACCAATTGATCTGGTCTCTCCCATCAACTAAATTGTTTTCATGGATTTACACCATCTTCTAGCTATACACCACCTTATTACTAAATTTACAATGACTTATTTAGTGTAATTTATTGAACATACTAATGTAATTTGAGGATAATACAAGATGTTAGAGAAATATGTGCAAATCATGAAGATCAAATATAAAAACACAATGGTGCTAAAAAATATAAAAACACAAAAATTTCAATTGCTTTCTGTAATAGTCAGATAACAAAATTAAATTTTAAAGAAATGAAAAAAATTGGCAAATGCATATCAAATGTAACAAAAACTAATAATCAAATTTTACTATAGTAGCCATATATATCACAAATTAAATTTTAAAGAAATTAAAAAAATTAAAAATGCAATGTAGTTCCTCTTGCTTTTGTTTACCATGACATGGATGCCTACTTTCTGGTTGCCAAGGCATTCACGAGAGGTACGCTTCTTGGCTATATAGTGTAGAAGGGAAAAAATCGGCTGATAGGAAGACCTAAATCAACCGGTTGATAGATAGCCTTTCTCGCAACTAATTAACATATCAATGCAAAAATATAATATTTGATTACTTTCTTAAAACTTATGTTCTAGGAGTTGGTTTTTATATTGTGACTGGCCCATCCACAAGAGCATATTACTCCAATCCCTAATTGTGGCGCGATTCCATTTTTTGAAGATACAATTTATAGTATGGTTATTTATATTAAGTGATGAAAAAATTAATGTGTTTACTTGGGAAGAAAATATACAATTGTTTATTAGAAGCAACATCTAAAGTAGAAAAGAAGAAAACAAATCTCTTTATGTTTGTAGAAAAGAAGAAAACAAATCTCTTTATGTTTTCTTTAATTTTAGTCGTCATTACTCCATTTCATAAATTAAGCAAAGGAGTTGGCACAGAAGAAGGTGATATTGTAGTCTACTATTCTCTACAAGGAAAGCTAAATGCACCATTGATTTTTGAAAGAGAGCCTTGGTGCTAGTGATTTTAGTGTTCTTCCATATATCCATCCGAATGGCATGATTTTTTTTAAACGATGCCTAAACATCTGCTTTTATAGGTAGAACGCAAACACCGAGTTCAATACAGACTGCCAGTCTAACAGATATATAGCTAGAAACACATATAGCTAGAATGAGATCAACTAGAGTTCACGAAATGAGATAAAACTACAGCAGGAAAGGGTTTTGCATCATCACGATCAGCATGCTGTGCGAGAGCAGATCAACCTCATGTGCGAGAGGAGATCAACCTCGTATGGGCAGAAGTCGAGCTCTTGGTACGGATCGGCCACTCGGTGGCGTCGGAACGGTTCGGTTTCCACTCCTCCTCGCATCGAGCTTGCTCACCTCCTTGTTTTCCGGTTGCATAGAAATTTGCTCATGTCCACACCGAACAGCAAAGGTCTCATCGGCACATGGTTCGACCGCAAAAAGAGTGTGCCACTCTCCTCGCGAGAAGTGTAACGGTGCCGCCGTGGCCGCTGGACAACGAGACAGATCGGCGGCGCGCAACGGCCGCCGCTCATCGGCCGTGGAATGGCCACCTCCTTGATACGATGCCACAATGTCCGGTCTGCGATCCCATTTGGCGATTTTCACGTGCCCACACCGAATGTCGCGAAGTTTGCTAGGATGATCATGCCCGGCAATGTGTGTGACCCCCGGCGTCGGCCGGCGATGGCGGACAACGAGGCACTTCTTCGCGCGGCTCAAACCGTACCCGGCGGGGAGAGACAATGCAAGCCGGGCGAGCTACACCGCCACGCCGGCACCATGTGAGGACGCGGTCCTCCCCGTTGATCCACCGAAGTGCACGGCCCGGCGAGATGGTGTCGTCGCCCGGGGCGACGGGGACGCCTACCCCCGTAGTAGGTGCCCAACTCGAACGACGACTCGCCGAACCTGCCGGGTGATGGGGCGAGCCAAGGCAGGTCCCCACACGCCGTGGCCCCGCTCGGAGTCGGAGGAGAAGATGCGCACGTGGAGCGTCGATGGGTTGCCATTCGACAGCTCCGCCACCGCCAGGCTTGAACGACCAAGACGGGGCGAGCGGGTCCACGTCGAGCGGGCGTGGGACGGGTCCGCACGTGGTGCGGCGGGAGCTCAAGCCGCGCCCCCGTGATCGGGTTGCACACGGAGAGCTCGATGGGGTGCCGGCCGTGGCGCTTAATCGTGCTCCGTCGCGGTGGTTCCGCACCGCCGGGAGGACCCGGGCGAGCGGTGAGATGCCACGGGCAAGTATGGCCCGACTCGCGGGCGCCCACGTCGCCGTGGTGGTTTGGTGGAGGCAGGAGCGCGGCCGGTGACGGGCCCCGCTGTCGCATCGTCGGAAGCCGGGGACAAACGACGGAGCGGAGACGCGGATCGCCGCTTTCGTGGTACGGGCCGAGGAGGAGTGTCGGGATGAAGAACGGGCGGCCTCTGCCCGTCGCCGTGTTCCCGCCATTGTTGAGGAAGCCGCGGAGATGACGGAGGAAGGGCGCGTCGAGGATGCTCCGGCGTAGGGACTTGGAGGCGGCGGCGGCGGATGGCGTCGCCCGGTGGTGCCGCATCTCACGACAATCTCGAGCACGGGATCATCGGGCGGCGGCGATGATTTGGTGGTGGCCTCTTTGGTTGTAGGTTTTCCATCGGGGATGGAGAGCCACGGCACCCGGCCGGGCCGGCCGGAGACGGGGGGGAGAGAGAGGATACGGAGATGGAAGCGGAACCCGAGCGGGTTGAAGAGGGAAACGAGGAAGAGGAAGGTTGGAGAGGATAGGTGAGGTAATGTCTAGGTAGTCACATGCCGGCGCATCGGCCGGGCGACGGCAATGGCTATCCAAGACGAAGCGAGTGCCAGTTTTATATACCTAAAAGAGTGTGCAACCTTTACCGGTGACTCAATCAATTTAATTAAAAATTGACTTGATTTATAAAATATAATATTGGTCATATCTATGTCTCAAGATAGGTTTTAAAAAATAGAAGTATATATATAATGCGTGATCAATAATAGTTATTCATAAATATATACAACTTATTAATAAATATATAGTATTTTTATATTTTGATCAAAGTTGAGATTCTTTGATCCCTCGAAAATGTGACGTGCACCTTTTGGGTTTGGTTGGTTGGGGGGTGGGGGCAGGGAGTATGGTTGGATTTTGGAAAAGTTTGACTTTAGGCAACCAAAATATTTTTGTTGTGACTCAAATTTAATATTTATTTTGATTGAAAAAAGGTCAAACTTTGTAAGCTTCAACCAACGGGGAGTTATGCTTGCAAAGTTGCTTCTCCATCAATTCCAAATTGTAAATTGTTGTGTGTGTATCTATATCTATACCTATTAATAATACGGCAAAATTTTTGTCATAAAAAAGTTTCTGCCATCATATTTTTCTCATTAGTGTCGATACTATCATGGTTCGATCACAATTTTTTCACCAATCTTTCTATCTTTCTCTCTGCTTCTTCGGTGCACGTGTACGTACCGTCGCTCACTCTCCATTTCCGGACATAGGAGATTAGAAGGTAGATGAGAATAAAAAATAAATATAGGGTTCTTAATGTATAAATTGTAGAGTGAAAGAAAAGGTGGAAAGGAGCTTAATTATTTTAAAATATAATGGGGTTCTAATTAAAACGTTGAAATTGGATATTTATAAGAAAAATGAGATATTGCAAAATTATCCAAAAAACATAGAAAATGCCATACTAGTTTTGTTAGTTTCGTAAAATATAATCTATCCATAGGTTATGAATGTTGTTAGAGTGTGCTTTTATCTATAAGTAAAGATATACTCATTACTAAATAACTAATGCACTTTGCATCGTAATGAAAAATATACCAAGAGCCATTTTCTTGCCAACTTTTTTTTTTGTTCTTCCTACCATGTCCAATGTCGAACACTGGAGACGCGGTTGGCATAAGATGCCAAAGACACGGGGCTACCAAGACGCCACCGTGCGGTGTGCCGCAGCTCTCGGACACGGCAGCCGGTTGTGACCACGGTGAGACTGTGCTGTTTCCTGATCCGTGTCGGAGGTCGCTATCGAGAAGCTGCTTGTGCGCCGATCGGTATCGCTGATCGAGCCCCTCATTGTCACCAAGAGGGTCTTGATCTCTAGCCTCATCCTTGTCCAGAGATACGCTAGCTGGCCAAGGGAAGCAAGTGAGGAGTGTGTGGTCCATACAGGTCCACCACCCCACGTTCCTTGTGCACGGTTACTATCGCGGCGACCGAACGCCGACGATGACGACAAGAAGTTTAAGGAGGAGCTACACCACCACAATATGAGTAGTCCGAACTTAAAGATGAAGAACTTTAGCATCTTTGTCTACTACAATAGTAGTTCCTTGTTAAGTGAAGAGGCTCTTTTGACAAAAGTTGAGAGCCTGCATGTTTTCAAAACCGAAGCCAACAACTTCCCTACGACAATAGTGATGATCGAGAAAATACTTTACGTGGTTTATTTATGGTATACTAACCGTGGCTAGTAATTTCATTTTTCATCAACAATAAAATAAGGAACATTCTTACGCTACATCATATAAGTTTAAAATGGACTGCAAAAAGGTTGGTCGACAATTTATTATAGTGCTACACCACTCTAATTGCTCGTTGTAGTCTACACCGACCATTATATTTATACATATCTCCAAATTATTATTTATGTAACCATTCAACAAGTTGTTTGACCAACGCACGTGGCATGTTTTGCTAGTATATATAATAATTAAAAGCCAAAATTTCTCATTGCCCTTTTTTCTTCCACCCTTGGGTCCACCACCGACACGGTTATGTTGAGGAACCAAAATAAAAAAGCGTCCGACAAAAATCTTGATGAGAAAAAAATCCCCTTCCATGCATCCCACAAATATGCTCTCACGTTTGAATGGAGTTAATTAATATTCCTATCCAAATCGGTCTCTTTAACATATATGCGCTTAAAGAAAAAACTACCACGTACGTCTAAACCAAAAAAATGAGATATCCAGGGGTTTTCTAATTCACCATTTCCCTCCTAAGCTCTAATTTATTTTTGATAGAGATTAGGAGGTTTGAATCAAAAAATTTAGTATGCATGTTTTCGTCTCCATCTCCATTTCTTTTTTCAGTTCTATATATAGTTCATACGGTCCCGTGCAAAGGAACGTGCTGCCCCGATTATATATATCCTTGCCTCTTTTCCATGATTTTTTTTATTTTTTTCTTTTACTGGTGCATAACTCTGGTTTTTCTTATAAAAATAAAAAAAGGAACAAACTTCAACCACCAATATGTAATAGATACATATTTATGACTAAGTGATTATTATAATTTTGATTAATATTAAAGTATTGTTATAAATCCATTGACGACCTAAATAAAAACAATCAAACTACAAAATGAAATCTTGAGCTTTTTGTCGTCCAATCTAATAATTAAATTAAATGTTTATCCAAGTTATCCGCATATGTAAGTGCAAATATCCAAGGTCTTTGTATATCTGTACAATTAACCCTCGGTAAGGGTTAACATGTGAAAATCAAGCAAGTCTGGATCAATTACTAATACTTATTATTATGAATATCATGGTGATCGTAAAAGAAAGTACAACTTCTAAATTATATGGAAATGATAAAAGTAAATAGATATGTAACAATGCCGTCGTTGTTTCCTTTAACAAGCCTGTTCTTTAGTGATTGGTGAAGCAACCATTTGCAACATCAAAAGGAGCACGCGTGCGGTCGGCAAACATCTAGCAAACAAGTCGAATGTTTAATAATTTGTTATTCTTATTGCAATGCACGGTCTTTTTGTTCACCTCTTTTTTTTCCATCCAACCATGCCTACTCTTTGACTAGCTAGATCGGCTTCAATTCTTTAACTAAATAAAAATAATTAAAGGCCAAAACTATTTCCTTCTTCCCTCCTATTATTATGTCCCCTCGCGCCCGACTTTTATCGTAAAAAAGCCCCGACTACTATTTCTACCCTAACGGGACTAGTACAAAGTGTCCGTGCTAACGCTACGGTTTTATTTCGTGATGCATGTGAATATAACCAAAAGATGACATTTTAGCATAGTTTAAATCTCACACATGCATACTCCATATAATATATGAATTGGTTAAGTAGAATCTTGGATTTAAATAGGTAGTTGTATGAGCTGGAAAAAACGGTAACAATAGAGCTATATCACTGGAAAACAGCAGGCATATATGATCGTACAATCTTCTTACTCTTACTTCCACCATAACACTATGAATGCAAACCATGGTCGCGGCCGATCAGTTGGCGATGGCCACCACAATCCTAATCATGCGCCACCCTGAACTCGCCAAATAAGTGGCACTTTACTTTGAAGTTTAGTTTCTCTGCAAATATCACACCCTAGGTGCAGTCCATGCTACCCTGAACTCCAGCCGAGATAAGTGGTACTTTGTAATCTTAATGATATACATAAACTCGATTAATTAACATAGTTCTAGAAATAGGATTATCAAAATACCGGGCATCATATATGTAAGCTCAAATGTAAAGACCTTGGTGGCATGGAAAGAAACCTCCTAGATTCATCGGATCATGCCGTGGCTTTCTTTGACGCCTATTAATACTAATTTACTATCCAGACAAAATCTAAATTCTGGTTGGATGTCTCCACGATGTGTCAAATGAGGCTCCCTAATGAACTCCCACCTAGCTGCTTCTTGTGTATAGCATGAGAAGCCCAAGTCTCTCCTCACAAGCAATCGTGTAGTTGTTTGTCGAATGAACCGCAACATGAAAAACATAACACGCCGATTAAAGCAATTTCTGCATCCAGTTGTTATAAACAGCAATTCTAGCATGCTTGTTATTTCCAAGTGTTGGGAAAAAATCTATATCAGCTTTAACGTTCCTATCCATGTGCACATGCTTTAAAATTATAGAAACAAAGAGCATAATTTCATAATTATAGAAACAAAGAGCATATATACTTCCATAATTATATTTTTTTAGTGCATTAAAAAGACAAAACTGAATGCTATGTCGAGCAAAATGATATGTGGCACTCACTATGCCACTGTGGGCTGAGAGAATACTGAAACGCTGAAACCTATAGGCTCGAACAGTGAATGTGTGTTTGTTACATATAATCAACAACCAATAAAGGCCGGAGGCGGACATACAAGCTTTAATAAAATACAGAGGTGTCACCATTGATAATCATGGGAGTTACCATCACCTGCTGCCATCAAATCAACTGATTTCCACCCATCGGTATTACCAAGAACAGTCAGGGATTATCAAGAACATGATAAATCAATCTATAAAAAAATCTAAAAACAAAGATACTGTTGATCCGAATAACGGGACGGGGAAAGAGGGTGCATTGTACATGGGTCTTTCCTCTTTTCGTTGGTCCGCGTGCTCGGTAGATCACGCCGCATCCAAGTAGATTCGTATGTCATCGGAAAATTCAGAGTGCAGTAGTATTAGATTAAAAAAAAAGGAGGACGGTTGTTCGACGGAGAACGAATAAATCAACTCGACATTGGCACATATAGAAATCTAAAGATCTTCTCTCCGGTAAAAAAAATAGAAACTAATAAAAGGCTAGCTCCACGAGAGCGAGAAAACTGGCTTGGCCTATAGTATAGTATGCACTCAATGATCTGATCCTAAGTACTGTATGCACTCAATGATCTGATCGAGCAAAACAACACGGCAAGGTGATCTGATCGGTGATCTGATCGAGCAAAACAACACGGCATGGCTATGCATGTACTCTCACACACCCCGATGCCCTGATGCGTGTACTGTAAACTCACACAGCCCTGTGACAGATCAGGCTTTGCTGCAGCCTTCATGTCGCCGGCCGGCAACACAAGCCAGCATTGTGTGAACACAGCCGCATTAACTACCATGATCAGTGTTGGAAAAATACGGAGTACTATGCACAAAGCAGCACAGGCGGCAGAGAGAGAGAGGTGCCGAGACGGGGCCTAGCGCTGTTGCCTGGCTGGCCGACGACGCCAAGCGGCCGAAGGCAAAACAAGGCACGACGTACGAGTGCCACTGAGAATCCGATCGCATGATCACACCCTCTGCCAGCAGGTTCCTCCGGACGACGCCAAAACCCACTCCGATCGTCCGCACCGTCGTCTCCGTGGCTCCACCTCCAGCCAAACCACTTGCAGGGCTGGGACGACACGGATTCGCGCCTCTCGATCGGCCTCAGCGTCTCCCTCCCCTGCTGCGCCACGAACCCCCGGCTGCGCCATAGAATGGCTTCACCGCGCTCCGTGTGCCGTCTCGTCGAGCACGGAGCGTGCACGGGACCTCGCCGGGTCGGTTCGGCGCACTCTGCGCTGTGGTACCTGAACCGGTGTCCCGGGCGCCTGGCGAGGACGTCGGACGACGTCGGACGCCGGAGATTCACGCAACGACCCACGCGCGTCGCTGCCGCGCGGGCCCCGCGGTCTCGCCCTGTCGCATCACACCGGGCCACTGTGGACTCGGACAAACGTGGTGGCTGTGCGCTCGTGTGGCAGGCTGCCAGCCGCTGCACCAGCAGTCGTCGTGGGCGATCTGGACCAAGCGGCGTGCCAATTGCCAAACCACGTGCACGCATCACCGGCGGCCGCGCGCGCCCGGCGTCGCTCAACACGCTGCATGACCCATGACCCGAGAGAACGGACGACCGTCCAGGACGTCGTGATTGACGTGGCAACCCCGCTGCAGGACGACGACGGCGGCGCCGCCGCCGCCGCCCTCCGCGCCGCGCTGCTCCAGATAATGCATGCAGTACATGATGCGCGGTACTACTCCTACCTAGCATGCGCTGTGCTAGCCAGATCGTAGATAGCTAGCTAGAGCGATTTACGCTGGCTGATCGAATATATGCGTCAAGTACAAGTAGTGCTAAAATGTCGCGGCCGGCCGGGTCAGGTCAGGGTGATGCTAATGTTGATTTAGAGGGAAAACGACGACGACACGGACAAGGACAATCGTGTACGCACTTTGCATTATTTGCGTGTTCTTGAACCTGGATGCATGTCTCTGCCTATCCATGGAATGAAGTGCATGTTAGCTATATGTAGCTGTTAAAAGGATCTCATGATTCATTCAAATTGGCTACCCAAATAAATGAATAATTATTAATGATTGCCATTGTACTGAATTTTAGCTCCTCTTTCAAGCAACGGTTATAGTCTCCAATTTTTAGGTCCAAGAACAAACTACCCCTACTAAGTGAAACATCAAACACAATGTGCACTCTCTGTCGGATTTTTTTTTAAACTGTGGACGAGAGACTTCGTGAGCTTTGCACAGTTTTAAGCAATCGAACCAAATATTTCTGGAAAAAAATTGATTTGCACACGAGCAATTAAACTCGTTCCCTCTCTCTTCTTTCATCTAGTAGTAATAGTACGTACAGGCTGAAGGCAGGAACACGAAGAGCACAAAAGCGGGGGCAGCAGACTACGTGCACGCAAAAGCGGGGGCCGTGTCGCGTGGTGCTCGTCGCGTGGTGCTCGTGCCGGCCGAGAGAGGTGGCTTGACGCAGTCTCGAGAAACGCAGGCCGTGCGTACGGAGGGCTGCTGCTTTTCACTAGATGCATGCCGAGACCCTTTCACACTAGTACAGGATTCCATCGCGCGTCCCGTGTCACTGCCCGCCACCCTACTACTCCTAGGAGTACTATACCTAGCTTCTTTCTGCGCATTTCAGATGCACATTGCACAGCCAGCCCTGAATGACCGAGAGCACCACGCAAGTATATCGTGGTGGAGAATCCTCGCTGCAACCGATCCCTTCGGTGGCTCGACATCAACCAATAAAGAAAGATAAGTACAAGAGATTTCTTAGATACGAGAATATGTGCACAAGGGACCCTTGGGTCCGTCTATACGCTAACTGGTTGAAATTTGCTTTTGCTTCAACCGGTTGATTGGTTGCTCAAAATCAACCGATTCAAGAAGGAAAATCAAAGTTTCCACAATCGGTTGATTTTCAGCTATGATACACAACTGGTTGATGGCTTTTGAGAAATCAACCGACTTTTGAGAAAACAAAAGAGTTTGGACAATCGGTTGATTTTTTCAATTGGGTTCAACTAATTATAGAAATAAGGAACAAATGACCACATATCAACCAAATAATTGAAAAATTAAAAGAATAAAATACAAAAAAACCTATAAAAACCACAAATATTTTCTATAGTAGGAACATATCAATATAAATTTTAAAGAAATGAAAATTTTTAAAAGTTCAAATGGCAAATCAAACAAAAAAATTATTCTATAGTAGGCGAAACCAATATAAATTTTGAAGAAATCAAAAATTTAAAAATTGCATATAGCAAAGAAAAATTCTCACAGCTTATGAATGTATTCACTTCTTGAAAAAGAAAAAAAAGGAAAAACATGTGCCTATGCAATTAATCTGGACATGACAAAGGCATACGATCGTGTGGAATGGTCATATTTTGATATGTATCATGAAGAAACTAGGTTTCGCGGATAAATGGGATTTCTCGATTATGAAATGCGTTGAATCGTAAGCTTCTCAATTAAGGTAAATGGGGTTTTCAAAGTTTATATTTGGTAATAAGTTCACTAGGTCTATTCTAAAATGACATTCTCTATTTATATTAATTACTAGGATAAGTGTGATTGAATATTTCTTAAGAAAACTCTTGAGGAATATTTGGGTAGTGTTATAAGAGTTTTTGGTCTCGGGACACCACAAAAGATCGGTTTGTGTAGCGGACACGCAAACGTTGATTTAGTCTCTTGTGGACACGGCGGGAATGATTCGTTTTGTACAGCAAACACCGCCCGGCGCGCATTTTGCAACGTGAGAAAGGGCGTGGAAAACGAACGAGTTTGCCCTTGATTCAATTTGTGCCACGACCACCCATCGTTATCCGTTTGTTTCACAATTTGCTCTTGGCGCACACTCGTATAATAACGGGCATATTTTTGTGCATCTTGCTTGTCTCCTGGGTCTTGGCCGCACCCGGACGTGTCCCACACGCCGGCGTTCTTGTGAATTAATGGATCCGTATTAGCTTGAGCATCACTATCTTATTGACATCGCATTACAAGCGGCCGGCTCGATCTAGGCCACACAGCCAGAGCTACTACATGCGGGGCCGCTCGTGCTCCGTGGGGATGCGAACCACGTTTGGGGACCCGTTCGGCCGCCTCGTCGCGTCGCCGGTGGCTGGTTTCGCCTCCTCGGCCGATCGAGGCCGACGTGCAACGGCCTCCCAGTTCCCAAACCTCCATCCAGCGATCGATCGAGCTCCATCCATCGATCGAGGTGGGTAGCTCTGTAGGCCTTTTGCTTTGCTAAGCGGCCGGGCATGGGCATGCGAAGCACAGAAGGTGTTTCGCGGCGAAGCAACTGCTGTGTAGATTGTGGGTGGTCGAGCAAAGCCACAAAGCACGCTAGAAGAGGCGAGAGGAAGGTGAAAGGCTGTCGGCGATGCTTGAATGGACACATATACGCCGCGGGCATTTGGTCTTTTACCAAGCACGCTTTCTCCAACCATGCCAAAAAAAAGTTTTTTAATAAGCACGGTGTCTTGTGGGCAAATGCACATTTTCGCGGTGTCGGCAAACTAAAATGAGAAATGTGATGTTTTGTACACAAAACCACTCTTTATGGGTATCCAGGAGACAAATTCCTCGTGTTATAAATGTTTAATTACTATCTCAACTATAAACCATGCTTAGTATCTATTCTTAATTTGTAAACCAGGATTTCATGTGTGTGCATAGCATCAACCCTGTAGTCTTAATCAATTGAGATAGTTGAATAACTAGTATGTCATAAACACTTCAACAGACCCGTGTTGGTTCCATGCATGCCTTGTCCCTTGACTTGATCGGTGCATCGGGTGCACTTGTGATCATAAGTTGGCTATAATTGTCATGTCGGACATGTGTTCAAAAATTTTACCCGAGACAAGATTATTTTTAAGAAACATACTGTCGATCCTAGTAGTACATCGTGTGTGCGTCTTGGTCATTTGGGCATTAGTACTTGATTAGGAGTACACCAAACTTCGATCAACGGACCGGCGAGTGGCCCGCTAGCTAGTCAACTGTTTTTCGAGAGCCGGCACGGTGGTCGGCCGCCCACGATGACACCGGGAGCTGTTGCGGTTCGACGGCCGTCGGGACCGGTAGTGTCTCCATCAATCGGCCACGGTAGTCTCTCCTCCCATCAATCGGCCGCGCGCTCTCGCAGACCGCCAATGTCAAAGTTTCCGGCTGCGTCTACCGGTAGTGTGAAACCAACGATTTGCGAGCGTGTGTCACCCGGCACGGTCTTGAGCGTGCATGGCCGCAGCTGCGGTGCCGGTGCTGGCGGTGGGCCGATTCTTGGGAAACTTTGTAGTACTTTTATGCTTATTTCCATAATAAGTCACGCTATTTATAATGTATCTATTGTTGATTTTTTTTGCGAAATGTATCTATTGTTGATTAATTCAGTGCTGATGGAAATGTGATTTAGCATTGACGATGTTCCATTTATGCTTATTTCCATAATAAGTCACGCTATTTATTATTAACTAAGGAATATATTGTTGGATATTTAGTCATTTTACACCATGCATTAATCCGTAAATACGATAAGCAAAATACTAACACAAGTATAATGCACGCGACCGCTTCATATGTGCTAACGACATTTCTAGCATAGCTAAACATGGCTATCACTACGCGGCTTAACAAAATAAAACATAGCAATAAGTGGTTTCGGTTTATACCCAAGCGTGGCACTTCCGTACCGCGGATAGTGAACCACTAGCGTCCATGTCGTCGCCGCTGCCTACGACGGTGTTGTTGTCGATGACGTCGTCGTCGGCGGCGGCAGCGGAGTCCGCCTCGTGCTCATAGGCATAGCCCAGCGGGCGTGGAGCGACGACGGCAGTCGCGCTGTACGGCGCTCCCCAAAAACTTGATTTCCCGCCTACCGAGCGGGTACGCTTGACGGGAGAAGTTCCGGAGGCACATACCGCAACCTCGTGCGCGCGGGAGGCTCGGGTCGGAGATGCGGCCGGCAACTCGAGCTCGGGAAGGAGGTGGCGGCGCGGGCGGAGAGGGAGAAGCACGGGAACGGGGATACAACCCTAGTGTGCGGACGGGGCCTTTATATAGCCGGCCCACGCCCACGCCCCGGCCTCGGCACGGCCACGGCCACGGCACGGCCACGGCCACGGCCTCGGCCTCGGCCGGCCACGGCCACGGACACGGACACGGACACGGCCCGGCCACGGACACGGACACGGACACGGCCCCCGGCCACCGTAGCGCGGCGGCGGCTCGGCTCGGCTCGGCGGCGGCGCGCGCGTGTGGCTCCCGGGTTCTCCTTCTCAACTTGTCTATGAGAGCATCTCAATGCTCACTATTTAAGTTGATTACCCTCTTAGTGATTAACCCAATTTGGTACTAATCACTTTTGCACCTAACACTAATTGTGGGCCTTTGAGGTTACTGAATTATTAAATGGGCTTGGCCCAATAATTCTAACAATCCCCACCAAACATCAAAGGTACACAGTTAATGCCTTCGGATCTGAGCTCGTTTGATATACCGGTGTTTCGATGGAGGCTGTTAAGTTGAACTTCCATCTAGAATAGGGGCTTACGCTCATTCACAACCGATCAATGGACTATGCCTTGAATTGACGGTTTTGTGCGAAGTGAGGTTCACCCAAATTCTTAAGCGATCGATACCGGCTGCCTAGAGCATCCCCCGGGTGGAGCATATAAGTCAAACTCCGTGCCTTCTCGTGAGCATCTAGAGATCACCCAAACCTCATAGACTGACCGACGAGTCTAACTCACATAGGTGTGTTCCTTCTAGGATGTCCCGTAGTAGACATCCTTGCTTTTATGAGCCACTCGGATCACATTAAGGCATATGCTATCACGCCATACATACGCTTGGAAAGAAGTGCATTTCTAAAGATAGGGACCTTTGTCAAGGGTCTTTTCTCTCGTCTACTCATAGCTTGTTTCACCACTCTAATTCACGGATCTCCGATCACATAGAGCGAGTTACCACTACAAAAACTTTAAGTGGGTCTCGATCCCATCTCGATGATGCACTTGTCTATCACGTTTCGTGACAGCCTTTGTGAACCGATCCGCGTATTCTTAGATGTGTAGACATAGTCCAACGATATCACTCCGGAGTTTCTCAATTTTCTCGACGACTTTAAGCGCCGCTTTACATGCCTAGTGGTCTTCGGTTATCCTTAGAACCTAACTTTGATTATCACGGTTGATTATCACGGTTCATGGAGATGGCGGGCACAGGTTTTCAACCACCGGCAAATCCATCGGGAGTTCCGAAGCCACTCGGCTTCAACGGTGGCGGTGTCTAGTCTTTGCAAGTTACGCTTCCATAGTTGACCTCGTAATGATGGTCTCGCTTGCAAGACTTCCAGAAAACAAGACACCACCCCCAAGAGTAAACGCATACCCATTGGTGGCTTTTAACTCGTCGGCATCGATATCCAATTTGCATCACTTTGAAACCCTCTAGTACCTTTGGGTACCCGGTGTAGTGAATGCCATAACTGCGGTTGCCTTTAGATACCGCATTACTCTCTCAAGAGCACGCCAATGATCATCTCCCGGGTTTGATACAAACCGGCTTAACTTGCTCACGGCATATGAGATGTCGAGGTCTTGTTGCAACGGCTAAGTACATTAGTGAGCCAATGATTTGGGAGTACCTCAATTGGTCTCTCATGATCCTTTTGTTCTTTCTCGAATTAGGCTTGGATCATAGGGAGTGGACATCGTTTTTTTGATCCACCGTAGCCAAAGCGACTTAGAATCTTTTCCACATAGTGGGATTGCAAAAGAGTGACCCCACCATTTTTTCTCCCTTCAGGTAGCTTGATGTTTAAGATCACATCAGCCACTCCCAAATCTTTCATGTCGAAGTTCTTGGATAGAAAGTCCTTGACTTCCTCAATCACATTGAGGTTTGTGCCAAATATTAGGATGTCATCCACATATAGGCACGGGATTACTCCTTTCCCCCACCGAAGCGGTAGTAGACACATTTATCAGCCTCATTGGCAACAAAGCCTGCTGATGTCATGGTTTGATCGAACTTTTCGTGCCATTGCTTAGGAGCTTGTTTTAGGCCATACAAAGACTTCAATAATTTACACACCTTGCCTTTCTGACCTTCTACTACGAAACCATCAGGCTGATCCATGTAGATCTCTTCATCTAACTCTCCGTTTAGGAAAGCCGTCTTCACGTCCATCTGATGAACGAGAAGACCATGAGACGCAGCGGGGCAAGTAGTACTCGATTGTAGTCATTCGAGCCCTTTGGTGAGTATGTATCAAAGAAGTCCTCGCCTTCCTTTGGGTATAACCCTTGGCCACAAGCCTAGCCTTGTATTTTTCAATCGTACCATCGGGCCTAAGCTTTTTCCCGAACACCCATTTACATCCTACAGCTTGCACCCGTTTGGACGATCAACCACTTCCCAAGTTCCGTTAGACATAATTGAATCCATCTCACTCCGTATTGCTTCCTTCCAATAGTCAGCGTCAGGAGAGGAAAATGCCTCTTTGATGGTCGTTGGGGTGTCATCCACGAGGTATATGGTAAAGTCATCACCAAAGGATTTTGCAATCCTAGGTCTCTTACTCTTTCGAGTGACTCCATCATTTTCCTCCTCAGGACTTTCAGTGGTGGGTTGTTCGGTGCTTTCTCCCACCGGCACAAAAGTATCGGAGCATCGGGAGATCCCTCACTAGATGTGCTAGGTACATTCCCTTTCATAGGGAATTCATTCTCGAAGAATGTTGCATCTCTCGGACTCAAATATTCCGCCGACCCTCATGTCGGGACTCCAGTTCCACAATTAAGAATCTATAGCCTACGCTGTTCATTGCGTATCCGAGAAAGACACAATCTACAGCCTTAGGCCCAAGCTTGCGCTTCTTGTTGATTGGCACATTCGCTTTGGCCAAGCAACCCCAAGTACGCAGTATGAAAGAGTTAACCTCTTCTTTCCCATTCCTCGAATGGTGTTTTCTCTTTATTCTTTGTGGGGACTCTATTCAGGACATGACTCGCGATCCAATAAAGCCTCACCCCACCATTCCTTGGAAAGTTCCGCGAGTGTCTAACATGGCGTTAACCAAATCAGTTAGAGTGCGGTTCTTTCTTTTGGCAATCCCATTGGATTGGGGGGAGAATGGAGGCGTCCTCTCATGAATAATTCCATGTTCCTCGTGCAACGTATCGAATTCTTTTGAAAAGTATTCACCCCACGATCGGGACCGCAACCGTTTGATTTTCTTCTCGAGTTGATTTTCAACTTCGGCTTTATAGATTTTAAAGTAATGTAATGCTTCATCTTTAGTGTTTAGCAAGTACACGTAGCAAAATCTAGTACTATCATCTATGAGTGTCATGAAATATCTCTTGCCGCCTTTGGTCAACACGCCATTCATCTCGCACAAATCGAATGAATGAGGTCTAGTGGTGCCGTGTTCCTCGCCTCTTTCACAGCCTTGTGAGGCTTGCGAGGTTGTTTTGCTTGCACACAAGCATGGCACTTAGAACCTTGGACCAAATCGAATTTAGGGATTAGACTCATTTTAGCTAAGCGCGTCATACATCCAACATTAATATGGCAAAGTCGAGAATGCCAAATATTACAATCATCATCATGTCTCACATGGTTCACGACATTATTATTACAAGAATCCATCAAAGAAAAGCGGAACAAGCCTCCGCTCTCATAGCCCTTACCAACAAATGTTCCATATCTCGATACGACACACTTATTGGACTCAAAAGCAAGCTTAAAACCATCCCTACACAATAGGGACCCGCTGACGAGATTCTTCTTTATGGAGGGGACATGCTTGCACGTTCTTCAGCTGCACGGTCTTTCCCGAAAAACTTCGATTGACCGTGCCAACACCATGAACAGCCGCATGCGAGCCGTTTCCCATCAGCAGGGAGGAACCTCGTCCTTCCTAGTACAAAGAAAACAAAGAGCGGTCAGCACATACATGAATATTAGCCCCTGTGTCAATCCACCAATCAGGAGAGAGACAAACTGAAAGAACTGTTGGTAAATAATTACCATACCCAGATCCTCCAGCTTCGCTAACAACCATGTTGACTGTTTTCTTTTGCTGTGGCTGCTTGTCCTTGCGGTCTGGGCACTCCTTTGCCCAAGGAGCATTGCTCCCGCACACATAGCGTACGCCACTCTTTTCGCTCTTTTCCTTGTTAGCCTTCTTCTTGAAAGCCTCGAGCTTGAGGCTTGAAAGCATTCTTGTTTTGCTTCGTTTCCTCTTGCGGGAAGTCTCGAGGGTCCCTCTTTTGCACCAAATTGGCGCTAGAGCCTCCCTCGATGTGCACTTTCTTGCCACGTGTGTCCTTTGCCCTCGCATTCTCCTCAACACTTAGAGAAGCAACAAGATCACCACACCGAACTCTTGCCTCCCCGTGCTTTAGAGAAGTGGCAAAATCCCTCCAAGTAGGTGGCGGCTTAGCGATAATACCGCCGGCCACAAACTTGTCGAGCAGCTCACACTTGTTGTTCTCAAGCTCCTTGGCTAGCATCTCGTATCTCATGAGCTTGTTCTACCACGTAACGGTCATCGACCATCTTGTAGTCAAAGAACTGCTCCATGATGTATAGCTCATCACGCCGCCAGGGAACCCCGAACTTGGCCTCGCAAGGCATCCCACATGTCCTTGCCCGTAGGCATGTCCATGTACAGCTTGTATCATACCCTCATCTATGACGCCGATGAGCGCGGCTTAAGCGGGTTATCCGCCTCACAAACTTGCTCTCTTCCTCGGAGAAAGAGGCGGTTCCGTGCGCCTTCCCCGATAGCGTGGTCGCAGCGCATAGCGGTAAGCCACAACATGCAACGGGATCGCCATATTTTATAGTTGGACCCACCATCCTTCAAAGGTGGTGGTCTCATGGATGCAAAAGCAAAGCTAGCGATGAAAATGACCTATCAAGTTTTTGGATTGTTGGATATTTAGTCATTTTACACCATGCATTAATCCGTAAATACGATAAGCAAAATACTAACACAAGTATAATGCACGCGACAAGTTTCATATGTGCTACTCGACATTTCTAGCATAGCTAAACATGGCTATCACTACAGCAAAGAACAAAATAAAACATAGCAATAAGTGGTTTCAAGTTTATACCCAAGCGTGGCACTTCCGGTACCCGCGGATAGTGAACCACTAGCGTCCATGTCGTCGCCGCCGCCTACGACGGTGTTGTTGTCGATGACGTCGTCGTCGCGGCCAGCCCAGAGTCCGCCTCGTGCTCATAGGCATAGCCCGCGGGCGTGGAGCAGCAGCAGTTAGCCGCGCCCGTACGGCGCTCCCCAAAACTTGATTTCCCGCCTACCCGAGCAGTACGCTTGACGGAGAAGTTCCGGAGGCTCGCTACCCGCAACCTCTCGTGCGCGCAGGCTCGGGTCGGAGATGCAAGACAAAGAACTCGAGCTCGGGAAGGAGGTGGCGCCGGGCCGGAGAGGAGAAGCACGGAACGGGGATACAACCCTAGTGTGCGGACAGGGGCCTTTATATAGCCGGCCCACGCCCACGCCCACGGCCTCGGCACGGCCACGGACACGGCCCCGGCCACGGACACGGACACGGCCCCGGCCCGGCGCGACGCGCGCGCGCGGGCGGCTCGGCTCGGCTCGGCGGCGGCGGCGCGCGCGTGTGGCTCCCAGGTTCTCCTTCTCAACTTGTCTATGAGAGCATCTCAATGCTCACTATTTAAGTTGATTACCCTCTTAGTGATTAACCCAATTTGGTACTAATCACTTTTGCACCTAACACTAATTGTGGGCCTTTGAGGTTACTGAATTATTAAATGGGCTTGGCCCAATAATTCTAACATATATAAGCTAAGGTCAATGAATTTGGCATAGGGAAAAGCTTTTGCTCATTTTAAGTAAAAGAAAAAGAAAATAACCCTAGCTTAGATGGACCATTAGATGTACAAGTCGCCTTTTCTGTCCTCGGAACGGCAAGCCCAATATCTTATAGATTAATCAACAAACGAACGATTTGGAGTATTTCACAGCCCTAACCAACACCTTAATCTTAACACACAGCTTATGAAATTTTTTCTTCATTACTATCTCATCGTGGTAGAGTACCCTGCAGCAAGCGGCGGCTCGTTATCTTTTTTCACCGGATCCTTTTTTTTTGGCATGATATCTCTTCTTAAGAAACTCCTTAGGAAACATTTTTCATGAAAACTCTAGTGGATGGGAAGGGATGGGGTGGACAGGACAGGCCATGCCCCGGCGTGCATGCATGTTCACTGTAGTAATACTGCTGTTCTTCTCTCCCTCGTTCTCTCGTGCTTGCCCAAAAAACATCACTGTAGCTCGATATCCTCCCCTTCTCTCGCTCACAGGTTCGGTCACGATATCCTCCCAAGCTTCTCGCTGTTCTCTTCTTCTCACAGGTTCGGTCAAAGGCAGCGGCCTTTTTGTTTTTGGAACGTCAAAGGCAACAGCTTTTGCTTTTGGAGCGCGTGCTCAGCTGCACCTCTCTCGTCCGTATCTCTCGTTCTCCAGATTGGGCAATGCTCATGCGACGAATTGTTATACCTGCTCTTATACTATTAAAAGGATTCGATCAAAGCTTGTTGGGTAAAAGATTGGATAAAAGATTTGATTTACTGTAGCTCACCTTGGCTTGCTTAGATAGCATGCACTGAAACTATGATAAAAAAGTACATGCACTCAGCAGATTACATGATACTGGCAATCAATTTTTAATATATTTTTACTAGTGCTTAAATTCATCATTGCGTACAAATAAAAAAAAGGCAGGATAAAAGTAGTGCTTAGAAAAACATCTGAAATAAGCTGTATTTGCATATTAAGTTATGAAAATACAATATATAAACAAAATTAGTGTAATGTGTTGTTTAGCATGCCGTGGAGTAGTTTTAAAAACAATAGACGATACAAAGGAATATATGTATAGACGTACTCCGTATTCATGTGAAAGATACTTCAAAATATATTGTCAAGCCTAAAAAAGTGAAAATGTATGTGAAATATAATGCAAATAATTTTTTTATACCTGAACTCTTCAAGTAAAGCTATAGTATAGATATATTGCAAATAATGCGAAGAGGGTCTTCGTACTTCGATACGTGTCAAAGCTTTATAGGAAATAAATTTATAAATCGGTAGAAAAATAAAGGGATGCAGTAATTGTAACTATGCAAATATATAATTAGTGAAATAAATGAAAACAATAATGATGTAGTTGTAAAATAAAGATTAGTAAATCAAATAAAGAATGAGACAAAATGAAAAGTATCCGGAGAAATAGGCTTTGTTAGAGAAACTCCCACGCCCCTACTCACGCCGCAATAGCTAAAGTAGAGGCTCGGCGCAAAAAAATCTACTCGAGGAGCGCTCCGACTCAAGCCCTAGTTTAGGGTGAGCCCCCGAATACTCCTCCACAACCCATTCCGGTGGGAGAGTTGGGGCCGGCCCCAACCCGTCCTTCCTCCGCGAGCGCGTACGGTGTATATATCCTCCCCTTCGCTCCGGCGAGCGTCCCTCCTTCGGCGTGGTAGTGCCCCTCCGCGGCAACCCTCCCCTCCGGCGAGCACCGGCGGAGCGGATCCCCGTCTCCTTAGCGGCGTTGGAGGCGAGTCTCGTCGAGCTCGACGCCGTGACGCTCGTGGACGTGAAGCGCGCGGTGGAGCTGGCGGCCGTCTCGGTGCCGCTCGGGACCGCGGAGGAGGAGTGGGCGGCGCGGTTGGAGGGCCTCGCGGCGGCGCGGGACGCGCTCGACCGTGCCTAAGAGGAGGCGGCGCGCGAGGCCGGCACCGTGGCCGAGGTCGTGGCGCGGCTCCCAGTAGTGGTCGTGCACTGCCGCCATGGACGTCGGGGCCTCTATGGGCCGTGGGCCTCTCCGGTCACGCCTCCCTCTGCCGTGGGATTTGCGCGAGGACGGAGAAGAAAGGCTGAGTCAATGACGCAGGCCACGTGTCATTGTTTAGTAATGTGGATTTAAGGGCCTTTGTTTTGGGGCTGTGGTTGGAGTAGAAGCAGAAAATTTGAGCCAACAAAGTAGGGAAAACCCATAACAAAAGATACTAGGGGCTACTGCTCTAGATGCTCTTACGTGTGCTTCCCATTATTATTCAAATACAATTGGACCTTGTTTATTGCCTCGGCACCAAATATCCACTATACAAAATGAAGATTTCTATCACAACAAACTGTCGGCACATGCATGGAGCACTAAATGTAGATGAAATCAAAAACTAATTGCACAGTTTGGTAGTACTTTGCGAGACGAACGTTATAAGCCTAATTAGTCAATGTTTGGAGAACTGTTACCAAATACAAATGTTATAAGCCTAATTAGTTAGACCATGACTGGACAATATTTGTTAAATACAAACAAAAATGCTACAGTAGCTGAATTCTAATATTTTGAATTCTAACTCTATCCAAACCTTGGTATTTATCAAATAAGACAAAAGAGTTGATTGGTTTGGAATTTTATTGCAACTTGAACGAGGCCCTAGGCGTTGGCATCGGTCGACACTCGGCTCCCACTCGCAAGACCACCGCGCCACTCCCACTCGCCCTGCACCCGCCGTGCACTCGGCTCTCCACTCTCTCTCGCCGCTCAATCCAGCTTCCGCTCGCTCGGTCTCCTCGATCTGCATGGCCGGCTCGACGCGACGGCGCCGGCGGCGACAACGACAACGATGCCCACAACTTCGCCGTCGCCGCTACCACGCCGGCCTCGGGAGCGCGGCGGTCTTCAATGACAACGCCGGCCTCCGGGCCAAACGAGCCCGGCGGTGTTCAACGACGACTCGGCGTCAACGACAACGCCGGCCTCCGGGACACGGAGGTCCTCAACAACTCCGCCGGCCGGAACGCGGGGCGGTATTCAACAACGCCGGCCCTCCGGAACGCGGCACCCTTCAACGCCGCCGGCGTCTACTACTTCACCTCCGCGGGCTTCCCCATCTTGGATTCCAGCGCCGCCTACGCCCCGTACCTGCCGCATGCCAACTACGCGCCGCCGCTCCCGCTTGCTGTCGCGCCGCCGCTCCCGCTTGCTGTCGCGCCGCCCCCGGCCAACATCGACGACGATGTCAGCATGCGGACGACGTCGACGACGACACTCACCGGTACGCCGCGGACGCCCTAATCGGATGGAAGAACTTCGGCGAAGGATCCGGCGCCGAGAAACCGTGCGCCGTCGGGACGATGTGCGCCGCCAGCAACGCTCATGGCGGTATGTACGTACTTCTTCCTCCTCCTCGTGGCCAGCGTCGCGTGATAGTGCCACGGTGGCCATGAGTCACTCAAGAAGGAGAAGGCCAGGGGCGTTGCTCGTGCGGCGGAGCAGCTGGCCACAGCGTCGTTCCGTTGGCCGTGCATGGAGGCCGCCATGCTTGGTTCGCAGGAGAGGAGTTAACCGAGAAGTAGGTTCTTGTTTGGGCCGTTTGGATGGTCTTTGGAAGGCCGGGCAAGGTCGGCCGGCCCCGGCTGCTGTGCCCCGCGCATCGCCCCCACCTTCTTAATTTGTTTCTCCACCGGTACGCAAAAGTCGCGAGTCGCGCTTGGGCCTCCGCCGCCCGTCGCCCGCCAGGTCCGGCCGGAGCGGGGAAGGAACACGAACAAGCTAGAGAGAAAAGGTTGGTTAGAGTAAAGTTACGGTGTAATCATCGAACTTTGTAGAGTAAAATTACGGTATATCATTGGCTCAATCTCAACCGTTTAGACAAAGCATCTAAAGGGGTAACGCTGGGACTTTGTGGATTTAGATCTCGAACGAATATAATTTCGCCAAAATTATGAAATTTTGGTCCAAACCCGAGCGCCACTGTCTCTTTAAACTAGTACTACCATTTTGCTCATGCGGCCATGTAAACGCAGGCTAGAGAGGGATCATCGGTGTGCCCAACCAAACCCTCAAGTATCTTTTAGCTAGATTGCAATGCTTGCATAATGTATTGTGCCCATTGTCTGAAATTTCTCACAGGAATTATATATGTTCTGATTTTTTTAATTATTTGGGTTACTGAACTAGTTGATGAGGGGTCAAAGAACAAATTTGTGCAATTATGGTGTATAAGGCTAACTACGATGCTGTTCTAGCATGAACATGTTGGTTAGTTTTGTATATGGCTAAGTTTATAGTCTTTATTTTGTGCCCAACTAAAGTCTTTTACTGTCTAATTGTATAAGTGAAATGGCCCAAATATAGTCTTTTGCTGCAT
Organism: Themeda triandra; assembly: GCA_018135685.1. Lineage (NCBI taxonomy): Eukaryota > Viridiplantae > Streptophyta > Magnoliopsida > Poales > Poaceae > Themeda > Themeda triandra. The sequence continues at coordinate 1,170,226 of JAENPR010000081.1, read as the reverse complement.
GTATTTGTGCTTTGAACCCGGAACTCCACATACTTTGACTATCATACATATTTTGAATATCCTAGGTCGGCCCAGCTGAAGGAGGGCCGGCTGCCGCGGAGGAGGGCACAAGAATGAACCCGCATGGCTGTCAAGCGGGTGGCACCAGTGGCACCAAACAGCAGCAGATAGCGGCGCGCACCAACAGGATGCTGTCTCTTCTTGACACCCTCGTAACTCGCGAGTTTGACCTAACCGAAGAAGATTATATGGCTGCCAACGATCTCCTCAAGTCCCGTAATTATACGCACCTTGAATTTTTCTTTGGTGTACCGTAGGCTGCCCGGAGGTGGCCTACCTAAAATATAGAGCTGCTCAAATGAGGGAGGCGAGGGAGAGGCGTGCCAGGCGTGCTGCAAAGAAGGCCAAATTAGGTAAGTAATTGATCATCCTAGCAGGACTGAGAAGGCTAGGATTTGAGGCTTTTGAGCTAATATTGTGAACCAGGCCATGTGAACAATGTTGTTATTGGAACTTTGTATGTCTTAGTGTAGTATTTGCTTATGTTTAGAACCATATCTCCCCGAGTATGTGTCCTAGAGGGAGAAGCTTTTGTTTGATTTGTGGCTAATGTAGTACTAGAAATGCTCGGCGTTGCCGCTTATGTCCAACGTGTGTCCAAGGTACTCATGCCATTTCTATAATCTAGTAGTTTCATATATTTAGCTTTGACTATATATAAATAGATTGTTGTGAGATATGGATTGTTTTTTATATAGACTAGTTAAGTGCCCGTGTGATGCTACGGCTATATATATAGATGTTTCTACGGTATAAATAGATCTCATGACAAATAGTCATATGCAATTCAATTTATTTTCTCGACAATCATTAATTTATTTTTTCAACAACCGGACAAAGGGATTTGGATAATAAATCCTGTAACAAGGAAAATTTTGGCAGGTCAAGATCTCCGAAGAACACAAGGGGGCACAAGAAATCATTGGAAAATCAACCAAAAATTCAGAAAATGGAATAAACACAACCCAACAAAGGCTTGCACATATATATCCACTATATTCTCGTGATAAAGTAAAGTTGTACAGGTTAAATGGCAAATCAATTAAACACTACTACACATGTGAATGCCCGGCGCGTGCTCCCCAAACGCCACAAGCCTGGCTTGATACGACCTCCTCACCGTTGTAAGCAAGGCAGCGCAAGTCTACCGTCGCCGCACATGCCGCTAGGATCATGTATGTGAACATCTCGCAAAATAAGCATGCCATGAATCAATCTCATTCTCTCACAACATTCATTGCTGAAATTAACAAGCAGGCAAGATGAACTGAAAGAAGTGTCCAGTTATTTGCATGAATGGATGCTAGAAATACTGAACTCGAAAAAAATGAAAATAAACAAATAAAACAAATTCAAAGCTTAAGCTATCATACTGTCTCTACAAAAAGCTAAAGGCATATTGTCCAGTGTGTTAATTTGTTCAGGCACGAGTATTACCACCACTGCAAGCTAAAGGCATATTGTCCAATGTGTTAATTTGTTCAGGCACGAGTATTACCACCACTGCTACTGAAGAAACACCAGCGCATTATACTGCTGAATCTTGAGGACCAAGACCCATGCCCAGCCGCGTTAGGAGCTCAAGGCCGCCCAGGTCCAGGAATGTGTGCATTGTCAACGCCAAGCCCGAATGGGTCAATCCGTCATGGCTCACGAGTTGTATTGTATTAGTTAACTAAACATAGGAGAGGGAAGACAAAGAAAAGTAAGCGAACCGCAATGAATATTCGATTCTAAGCATTCATCGTCTAACTCTTGTGCCTCCTCTTGCTTCCATATCTTCAACTCTTCTTCGATATCCGGTATCCTAACAAAATAGCACTAAAGACATGTAGTAGCATACAGAAATAATCCCTCCATATTTTAATTTTTGTTTGGCAAGTATTTTAAATAATCATGTAGTAATGACCGACAAGAAACAAAGGATCGCTCAACATGTGAGTAAAGCCAAACAAATCTACCGCTACTAAACAAAGAAGACAGTTAGTGAATTAGCCGCTTACATGTTCACCTACCGCAAAGATCGTCGCTGTCATGCCGAATGGAGTAGTGGTAGGAAGATGCCGGTAAAGTCATTACATGGGTCGTCGTGTGCGGATGGCTAGCTTGGAGGATACGAGCAACCATTCGGCGATATCCCCTACTCTCAATTTGGATATCATACCACGCAATGTTTTACCTCCGTAGAATAGAAAGTTGATTCTCACCGTATTGTGGGCACACCAAAAAATACACATCATCATTCACAAAACCTTTTTCATCATTTTTTCACCATATAGTAAGAGAAACTGACATTGCTAAAACAACAATAGCATTTTCTTTTTGCAAACCAACAATTGCAATTTCAGGACACCAGTTTCTATGATTTTTTTAGTCTACAATGTACATAACTTTAACAAGTAGATAAGAGCATACAGTTTGACACACTTTAGAAGCTCTACTAACGAAGCATTAGTAGAGCTTCTAAAGTGTATCAAATTGTATGTAATGCACGACATATTGTCATGAGCATGAAAGGAAAGCGGAAAGCATTGCAATATCCGACTTGTCAATGACCCACCATTGTAAGTTGTATTGCAATATCCTACTTGTCAATGACCCACCATTGTAAGTTGTTCATATGCATCGTGCTTTTCTAATGCCTTTTCAAAATACTCTTTGTTTTCAAAATTCGAACCTTGTTATTTCTTACATTTTTTCTCTGGCCATCTCAATTTCTCGTGCAACAAACAATATGATTGTTTTAGTTTTCTCGGCAACCAACCCGATAAATAAAATCAAATACCTTCAATTATGCTGGTATGTGATGACGGTTGCATCCACTTTGCGATTCAAATAGCTAACCTGTCTACTATAAACTCGAATGCATATGGGCCACACATTCTCCTTAATTAAGATTGACTATAGTATTGTACCCAACTTAAGTTCACCGATAATTTCAGGTGAGTGATGGCGGTTTACAAACCACCGAATTGAAACCCGCGACAAAGAGTACCGAAATAGCATCACACAAAGCACCGAATAATAATTGGCAAACTCAAGTGGGTTATACCATTATACCAAAACCTTGTATTTGATATTTGTTTTTTATAATCAGTTTTGATTCAAAAATGTTACAAAAAAGGTGAATACGTATAAGTGATAGAAATGATTAAGTTTGTGACAAATACCAATAGGGATACAATAATTATTCTCGGAACAATGATAAGATTGCATATAGCATACACATACAAAGGCTAAAGCAATAACAAGATGGGGAAAGTGCCTTCTAAGAACTGGAATTGTATAACTTCAATTCAATAACACCCGTTTGGATGTTTTGGCACTTGGATATTGGAATTTGACGCACAATTCCACATGGTATTTTCACAACACAAAACAAGATCCCAATACGAAAGTACATACCCGTGTGGAGCTCGGTACGATGAAGGGAATCGAGGAGGAGCTCGCCCATCGCACGGGGCCGGGGCTCGCGGAGTTGCGGAGCTCGCCGGCTCGGAGTGGATTGGAGGAGCCGTGGAGGTCGTCGTCGTGAAGTTCGCCGGGGTGGGGTCTCCGCGAGCTCACCGACGCGCGTGCTCCTCGCCGGCGGCCCCGGAGCTCCGACGAGTTGGCCGAGGACCGAGGCCGAGCGGGCCCTAGGGTTCCGATCGAGGCCCAAGGCTTCGCCGGTGGCGGCCGGCCACGGTTTGGCGCCGCACGCACGGCGCGCCGGGCTGCGCCGGGGTAGGGCGCGCGCGGATCGTGGCGGCGCGGCGAGCGCCGGGACCCGGGCGAGCGGCGGGCCGCTTGTTGCAAACCGTCGGGCGGTTTTCTTCGTTGGGAATCCGCAAGCGGACGAGGACCTCCAAGCCGCTCGGCCACGTTGCACGGCGCGGGTACGTCGGCGTCTCCTCCGCGTGGGCGAGGCCGAGGTGGGCGCTCCGGCCCGCTCCTCCCCTACTTGCGCGGTGGCCGCGGCTCCTCCTCCTCTCCCGCAGCTCCGGTGGCCGGACGGGCACGACGGGCGTCGTCGTCCTCCCCGCCGCCCACTCGCCCTCGCCTCCCCTCGCCCGTGCTCCTCCCCTTCCTCTGCATCCCCGGGCGGCGAACGGAGGCGGATGCGGCGAACGAAGGCGGCTGCGGCGACGGGGGAGCGGCGGCAGCGACGGCGGCGGCACGACGTGCGTGCGGCGATGACGGAGAGGCTAGGAGCGGGAGCGGGAGCCGGAGCCGGGCGATGACGGAGAGGCCAGGAGCGGGCGGCCGGTCGGCGTACGCGACGGACTGGGGCGGAGCCAGACGCCGGACGGCCGAGCGGCGGCGGCCGGCGGGCGGCCGGTCGGTGTGCGCGGCGGACCGGGGCGGAGCCGAGCGCCGGCGGCCGAGCGGCGGCGCAAGTGGTGGCGCCCTTGGAGAGCGGGCGGGCGCGAGATGGGGCGAGTGGGCGGTTCGCGGAGGTCGGGAGCGGGAGGGAGGTGGATTATGGAGAGGGGGCGATTATTACGGGGACGGGGAGGGGGTTACGGGAGGGTGGGTTCGGAACCGGGAGCGGGATTACGGAGGCGGGCCGATTATAGCGTGGCTACGATACCTTTTGGGGCTTTTTAGTAGTAAGATTTTATATAGATTTTAGAACTTTTAGAAGATTCAAATATGAAAAGAAAGTTTTTATGTAGAAATTTGGTGAGCTGGATTCTATAATCTTTACAAGTACGAAATCTGCCCCATCGTCTCGTCAGATCCTCTTGCCACGTGTCCCGTGATGAGCTACAATAACTAGCGATTCTAGAGCCTTCGTGTCTGCCGCCACCATCCCCTCGTCGCGCCACGCAGCCGCCGCTTCCACTCCAACGCTACGGCCTCTCCCTTCGCCCCTGCCACCGTTCCCGTGTCACGGCTCGCGCCATGCCTCGACCAAGACAAGGAAAGCTCGGCTCCGGTTCCGTGGGAGCGCGCCTCCGACGCGGTGTTCCCGGCCATCCCTGTTCGCTGGGCGGCGGTCGCCGACGAGCTGCACCACTGTAGCCGGGCCTGCACGGCTCGGAACAAGGACCGGCCCCGGGACTGCGTGGGCCTGTCGCAGCTCGCCAGCCTGCCAGCGACAACCGCTGTGGCCGTCCCCGCCAGATCGATCCCGACATTCGCACCATGCATGCGTGCTCTGCTCTGCTGAGCCGCCTGCGCGCGTGGCTCGGTGGCAACGAGCCGAAGCCGCCCACGGCAGTGCTGAGTTCACCCACGGTAAGGCTGAGTTCACCCGTGGATGCGCCTAAGCACCGCGCTGCCCGCACGGCCTCCATCGTCGTTGCCAGCGACCACGTGAACCGAATTGACCTGAATCGATCCGTCCCCTGCTCTGCTCTACGCTGGTGGAAGAGCAAAAAAGAATAGAAGCTTTTCTAGGGTTCCCAGTGCAAAATCTCCTGACCCCATGTGAACAGTTGTTAGTATATATCAGAACATGTTGATAATAAGAAAAACTACAGGGGTCTAGGGGCAAAGGGTTTGTCCAGAAATTGATAAAATACACCTACGTAGATCCAAAAGTAACAAAAACCAATTTTATACATGGATGCAGTAATAAACACGTAATACCACATACATCTTAGTACCACTTTTTTTGCTTATATAGTTATCTTGCTCCCATTAATATCAAAATTTTATGATAGCCTATTCAAATGATGCTTGATCCGTGGTAAAAAATTAAGCATCATTCATACACATGAATATATGACTAAGTTACTGATTTATATAGGTTCATGTTTATTAAATAGTGTACAATAAATTTATTTATATTATTGATGTAAATATGAAAAAAGTTGCCTCCGCTACCTTTGCATGATGTTGTGGGTGAATAATATGAACACTTCATATGACCATGTGTTCATAATCTACACACATTAAACTGATATATTATTTATTCAGTTTTCCTAATTTACAGTCGCCTAGGAAGTTTCAGGCGATGCTTATGGTTTGAGTTTCATGCATGCAGGGCAATGTTTGTGCCGTTTGAGTTTCATGCATGCAGCTATGAATAGCCATCGCCTGGGAAAAATATAAATTTCCAGGCACCCGTGATATAGCAATTCCCTTATTTATATCGTGCTTACTCAAATTATAGACTATAATATTTGCTTTCTCAAAAAAAAAAGAGATGAGATAAAGATCCATAACCTTATAAGAGAATAAATTCCCATTATCTTCAAAAAAATACAGAAGCTGCACTTATACCAAGAGACAATAAGCACAAAAAAAGTACTATGATCTACAAATTTACCCTTATAAAGTAAAATTGCTCGGTCCAACAAAATGTTATTGATCCTCTAGCACAGTCCAACATGGACGCGACACTTCAATGCAGAATCACATCCATTATCCTTTAGTATCTATTAAAACATCTGCAAAAGAAAAAAAATCTAACTATAAAGTTATCAATTCTTGATATCAGGTATGCCATTGCATAATGGCCCATAATCATCATTTCAAGAAGGTAAATAAAGACATGAAGAACTGGCCGTCAATATGGCGCGGCAAGGCCGCGCCGTGTTTCTAGTATATATATGAATTTGTATGGTCTCTAGAAGCATATTGGTAAAGACTATGTGGGCTCGAGATCATCGCCCATTTAGTTTTACGCTTTTGCTATATTTTAGATTTCCGTGTTAATAATCACAACTTAGCAAGTACGTTGAACATACATCCAAGATAAGTTTATGGTAACTAAAATTAGGGTGTGGGAGAGAAGATTTGTTTCCATTACTACCCTTAATGATCTAGGTAAACTGTTATGTAATTAAAGGTAAATGACCCCTATTGGTATTTGTACACGGGTTTTGTCACTGCAGATTGATAATATAGTTAAACCGGTAGGCTACTCATAGCTAAACTATTGTGTAACTAAAAGGTAAATGACTCCCTATTCATATTTGGCCCCCCCTCCTAAATTTAAGTCCTGGCTTCATCACTGGTGATTGGTAATCATTAAAGTACTAGTGGTACTCTTCATTCTGTGTATTTGTTGCTGATCATCTCAACATATCCCACAGCTAGATACTTGTGTCCCCTTCTAGTACCAAGCGTTTCCTATCAAAGCTAATAGTGCTTTGTCAAAGCTGTTTCCGTAGCACTAACGTCGCCCACGAAACTTAAGCGTTTTGCTAGAATTAGAGTGAACACGGTGCCCTACGGGCTGGGTCAACACCACGGTATCGTGTTTTCTATACCTCGAGCATGCCTGATCCCGCGCCGGCTCCTCGTCGTCGGGCCGAGCTCCCGCAGACCGCACCGTGATGGTTTCGTCGTCGCGATGGGAATCTAGTCGGTGGAGCCCCGTTTTCCAGATTTGATGGTTTGATCAAATGATGCTATATGTCGGCGGGGGGTATGGGCGCAACGGCATGGCTCTTGGAGGCAGCGGCGGTGCTACCATGTTTGGACGGCTTTGGCGCCCGTGGGCGCCATTTTCCTCGCCGGAGGCATCATCTTCTCCTCCATGTGGATCTCCCTAGGATGTAAACCCAACACCGGTGCATCGGTGGGTGATGATGGCGTCTTTGGATGTCATATGCTCGTTGGAGACGTCATTTTTGATGATCCCATGGATTGTCGGCTTTGGTGCCGAATTAGTATTGGTGGGTTTGTTACAGGTGCACCGGGAGCTTCTTTTAGTACATTGCCGGGTTACGATGTATCCGGAGCCTCCAATGACGGTCGACGTCCTACGTTCTTTTAGTACCTCTAGGTCTGATGGACGTGTTTTGGTGTCAATTTGTTTCTTATTGGAGATGCAATTTTTTTTCATCTGTTTTACTTTAGTTGATCCAGTGCACTCAAGTGACATAGGTGATCATACCTGTTTCATTGGGTAGTCCATGTAATAATTTGGCCAAGTATGAAGCTGGAAATATATAATTTTCTTTATCTAAAAAAAAGATAATGGCAGGCTCTTCTTTTCTGAATGCTAAAACGGTGATAAAAAAAATGACAAGTCCACACAGTTGGAAAATGACGTTTTTGCCCTACAAAATGTGGACATGTCATTTTTTTGAACTTGTCGCACCGACGCAGTAAACTGCAGCCTTTTCTTTTTATTTACGACAAGATGCACTACAAGAAAAATTGGTATTAACGACGGGATATGTGGTCGTTAAAGGTGCAAACGTGGTCGTTAAAAGTTATTAACGACCATACAATAATGTGGTCGTCCATGGTCATTAAAAGCTCCTTCGTTAATACAATTAACGACCAAATAATATTTCCCATCGTTAATTTTTCAACGACCATACATTATGTGGTTATTGATACTAGACTCGTAACGACCACATTTCTGGGAATAAGGACCACATTTTCCATCGTTGATATTTTTACACCATCTACCATGAGCCACTAAGGGCCACATTTGTAGCAATAACAACCACATTTTTCATCATTTATTTTCGACAAGAGAAGAACAAACAATTAATCAATTTGTAATAGAAAGTAACTATTATTGATTCATATGGTCAGACATCGAGATGTGTCTTTGCACAAAAGAGAAAACAATATCAACTAACCATGAAACTAGTACTGCCTAACATACAGATTGTTCTATTTAAGGAAAAAAGCAGCAATATGCTATACTTGAAGGTGAATTCTGAACACCACACATGCATATCTACTATAACAAAATACTAATCTTCAACTAGAGGCACACCAAATGTCCTTCAACACCTCGAGTCTTCTCAACAATAAGTTCCTTAAGAAGCCTACAGTAAAGTTCAATGTTAAAAGAACCAAACAAAATCATAACAAATTCATAATTAAGAGAACTTATGTGAAATTGTAAGGTCTGAAAGAATGGAGCTTGTTACCTTGTATGTCTATATTACCATTAAGTTTAAATAATGATCTCAACTTATTGGCCTCACATATGGATTAATGAATATGATCCTGCAAAAAAATAAACATGATTATTATCTCGTTAAACAATTGTCTCGCATTCAATTCACAACATAATATAGAATATGAAGATATATAGTCATGAAATGTAAAATAAACATCTACTAACGCCTTGTTTAGATGGCTAAAAATATGAACATGATGAATAGTAACTCTTTTGTCTTATTTGGCAAATATTGTCCAATCGTGGACCAACTAGACTCAAAAGATTCGTCTCGTGATATACAACTAAACCGTGTAATTAGTTATTTTTTTATCTATATTTAATGTTCCATGCAAGCGGCTAAAAATTGATGTGATGGAGAGAGAGTCATATTTCTAGCCTTTTGCACGCCAACTAAACAAGGCCTAAATAGAAAAGCTAGTGGAGGAACGCTGTTGTGCTATGCCCATATGATAATATTCTAAGAGCAGCAAAACGACAAAACACCAAGCAGTTTGTGATTCTGTAATAATAAACTATAACAGTTCATAATGTACTAGTATGTAATTCGAGTGCAAACAGGTCGGATCACAATTCGTCCTAGTGCATATTAAATCAGTTAGAGATTTGTCTCTATAATAAATTAAATCGCACTCTTTAAAATTAATGAAGTGAAGTGACGCACTGACCTATATTAATCTCCCGAACGTTTCAATCTAGAAGAATCGGGAGGCCGGACAGAACTGTATGAAATCTCGATTCCTGAAAAAAGGAACTGGTTGAAATTCGAAGATTGATCTCAAATCAATTCGGATCTGAATCCCGATAGACCAGAGCAAGACGTACCATCTCAACCCAGTGCCAAATTAATCTGATTGTGACCTCACCGTAAACCGCGCCGCCGTGGAGTCTTTAGCAAATCTAGATCGGACCCACACAACTGATTCTGGCCGTGGAGGCAAGGGCGTGCGCGAGTCCTAGGTATATAATGGTGGTGGAGAGGGAGGGGCGGCGGATCAGAGAAGGGTTGATCTTGTCGCCTGACATTGATCGATAGAGATTAAGGGAAGGCCGGATCGGATCTATTTGACCAAGAATGTTTAGCAGTTACCGATATATGATACGGCACCCCCTTTTTAATTAGCCACCACAAAGCTCAGTTAGTTAACGACCTTAAATTTTGTTTGTCGTCGGAAGACAAGTCCAGTGGCTCGGAGACAAGGGAGATGGGACCGACGACCGTATATAGTAGGTGGTTGTTAATCTTTGGTCGTTGAATTTTTTTTTTTTTGAGATGGGTCACTGGTAGCTTCTGGATGGGCATACTGGGCAAATAAAATAGGATATTAGGGGCTACGGGTCGCTGTACGGCATGTTCAGGCAAGGCGACCGGCGTGGCTAGAATCTTGCTCCTCCTATTCAAAAGAGTACAGTGTGTATGTGTGGCCGAAGCACGTGAAGCTTTTCTGTTAAGTGTGTGAAACTTTTGACCATTGATTTGGCCCTAGAAGAATATCCAATCCAGCGTTAACCTATTTTTCTACTGAACCTAACCATATACTGTGTATATATATATAGTTACCGGTTTTCGTGCACCTGCTCACCGCAACACCGCTGAAACAACGAGCCCTCACATCTCCCCTCATCTACTCCGTATTCAAATCCCCACTCCCACGTCATCCTCTCACCTCGCTGTCCCGCGTATTCCCGCACGCGCCGGCAACGCGTCCTCGATCCAGTCCCCGGCCTCCCGCCGCCGATGTCCGAGATGACGCCGAGAAGCGGTGTCGTGAACGGCCCACGCACCACCCGCGCATGCCTCCTCGGCCGCGCCCTCGTCGGCGGAGGTGAAGCACTCGCCGTCCCGCCCGACGCGCCGGCAACGGCGCCCTCGATCCAAATCCGTCGAGTCTCCCGGCCGCCGTCGTGCGAGATGACGCCGAGAGAAGGTGAACGGCCCACGCACCACCCCTGCGCATGCCTCCTCGGCCGCGCCACCGTCAGCGGAGGTGAAGCAGGATCAGGCCATCGAGGCCGCACCACCGGCGTCGTCTTCAGCAGTGAAACGCCTTCCCTCGGCGCCAGTGGGGACCGGTTTTTGCTCGACGTTGGTGCCAGCGATGAAGTGCGTCTGCGCTGGCAACGAGAAGGGCTGCGTTCCATGCCTCCGCACAACCTGTATCTGCGCCGAAACCGACGCTGGGACCTCCAATGGCGAGGTATGATTCTCGGATCTGTATTGCTTGGTCTTGTTGGTGATCTTAGGAATTCCGTGATCTTATTGCTTCGCGTTCGCGAAGATGCCGAAATGGACCGCATGTTTGCGAGCAAGGTGAACACCTAACACCACTCGGCAATGGGAGCACTGTCAGGAGGTTCAGCGGTAGCAACGACACTGAATCCAGACCGATCGAGAGACCAAGGAGCCCAGAAGAAGTTACGTCGAACATAAACAAGAAATCGAAGGAAATTCTGGATGATATTTGTAACAAATGGGCCATTAGGCATAAAGCACTCCAGGATAAGCAGAAGGAAATTGATAGGAAGGTTGAGCAAATGCAGCAGATGGCTAGAGAGTGTGGTGTAGATGAGAAAAACACAGATATGTGGCTAGGTTTGCTGGAGATCATGCATTCCAAACGTGCGACCAGCTTCTTCATGAAGACCGACCGAGTCGGAAGAATGGGCATCATTGAGCACTATGCCAGCCTCCGTCGTTTAGGTGTTATAACGCACCTGAAGGTATATACACCCCCTTACTTTACAAAGCATTACCTCCATGCAAATATGTCATGAAGAATCAATGGAAATGCTAGATAGGTTGTCAAAAAAAAAATGGAAATGCTAGATACTCCATTGTACCATACCAACTCTATGTCGGTGTTGAGTATGCACCGATCGATCAATGCATTCGCACCATGTGGACATGTTGCATCCGGGCACTTGCACTTGCAGCTACGGTTGTTTCGGATGCTAGCTTTTCCTGCTTTCCACTCACACGGGTGGTTTTCGGCATTAGGTGCCAGTGCCTCGAGTGATGCCTCGAGCGATTACTGATCTTGTTCCTCCCCAGAGCCCAAAAGCCACGCAAACCAAGCAACTCAGAGCATGGCAAGAGGACCACTTGAGATTTTGAGAAATTCTAGCAGCACCTACCATCAACACACTTTATAGTTACGGTACTCTTATAGTTAAAATTGAGGAAGGGATGAACATACCTACATGAGGAGAACTATGCATTTAATTAGGTTTGCATCACCACCAAGCTTTAGTATACGCTGGCTATAATTTTGAACAACTGAAATGCGCGTGAAGTCCCTAGTCTCGTGAATGTGAGTTGTGAATGTGTTTTGTCTTTTCTAAAATTTAAAAATGTTGCCGTATTTCAGTTGAGGAGACGGGCAACAACTCACATTCACAAAACACACATATCTGAAATGCGCGTGTTTCTTATTATATTTCAAATATGTGTGTTTTGTGAATGTGAGTTGTTGCCGTATATAGAGTTGAGGAAGTACTAACTGTTTTTTTTTCCACAGAGGGATGAAGACTCTGATGAGGAGGATTCTCAAGAGGAGTGGGAGGAGAACTTTTTCAACGAGTTCCTAATTAATAGTGCAGCTGGATTCAACTATGGTATGTACGAGTATGCTTTTTTTTTGAGAAAAAGAGACTTCATAGTACTTCATATCTCAACATGAGAGTATTCTTGCACAGAGAGAGAGAATCGGTCTAGTTAGCAACCTCCAGCCTTGTTTACCTAACATAGCCAAATTGAAGAGGTGAACTGCTGGTGAAGGTCCTTGAAGCCCATCCCACCTCCTTGTTTAGAATAGGGTACCCTTTAAAATAAGCAATGTCATTCCATTTCCTCCTCCTTTTTTTCGTCATCTCCACCCCACCAAAAACGAGATAAAGCTGAAGTAATTTTCTTGCATGTAGTCTTTGATAACTGAAAACAACTCATTGAATAAGTAGGCATTGATTGTGCAAATGACCTTGATAAGAATTTCTCTACCAAAGACACTTAGCTTCTTTTCATACCACCACTCACCGATTTCGTATTTTGGAGCATATACTCTCAATAGCTTTTGTTGTTGAACATCCCGTGGCTGTAGGTAGGCCAAGATATTTTTCTTCAAGTGCTTCCTTCGAAATTTTCAAAAATTCAACCACTTCTTTCTTGTCTTCCTCTTTGCAATAGTGCGAAAGAAAATAGCAGATTTATCATGATTTACCATCTCGACCCGATCGCTTGTTATAGGCGGCTTCAAGGATGGTATTTAATCTTTCAGCTCCCCCTACCCGAAGCCCGAGTAAAAATTAAGCAGTCATCGGCCAAACAACAAATGTGAAATCCAACGAGTGTAAATTCCCACTCGAATTCCTTTAGCTAGATATTGAGGACCAAAATATTTAAGTAAACTTGATAGACCTTCGCACATAAGAGAAAAAAGATAAGGAGATAAAGGACCTCCCCTGTCTAATGCCTTGGGAAGGGCGAGAAAAAAATCTGAAGATTACCTTAATTGAGAAACTTACTAATTCAACGCATTTCATAATCGAGAGAAATCCATTTATCTCGCGAAAACCTAGTTTCTTCATGATACATCTCAAATATGACCATTCGACACAATCATGTGCCTTTGCCATGTCCAAATTTAATTGCACAGGCACCTGTTTTTCCTTTTTCAAATAGTACACACCTAGCTGGTAGTTCATTATAGGTTTCTAATTGAAACACTCACACTTGCAGAGACTTCATGTAAGGAAGTACTACCGGAAGTACCATCTTCAAGACATTCAAAACGCAGCAGAACCCAGTGATAGAAAGGAGATATTTGTTCAACTATGCGCATTCATCTCTTAAAAATGTCCTCGAAAAGGCCAGAGTGGCTATGAATGCATTTCGTGACTCCATTGCGCTTGGGCTGACAAATGTGTATGTTTGAGGACGTGCTTTATGAGCACATGTAATATTTTTCCGAAGTGTATGTTTGATTTCTGTACTTGTAAGGAGTGGAATATCTCCAGGGATTTAGCTACTGATAGGAGCGCCAGGAGACTAGCTATCAACGTGCCTGAACCTTGACCTTTTTGTTGTGTTGTTGTTGTTAAGCATGTAATAAATTTTGTACTTGTTAAGCATGTAATAAATTTTTGTTTGAGGGTGTGCTTTAATTATGTACTTGTTGAGCATGTATATTTCGAAGCGTATGTTTGAGGACATATTTTTTTGTACTTGTTGAGGACACTAGTTCCTTGTATGCTTTGTTTATAGCTCTAGTGCACACAAACTACTTAGAGCTCTCTTTTGGTGGGCATACAAACTAAAGATGCCACTCTTTTGGGCTTACTAACTCCACTCTTTTGGGCGAGACTTAATAAGTGGACAGAAATGCCACTCTTTTGGTAAAGATAATTGCCGGCTTAAGTGGACGTAAATGCCACACTTTTATGTCTATGTACAACGTGACCAATGAATGTTTATTTTGCCAAACTTTGTCATTGTTCATTGTCATGAAACCATTTCACGAAGCATTTCACAAAGCAACCATTTGACATCACACATTCCACAGGATGCATTTCACATCATGCATTTCACAGCAAGAATTCGACATCATATATACATTCCACAGGATGCATTCAACATTGCGCATTCAACATTGCACAACGCATCTAAGCAGTCACAACTTACATTCTCAGGTTCATTATTACAAGCCAGGTTCAGTACTACAAACATAAGTACTACACAACATTCCATCTTAATCATGGAAAGTAGACAACACAGAAATGTTGGCCATGCAGTCTACTTCATCTTTGCTTTCATTGCTTCCAGCTCTTCCACCTTTGCCTCCAACTCCTTGTCCTTTGCTTCCAGTTCAACATCCTTCATCGCCAATGTTCTGCGAGAACCGATTCATCTGGCCAAGCTCATTAAGCACTTCAGATCAAGCATCCACAACCTTTACCTTGCTTCTCCCTCTTCAGCCTCCACACTGTACACCTCCTTAATTATACCAGTGTGATACCTCATCATCAACCCATTCGAAAAACCCACAATCTCCCGGCGCTTGCAAACCAACCTGGAAACATCAATCAATCCATATCACGACGACACAAACTCAATGGGCTCACATTGCAAGAAACAGTACACTTTTAGCTTCACTGCATCGGAAGTACCTACGCCTGGATTGCCGTCGCTCCAGGAGATCCACCTGCAGGCCTTCGGCTCCTTGCGCTTGCAGTGGCAGAACCTTGGAGGATGATAGCCTAGCGGCGCTTCGCGGTACAGCACCGGCGAGCCCTGCCCATGGTAGCCACCATCACCACCAGCGCCGGCCACCGGACCGGATGAGCTTGAGGAGGCCATCGATTAAGCTCCTCCGCCGCGACGCAGCAGGCTACAATGGCACCACCCACCGCTGCCGCGACACCCTCCCTAACCCTAACCTCACCGGCGCGGGGAATGAACGTACACGGTGTATGTGAGATGGGGGAGGGAGCAGACAGGGGAGGGGGAGGCGTATGTGAGCGAGGGAGCCTTACTGACGAGTGGGGCCCATCAGTTTTGCCTGGTCAGCATGCCTCCCTGGCTGCCCATTCGCCACGGTGTAAAACCGCCGGCCAGTTGGACGACACGTCGGCAAAACAGCCATGACAAACCACCCAGTGGGTCTTTTGGCCGGTTGCGATAGTTTAAAGTGTTAAAAGGCCGTTTTCAAAGTCCAGTGGGTTGGTTAGACCAAGGTCAATAGTTCAGTGGGTTAAGTGGACTTTTTCCCTTATTTTTTGGAGCCACACGTAGCCAAGAACTAAGTACATGTCGCTGGACAAATCACTACGGAGGGTTATCTAATCATTAAGAAATTTTATATATATATTGAATCAAAACAAATTAATAATAATAGACAAAAAATATTAAATATAGATTGATAATAAGAAATAATAGAAGGTGTAAATAAGTATTTCTATTGTATTCCTATAGATTTATTGAGGTTTCTATACTAATATTCTATTGTATTTTTAGATTTACTTTTTAAAAGGAAACGGTTAGTTAATCCAAGGAGGCAAGGATATTATGGATATATTTCTCAAGTAATAAATATTCTCACTGCATAACCTTATTCCGTTCAGCCACCACCGCACATCGCGGTAGCGGCACACGACTCCAGAACACACGAGCCCTCCTATTCTCTCTCATTTTTCCAAATACCTCAATTGTATGCGCGCCATCCATAGTCCAAGCTGTTGCCGGTACGTGTGCGCTCTCTCCATGACCATACAAGCTGTTGTGCCACGCCCATGCTCTTCGACCAATTTAACCACCCGGTGGAGCTCCGCCGTGGACACCCGCAGTGCTCGGCCATCAAGCGTGTGGCGTCTTGTCTCGCCGACCTCCACAACGGCACGCTTGACCACGGGAGCAGCGCGCGGGCGATGAGCTCGGCCTCGACTCGTCGAGCTTGGCTGGGCAAGGTGGCATGGAGAACTGGGCCCGCTTGCAGTGAGAGAGGCTTGAATTGACGACAGGATGGCCGCACAGGATGAGAGTTGGCGGCGTGGCGGAGGCAAAGAAAATGTGCTCGCCACGCTTCGGTAGTAAACTATGGCGAGTGCATCCGTGGCTTGTGGCGAGCCAAACTTCGATCCTCAACCAAACATTGGCCCAAATAAGTGTGGCAAGACTAACTTTAGGTGTGGCAAACCGTGGCCGAACCAAACGACGACGGCTCCAGTCGACGCACCAACCCCGCCATGTCGAACGACCTCGTCAACGCCACCACCACCGCATACACTGGTACAAATAGTCCCATGGAACGCCACCACGAGGGGGCACCGTGGCGGACATGGGGGAAAAGCGGTGACGGACACGGTGGCAGCCAACTAGGGGCCTCATTTTTTGGTCTTGCGCCCCCAAATTCTTGGGCCGGCCCATGGCAAGTTGCTATTTTTATTGAGTTGATTTGACAAACTGTTGGAGCCCCTGAAAAATATTTCTACGACTCCAAAAATTATTGAAAAATATCCTAAGATAGATTGAGCTATGATGAATTCAAATAAAGTCTTTGGAACCTAAGAAAATGATATTCTAGAGCATCTAAAAATTAGAAAGGCTCTAGGATAAATGGGAAGATATTCCAAAAAGTCCGAGAAAATTCCCGGGAAGGATCGATCAACATCTAAACGCATTTTTAAAATATATGCACTTAAAATCACATAGCTCAAGTAACAAGCAAGCATCATATCAACAAAAATAATCAATTAAATTCAGAAATATTTAAAATTCTTTATTTTATTTAGTGTTTTTCAATAACAACCCAAAATACAAATTTTGGGGTGTTATAGGGAGATGCTTGTCGCGAGGGGCAAGTGGTGGCCAAAAAGGATACTTTTCGCTATCTAGGATCAATGCTACAAAAGGATGGAGACATTGATGAGGATGTTAAACATAGAATTTCAGCCGGTTGGTTGAAATGGCGTCAAACTTCTGGCATCCTCTCGACAAGAGGGTGCCCCAGAAGCTAAAAGGTAAGTTCTATAGGACGATGATTCGTCCGGCGATGTTATATGGTGCGGAGTGTTGGCCTACTAAAAGGCGACATGTCCAGCAACTGTGTGAAGCGGAGATGCGTATGTTGCGTTGGGTTTGTGGGCATAATAGGAGGGATAGCATCCGGAATGATGATATTCGGGATAGGGTTGGGGTAGCACCAGTTGAGGAGAAACTGATTCAACATCGGTTGAGATGGTTTGGACATGTTCAACGAAGGCCTTCTGAGGCGTCGGTGCATAATGAGGTTCTAAAGCGGGTCGATAATATAAAGAGCAGTAGAGGTCGACCTAAACTGACTTGGGACGAGTCGGTTAAAAGAGACCTTAAGGAGTGGAATATCTCCAAGGATTTAGCTATGGATAGGAGCACTTGGAGACTAGCTATCAATGTGCCTGAACAATGTCCTTTTTGGTTGCTCTATGACTTGTTTCTCGTGGGTTTCATCTCTAGCCTACCCCAACTTGCTTGGGATAGGCCGCAAAAGCATTGCAATTTCGGGTTTATTGTTTAAACTTAGCTATACAAGCTTCTACATAGGGTTAGACTTGCTTGAATATCCAATCATTTGTCACCATACATATGCTCCAGGCTAGGAGGATAATTAAAATTCTATAAAGTAAGGGACTGCAAGGCCATCTTTGAAAGCCACTTGCAGTTTGCTACCAAATTTCCAAATGCGAAAATGACCTTTGTAACAAATGTTGGTCTTGATGAGTTGTACAAACACCGTATACAAAAACGTTTTCATTTGAGGTCATTTGGACCCTAATTTTAGCAGGGTTGACCAAGTCAACTCTTTGATTCTGCGCAAAAGGCACTTTGACCGAAGCATAGATGGT
The DNA here is from genome assembly GCA_018135685.1 of Themeda triandra. Classification (NCBI taxonomy): domain Eukaryota; kingdom Viridiplantae; phylum Streptophyta; class Magnoliopsida; order Poales; family Poaceae; genus Themeda; species Themeda triandra. The sequence goes on along the minus strand of JAENPR010000081.1, from coordinate 1,151,928 downwards.
CTCAAATGGAAAAGTCACGAATAGAAAGAACGTCAAGCTCATCAAGATGCACATTTGTTACAAAGGTCAACATTTCATTTGGAAATTTCAAAAAGTTTGAGCGTAAACCCGGTTTTCGAAACCCTAGAAGGCCTCAGCTCAGAAAGTCATGAATAGAAAGATTGGTCCCCTAGTCAAGACAAACAATTCATATGTAGACCATTTTTGCATTTAAGAAAGTGTTTGCAAACTGCAGTTCAAAATCCACTAGTCTCACACTTAGTTTCATATAGTGTGTGTGAGATTCAAGATTTTATGAATACTGTTTGCAAACACTTTCTCAAATGCAAAAATGACCTAAACAAAAAATGTTCGTCTTGGTGAGTTGTACAACAATGATATTAATTTTTTTTCATTTGAGTCCATCTAGTCCCTATTTTGACCAGGTTTGACCAAGTCAAATCCTGGATTTGAAAAGGTTTGATGGCAGCTTGCTACCAAATTTCCAAATGCGAAAATTACCATTGTAACAAATGTCGTCTTGATGAGTTGTACAAACACCGTATACGACCTTTTCATTTGAGGTCATTTGGACCCTAATTTGACCAGTGCGATCAACACTCCGGCGAGCGCTTTCCGACCAACACTGGATCCATGGCTGCAACAGATCAACCAGCCGTCTGACCAACGCGCACTCTAACGAGCGCTCTACGACCAACACTTCGACAAGCGCTCTCCAACCAACATTGGAACACAAGGAGGGGACAACTAGAGGATGAGCACAAGCGATCTGGATTCTCTACCTTAGGGTAATAAAGTCACAGGTGACTTTACACCATCTGGATGCCATCTATCTTTCATCCAACGGATGTGAAGTCGCTTATTTTTTTAGAAACACCTCTTCACTTTATTAGCAATGAGCCGGTACGCAAATAGTAGCAATCAATGCAAAGTTGAGTTTGTGGACGGAGTAGAGATATTTGGCAGAAGTTTCTTTTTCTGTGCATCATATCTTTTCAAAACTTTTACATATGAACTTGGATAAATACGAAATTTATATGAAAATTCTACTCCTAAAAAATATCTACAATTATAGTATATGACTTTTCCATTTAAATTAATTTTGTGTGAAATTGCCTATCTACCGTTACATAGCACTTCAAAAATTATTAGTTTAATCTCATATGAAAACAAGAATTCTAAAATAATCTTATTTCTCCAATAATATCTAGACCTCTTTTCTAAAATAATTCTACAAATGTTGTACACTTTTCTCTCAAGTACTTTAATACATGGAAAAGCTTATATGGAAAATAATTTTAATGCATGGAAATTTTGAATTTGACTTTTTACGTTGAAAATAATTTTAATACATGAAAAAGCTTATATGTAAATGTTTTTATTTATATATAGAAAAGATATAAGCTACATAGAAAAAAGAAAATGCAGCCAATTATCCTTGCTCTACCCGTGAACTAGCTTTAAATAGATTGCTATTTGCATGCCAGCTAGTACTAATAAAGTGAAGACCTTCCGAACCCGTTAGATGGGAAATGGATGGCATCCAAGTGGGGAAAGTCACTTGTGACTTTACTACTACAGCAAGTTAGAGAATTCACACCCGAGCACAAGGAGGCAAGGAGGAAAGGACGAGCGAAGGCAGACACCAGGCATAAGCATATCACAATTCTGGGCATAACACCATAACATTGCTTACAGTGACAAACAAACATTTTTGGGAAACAACATACAGCCACACGCACCACACAGCCATGAAAACATGCGGCCACATATGAAACATGCAAACATGCAGCCACATATACAGTTCTCTGAAAACATACAGCACATCATACAGCCACACACACATTGTCATGCATTTCACATAGCTTCCCACAAAAGACTCGGTACATGAAAGGGTAGGATGACTTGCTCCACACAAATGCGAAAGGGTAGGATCACTTGCTCCACACAAATGCAAGGACAACAGCAAACACAGACACAGCCATGAAAACAAGAGCACCACCAATTGGACTCTTTCCCTTCTTCATCTTAACACTCTCAACAGCACCAACAGCACCGTTCATCTCAACAGTCTCAACAGCACCAACAGCACCACCAAATGAACTAGTCTCAACAGCACCAACAGCACCCTTCATCACAACAGTCTCAACAGCACCACCAAATGAACTAGTCTCAACAGCACCAACAGCACTATCAAATGGACTCTTCTTCATCTCTTTCAGTTCTTTCTTCATCTCTTTCAGTTCTTTCAATTCAGTCTTTAGGTTGCCAATCTCCAGTCTCACCTCACCAAGCAGGAGCTTCACATCAAGTGCCACCATCTTCAATTCCCCACACGCTTGCTGGAACCCTTGAACAACAGGACCAGCCGGCTGCTGGACAAGCTCTTCAACAGCCCCAATTGCATTGTCACCGGAACCAGTAGAACTCGCCACAAATTGGAACTGGGTCATTGCGCAAGTAATGCTCAGAAGCATTCTCAAACCACCACTTACCACATTTTTTTTGTGGGCACTTGTAGTAGAAGTTGCCGTTCTTGCTCAATCGCCTGAGAGCAGGGACCAGGCATTCGGGGCAATTGACGGGAGGGAGAGTCCTCCCCGGCTGTGAAGAGCTCGAATCCGTGGTGGACATTGGCACGGCAGCGGCTTCTGGGCACAATGGCGGCAGCGGCTGGGCAAAACGGTGGTGGAGAAAATGGATCAACAGCAAGTTATGGCATGTAGCGGCATTTAATCGAACACCTTGCAGGAAGAGGAGGTGCTCACCACAGATCGAACCAACCACCCTTGGCCGGGATGACGCCTAGCGGCGAGCTCAACACGGAGAAGCAGAGTAGGAGGACGCCGAAACGCGCCGATGAAGTCAAAGAAACCCGACGGCGGGGTGGAGTCCACGAGCGGCGGCGTCGCGAGCAGAGGCGCGGGTAGTAGTGGTGGTGGCTAGCGCGAGCAGCAAGGATAGGCGCGTGTCTAGCGGCGGCCGGAGTGGCGACCTTGGGCTGGCGACGGCGTGACGGTCGAAGGCGGAGGCGGCGGATCTAGACGTACGGCGCGGCGCGGGGCAACAAAAACAAGTAGAACGGCGACAAAATGGGGACAAAATGCGGACGGCGGACGGACGGGAGCGTTGCTGCCTTCTAATTTGGACAGAGAGGGGCATGCTCGTCCATACGAATTTTACGTATGCGTCCATCGACCTGACACTGACAGTGGGCCTAAGAGGAGAGCATCGACCTGACAGTGGGCCTAAAATGACGGCATACTCCCTCCGTGCTTATTGTTGTCCACTGAAAATTGACTATACATGTTCTAGGTAATTGCGTGTAACTCGCTTTTCTTTTTAGGCTTAAGAGTTGATATTGTTGCTAACGGTCTAGGGTTCCGCTTCTCCATCTCCAGCTCGTCCCCGGCGGCGGCGCCCCGGCACAGCCGATTCCGGGGAGGAGGCGGCCCCCGGGCGGAAGCTCCGGTGCGGGACGGACGAGCGCCCTACCTCTCGCGGCGGTGGTGCCGGCCGACGCGGTACCGCTGGGGCGAGCGCGCCCCCGAGCGGCGGTGTGGGGCAAGCGCCCTCCCCTAGGCCCACCGCGCGATGGGGCCGGCGACGAGCACTCACAAGGTTCTTCCACCCCTTTTCTTCCCTCGGGCTTTGTGCAAAGATGAACGCCCAAACCGTAGGTTGGCCTTCATTGTTTTCTTATTCATTTTGAGTTTGGCCTACACGTTGTTATACAACAATACCTTGAATAAGTGATTATTATGTGCTAATCAAGTTTTGTGATCGAGCGGTATACTTCATAATGCACTTTTGTAACGGATGGTCCAAAAATAGTTTGTCAAGAACATATTCCCCGGTTCGTTGATGTTAGCACCGCTTTGTTTATGTAGGTTGACAGCTTTGGATGGACCATATGGTTCTCGCTCCGGTCGACATTCTCGCTCGGATATTCCCGTGCCACCACCCAATTCGGTATGCATCATTCCCTTTTCTTCTTGTCGCCGAGAGGGTTTCTCTTTTGAATTTGTTGTTCCTAATGAAATTGAATCTTCCATACTTAATAGCCTTACAAGGTACACATGCTTGGTTGAACCAATTGCCTACAGTTAATGCTACTGAATATTTTGGTTTACACGGTTAGGAAAACCTATGCGCTCGATGTTCACTTATTTACATGACAAGTGCTTCCTTTTCCCCACGAACACAATGCGACCAAACAAAGGAAGGTAAGATTATAGCACAAATCCTCCTGGGGTCCTTTTTGTTGCCAAGGTCCTTTTTGTTGCCAAAACAATAGCACAAATCCTCCTGGGGTCACCACAACAGGAGAGAGGGAGAGGGAGAGGGAGAGGGAGAGTCGCCAACTGCCCATCAATATTGGCAACAAAAAACATATATCCGGGGTCCTTTTGATTTCTTCTCTAAAAATCTTACCCACATTGCTCGATTGTATTATATTTATTTATTGATAAATAGTGGTGGCAACGTCTTTAAAATCTTGGATTCTAAGATCATATCCGACATGCTCATCACTTATTAAGCTATCTAGAACATCAATAGAATATATCAGGTTTCAATATGCTTTGGAAGTTCAGTTCGATGCATTCGGGAAAGTACAAAGTTTCGCCGAGCTAACACATTTTTTTTTTGGCTAGATTTGCATGCTCTTTTACCGCAGGGATGATACTTGGGCAAGATTATCTTCTCTATCGATTCAAAAGTGAACCGGTGAGTTCTTTTGCTTTCGCTTGCTTTTTGTTCCTTTTTTTTCTAAGGTCTTAACGTCCCTTATGAGACCTATAAATAATATAGAATATGTCCTTACCGAAGTGTTCTCAGTAATTTGGCTTATACCTTAGCTGTCTCTTCTTACACAAACCATTTACCTGTATATAGGCAATGAATTATTAGTGTTTCTTTTCTTTTTAAAGAATAAAGATTAGTATACTCGAGCCAATTATTTGCTTTGCACTTTTTTTGTTTACTTTTGTTTCAAAAGGAAGTATGGAGCACTAATAATTCTGGTTACCTTCCCGTTTATGTAACCTCTCATTCAATCACTCCCTCGACATATGAATAGGCGGGGTACAGGATACTACTAAAGTACGTACAACTCGTTGTGGCGTATTGGATGAATAAGGTAAAACCAATTTATAGGAATTTCCTATCTTAAATGTTATCCCAGTATTTTAGTGCCTGTCAATATGTTTTGAAATTGATTTCTAATCCTCTTGGGGTCACCTTCAGGGACAGATTGATTTCTAATCCATTCAAATCGGATATCACCGGCATCAAATACGGAGGAGATGCCATTCATGTGCATACCGAGAATTATAATAGGGTAATACTTGACAATTTCACCTATTTGTAGAGATATTTTTATCACAATTATGTTCTTCAAAGACGCTTATATAATTCTACAATCTAAAATAGAGTAGGCTCACCGCATGACAGCCGACAAAGAATGGCAAGACTTGGCCATGGCAAAGAGGAGGTTGTTGGTCATGGCGCATGCAATGGTGTGGAAGATGCAAGGACAACTTCTTATATGTCAATGTTCTCTCGTGTCTACATCTATTGGCCCCATACTGAATCCTACATCACGAACTGATCTAATTAGAAGCTTCGGATTGACTATATTTACACGGTCTATAGGTGGAATGAGCCGCACAAAAATATGAACATGGCCCTTTTTGGGGTAAGTTGGTTGGTCCTGCCTTCAATGCCTTGCGGCTAAATATTGTTTTTTCGGGTGATACTTTTACGGTGACTATTTGATTGTTCACTTGTCTTTTCTTGTGCTGCAAATGCAACTTCGCTTCTTGGCATGATGGTGTAGATCTGCTAACTCCATCAAATTGATCTCGAACAACACCGTGTTGACATTAACAAGCTCAAGGTACAACCGCCACTCTTATTTGATTTTTTTGCTTCTTTCCATGTGCTTCTTCATGACTTCCAACAATTTTCCAAAGGTTCACGTATGGATTGATTTTGCATGTGCATAAGATTCATGTTGTGCTAGTAAAATGTGAACATGTGTCTAATTTATATGTTTTTAATACATTTTCGTTGACTCTAATCTATTTGTGTGTTTTTAAGTTTTCCTTATATTAGTATCCTCCCTTTACTTCGTTTCAAAAAGTAAGTTTCCTCCCTTTACACGGGAGTAATTACTTTTTGCTTCATTGGTTACCATGCCATTGTAACTGTTACAGATTAGTTACCTTGCAAAAAATTATTCACACTGTCCATGGTTCATAATTTTAAGTAAGCACTTCTATTTATATATGCTTAAATTCGTTCATGTACAATATGTCCCTTAACTACTTATAATGGAGGCGCATCATCTCTTATACCACCTATCTCAAATTGTAGACCACACAAGTTATGACAAACAATGCGTTTTCTAATTTTGGTACCTCACATCTTAGTGGGATAAGTCCAGCTACAAACCTCAATTATTGATTCCACCCTGTTTATCTTTATCGTTGTTGATTGTTTCCCTTTGATCCATCCTACATGCCTAAAGAGATGCTGATGATGAATGGGGGTATCTTGTTGGTCCAATGAAAATTCAACTTTTATGATCCACTTATCTACATAGCCCATTTCAATAATTTAAGGTGTAATATGCCTTCCGTGGTCTATAGTGAGATCTGTGGATTCGGATTCAATATTCACTTGGTGATACATATTGGCAAATGAACAACTTGTAGAAAGGGTATATATTGCACCGATGGATCTCCTTTCTTGGTTCACATATATTTTGATGGCCAATTTATTTATTTCTAGGGTATGGCTGCCTGCTTCATATCTATGTTCATGATGACTTTCTGATACCCCATTGTGAGTGTCATCAATTTGATTTATGCCTATTTTGGGGAACTTATGGGGTTTCCTTCAAATTTGTAGAATGTTGGACACACATCGAGGGTACTAAACATTGGGAGGAACTTCTTTCTTATTGATATTGTTGAATCAAGTAGACCAAATGGAGAAGAGCAAATAAATAAGTTGCTTTTCGATCTCACAAGCTTCGATGACTTTGTTGACAACGGATAGTCTCTCCAAAGATGTTGGAACGTGAGTAACCTTCACTCCTTGAAGCAAAACTGCCATGTTCTTTTTGGCAAAGTGTTATGTGAACTAGGAATGATTCTCAAACCTATTCCAAATGGTATATGTGAAATTTCTTGTCACAAAGTTCTTGTGTCTATCGGATATAAGTAATATCTTTATTCATAAATTATTTCCTTAGATGTCAGCTATGTATGGCCATAGCACAGGCACTAGGCTTTCTTTGCTACATTTTGTGCGCCATCTTATTAAAATGTTTATTCATCACAGTCTATTCAGTTATTTGGAAAGGCACAAAGAAGCATATGAATTTGTAGGAAATGGTCCCCTTTTTCTGTACAGCCTGCTCGACAACTAGATGTTTGGTGCACAACGCCTTATCTTGCCTTTACAATGATTTCTTTTATACTACAACATATAGAAAGATTTCAACTTTCAATACAGGTCGGTTGTTCCCTCCATTTATTGAGTTTAACCTACTGCATCGAGTCTGGCCAGGCCCAAGCACCTACACGGCGCGCATAGGCCATATGATTTCAGGGTTGGAGCAGAAGAATCTTACTCGAGTAAGATTCTTCTGCTCCAACCCTGAAATCATATGGCCTATTGTTGTGTAATTTGGGGGCTAGAAGATATATGATTTGGGGGCTGCCAAACCGTTGTTGTGTAATTTTTATTTCAGGGTTTATAGGAGCATGCTTTGAATTGCAGGGATGATAAGTGCGATATATATCAAAGGCATTCCTGTCACCAGGCAGGCAGGTGACCTTTTTTGATCTGCCTTATATTTCGTTCCTCACTTTCGTAGCTTAAATAATGCAACCTGCCATATGATTCCAGGTGCTTCCATCCTCACCTTCGTATTCTGATAGAGTTAGGGATCACACACATTAACAATTAAAAGGGCTATAGGAATTAACATGCGGCTTAGCCTGACCATTTGCTACCTGAGCCATTAAGCAGTGTGACCTTTCCAATGACACTTTCAGGTCTAGCGTCCTGATGATTTTATTGACTACTTTTCAGAACCTAAGTACGAATATGGAATGAGAATAATTATGTTGGCAAAAAAAAATAGAATTGTTGGCCTTTGCCATCCTACTATTATGTACTCCACTCAATTCTTGTTCAGTGTATGACTGCCATCTCATTCTTTGCTAGGGTGAGCTATGTTATTGCGTCTAACAAGAAAAGAGGAAGCACATGATTTTACCTATCCTTCACTAAATCTGGTGGCAAGCAACTAATACTATTGTATAGGTGGTTTTTGTCTCGTGAATCGGCCATTTGCTTGGTAGTTGGTCACGAACCTAAGAGTTGTGAAGAATTACATAAGAGCTAAGATCTTCATAAGACTATTGTGGAGTTCGAACCGCTTTCAAACTTGTCATTTTGGTGGTCTCAAATTTTAGCATGCTTGATTAATGACCACGCTGGTTCTCTGTCTCTACCATGCTTTATATATAAATTACTTCACTCAAATGATGGCTTGGCTGTAGATCAAATAATTTTTTTAGATTTGATGTTCTCGATCGATTATTTATCTAATGCATTACAGGTCAATGGTTGCACTGTTTGTTGAGTCTGCCTCAGCAAGCACGGTGTTGCTTGGGATTCTCTCCTTTAGTGAAACTTGATTCTGATTATGTTGCATTACCAAATCTGGTTAACAGAATCTTTATCAAATTCATTGGCTCCCTCAATCCCGGTAACGAATCCTTACTCCCATTTTCCTTTCTTGCATGATTCTTGTTTGCTTTGTTTCAAGCACATATCTTGAAATGTCGATCGAAAATACATATCCCGAGATGTTTTAGGGTAGACAAATGTGTTTGCACCGTTTGAACTGCACTGAACTGTATTAACAAATACATGTATTTGGGGAACCAAACTTCTACCCGTATATATTATGCTATGCGGCTTTTACCTAATTTCCGGTCTATGAACTAAACATATAGTTTCTCTCTATAACACCCACATTCTCATTTTTATTACGGAGGCTTGACTACCGTAACCTAACCTCGATGGACACCATGTCTATGAAGAATGAAGAAGATATCTAAACATCTAATGTTTTTTTCCTTATTTTTTTCATCTCAGCCTTTTTTCTTGTTTATTCTTGTACCATTTGAAGACAAAAGCGAATGAGAAACCTATGGTATAAAATGTAGTATACATGTCTTTTGGTCTTCAAAATATTTACGTACCCATAGGTTTATCACCATACTAAAAAAGGAAGATTGGATTTGAGCTCTTGCAATTTCACTTCTGTTTGCTTACCAACACAAAAAAAGATCCCATATTTAGGCTTCCATTATGGCACTCAAGAACAAGCTGGACTTATTTTGATAAATGGCTGGAGCTGTAGGTATACCAGGGGCACTTGGGTTGACCTTTCAACCTTATCGATGCAAGAAAAAAAGAGAATGTTGTATGAGTCCAACCAGTTCATACACATGAAGTGCTATGACCGATGGCGCGCGCCGTGAGCGCAGAGTAACATGTTGTTTTGGCAAAATTGAAATTGGGTTAGCGCCTACTTCCACTCAGCTTGCAACAGTTGGGCCCTTGTTTTGCCGCTACTGCTTCCCACCACAGTAAGGTCTTTTGTTGTTTGTTCCAGGTCCAAGCTCACTATCTGCTGTAAAGATGGCAATACCATAGGTGGCTGCTCCTTGGCAAGGTTGACATTGGCGTTGGGAGCAACAGGCAGGAGCGGAGGCATGGGGGGCATGGAGCCACAGTGCTGCTCAAACCTCAAGTGGCCAATGCTGAGCATGATTGATTGCAGTCCCCTTGGAGGAGAGATGCCATGGATGATGGATCCACCTTGTGATTGCCAGTCCCCTCGGAGGAGAGATGCCATGGATGATGGATCCACCTTGTGAAGCGGAATAAAAAAATAGAAGCAAATAAATCTCTAGAATTTATTGGTCCTTACATTTTATTCCTGTTTTCCAAGGAACAAAATTGATCTGTAGGAAGGTAGCTGCATTCTCTCTTTGACTTTGAGTGCCCCAAATTTGGCATTGTCCCGTATTTGGTAATTGTTGTGTGGCCCAGTTTCGTTCTACTAAGGAGTAGAGTTTTTTTTTCAAGAGTTTTTTTTTTTTTCATCTACATTCGACGTGGTGCTTTACTGATTTAAGGTTTTTGTTCTAAGTACAATTTCTACACTTTAAACATGTTGTGAATATGTGACACCAAGGTAAACCTTCAACTTGATTAGAGGATTTTAGTTTATACTTTTGTGCGAACATCAAACATCTACCTCTAAATATTGTTTTTGTATAGTTTCGAGGCTACATGTATGTTAAATCGGTATGAACTAGAATTTCATCGTGTCCAGTTTCACATCCCCATTGAGCGCACCAATCCACTAGTACCTAAATAAAGGAAAGGAAACTAGTAAACGTCTTCGTCGGAGTACGCCTTCTTCATATGCGCGACCTCGGACGTGTCTTTGTCTTCATGTCACGGCTCATGGGCTGGGCAATGGGCCGTGACAGCGCCCGGAAACAAAGTATCGATCCGTCTCTTTTTCCGCGTTGCCCTAGGCCGCCGCCGCATCTCACCACCACCGGGTTTCAAGCCGCCACCTATACGTCGCCTCTAGATCCGTCTCCGCCGCCATCCTCCGGCCAACACGCTCCGACGCCGTCCGCCGAGGTCGTCGGATCTGGCGAGTAGGCTACCCGCCGTTGACGGTCGCCGGACGTCTTGGCTCGCTGGGACCCCGCCGTTGGGTGCCCTGCCACCGCTCCAAGCTCGCCGCTGCTAGGACCAACGCCAGCGCCACTGCCGCTTCTACTACTCCAAGTTCAACGCCGGTACCGAGACTTGTGCTTTCCCTCTTTTCTTTGTTCTTTCAAATATATCTCTTGTTTTCTAAATGAGTTTGTTTCTTCTTGTTGTGTGTTTGTGTGGCGTTTTACGTAGCAATGTAGTGGGTAATTAATAGTGTAGTGTAGTTTCAAGTGGTAAAAGAATGATAAACAAATATCACCTTTCAAGCATTTTGCGGTTGAATTAACAAAACTTTTGCGAGATGGATTGGGAGTTTATGATTCATAGTATTGTCACTTTGCATATATGAAGCCATTTTCTTTCCCGAGTTTGGTGTAGCGAAAATAATTGATATTTTTTTTGCACTGTTGAAATGTGTTTTCTTCATGGGAAAGCTAACTGTAAGACGTAGCAAAAGCCTGGTAGTGCTTAAAGATTGTAGGAACCTGCCTAACTGGTAGTGCTTTAGATAATGTATAAGAAAGCTATTTAATTGTAGGAACAGGTCAATCATGCAAAGCATGATTGAAGAGGAAAGAAATTGTACAAAATAGCCGTCTCCCTCTCTGTCGGCATAAAGGACTATTAATCAAATATACCTAAATCACAATGAGGATAATTGCTTTGAACAAGAAAAGGAAGAGCACGAGAGAACTCACCGACTACATCCTATATGTGCCAAGGCAAGCTGTAAGACGTAGCAAATACGCAAAGCAAACCATCGATGAGAGTACTTGGAACAATTGTATTTAGATGTCGGATTACCTGTTCAATTGAAATGTAAAAAAGAAAGGACAGTACTTAGAGATCCATAAATAGGAATGTTTGTTTACGTACTTGTATTAGTGTAGGCGTAATAATATCAAAGAGTTGGAGATGTATAGTTTACGAATGAAAATATGGACATGATGCGACGCTTTATATTTATTAAGGAAGCATTGTGGCATTTATATATTTATTAAGTAAGCATTGAGGCATTTTTTTCCTTAGCAGCCGGTAGCCACTAGAGGTATGTTCGGTTGAGCAAAAGCATATGATGGCAATAGTACAACAATAGTACGGGAGCGAGAGACTCACCCTCTTTTCGCGATAGTATCATAGTGGCCTTCGATGTTGAAACCAAAGTTTTGCCTTTAAATGACGTGGTTACCATGAGTCAAATGGAGTCTTATTTTCTCTTATTTCAGCAATGTTTTCCAATTAAAAAAATGCCATGTTGCTGAACGAGAACCAAACACCCGTCGAAGTGACCTTGCTGATCAAATGGGCAATCATGAACTAAAACTGAATTATTAGTATCCCATATTTTTGCTAGAGCTGGTAACAATCTGAGAAGCAAATTTAGATTTGGCAATGTGATTTTCAACACGAGAACATGTAACAACTCACAAAAGTATATGAAAGAAGTTACATACCTCATTACTTGTATGTTTGAACGAGAATAGTTCACCTTTTGTTTATGAGTCATCACGTCCATGGGTATGTGTTCTCGGTACCAAGTTATTATTTCATAGTTTGCAAAAAAACCTTATCCAAGTTGTTGTATAATGAATTCTAGGATGTTATCAAATTTGGTTCGGTTTCCTCACGGCTGAATTATTTTATAACTTTGGTTGGGCAATAGTTGAACTAGTAAGTATTAACGAAAGTGTTTAAATTTCTTGTCGGTTTTGGTATCATGTCGATTATATTTGTTAGCTTTGAAAATTTCTATTCTAGTTCTTGGCACAAACTGTCTATTTAGACACAAATATATCTGGACAAGTTATACTCTTTTATGAAATACTACCACTCTTGTACTAAGTCACTTCTTTTGCTTGTTGTTTCTAGGAATCGACAAAGAAAAAAGGATCTTGGTCATTGGTCTTAGTTGTTGTGTCTTCGAGTTGTAGCTGTTGATTAAGTACGGTTCCCTTTCCGAATGGTAAGCTTTAGTTTGTGGTATACTAACACTACTAGTAGTTAGATGGCAGAGTTGTATCATGGTCAATAAGACTCTTTAATATAATTTGTTTTATAGGACTCTGAGGAGGATTATTTATCATCAAATACCGATGAACCATTTGATAGTGAAGAGGAAGGAAGAGATGATGATACAGAGGATGAAGCTAGTGATGATTCTGAACAGGAGGGAGGAGATGCTGATGATGATTCTGCAGAGGTGGGAGAGGGAGATGCTGATGCAGAGGTACTAGCATCTAAACCTCAGCGTCGCCCCCGTAGAAAGAGGACAACCACAAAGTGGCCAGAAGACAAGATAGTTGTCACGGAGGTCACGGAGTTTGGGATGCCCAAAGAGGTCGGCCATCGCAAGAATGAGGAGGCTTCTTTGGGCTGATTGCTAGACAAAGGATATCCTTGGTCCTGTCATCATTCGATGACCTAACGAGATGCACAAAAGATGCGTTATTTTGACGACCGTGTCCAGCCTCGATTGGAGTTTCCCGGAAGAGTTAAAGGATATGGCTTGTAAGAGGATGATGCGATGGTAGCCAAATCTTGGAGAACCCACAAAAGCGACCTAGTACGCAATTTTGTCAACAAAGGGTTGGATGCCACGGAGAAGCACGAATACATTCCTCCAGAACATTGGGAGGAATTTGTGACACTAAAGCAGAGCGAAGGTGCAAAGAAAGAAAGTATGAGATTCAAGCGGCTTCGGGAGAGGAACAAGCATGACCACCACACGGGGACGGGAGGGTATCTTTGGGAAATTGGCTCGGTGGGAGAAAGAGGACGGGGAATTAGCCAAAGCACGCATCGCTAATCCTTGGGACCAATTTCCTGGCCGCTCTAGGAATTTCATGCGTGCACGTGGTAGATTGGTTGTTACAGAAGGTGAAGCTGTGATTGATTGGGAGACTAAGGAAGCTGAAAATCTCTCTCGTCGAATTATACACAAGCAAGCTGAAATTGACTCATCGGGGCCATTTTGACCGGGGATAAAGATGTGCTCACACAGGCATTGGGGCAACCTGACGCAGAGGGGCGCATCCGTGGTCCGTCTAGTTCCATTGGTTGGCGCTTTTGGCCTCTTTGCACCGACATGTACGAGAAGAGGAAGCGTTCAAATGATGTGGATGTGGAAGCCATTAAAGAACAAGTGGCACTTGAAATTTCGAGAAGGTTACCGAGAAAATTACCGAGAAGGTCACAAATGATATCATGGCCGGGCTACGTGCACAAGGAGTGAAGTTGAGCTCGCTTCCCGACACCCCTTCCTCTCGCAGGTGGTAACAACAACCTGCCCGATCCAGGCTACATCCAAACTTGGACATACTTGGTGGAATTTCGGGACAAGGACTATTGCGGTCACCTTGCGCACTTTGGTACTCGTCAACGGTGAAGGTTTTAAGGTGGAGGTAGCAACGGGTCGGGTATATCCAAACAATTTTCTGCTATATGAAACTCCGGTATCTAGGGGATATGTCGTTGTGCATATTGATTCTGTAGATTCGAATATGAGGGCCTTGTCTTTGCAAAGCATCCGTCGTCAAGGGATGAGATAAGAACTCTTGGAGACGCTCGTACGGAAGGATCCAGTGGAGGCGACAATGGGTTGTGGAATCACATCGGGATAAACCTCCGGCACACGAGTCAACCAAGAGCGAAAATGTCATTGTGGAACCCCAAGTTTCACCCTTATTATATGAAGAAGCGAACGACTCTACTTACGAATGGTGCTTCCATGGCGCATGCGGTAGGCAACAAACAAAAGGAGCTCACAAATACAAAGCCTCCAACCGCAACCCCCCTAGTTCGGAACAAAAATTTACGCATTCACCCCGTGCATTAATCGGTAATCATCAACCGTGAAGGCTGTCGGGTGGAGGTAGCAAAGGGAACGGTATATCCAAACGGTAGTATGATATATAGAGACGTTCCAGTGCTGCCGGGATATGTTGCTGTACTTATTGATTTTATATGTCAGGGACACAAGGGCCATGTATTGCTTCCGTGCCAAAGCATCAGTGGGCTAAGAACTCTTGGAGACGCTATGTATAAAAGGATCCAGTGGAAGAGGGAATGGGTACAGGTATCACAGCAGCCTCCAACACCTGGGTTAGCCAAAAGCAATCTAAACGTCTGTTTGGAACCCAAGGTTTCAACCTCACTAAATGAGAAAGTGATTGACTCTACTCTACGAAAATGTGCTTCCATGTCGCATGTGGTAGGCAACAAAGAAAACAAGCTCACAAACACAAAGCCTCCATCTCGCACATAGGCGACCCCGAAGTAGCCAAGGGTGATACCAAACTGGTTCATTCGGTGGTTGACAAGCAAAAGCAGCGAGGGGCGACCCTCTGCTGACAGCCAAGGGTCACACCAAACTGGTTCGGGCTGTAGCTCACAAGCGAGAGCGGGGGTTCGAAAGGTGGTTGAGCGGCGAGGTGGCACAAAGCACCAAAAGGCTTAAACGTGGTAGTGTTTTGTTTCAGTCTATTCCTGAATTCATATTTGGACAGCCAATGCTAGAAGCAACAGAACTCGATAAGGCAGGGCCTGGGTGTGTTTCTCTTCATACTCACTACATGGACGCATGTGCACAGAATAGGAGAACCCCGTATTCTGCTATGGTCACGAGCGAGCATTTTTTGCATGAATCAAAAACTATTGATTTCCCTGTGGGGTATGAAGATATCTTTGACCTCTTGAAGCTAGATGCATTGCAAATGTCCATTGTTCGCTGCTTGACGCTGTAAGTACAATTTATTATATTTCAGACTCGCTCGTCCATTTGTAGCCAGGGATGCTCTTCATATATATTTCCTTGCTAAATTGCTTTTGTATGCTTCCTCATTGCTAGATGCCTGATTGTAGAAGCTAGGGACACGTCGTTGCCGGTTGGCCTTCTTGATCCGGATGCATTGTCGGTAGAAACAGTGGACAATTCTAGAGATTTTAGTGTGCATTATCTGAAAAAGGACTAAGGAAACATGCCAAGAAAGAGTATGTGATGTTTCCATATAACACCGGCGGTCACTTGGATTGCTTTGTCATCATCATTCCCAAGTGGCATAAGGTGATGTACCTGGACTCCAATAGAGGCCGCAAGATAGACTTGAATGGGTTGAAGTCTCGTAATAGATGAGTGAGTGTTTTGGACCCTGCTACTATATATGGACACATTTGTTAACTTATGAATTTTGTTATTCAAAGTTTTAAAAAATGTGACAACTAATTTCGGTGTAGGGCATTTTACTTTTCCCAAGCCAAGGCGAAGAAGAAGCCCAAAATTCTGAAGCTGACCCATGTCACGAACTCCAGTAAGTATATATATAGGTGGTTCACTCCCAATTTCAAATAGTAACTGTGTTTGAATGCCATTATGTGTAACGCGCGTATGTGATATGTTTGCGGTGCCGCCGGCAACTTTGTAGATAACACATCTGGGTTCTATGCGTCCTACAACATGATGCTTGCGATGCAACAGAGACCAATTTAGATGATTCTAAGGTACAGCAGATCTATTTACGTCTTGTATTAGGTGTTGTTCGTAGGTGAATGCAACCTGCTTCTAATATCATAGTAGCATGGTAATGTCCTCCAACAGTTACCATATCACGTGTTGCAATAGAAGTGGACAGCACTTTTAGATGCAATTGGGCATCAATACAAGTGATACAAAACATATAGGAAATAGCAGGTTAGGTACTTATCTTTTGGTCTGAGCCTTCTCCCATCCATTGTCGGCATTTGAGCAGCCTTTTGAAATCACAAACATGAAGGGACAGCAACATTGATAGCAAACTAGCAGTGCAGTTACATTGCATCACATGATTTCAGTTTTCACAACACAAAACACAAGCACACAGCAGCAAAGAGTTCTTAGTCCATAAGTTAAAGATACATGGAAGCATAATAAAAGCTGTAACATGATCTGTAGCTGTCTCACACTTCTTCATTAGGGTTCATGATCCATATCATAGTCATCCTCATCTTCATCAAACTCTTCTTCTCCGGAACTTCTTCAGTAGGGTTCATGATCAAGCTGTCTCACACATCAGACATCTCTTTAGAGGAAATTAAACTAGTTCCTTCAGCACAGTTAGTGCACACATTCATATATTATGCTTCTCCTTTTCTATGCCTGCACACACAGCACAGCTACCGGAGTAGAGATGCTATACCCAATGATGAAAGGCCAGCTAACTTTTCAGGTGGCTAATGTGCTTGCTATTGTGCAATGTACGCAACTGATATTAGAAAACGAGTGTCGTTGGTGCAGCCATATAAGAAACAATTAGATATGCAGCATATTTTGTTATGAGAGTTGTTTCTAATGCAATACAAGTGAACTTATATGAACTTCTACTGCTGTTTTACGGGATTTGATTTCGGTTCCAATAAAATCAAATTGAATGATGTTAGAGAGAAGATCGCTGTGTTCATTGTGGAACAGATCATGGATCAAAATGGCGAGTTTCATTTCTATGAGGATAAAGCTTAGATGCAGATCGATGCAATAAAAATACAATGCATGTGTTGGATGTTGACACTTTAAGAGAACGATCTAGTTCAGGCACTTCATTTTCATGAACATACCAGTTATTTTAATTTGACTATGTTGTGTGTAATATCGTTGGTACAATTTAAGTGAACAATTAGTTGGTGTTTTCGGGCCCTTTGCTACAAGCTTGCCTGTTAATTATTATATTTCCATCAAATGTGTGTTTTTCTGTACAAATTGACAGACGTGTGGTACAGGGTGCGCGTCTGTAGTTCAGTACAATTTGAGACGCGTCTTATTCAATTACAGACGCCTGTTGAGCATTTGCGCGTCTGTAGTAAGCTTATTTCAGACGCTCTTTGAGCGTCTGTAAATAATCCTTATTACAGACGCCTTATTTCAGACGCGCCAGAACGCGTCTGTAAGTAAGCTAAACGAGCGTCTGTAAACTTATTTTATTACATGGTCGTAGTCACCATGTCCATGGCGCGGATCGGCGGCACTCCGGGGAAGCGCAGCACGGTCTCGGGCGTGTCTTTCAGTGAGACCGCTGGGAAGTTGTACGGGAGGTGGAGGTTGACGGCGAGGTGGGCTAGCGGGGATGTGAAGAAGAAGTAGGCGGGGATGTCAAGCTCCGCCGCGACGTCGAGGGCGTCGGTGCAAAACATGTCGACCACGACGGCGTCGATGGCCGGGAGCGTGCGCAGGAAGCTCCGGAGCGCCGGGTTGGCGACGCGAAGCACGTCGATGGTGCGCATGAGAGGGTGCGAGTACTTGTCCTTGCCGGTTGGAGGGACGACTGGGAGGTGACGGAACGTGATGTCCGGGTTGGCGGTGGCGAGGCGGCCCATGGCGTCGGCCGAGTCGACGACGGCGATGATGACAGCCACGCCACGGCGCAGAAAGACCTTGCCCAGTTCAACCATGGGGTTCAGATGGCCCACGCCCAGCGAAGGGTAGAGGACCACGGTCTTCTTGATCTGCTTCCCCATGGCCATGGCTGCCTGGTTGTCGATCAAGCGAGGGAACGGCACCCAAAATTGTAGCGAGACCTTGTTCCCAAAATCCCAAAATGAGAATATGTCACACGAGGAAAGAAGACAGCGCTGACGCTGTTAATAAAATGCATTGCGAGTGCCGAGAGGCCTGGAAGGCATGCGTCTAGCTATATAGCAGGTTGTTCGTAGGAACCCATCACCCATGTGATTTAATTAACTTGCCACGTGCCAATATGATCAAGGGGGTGCATGGACGGTGCTATGACTCATCGCCCATAGAAATTTCTTGCTGCTCGTAGTAGTGTGTATCTTTGTTGACTTGTCGTCCATAGAAATACTCGCTCTATCTCAAAATAATTATCATTATAATACATGATGGTTAAACTTTCTGAACTTTGAATTGTTTTATTATACAAAATGTTAGAAATATTTGTATGTTTAAATAATTTTATTATAAAAATATATTCAACGATTCATGATATTAGTTATGCACGTTAAATATTAATATTTTCTTATGTATACTTAGTTAAAGTTAAAAATATATAATTTTTTATTTGTTTTGACAATTGATTTGTTCAGTGCCGGTAGGAAGCACTCTCTCTGTCTAATAAAAAGTGTCACTTCATTTCCTAAAACGTCGTAGAATTTTTATTTTGACCAAATACATACAAGAAAAATATTATTATTTATGATATATAATTAACACCATTAGATAGATCGTTAAATCTATTTTCATAATATAAATTTATTTAAAGATATAAACATTACTAATATTTTTTAAAAAAACTATTTACACATATATTTACTGAATTTACAGAGACCGAGAAAAAGCGCAGTGGGGGAGACTGGGCAGCGCGCGTGCGCTGGCACCAATAACAGCGCGCGGGCGCTCCGACTAATAGTGGCGCGCGCAATTAGTGAGTAGCAGCGTGGGCGTATGCGGAGTCCGGTTTCTGCTTCCACTGTCTACTTTTTTTTTTGTCTAAGCCCAAGGCTCGTTTAGCTTTTATCCAATTCAGCTTATTTTATGTTGGGCTATTTTTAGTTCTTTACTTATTTTTTGTCTAGTTTATTTTGGGCCACTATTTTTCAATATAGCTTATTTATTTTTCCCTCTCGGCATAGCTGCGTAGGAGCGTCAGGAGCGTTTGTTTCAGCTCTGCATGCGCATGATTTTGGCGTGCAACCATGCAGTTTTACCTTGAAATAAACAAAATAAGATTTTATTTTGTTCTAATTTTTTATGTACAACTAAAAAGTTTACCCTCGTAATTTATAAAACTTTGAACCATCACGCTACAAACTTTATAATGCTACATTTAAAACTTTGCACTAAAAGATTTATAAACTTTGAACTATCACGTTACAAACTTTGTACTGATAGACTCAAAACTTTGCGCTTCAAATTTATAATTGTTGTAATGTCACATTATAAACTTTGTACTGGTACATTTAAAACTTTGAATCACATTATAAATGTGTATTACTAGGTTCAAAACATTAGAATTTAAAAATTTACACCTAATTTTAGAAATTTTATATTAGCTTATTTCAAACTTTATACTAACATGTTATAAACTTTATACACCCTAAACTGGAAGTTTATAATTAAAAACTTTACATTCTAAGTTTTGGAACTTTATATTACAACATTAGAAACTTTATACACTTGGACGTAAAACTTTATCACAATGAAAACTATGTCAAAACATATCCAACATGGATCTACTTTTAAAGTTCTCGTCGTAATGAATTTAGTGGTGTAATCAGAATTAAAAATAGATGCTTAACCAGAGAGTTATTACATTTTAAAGTTTGTATACCGCTTCAAAAATAAAAAAGCAGATCTGACACACCACTTGACCCGTTCCGCTTTTCCCACGTCCGTGTGTTGTCCTCGCTTGCCTGTATCCCACGTGACGATACATACGCCATCTCTACTCTATTCTGCACTTCCTGGTGTGACACGCGTCCGTGCGCTGCTACAGGATGTAGTGCACGCGCGCCGAATAGCACTTGGGGTGGGCACGTGTTGAGAGTTGGAGTTAAAACTCCTCAAAAGATGCCTCCCAAAAATTTTCTCTGCACGACCGTCTCGGATATACTGAACACAAGTTTTAAAAATCATATTAATTCCAAAACAAAAAAATTAACTGAAATCGGGGTTACAATAAGTCTTTGGATATAGAGTATTAAAGTATTTAAAATTATGCTTTGGAAAATCTATATGATTTTTTGACAAGGTTTCAAATTAACTAAAACATGGTGTTTCAACTAGTAAAAAAATAAAAAAAATAAAAATTTGAAAAAATGTGTTTTATAATTTTATAATTTAACCCTGCGTGCTAATTTTAAAAATAAACTATTTATATTTATAGTTATGAAAATAAAATAATTTTAAATTAATTTTGTTGTTTGCTTGTTTTCACTGTCCGTGCGTGCTATAATTGTAAGTTTAGTGGATTTTATGTGGATAGTTTGTATGTTGAGATAATTCATTGTGGGGTTTGTTTATATAAGAATAACAACTGTCCGTGCGTGCTTTTGGCAGTTTTTCAGAAAATGGAAAACAAAAACACACGTTCACAACTTGGGCCACCAGCAGGCCGGCCACTCACGCATGCCACAAGCCCACAACACACCCAACAAACGGCACGATGCTCCCTGCTCTGCACGCCGGCGCCCTGCAGCTCCCCCTCCACTTCCTCCCAGAGCACAGGCGCCAAGAAGGGCGACCCGCCGCTGCTCCAGTCGGGTAGGCTGGCCTCCGAGCTGCCACCCTGGCCGGGCAGGAAGGATGACGCCGCCGCGCCGTGGCCGGCCAGCTGGTGAAGTGGTGCGTTCTGGCTCTTCCGTCTCTGCTCGCTATCGGGGCGAGTCGGCATCTCCCATCCCCCATCCCGAAACAAGGAGTGGAGCGGCAGAAGCGGTGGAGCCTCCAGCCCGTGGCAGAGGGGAGAAGCCGTACTGTGCGCTCCCATGGCCGCCTGCGTGCTGGATGGAGCAGGGGGAAGAATGGCGTGGCCGGCGCTGTGTTCTGGTTGTTTTTTTTTTCCCTTGCCCTTGCAATAATATATACCCGGCTGTTGTCCTGTTTTGGACAGGTTCAAATCAACTGGATAGTCAAACAGAAAATTCAAACTTGATAAAACAGAAAATTCCTATATAAAGGCATGCATAGTGCTGAAGTTGTTGTGAATGTAGATTGGTTATGTTTTGTCAATTAGTGGTATTCTTCCAGTCATGTAGGGCTAAAATCATGATCATATCACCTTGCGAAATCATGATCATGTCCAAATCATAGCATCGAGTTTGACTGACAACACAATAATGAAATACAAATTTTATAAAAAGGGACAAATAATAATTGAGGTGGAGCTTCAGATATATCTTCATTATTTCAAGCAAATGATAATTTGCAGACATCATAGGCCATTATCAGCTCTACTTATTAACTGCTAATACAAATCATTGCAAAGCTATTGCTACACTGCAAAAGGTTTGGCAAAGACGAGGTATGAATCTCGGATAGCATGCATCTTATTGGTTGCATCATGTATCAGTGTTCGCTCTCTAGGTTGTTTCTCTGAGCATGTTTACCCCAAGAGTAATGGCAGAAATCAAACACTTTTCAATTCGACTTCTTGTAGTGGTGTCATGGGGGTTGTGTGCAGCCACATTGCCATGTCAGTTATCTCCCAAATTCTGTCTGGAAGTGCATCCTTGCAAAACTTGTGTAGATCTAATGAACCTTTGAACATATCATCAATTGGGCTCTTTCCAGTGAATATCTCGAGCAGCAGAATGCCGAGACTATACACATCTCCAAGAGTTGAAACAGGGGAGCCTTCACCATACTCTGATTGTGCAATGAATTGTTTATCAGAATTTAGTGACAATAATTAATAAAATCAAAAATAAAATATTTTCAATTACCTGGAGCAACATAACCAACAGAACCTATTATTCCGAAGATGCTGTTGGAATTTTGGTTGGTTTTACTTGCAAATTCAGTAAGGATTCTTGATATGCCAAAATCTCCAACTCGGGCACTAATGTCTTTTGCAAGAAAGATGTTGCTTGGCTTAATATCACAGTGAATGATCGGTGGATGACAGTGATTATGAAGATAATCCAAAGCATCCATAACATCAACAGCAATATCAAGCCGTTGTGCTAGGTTGAGAGTATTGCTTGGAGTGTGCATGCCAAACTTTGGATGGAGCCAATCGTTTAAGCTACCATTGGGCATGAACTCAAAAACCAATGCCTTGAACTCTTGACCTTGGTGATTGATGCTTGAGCAACATGTGATGATCTTTATGAGACATCGGTGGCGCACCCTTCTCAGTGCCTCACATTCAGCCATAAAACTTCTAATAGATCCATGTTGTTTGAGGTTAAAAACCTTCACAGCTGCAGTAGTTCCTTCGTCTTCAAAAGTGCATTTATAGACTGCCCCGAAGCCTCCTTTACCAAGCAAATTTGCTTCAGAAAACCCATTCGTCCCTTTTGATAATGCATGATAAGAAACTCTTCCATAGTGTTTCTCAGCTAATGTCGGTCTGATGCAGCTCTTATGCTTTCTTGCAAACAGAATAAGTGTGATGGCTAAACCTAAGAAGAAGGGAGCACTTGCTATTCCCAGGGCAATATCGCTCAGCTGTACTTTTCTGCTTTGTTTCGCAGAATGATTGCGGCATGGAGCTAAACGAAGCTGAGGTATTCCACCACAGAGTTCATTATTTCCGGTGATTGAAGACTCATCCAAGTTTTTGAAAATGCCATCTTTTGGCACTTCCCCTTGCAGGTTGTTGAAGGATAGATCCAATTTGTCTAGTGATGTCAAGTTCTGCAGAGTTAGAGGAATGGTTCCGGACAGGTTGTTATGTGCTATATACAAATATTGCAAGTTGCGGATACTACCAATGCCACTGGGAATAGTGCCAGACAACTTATTCATGGACAAATGAAGTGACACCAGACCCTTTATATTGCTTATGGATTGAGGGATAGTTCCCTGAAATGAGTTGCTGTCCAACAATAGTCTTTCCAACACAGTGCATCTCCCAATACTATCTGGTATATCACCAGATAATTGGTTTCCAGACAGAACTAGGACATTAAGGTTCCCCAAGCTACCAACTTCAGAAGGAAGGGATCCCGATAGTAAATTATATGATAAGTTGCAAATATGAAGGACTGGTAGTTTGAAAATATCTCTGGGAATTGAACAGTTTAAGCGGTTCATTGACAGATCAAGGGTTATCAAATTCCTCAGCTTCCCTAAGCTTGCTGGAATTGGACCCTCCAGTTTGCCATTGTATGCATTCAATTTCGACAGCTGCGAGATATTTCCCAAAGATGAAGGTATGAGACCTGACAGTTGAGTATCATACATCTGTAGCACAACCAAGTTCCCTAGCCTGCCCATGCTTTCTGGAACTACTCCAGATATGCATGTATTCGCCACGCTGAGTAATTCCAAGTTTACAAGATTTCCAATGTCAGATGGGATGCTCCCTGATACCCTAATGTAGTCTAACCAAAATAATCTTAGTGTTGTTGAGAGATTTGCTATTGAAGTTGGTAGCTGACCCGTGAAAGCGGCATTGTCACCAATAGCTAGTTCTTGGAGTTGGGTGCAGTTTGACAAGGAAGTGAAGAATTCCCACCCCTCTGTGTCATTCGCTTGAAGCATGTTACTGTGCAAGTATAGGAATCGTAGAGCTCGCAACTGCCCCAAAGTGCGAGGCACATGCCCACTTAGGCTGTTACTGCCGAGTTCAAGGTCTATGAGTGCAGTGAAGTTTGAGAGGGAAGCAGGGATGGATCCAGTGAACTGATTATGAGCAAAGGAAAGATACCTCATGCCAGGAAAACTGTTGCCGATATCAGCAGGGATGTTTCCATGCAGCATGTTCCCTTCGAGCTGCAACATGGTTAGCGAAGATAGGTTGTGCAAGGAGCTGGGCGGCTCACCGAAGAGACGGTTAAACTCGAGGTTCAGGTACTGGAGGCCCTGAATGCCGCCAAGGCCTGGAGGGATCTCGCCATTGAGGTCATTGTACGAGAGGTCCAGGGCCCAGAAACTCAGGGATGACAAGTTGGCGAGCGAGGCTGGGATGGTCCCTGTGATGTTGTTTTCCCGCAGGTTGAGCACCTGCAAGAGCATGAGCTTGGCACCGAGATCGTGGGGCATGCGACCCTGGAGCTGGTTGGAACGGAGGTGAATGACCGTGAGCCTGGTGCAGGATGTTAAGTTCGCAGGGAGGTCTCCGGTGAGGGTGTTGTTCCGCATGTCGAGGGCCCGGAGGTTGGTCAGGCGACCGAGACTCGCGGGGATGGCCCCGCTGAGCGCGTTGGAGCTCAGGTTCAAGACCCTGAGGGACGACAGGTTGCCGATCGCTGGCGAGAGGTAGCCGACGAGCCCGCGGGAGTGCAGGCTCAGCGCCACAACTTGCGGTCGCTGCAGGTGCTGCTTGTCTCGGCATGTCACCCCCTCCCAGCTGCAGAATCCACCAGCGGTGCTGTTGCTGTTGTTCCACGAAGCAAGCGGGTCGCCGTACCCTCCGCTGATTGCCGCGGCCTTGAAGGCCAGCAGTGCGGCCTTGTCGTCGTCGGCTCCTGCTGCAGCACCGCTGGCAAACTCAGGTGACAGTGACACGAGGAAGGGTACCGCTACCAGCAGCAGCAGCAGCAAACTCAAGGAACACATATACATTGCCATTTCGAGTGCTTTAGTGTGTGGGTGTGGCAGTGGCAGTGGCGATAGCCGAAGGCAGTCGTCTTTGATGGTTTATAGCTAATTAACTCAACTTAATGGTGGAGAGCAGAGCAGGTGAAATGTGTGATTCTTTTCTTAAACGGAACGGAAACTAAACCGTGGAGCAAAGCTCCCTGGCACTTCATTGAAAAAGTAAGCCCTTTACAAAGCAGGATGGTTAGTGTGATTCTTCTTGCTCTACTTTTCTCCATAGATGACATTGTTTTTAGCTGTATTGCCCCAATGATTCATGGTCTTACAGCCCCGATGCTGCTGAATGTAATCTGTCCAGCTTTCTTGGTAAATGCTGCTAGTATATAATACATGAGGACCAGCGGTGCTCTTAATTTTGATCTCTGTTGCCCCTATATACTCTTATATTATATTGATCTACGCAGAAGTGCGTTAGGCAAACTAACATTCCTTTCTTTTGCTGTGAGTGGGTATTCTTGACCGTGACCAGAGGAGGTCAGCGTAGTCCCCAGAAGTGGCTCAAGTTCAGAATATGATGAAAATATGAAACTGTGCTTTCAGCAATACCCAAGTCAGCATCTATGCCTCTGAACTTTCACATGGTTTTCTACTATATGCCAGTGGTGGGGATTTGAATTTCATGGGATTCATGATGTTTAGAATTTCATTTGTTCCATGCCTGATTACTTTTTGTATCAGTGAGGAAAGGAAATGAAAGCAAATTCATAGCAATAGTGAAAGCATAAATATGTTTGATTATTTATTCTTCTAAAAAAATATTCTTTCAGTTGACAGTGCAAGTCTTTTAACTTTGTAGCATACATTGAGCTGTGATATTATGTAAATGAGAGAGCAGAAAATGTTGTCCCTACTGCCTTACATTGTGTTCTTAAACTATATGATTTGAGGCGTCAAGATCTCACAAATGTAAAATTACAGAGCCATGAAATTTGATTGCCTCAATGTAGATAGGTTTCACATTTCAATATCATAATCTTTACAAAATTATATTGGTGTAAGGCATTGAGAAAATCTGTGGCACAATCTTAGGCACTATGTTATTCCGACCATTCTGATAAAATCTTAAGGGATCTGATGCTGAAAATATCCCCACTGGCAATATGATCAGTTATACCAATACAGCACACACCTTTCTAGAAAACCATACAATATCAACCTCTTTATGAAAAATGGAACCTACAGCAAGGAAACTTAGCAATGTAGTTTGAAAAATTGTTCTATCAATATGATAGTGATGCATCCCCTCTCTTCACTTGGATGTGGGCTTGTAGCAACCCAGGGACGCACAAATTCTTTTTCTGGTTGTTAATTAGAGACAGACTAAATGCAAGAGGGCTCCTCAAAACAAAAAAAAATATGCAACTTGATGATTATTCATGTGTCCCGTGTAACAATGGTGAGGAGGCATCCACTCTTCATCTTTTCTTTGAATGCTCCTTCAGTCAAACGTTTTGGAACCTCCTCTCCATCAACTGGAATCTGAACTTGCTACCACTAGACATGGTTCTACAGGCTAGACAGGACTTTGACAGTAACATCTTCAGAGAAGTCTTCATGACAGGCTGCTGGGCCATCTGGCTGATGAGGAATGGGATCATCTTTATCATGGACAGCTTAGTCTCAACTCTTGGAAAGAAAAAAATTAAAAGAGAATTTGTTCTTGTTTGTGCAAAGGCCAAACCTGAAAAGAGTCTTAAACTTTGTACTTGGAGAGATAGCGTCTTCTAATTCTCTGTTGTTCTTTTTTCTCTTGGGCCTAGCTGCCTTGTAAATTTGTAAATACTCTTATTCTTTCATTTAATAGAACATACAAAAAAAAATAGGTAGGGGCTCCCCTGCCGGTTCGGTAAAAAAAACATCATAGTTGCCATATGCAGTTCTATAAAAAAAATAGATTTGATATCATTTACGTAGATAAATAGTTTTCTTTTGACAGAAAATCATGGAGTCATTTTTCTTAGCATACAGTCTTGGAAGCACATGAATAAAGGAGCAGATCATTCCAACATTCTAAATCATTCTAAGCAAAAATACTGAAATACAGAGACCAAAACCTGAATACCTTGTACATCAAAGATAGAAATCTTATTTTTATTGACAGCTTCCACCTTGTACTTGCTACATACAGCAGAGGAAGTACTGTAAGAAACAATGAAGAGGCTGCTCCTGAATTTCTTTGAAAGCCTGTAACTGCAAACACCAAAACATTCAAGCACAAAAACTTGAGTGTTCCTTTGAGAAAGATTGAGTATAACTCAGACCAAAACACTCAAGTTGTGGCAGTCCTTTGAGAAAGTGCTTGATAATGTTGTGTTACCAACTTAGACTGAATTAGTGATTTATTTAACTAAATGGCATTCGTGTATGAGTTAGCATATGTACGTAGGCGTGCTGCTGGAATGCTAAATCGGTCTTGTGAGCGAAATGCTAACTTATTCATGGTCAGCTTGGCTAGAGCACATATTTGCCCAACTCACCACCTGGCTTATACGGAGTACTATTTAATTTAATATCTTGAATATAAGCTCCGTAACTAGCATAAGTTGACCGAGCATTAGCATGTTACAGTAGTTCAGTATAGTGTCACAAGGGATTTGTGTACTAAAGGAAGTTGCTGGGATTTGTACCTACCTGTAGGGATTTTGCTATGTGTGACTGTGGCTGGCATCATCTACAAAGTACAGGTAACTCATCTTCACTGATAGCTTGATACCTATTTAGCTTCTATATGTGAAAATTCTTGGACAGATATATATGATACTTATCTCAATGCTATTGGACGTCTTGGATAGATAATTATAGTACTGCAGCAGCATCCAAGAAAACAAAGGTTGATAACCGCATAAAAAATTGATATTTTCTGATAACTCTGAACATGCATTCGAAGTTTTGGATAGTGTTGATATTTGATAATGTATAACATGCCTGGATTTAATAGCCTTTATTTGTATGCATTTTGGTAGATTATTAGTTACATGTCTGCAGCTTATCTTTCTTAGGTTAAGTAGCAAGTAGGTGATGACCTGTGCCTTTGAGTGAGTCCAGCAGCTCCATTTGTTTTCTCATAGCTATCAGTTGGAAATGTGTAAAGGAAACACACTCTCCAAAAATGTGACTCAGCTCCAGAGCTGCACTACTTTCAGGTCTTAATTAATGCTTTATTTTTCAAAAAAAAAAAAAAAAAAAACACTATGCCTTATAGACATGTAGTGTGACTCCTGCTCTCTGCTTGCCATGTTGTCTACTGAACCTGCCCACTACTTATGTCAACTCACTAGAAAATTCTCTTGAGTTCCTTAGTGTTAACTAGAAATTGATAATATATATGTACAGACATATATATGTATGTGGCATTGATTAGTAACCACGTGAAATAAGATTCTTATGTGGCTTTGAATTTCTTTTGGCATCAGTCTTTGTCCAGAACAAGTCCTTGAAATCCTTGTGGCTACACCTTTGATTTCTTATTTTTATTTTTATCACTAGACTCACTAGGAGTTGCTTTTCAGGTTGCAATTGGGTATTTGGCAGCATCTTGTGCAAGTACATATCGATATCGATTTTGACAAGACATAATCTAAGGTGAGCCACCTACTTTCTAACAAGGGATGATCTGTTGCTATTTATCTTTATCTTTGTCAAGCACTGTGTATAGCCAAAGTGCTACCTTAGCTTTGCCAAGCACTTGTTGCTATTTATCTTGTCCAGCTGAACTGAACTAGTTTTAAAAGGTGAGCGAATGAAATAATG
This sequence comes from Themeda triandra, assembly GCA_018135685.1. Lineage (NCBI taxonomy): Eukaryota > Viridiplantae > Streptophyta > Magnoliopsida > Poales > Poaceae > Themeda > Themeda triandra. The sequence continues at coordinate 1,123,103 of JAENPR010000081.1, read as the reverse complement.
ACTTGTCATCTCCTTTATATAGGTACATTTGTGAACTGAGAAGTATGTGCAGACTATTAATACGAAGCATTGAGTTAGTTTCCTTCGCTTTAGATTATTAGTTACATGCTTGTTGCTTCTTATCTTCTTAGTTCAAGTAGCAAGTAGGTTTATTTGCAGTATGTTGGAGGGACATGTATATGAAATTGCTAATCAGCAATTGACTACTTGCTGTATATAATTTGATGCGTCATGTATGATGTATATAAGATCCAGGCAGTGGAATGTATATTGTTTTGTTTTTAAGGGGATGTCACAGACGCGTGTTCAGGGCGTAACTGGTCGTGTCTGTAATAAGGCATTATTACAGACACTAATGAACAGACACGCTAAAACGTGTCTATAATGTCTCCCAACGTGCGTCTGTAATCAGTTTTTTTTTTTTTTTTTTTTTTTTTACATAGTGGCAACAGTCATTATTTGCCAAAGCTATTGCATGGTCCTGTATTTGGTCACATATAATATAATATTTTACTCTGCATATATTGTCGTGAAGAGCTGCTGCTTGTATTCTTCAAGTGGATACTGTTCCGATTGAATACAGTTCGGATTTATTTACTCGGTATTATTTGTTGGTTGTTGCCGAGTTGCCTTGCTGCTGGTCGTGATAGCCTGGAAAGGGATTTTATTTCCCAAGATTATTCATTAACTGAGAATTGGATATTTGAGAAACTAAAAGAAATTTGAATTTGCTTGTACTGTAAAAGACTGGGGCAATATATTGGAACATGGACGCATCGTAGGCGTGTCCTCATCAACTTATAACTGATGGAGACAACAAATAGTCCCAAAATGACTCACACACCAACAACACGTACTGACCGAACGCAGGATGTACTATGATTAGAACACCCAATTAGGATGTAGATGTTTATCATTTGCAGATTTGTGAAGCTATTGTCTGATGAAAGGCGAATTTGAAAGGCGATTGCCAAACTGTATAACATTGGGTAAAGGGCACTCGGTAAAAAAATGGTCAGCAGCCAAAGGGCTGCTAGCCTAGTGGTTAAGCACTTCCGAGAGGCATCCCCAGGTCCTGAGTTTGATCCCCGGGGTGACGAATTTAGGACCGGCCAGTGGACGTGTGCGGTACAATATTGTCCGAAGTGCACCTTGAGTGCAGCGTTGCTCCACTGTGCCGGCTATGAAAAAAAAAACCCTCGCTGTTGGGGCAGGGTTCAGGGGGTTTTCTCGGTCGGGGGACCGAGAGTTCCTTCTCAGAGTCTGGTCCCAACCTGTGTGGTATACGCTACTCGGCAGACGCCTAATACCGTGGGCGGTCTTCCCCCCATCTTTACCGAGTCTTTTATCGGGCACTCGACAAAGATGGAAATGAAAAAAAAAACTAAAAATAGGAAGAAAAAAATAAATCAGGGGATGGAAACGACATTTTTCGTGGGAAGCAAAAATCACACGCTTCATGGTCGGCGGAATTCGAACCCATGACCTTTTCCTCGTGCGGTATCTCCCATAACCAGTGCACTACCCTATCACATGTATTTATGTATAATTTTAGTTCCCCACATATTATATTAAACCGAGTGTAAATTACTTGTTTGAGGCTCTAAACGAATTCAAATCAAAAAGTTGTCAACTACAAAGTTTCGTAATTTTTCGAGATCTATAATTTTTGTATATGAAGTTTTCCATCCAAGGTCGTTTATGAAATTTAAATTTTAAATTTGAAAAAATCAAACGTAGTTTTACATGACAAGATTAACTCAAATAAAAAAGTTTCCAACTACAAAGTTTCATAACTTTTTGAGATAAACAAAGACTATTTTGAGTGTTTTTCCATCCGATGTCATTTGAAAAATTCAAGTTTTAAAATTTTTAAATCAAAAGTAGTTTTGCATGCCAAGATGAATTTAAATGAAAATGTTTTCAACTAGAAAGTTTTATAAATTTTCCAGATCTACAAAGTTTATTTTGGATATTTTTCCATCCTAGGTCATTTGGAAAATTTGAATTTTAAAATTTCAAAGTTCAAACGTAGTTTTGCATGACAAGATGAACTCAAATGAAAAAGTTTCCAACTATAACATTCTATAGGTTTTCGGGATCGACAAAGTTTATTTTGGTTGTTTGGTCATTTGTTCGTCCAACGTGGTGGTTCTAACATTGTTCACAAATCTTATATATCTCCCTTGTAGTTTTATGAAACTTATGAGAGAGATGTAGATTTTGTGAACAACGTTACTAACGCTTTGTCAAATGAAGAAATGATCTAAATAAACTTTGTAGATCTTAAGAAGTTATACAACTGTGTAGTAGAAAACCTTTTCATTTGAGTTAATTTATTTGTTAAAAAATCTCTTTGCCTAGTGAAAAAAAAAAAACACACACGGCAAAGAAGGCTTTACCAAGTGCCAAAAAGAGTGTCCGAAAAAAAATCGGCAAACCATTTGGCACTCGGCAAAGAAGCGAATTCCGGTAGTGATGTTAGCTTCTACTGGTTGGCTTTTTTAGCGTGTAAAAAAATGGAAAATACTAATATTCTTTTTAATAAATATCAGCATTTGATTTACTTGCATTTTTTTTGTTAGTGTTGATGGTTTTAATTCAGCGGTTCAGGCGTTCAGCCGACAAGGGAAGAAAAAGATTCCGGGTCGGACATGTACATGTACTTGAACACTGGATCGATCTTGGAGCAGATAGATACCCAGGAGTGCTGCATGGAACAAGCACCTGGTACGATTGTGCCTCGCTTTCTTCAGAGAAATATAGGTTAATCGATCTTTGCTTTGAATAACAGGCAAGATGAGATTTTCATTTTAGAAAGATCGTTGTGCCTTTGGTACTTGCCTAGGTTTCTGCCGTTGGGCATGTGCGGAATGACATCAATTCCATTCGATTTGGAGCGTGCGCAGTCTAGACAAATGTGTAGCAAGGGGTTCACCGGATCAAAGGCAAAGCTGCTCATATTTTATGGCGTGCTTTTATGGATGGTCAATGCAAGAGGATCATCGTCTGTGAGAATCTGTTGGCTTCTGATGAAAGTTTCACCTCATTACATTGCTGCCAAACTAAACTTTGCACACTGATGTTGTTGTGATCAGATCGCGGACATTTGCAGCAACCAAGGGGCAAGGGTGCTTGGATTGGTATGGGTACAGACCGTCTAGAGCCTTCCGAGACGAGGTAGTCGGCCATGTGGTGCTCTACAGAACACTCATTAATTAACCCCTGCAAAGCTGCAACTTGAAGAAAAGGACTAGAACATCCATCACCAATCGGTTTGGGAGCACAGAAAAGATCTCGTCAATCTCAGGAAGTAGGTGTGTATCATGCAACTTTAGGAATTAGGAGTCACACAAGCAATAGCTACGTTCCGATCGGTGGCACTGGGTAGAAAGAGTAGAGACACAATTGGCATGTGGAATCAGAGTGCCCTCCCCTTTCTCAGGATGGCAGCTAAATATGCTGCAATTAACTAGAGCTCAGAGCTCCGGCCAGCCAGCCATGGCGGCATTTGGTCGCCCCTTAGTGCCCCATGGCTGCACCCCATGGACCATCGTTTCTGAAAAAGCCCCCATTTGACATGTATTTCCGGCAATATAGAATGGTCGCCGTTCGCGGCGGCGGCGTCGCCCTGCCTCTGACAGGATAGGCGTGACGCGCGAGCTCTTTAGCACTGCTTTTCCAATAGGCTGAAAGGTTTAATGATGAAAACTGAAAAGGTGAGTTCCTTGGTCCCGGGAGCTCTGCCGCCGTCGAATATGCGTGGCCTGTCAAAAGATGGCCCTCTGCGTGGCGATGGAGCACAATGCAAGCGGAACACAGATGGTCAGAGACGGGAAGATTTCCAGAGTGTTCCAAGACACTTGCATGCTGTATCTCCCTATAAATTGTCGCAGAGATCGCCCCCTCTCGAATCAAACTCGCTAAGGACCCCAAGGACACTACTAGTGCAGTAGTGCTAGCGCCATACTACCACACACAGACACACACAACCGGATCCAGAGTATTTGCCGATGGCTTGATGCCATCGGCAAACACAAGGATGCCATCGGAAAAGAAGTTGCCGATGGCAAAGTGGCGTTGCCATCGGCAACTTCCCATCGGCAATAAGCTCATCGGAAAGCAAATTTTTGCCGATGGCAAAAGTAGATGCCATCGGAAAACTTTTTGCCGATGGCCGTGGCCCCCATCGGCAAACTCTCCACGTCAGCCTCCCCGCCGTCAGGCTGACGGCGGGTTTGCCGATGGCTGACGCCACGTGGCCATCGGCAAACATCCTTGTTTTCCGATGGCCACGGCGGTCGGCTTACTTTTTTTTTTTAAAAAAAAGAATTCTCTGATTTTTTTTTTCCGATGGCCGTCGCCATCGGCAAACTTATGGTCGGTTTGCCGATGGCCACGGCCATCGGCAAACCCGGGTACGCTGGTGTGAATTTCCCCCGGTTTGCCGACGGCAGGCCATCGGCAAACCTAGGGAATTTTTTTTTTTGTTTTTTTCCTGTTTTCTTCCATTTTCAGCACATTTAATCACAGATAATGATATCACAAGCAAGATATACAACATTCATCACATATATTCACAATAATACGCCATTTCAACCATAATATAGCATCAAATCCATATTCATGCATACAAATCCATATCACAAGTCCCAATTCTTGCATACAACTCCAAATACATCCATACAAGGCCAACATCGGCCAAACATGTCCGACGTGGCACAACAAGGTCCAAAATCAGGAATAGAAGGTACCTAGCTCGTGACGCCGTCCCCTTGGGTCCCCGAGCCCCCAGAAGCATCCTCCCACGCAGCCAACTCCCCTGCGGCCGCGGCCGCCGCCGCCGCTCGCCACGAGTACGCCAGGGCCGAGCCGTCGCAGCTCGAGGAACCGAGACGGCCCGGGCTGCCCCCGCGGCGGCCACGAGTACCCCGGCTGCGTGGGGAACGAGACGGCCGGGCTGCCCGCGGCGGCCACGAGTACCCCTGCGTCGGTGGAGGACCCGGACGAACGGCCGCGTGAGGAGGCTCGGGAAAGGACCCCAACCGGCCGTGGAGCGGGACCCCGTGGAGAAGCACCCGGCGGAGGGCTAGCACACAGTTGGGTTCGAACCCTCCGACCGTGTGCGCACAAAGACCAAGTGATGGAATTAGTACTGCGGACCGGCATCACAAGCTAAAGCAATAGGCAATGTAGGGACTCACCGGACGAGGTGCAAGAAAAGGCGGCGGTGGAGGTACTTGGTGGTGGAGCGAAGAAAGCGGCCGGAGGCTCACTCATTCCCATGGCACGCATGTGCCGGGACATCTGCGACCACGCCCGCCGGTAGTGCGCGCAACCGAGGCCGCGTGCTCGATAGGCAAGCGCCATCTCGCTCGGTTGGCTAGCACCTCCCGGACCGTGGCCCGCAATATTACACGAGCATGGTGGATTGTATTTGAAGGCAAGGTACATTATTTGTGAAACGGTCGAACGACGAATGAAACTCCACTTACCCGAAGACCCGCGATCCGCGCGCACCGCTCGGCCGCCGAGGCGCTATGGGGACCCCGCGGCGCGCCCCTACGCCGGGTCTTCCTTGCGGATCTCGGTCGCCGTCGGGACAGAGGACGGGTCAATGGCGCTGTGGGCCATATAGAACCGGCCGTGCTGCTTCCCTCCTCTCAACCTCATCACGAGCTGAGGGTCTATGGGCTCGGCGGTGACGTCGTAGCTGTCGCCATGGGCCTCTCGAGCTGCGGCGGCATACTTGGTGAGCCTGTCGTACACGACCGGGCTGGTGTACTTCTCGGGCCCGTCCGAAGAGCTGTACGTGGTGGAGGGCGCTTTCGCTGGGCCCTTGTGAGCAAGGGCCCACCCCATGTACTCGTTGATGGGCTGCCCGTCGTGGTGCTCCCTCTGCGAAGAAAACAGAAAACATGGTTACAAGTAGAGATATATGAAATCCGGCGCTATAAGAAATGGTTGAACACAAGCATACCCATGTTTCCATGAACTCGCCGAGGTTCTCCGGCTCCCCGGTGGTGTGAGACCCCGGACCTCGCCATCTCTTCCAAGCGCTTCACCCGACGTGCTCTCGTGCTCCACGTACGCCGCCGGCGTTGCCACCCTCGACAATCGTACGCCCGGCGGTCGGCGTACTTGCCGCACCCCCGGAGGAGGTGTCTCTGCATGACATTCAAGTATTAGATCTTCCGGATAATGAGTTGAATGTGTCACATAAGGAATCACAATGATGTTTTCCTACTTATTTACCCGCATGTACCGCTCCTCGGTGAGGTCGGTCTCCGGCTCACATATCGGCTCCGGCTCCGTGTCTTATCCACCTTCACCCCCCTGAAGTTGGCGTAGTAGGAGATGACGGCCTGGGTGTGCACCTCGTAGAACATGTCCTTGATCCGCAACTCGCACACTTTGTCCTGATGCCGGTCCGCCACATCGGGGTCCTGCCCCTCCGCCAACCTATAGTACAACTGCACACAGGCATCAAACATCATTCCATTGTTTGAGAAAAAGTCCAAGAAATGCGTAGTATTGAGATATGCGTTGCGATTGAAAGACTCACCCAGAATTCCCTCTTGATCTTCTCAGCGAGGACTTCCCCATGTGCGTTCTTGATTAGGAAGTAGTATGGCCATTTGTCGGGCACGATCGTCCTCCCCTCGATGGTGACCAAGCCGGGGAAGTTTGCCTTAATCACTCGCCCCGGATGCTAGTGACATGGGGCGAACACTTCCCGCCGACACCTTTCTCCGGCCCACGCACAAGCACGCAATTGTTAGTATGCGCTTTAATTCAAAAATGAAATAAGAACAAGTACGAAATCAACAATGGATACTTACGTCCCGAGATCACGATCTGCGGGCGGTCCTCGGGCGCGGCAAGTGCTCGGGAGCCTAGCGGGCCCGCGGCTGGAAGGGCTTCTTCGCGGTGCTGTGGAAGCCGAGGTGCCTACAGCCTCCTCCTCCTCGTCGTCGTCGCCACCGCCGCCGCCGCCGTCCTCCTCGTCGTCGTCGTCGCCACCGCCACCGCCGCCGCCGTCCTCCTCCTCCTCCTCGTCGTCGTCACCACCGCCGCCGGCACAAACAGCCTCGTCCTCAAACAGCCTCATCCTGGCAGTCCTCCGCCTACTCCCACCCCTGCTGGTCGACGGCTCCACCTCAAGCTCCTCGTCGTCCTCCTCCTCGTGGTTGCCGGCCTCCACGTGCTCCTCGTGGTGGCCGGCCTCCACGTGGTCCCGCTGGGCCCGAGGTGCATGTACTTCGACTGACGTTTTGTCGGCGCGACCGTCCTCCGCCCGGCATTTTGTCGAGTGCCTCGCAATGACAAGATTAAAACAGGTTAGTATTAGTAGATTGCAAGTACTTGTAAAGAAAACATAAATGTAAGGTAATATAAATAACGTATCAATATTACATGGATTAGAAACTATCTCCGCAAACGGCAATATTGCCGGCGAGCGCCGTCCTCGTCATCGATCTTGTCGTCATCACTATCAATATTGTCGAGCTCTCTTAAGTCCTCATCATTAGGCGCTACATGTTCCCCAACTTCTACATCACGTCGCAGCTTCCAGGCATCTAGGATTCGTATGTCCTCAGCATCGTGCACCTCATCACCCTCGTCCTCATCGATGTCGTTGTTTACTTCCATACTCATCAACGAATCAATGTCTATCTCCAACCTACCTTCTAGCCCATCGGGTTGATAGAACTCATCTCGTCCTGGGTCGAAGTTGTAATCATCATCGTTCGGGACCGCCGCTTTACAGCGTGGGCGATACGAACCGCACAAGGCTCCAACCCGCAAGGCGCTTGTCATTCGGTTTGCCCATGGGAGGTAATAAACTTGCTTGGCGTCTCGGTTAGCCACAATATAGACATCGTCTCCTCCATATTTGGAATCTGTCGGATTTCGACTTGCCCAATCTTAAGGTCCTTTTTGCGACACTGGGGATCGAACCAATGGCATTTGAACATCACAAAGCTTACAACCTAGGAACTTGCCAAAGTCAAGCTCCAATATCTGTTCGACTATGCCGTAATAGTCCTTCCCATCCGTGCCGGGAGTCCGAACTCCGGTGCACGTGGTTTTTAGGTTGCCCCGTTTCTCTTCATAGCTTCTCGTGCGAAAGCGATAGCCATTCACGTCATAAACGTCGAATGACTTGACATGTCGATCGAAGGTTTGGCCCACACATCTCAATGCAGGACTCATTTCCGCATCACAATTAGCCTGCACGGTTAGGATAGGTGGATAGTTAAGTTACTCGCTCATAGGAGCAAAGTGGCGTCGAGGTTAGGTAGATAGTTACCTTTTTGCCGAACCAATTGACGAAATCGGGCGTATTATGTCCGAGAAGATGGTCTTTCTCATCCTCGGTAGGAGCCCTACCGCAGCTCCGAGTGTTCATTAATAAAGTCCCCGGAGAAACAATAGACAAGGGGGTCGGATCAATACGTGGAGGATAGTGGCGTAGTATGGAACAAGCTCATCGAGAACTTACTCTTGATAATCAATCGTTTCCTCAAGGTTCAACAACAAGTACATCATGATAGTGTGCCACTCATCATGCCGCAAGTAACGAGGGGTCCTCGCTCCCGCTCTTCCGAGATCCCCTCGAAAAGGCCGAGAGCGCATGAATTCTCGTCGATGTTGTAACGAGGATTGGATCTCGTGGTCTCGTAAGTTTCTCGGTATAGTACGCCCGTGTGCATGTGGACACCTCCTCCCGCATGAATGCCTCGCCACGAAGCCTCAATTTTGGCTTTATTTTTACACTTTTTTTCGAAGAAGCTTTAGACACCTCTCGATTGGATAGCACCAACGGTGCTTTACACGGGCCCCCCAACCGTGCCTCCCTTGGTAGGTGCAAAATCATATGCCGCATGGACAGAAGAAGCCCGGTGGAAATATCATCTCCAACTTGCGAGCAACTTAGGTGCAGCCTCCTCCGGTTCAAGACAAACGTCCCGAGACAACTCCTTGGAACAAAGCGCGGAAGAAAAAGCTCAACTCGCCCGGGACGCGCCACACCGGCTCGGTAGGTATCCCCGGTCATCGCAGGAAGGAGCCGCTCAATCCAGATGTGGAAGTCATGACTCTTCATCCCTAAGACTTTGCCGCCGGCAAGTTCACTCCCCGGCTCAGATTCCGCCGCATACCCATCGTGGAACCTTAGCTTCGACAACCACTCCAAGTGCTTCCTTCCTATGCGGCCTTTCAGGATGTAATCGGCCGGGCCCTTCTTCCATCTCTTGCCTGGCGCAGGGGTCTTCATCACTAGATTTGGTCTATCGCAAATCGTTTCAATGTCCAGTCTAGCCTTAACATTGTCCTTTGACTTCTTGCCAATGTCCAGGAGTGTTGCCCAAAGTGCCTCGGCGATATTCTTTTTCGTGTGCATTACATCGATGTTGTGTGGAAGAAGAAGGTGCTTATAGTAGGGAGCCTAGTCAAGCCCGATATATGAGTCCACATGTGGTCGGTACCATATCCTTTGAAACCACCATTGTCATCAATTTCGAGAGCCTCTATCTCGTGCAAGGATGTCACGGGCTCTTTTCCTTAGGGATGGGGCCGGTGACTTGAACACCTTTCGTGAAGTGTTTTTTATCAAGTCTCAGTGGATCGTCCTCCTTTAGGAATTGACGATGTTTGTCGAAAGAAGAATACTTGCCACCCTTGGCCAGCCAGGTGAACATCACATCTGCCTTGCATGTTTGTTTGAAGAGATTTTGTACAATAATTTCTTAAATATGCGTATATATTAAATATGCTATCAAGAGATATTTTGTACTTGATGAAGAGAAGATAAATAAAACAAAAAAAAAAAGAAACGTATGCACATGTATGTATCAACGTGTGCTATTTGTATGAGAGAAAGGAGAAGCAAGCTAATGATTATATATTGGCTTTGGATACATATATAAATGTTATGGGTTTTCGAGTGCTACAGGACCATGCATATGTATGTACTCATCGTGCAAGCAATCAAGCTAATAGAAGCAAGCAAGCTAGCTTGTCTACTTCTTTATGTATATGTGCTTTGAGATGCAATTAATTAAAGAGCTAAAGAGCCAAGAAGACGTACCAAGCTCTTAAGCTAAGACGATTAGCTTAGCATATACACAGACACATGCACCTGTGTGTACTACCGAACCGGCCGTATGATGTGTGTATATACGCCGATCGGTGTCACATGTAGGTGTAAACCGGCTGAGCCCGTGGGCGTGGCACGATTCTGTAGCCCGGAACAGTATATACGTCTGGCAGAGACACGAGTTTCGCCAATCGAAATATACTTGCATCCATCGGTGGCAAACTGGTGGGCTAGAAGTGTATACATGTATATATACCTCCAGGCCAGGGCCCGCTTGTCATGGGTGGCACGACAGAGGTGCTAGCTAGCTGATCGATCCGGGTGTTGGATAAAACCTGAACGATCAACAAATATGTCAGCTGGCCTTCTACAATATGAGCACGTACGCCCCGATCGAGAGATAACTCTCCAACAATCCACGCCCCGTTGCAAATCTTTGAGGCAAGATGTATATGTACGTGTATACGTTGCCTCAACTTGCTCAAGGGCACCCCACCTAGCTGGGTCCATGTGTCATGGACTACACGGGAGGAAGCTATAACTGGTCTCGGTTATTGGCCGTGTACGCGTATACACGCCCGGGAAATATCTTAACTTAAACGCACGAGGGGATAATGACGTACGGTGGAAATAAGTTGGTGTTTTACGGAGACACCTCCGGATATCTAGCGCGGCAGCAACAGACTCCGGCGGCGTACGCGTGCATCCAAAGGGTTCAGTGCTACCCTAGAGGCCTGCCTATATAAAGAGCCCCAAGGACTCACGGAAGAAAAATGACAATTCCACATCTCCACGCCGCCAGGCTGCTCCGCTTCACACGCACGACGCCAGGCTGATCCATCTCGACGAGCGCTCCATCTCGACGAGAGGAGAGAAGCAGGCAGCACGTCCAAGCCTCCACACCTACGTACACCTGCAAGTTGCCGGCGGCGCGGTCGTCTTCACCCTTGTAGCAGGAGGCTACGAGGGCAGGAACCGTTCGATGGCGTCCACCACGTCCTTCGCCATGGAGATTAACATGGCAGCCCGATGATCGAGACGGCGCCGGACCGCGAGAACGCTCGCGTCCCATGGAGATGGAGCACCGACGGCCTGCCTCAACCGGCCGGCGTCAGGGATGCCCGTGCTGCAGATCGATTTGGAGGCCGAGGTGCAGACTCGGTTGCCAGGACAAGAACATGCAGATGCATCTACGTACAAGAGGTGCCAAGATGCAAGCAAGCAACATGTTCACGTTCACGTACAAGCAAGGCTGCCATGTACATGGCGCTACGGCGACTCTTCATCCACGACAGGAGCGCAACCACTACGATGCAAGTCTCCATCCACTACAACGACTACACCAAGCGATCAAGATCCAAGGCGTACCACGACGACGACGTTGCCGAGAAGTCCAAGCCGATCTGATCTTCACCAACCATGCAAGTGCGACTGCGATAACACATGTGCCGTTCGACACCGACAAGGCGGACGACACAGGCGGGCGTGGCTTATGTACCAGCCACGTTTTCCGGCTATGGACCGACGAGGCCCTCACGCCGACTGCCACACACATCTACACCAACACCACGCATGGGGGAGTGAAGCGAAGACCGACGACGACGACTACAGCAGCAGAATCGGAGGTACTCCGTGATTCAACTCACGGGGGTAATTAAGTGGGAGCCTTCCGAGGCCCCATGAACCATGGAGACCACATCGCCAGAGTTAGATAGTTGCCCATAGGCTATGGCGCACATGTACTTTGGGAACCTGTATTTGTTATTCGTGATGATTAATAATATATGATGTTCCCGTTCTTTTATTTTGTGTACTTAGTTCACTGGCACGCCCGCATTTATTCCCAAACAAATTGGCACGCCCGGTGGGACATGGTTCTCCTCCCATCTCTGCTGCTGCGTGTCGTCGGATTCGTCTTCGCCTCTCCTCCAACAAGCACAGCATGCTGCATGATGGTTCTCGTGGTGGAGCTGTCCTAATGAATGGTCCCCTTCTTGCAGGAGGACCATCTGACGCTGCAACCACCCAGGAGTCCGACATGATCCAGATTGGGCAGTTCGTGTTGCCGACCTCGGGATCGACGGGAGCGCGACTTGTGACTGCTGACATCAAGCCGGCGTTCCCCATGGAGGTTGAGAAGGCTCGTCCCACGACGATCCACGCAGAAGAGTCTACGGTGCCACCGACATCGAGAGCCCGCTCTTGCTCTCCTTTGGCACATACCCTCCAAGGGGCGGTCTTCGAGTATCGCGAGAAGACCTACTACCATCAAACGCAAGACCCAGCTCTCTTCCTGAAGGGCGAGTCCAAGAGGGCGCAGAAGCATGCCTTCGCGAAGGCCAAGAAGGAGCGTCGCAACCTCATAGTAGAGGCTCGCGCGTTCCCGAAGAAGTCCGTCGTCGAGGAGATCAAAGGCAACATCCAGACGGCGCAACAGCTGCGCGTCAAGGCGAACAACAGGCGTGCTAGCCTCGCGGCTCTTCAACGACCTGCGTCAATGCCAACCCAAGACGCACACGTGCCACCTGTGGAGTATGCTGAAGTGGAGCTCCTGGAAGCCTTAGCGGCTACCTCTCGCAGCCTGCGTGTGCAGATGATGTATGCTCGCCATGCGTCAAGCCCACACCCGCTACGCAATTGTAGAAGGAAATACCGCAAGGTACAACGACTACAAGAACAAGTCAGTGCTCGCATTGCACGAAGTGCTGTTCCAGAAGATGATTGGTCTCTAGATGTGAGAGACCTCGGGCGCAAGGTGTTTAGTCACCCCAGCATATTGGAGCCCGCTTACGACTTGTTCCCTGACGGTTGGGCGTACGAACCTGCCAAGACCAAGGAACTCGTGAGGCGCTCGATCTTGCGGGAGTTCTGGAAGAGGCGACGTGCAAACAGCAAGCCGTACATCGTCGCCGGTCCAACCACCATGGTCGACAACAGCATCCCGATCCAACCAACTGGATGGGTATCGTGCTGTCATCCGTCGACAACGAACGACCAACCTGCGCCTAGTGCCAACGTGTTTGCACCCTTGCAACCGAGACGGCCGCGTCCCGAGATGGGGATGTTCAAGAGGAGCTCCGCCAACTACGTGAACAGGTGGCTGCGCTTGGGAGAAGATTTCCGACTGCGCCAGAGTCTTCCTCAGCCCGATTTAGGAGCGAGACGGGGAGACGCGTGCCAAGTTATCGTCCCTAACATGAGCGCCAAACCTTGGCACCACGTCGTCCAACTCCACCACCAGCACATCGAGGATACATGGCTCCGTCTCCGCGCCGGAACATGTGGGTGAGGCGTAATGACTATGCCGCACCCCCTCATCCAATGCAAGAGCGACGCGCTGCTCCTCCACAAGCCGGACATGTCCCTCCAGCTCCAGGGTCCCCAAGGCGAGGAACGCTGACGATAGGGCGCCGCAATGGAAATGTCCGAACGACAACTCCTAGGCCGGTCGGACCGGTGGCTCCCCAAGCTACGCAGGAGCCGCCGCAAGCTCGACAAGTGCCAACGGAGAACCAACGCAAGCGCGAGAGGCGTCGGAGGAACCGCCAAGCACTCTACCGCGAGCTTGAGGAGTTGGTACTCAAGAACACCCAAGTACGCATCCGTGCTGACGGGGATGTTCAACAAGAAGGCGGGAGGATCATCTTTCGCATGTCCCCTACTCTTGAAAGCGATGAGAGGTTTAACTACCTCCTCAAGCGTCTGACACCAAAACCCCGCAAGGTCCGAGGTGGTGAGGTGGCTCGCTCCCGCTCAAGAGCGCCCCTATCATCTTGAAAAGAGGAGGATCGCGTGAAGCTACCCCGAGCATAGCTTCTTCGAGAGAGTTCATACGGGTCGCCCTCCGCCTCGCCTTCGCCGATGGAAGGAGTCGAGAAGGCACCGTCTACTCAAGAAGGCGGAGCACTTCCTCAAGCTCCGGCGACGCGACTACAAGAGACGTGGGATCCTCCGCGAAGGTTGGAGAATCCGAGAAGGACATGGCCATGTGCGCTGTGCTAATGGCGCATTCGAGCACAAGTCCGAACGCATGGGCCCCTCCACCGGTCACCCATGACTTCACCTACCCTTCCGACGAAGAGATCCCGGTGAACCCGAAGGCCATCTTCACGTTCCTCCTCACAAAGGTATGAAGGCCGCGAAGGTACCAAGCGCACTCAAGACCGATGGGAAGGCGAAGTCTGACTTCTTGCCTCCCTATCTCGAAGGAAGGAAGGCACGCTCGACGGCGACGAGGCCGCAACATCGGACATATCTCCTAGGCGTTACGCCGACATCGCGTCCCGACTTCCACAAGACCATGACGAGCTACAACAGATCGCGACCGGCCGGAGCCGACTCGGCTCAAGTCCATCGCAGAACAAAGGGTGAACCAAGCTGCGGTTGATGATGAGAAGGAGTTTTCGGGTCCCTACTCCTGTGAATCCGGCTCTGACTCCGACGACTCCTTGGAAGTACACTCCACCCTGCCGATCTACGATACCCTCGCCCATTCCATCCCTTCGGATGGGGAGGATTATGGGGCAACTTCAACACCGCGCCGACGCATGGCCGGTGAGAATAGCGCCCAAAGAGCTACACTAGAAGATAAAGTAGAAGAACAAGGCGAGACGATCAAGGCGTTGTCAACAAAGCTTGACACTCTAGTCGAGCTAGTAACAACCCTTACACGTAATGGCCTCCCTGGCAGTGCGCCCCGTGCTCATGAGGACCCGCAGATGGAGGAAGTTGAGGGCATAGCAAGCGCGCCACCACTTGTTGCGGAATCCATCTCGCTTCGGCAAATGTAGCTCCACAACCATCGTCTTTAAAAGACTATCACGACATAGTCGAAGACATGGTGAACAAGAAGTTGAGGCGAGATCACCAATGAGCAGGCACCACTCTCGCCGAGGGTGACTTGGAGAAGCCATATGAAGCCTGGCATGACCTCGTGCCGTTCCCAGCTGGATGGCGCCCACCAAAATTCCGTCAATTTGACGGGACTGGAGATGCGAGGGAGCACCTAGCCTACTTCGAGGCAGCATGCGGCGACACGGCTAACAACTCGTCGCTCTTATTGCGTCAATTTTCGTGGTCCCCGACGGTGCCGCATTCCACCGGGTACGGCCCGGCCGCCGGTGGGAAAGATTAGCAACTCGGACCGAAATGAAGAATGCTTTCAAGAAGCACTTCGTTGCCATGAAGAGGGACCTCTCCATCGTTGAGTTGTCTCAAGTTAGACAACGACGTGATGAGGCTATCGATGACTACGCTCATTCGGTTTCGAGATAGCTATGTGCGCTTAGCAAGAGATATGCACACTGAAGACGCTGTCGCGATGTGCATTCATGGAATGCTACAACACTGGTCGCTTGAAGTCTCTCGACGCGAGCCTAAGACGTTCAGTGAACTGAGCTCTGCTGTGGCCGCCACCAAGATCGAGTTCGAAAAGTCGCCTCAAATCATGGAGCTGTACAAGAACGCAAGCGTCTTTGACCCCGCAAAGCGCTTTAGCTCAACGGCAAAGCCCAACAACACGGCGGCCAAAGTGAAGGCTCAAGCGGAGGCGAACACGGCAAGGGTCTTCCCCAGCTTCCCTCAAACCCAGGTGCCTGTCCTAGGCTCCAGGAATGACCAAGGAGGAAAGAAGATGCGTCTTGTAGACCTCCTCAAGAAGCAGTACATCTTCAAGCGGGAGTTGGTGAAGGACATGTTCGAGCAGCTAATGGAGCACCGTGCGCTCAACCTTCCCGAACCACGTCGGCCGATCAAAACATGGCTAACAATCCCATGTACCGTCCATACCACAGTACCTCGGCCATACGATTGAGGACCGCATCGCCTTCAAGGAGTGGCTACAAAGAGCCATTCTCGAGAAGAGAATCAACTTAGATCCCGAGGTCATCAATCCCGATTACCATGCCGTTAACATGGTGATGGTGGAAGAGCGCCTTCGTCAAGCTTCCAAGCGATGAAGAACAAGGATCGTGGGTGCCCCTCGGAGCAAGTCGAGGAGCGACTCGCCCACATGACGTTTGAAGAACCTCAAGCCGCACCAATGGAGATGGCTAGGGGTGCTCAAGGTGGGGCGTGGACCAAAGTACAACATCGACGTCGCCCAAACCGCGTCCCCTACGACAACCTCACGCCGTGGTGTCTCCACGTGCAACACCAACATCAAGGCAACCAAACCCAAGCCGGCGGCGCCTACCACCTCGATTTGTTCCCAAGGAGGAAGGCGACGCGCCTTTCCTCGCACGGACGTGTGCTAGCAACCCCCGGGCACATCGGCCCAAGAGCCGGGAGCAGGCTCCAACTGAGGAGGCTAGAGGAGCGACGGAAGGATCCAGCTCTTCCCCAACTTCGAACGTGGCAACATGCAATGCCACTTCCACCAGCAGCATTGACGGTGGCTCAAACACCGATGAACTGCTAACAATTAGGGAGCAGGCAATGCTCTATGATGACACTGAGCATGGAGTTGCCCCGCTAGAAGTCAACATGAACCTGCGGAGTGGGAAGCTTCTACAAGAGTCTCAAGCCAAGCCGCCAAAGGTTGACAAGCCCACAAATGTTGGTGGCTCGCCAGTGGGAGCCCCTGAATCATCAAAGAAGAAGAATCGGATTGAGGACATCGACTACAACGTTGTCTCTCACCTAAAGCGAGTCCCTGCATTGTTGAGTGTCTACGATGCTCTCATGCTTGTACCTGAGCTTCGAGAAGCCCTTGTGAAGGCGCCAAGGAACCGGAGCTCTATGAAGTCGTCATGGCTAAACACCGCCTCATCAACAATCCATTGTACGTGAATGAGATCACGTTCGATGAAGAAGATGAGATGGTAGAAGATGGCGACCACAACCGTCCACTCTATATTGAGGGGAACATAGGATCCGCGCATCTTCGTCGGATCCTCATCGACCCTGGGTCTGCCGTGAATATCCTTCCTCTACGAAGCCTGACGCGAGCTGGCTACACGATAGAGGATTTGGAGTCCACAGATGTCATTATTTGTGGCTTCGACAATACCGGGAAGGCGACCCTTGGTGCTCTCACCGTCAAAATCCGATGGCCACGTTCGCTTCAAAGTGCGGTTCTACGTCATCGACGCTCACACGTCGTACTCGCACTCTTAGGAAGGCCTTGGATTCACAAGTACAGGGTGGTGCCGTCCACGCTGCATCAATGCTTGAAGTTTCTTGATGGAACCAAGACGCAGCAACGTATTATCGGCAACATGTCTCCATACACCATACAAGAAGCGTTCCACGCGGATGCCAAGTACTACTTCCCCGTGGAGGAGTACAAGCATCGCTTGGCCGCAGCCGCGCCGCAGCTCGACATTGTGCTAAAGCCCGGTGCTTCGTCGACTCCCCGAGGTGAAAGCGCTCATCATGCCATGCTCTCCCTCCAAGCGAAGGACGTCTCCAAGGTCTAGGAGGACTAGACAGGGGGCAAGCGGCGTTCCCTCAACATCCACTGGTGGCCCTCTATCATTGAAGGTTGGAGTGTCTACATCGACACCCCTAACGCTAAGGCCTACACGAAGACCCTTATTGACGTTGGGCTCCCAATTCAAGGGAGGCTCGTCAACTAAGGAGGGTACAAGTCCTGCTACCTTAACTGTCGGAGGTGGCATTATGCTGCCTGCAAAGATCGAAGACACGACGTCAACTATTGCACCTCATGCTCCGACGTCGGAAGGAGTTGTAAAGAAGAGGGTCGCTCAGATAGAGGGAGTAGCGGAGAGCTCTGAATGCCTGCAGCCTCCTTCATTGTACATATCGACGACCGACGAGTTGGAAGTATGGACAATTCCTGGTTACTCCTCTACACCTAGCACCATCTTCTATAAGGTGCCACAAGTACAACATTGTGATTTTGTACTTGAATCCTCTAACTTTGATCATGATGCAGATGAACCACTAACGACCATGAAGGCGGAGCCAAGAGTGGCTCGCCTGTTGGAGAAGGCTGGGATTACTCTCGGTCCAAACAACAGAGTACCACGACCACCAGCCATATGCGAGCAATGGTGGAGCCAGGCGGATGCCCTCATCAAGAGGAAGCACAAGGCTCAACCCAAGTTCGGCTTAGGCTACCACCATGTCGACATCTCCGACGAAGGAGAAGATCCAATCGACACCAATATCGTCAACTGCTTCACCATATCGACCACCACGGGAGATGAAGCTGGCTGCTCGTATCATTCTCGACGCCAACAACACCCCCTAGAGGTGGAAGCGGTTGAAGAGGGCGAGGAACTAGAGGTTGCGCCGGCACCCCAACAACTCGAAGATGGAGGACAACCCACCGTTGATGAGCTTGTACAAATCAATCTCGGACCGAAGATGATCCTCGCCCTACCTTTGTGAGTGCTACGCTCACGGAGGAGGAGCGAGAGGAGTATAGAAGCTTCTTGATGGAGTACAAGGATTGCTTCGCATGGAGCTACAAAGAGATGCCTGGACTAGATCCTAGTGTCGCCACTCATAAGCTGGCGATTGACCCACAATTTCGGCCCGTGAAGCAAGCACCTCGACGCCTCCGACCCGAGTTTCAAGATCAAGTCATAGCGGAGGTGGACAATATGATCACAGCGGGGTTTATCAAGGAGATACAATACCCTCGCTGGCTTTCAACCATTGTCCCCGTGGAGAAGAAGAATGGGAAAGTTCGAGTCTGCGTTGACTTTCGCGACTTGAATCGAGCTTGCCCTAAAGATGACTTCCCCATACCGATCACAGAGATGGTGGTTGACGCCACGACTGGATTCGACGCCCTGTCCTTCATGGACGGATCATCCGGCTACAACCAAATCAAGATGGACCCTGTTGACGCGCTCGACACCGCCTTCAGGACGCCTAGAGGTAACTTTCACTACACGGTGATGCCCTTTGGGTTGAAGAATGCAAAGCGACATACCGGCGTGCCATGACACATATCCTCGGGGACTTGATTCACCATTCCGTCGAATGCTACGTCGACGACATGGTGGTGAAGACAAAGAACCGTAGAGACCATCAAGATGACTTGCGGGTGGTTTTGAGCGTCTACGTCAACATCGCTCAAGATGAACCCCTCAAGTGCGCGTTTGCTGTGCGATCAGGCGTCTTCCTTGGCTTTGTCGTTCGCCATCGCGGCATCGAGATAGAGCCAAAGAAGATCACAGCTATTCTCAACATGCCACCGCCCCAAGAGCTAAAGGAGTTGAGGACGCTACAAGGACACCTCGCCTACATTCGGCGATTCATCTCCAACCTGTCTGGGCGTGTACAACCCTTCTCCAAGCTAATGAAGAAAGGAGCACCATTTGTATGGGACGAGGAGTGCCAAAATTGCTTTGATAGCATTAAAAGGTACCTTCTTGATCCTCCAGTATTGGCTGCTCCTGTAAAAGGGCGCCCTCTCATCCTTTATATTGCGGCACAAATTCTTCTTCGCTAGCGCCTCCGCTCAACACAACGATGAAGGCAAAGAGGTGGCGTGTTACTACTTGAGCCGCACCATGGTAGGTGCTGAACACAACTATTCTCCTATTGAAAAGTTGTGCCTAGCGCTAATCTTTGCCTTGAAGAAATTAAGGCACTACATGCTTGCACATGAAGTCCAACTGTGGCAAGAGCGGATCCAATAAAGTACCCGCTTAGTCGCCTACACTCACGGGGCGACTTGCAAAGTGGGTGCTGCTCATGACGGAGTTCGACATCACCTTCGTCCCACAAAGAGCCATCAAGGGACAAGCTCTGGCGGATTTTCTCGCGGCGCACCCCGTGCCCGATAATTCCCCACTCATCACCGAGCTACCCGATCAAGAAGTCTTCACCACCAACATCGAAGCCCCATGGGAGCTCTACTTCGACGGCGCCTCGCGAGAGGAAGTCACTACCAACGGCACCCCAAGACGGAGAGCTGGAGCTGGGTTGGTGTTCAAGACACCGCAAGGAGGAGTGATGTACCACTCGTTCTCCTTGCTCAAGGAGGAGTGCTCCAATAATGAAGCGGAGTACGAAGCGCTCATCTTCGGCCTTCTCCTAGCGCGTTCCATGGAGGAACGCTCCAGCTGATGCGTTGGCAAAACTCGCAGCAGCGCTTGCCCTTCCTGAAGGCAAGCCTGCGCAAGTTGCTGTTGAGGAGAGGTGGTTGCTTCCTGCCGTCCTGGAGCTCATTCCAGAGGAGCACGAGGTCAACATCGTCACTGCGTGCGCCGTCGATGCCGACGACTGGCGCAAACCCTTCATCGACTACTTCAAGCATGGCACGCTCCCTGACGGTGCCGTGAACAGGCGTCAGCTACAACGACGACTTCCTTCCTACATCTACAAGGGAGACGTGCTGTACAGGCGTGCTTACGGGCAAGAGATGCTCCTTCGATGTGTCAGCCGTAATGAGGCTGACGAAATCCTGAAGGAGGTGCATCATGGAGTTTGCGGTGGACACCAGAGCGGGCCAAAGATGTATTATAGCATCCGCTTGGCTGGGTACTACTGGCCGAGCATCATGGCGGACTGCTTGAAGGTGGCCAAAACATGTCACGGTTGTCAAATCCATGGCAATTTCAAACACCTGCCGCCAGTTCCACTTCGACCAACGGTCCCGTCATGGCCGTTCGACGCATGGGGCATTGACGTCATCGGCCCCATCGATCCTCCTTCTTCTGGAGGTCATCGTTTCATCCTTGCGGCAACAGACTACTTCTCCAAATGGGCAGAGGCAGTACCATTGCGCGAGGTAAAAAGCGCTAATGCTATTAATTTTCTAGAGCGAAATATTATTTATCGCTTTGGAGTTCCACACCGTATTACATCCGACAATGCTAAAGCTTTCAAGTCGGACAAAATGCACAGGTTCATGGAGAAGTACAAAATCAAGTGGAATTACTCCACTGGCTATTATCCTCAAGCAAATGGGATGATAGAAGCATTCAACAAGACGCTTGGCAAGATATTAAAAAAGACAGTGCATAAATATAAAAGAGACTGGCACGATCGTCTCTTTGAAGCACTCTGGGCGTACCGTGTCACGATTCGTACCCCAACTCAAGCCACCCCGTACTCTCTTGTGTATGGATGTGAGGCTGTCTTGCCTTTGGAAATTGAGCTACCCTCATTACGGGTGGCCATTAATGATGAACTAACCCAAGATGAACAGGTCCGTCTCCGATTCCAGGAGCTCGACGCCTTGGAAGAGAAGCGCCTCGATGCTGTACAAGAGCTGGAGCTGTATCGTCAGAACATGGCGAGAGCCTACGACAAGCTTGTGAAGCGGCGCGTCTTCAGGAAAGGCGAGCTGGTGCTCGTGCTTCGGCGCCCTATCGTCGTCACGCACAAGATGAAGGGAAAATTCGAGCCCAAGTGGGAAGGACCATACATCATCGAGCAAGTCTACGACGGCGGCGCCTACCAGTTGGTCGATCAACGAGGAATCCGACCAATGCCGCCGATTAATGGGAGGTTCTTGAAAAAATATTTTGCATAAAAAAAATTATTTCTTTTTTCTCTCCCTAAGATGCTCAACGTGCACATCTCATTGCACGTTTTGGGTGTCTTTTCATGGAGAGCAAACAAAAAAAAAAAACACAATGGCTCTCTCAAACAAAGGTACGGTGGAAGGTTCGGCGGCCACGGGACCATGCCGAAGGACCGGGGGCAACAACCTGGCACATGGAGCCCACGACAAGTCACCACCTCACGGGACACACGACGGATGCTAGACGCGTCTCCGCTGGGGGCAGTGGGAAGATGGCTTGGGCCACTCCTAAGCGAGGGGACCATGCCGCTCGCGCTTCTTGACATGGGGCGACACACACTCCGGGGAAGACCGTTGAAGAAGAGTAAGAAAGGGCTACGGTGCAACACAAAGTTGTACCAAGTGTGAAGCCTCTTGCCACCTCGGGATGTGACAACAAGGGACCATCAGAAAAACACACAACGCCAGCAAGGATTCCCTTTGTTCCACAGAGGTGAATGGCTACCCTCCAAGTTCCTCGGGTTGATGCACTCCAAGTCCAAGCTCCTCGGGAGAAGGTGCTTGAAGTCATCACGTTGAGGCATTTTCAAGTTCATCATGTTGAGCAAAAAAAAAAAAAAAAAAAAAAAAAAAAAAAAAAAAAAAAAAAGAAACCTCAATCAACAAGCTCAATAAAGTTCAATCAACAAAGTTCTATCAAGAATTTCAATCGGCAAGCTCCATCGTCAAGCTCAATACCAATGGAAGACGGAGGTAGTCGCTCACCATCCTTGGCAAAAGTGTGGTGAATTCCATAAGCCGTTACCTAAAACCAAACACCAGCCGCAGCCTGCACCTACGCCTCCGTGTTAGAGAGAGCAAGCGGCCGTGGTTCAACTCAATGCAAGGGAGTCTAGAGCAAGAATTCCCTTCACCCCACCGGATACACCAAGGCGAGAGGTCCACACATTCAAGCACACAATGGGGCAAAATCGCGGGAGCCATGTTGCCATGGTTACGCAACGGCCCCTAATGGTCATGTCCCCTGGCTGTCCTATCTCAAGCTGCACATATAGCTAATACCAATGGGAGAGCCAACATTTTAAAAAAAATTATTAAACAAAATCCTCTTGCATGCCTTGATCTTTTTATATCACTCTCACATTACCCTAGCTATGTCGATTATCCGCGACAAGCTAGTTGTTTTATTGTGGCGTTGCAGGTCCATCGTTTCGCTACAATTGGGAGCCGTGATACGCGCCCGGTGCGGCCGCGTTGAGCGGTGAAACCCTTCAACCCGATGGACTACGCCACGTACACCCTTACAAGTGGAGGTCGGGTTGATAAACCACACTTTTGGGAGCCATGATGCGCGCCAGTGCGGCCAGCGTTGAGTGGTGAAACCCTTCAACCCGATGGACTACGCCACATACACCTTTACAAGTGGAGTTCGGGTTGATAAACTATCTTCGCCAGCTTACGCGACATTTACACCGCAAGGCGAAGATACTCAAGGGCGTCCGGTGAGCTAATGCCACCATAAAGGACCCGATGGACACATCATTGGCCAATGCTAATTTACAGCCCCAATGAAGCCCTACACAAGGCTTGTCGGCCAATGCCATGACGGCCTCGACGTGATGCCACATAAGGCTTGTCGGCAGATGCCACGACATGGCCCCGACGAGATGCCACACGAGGCTTGTCGGCCAATGCCACAACGGCTCCGACGAAATGCCTACTACATGCTTGTCGGCAGATGCCACGACATGGCCCCGACGAAATGCATACTACACGCTTGTCGGCAGACGCCACGACATGGCCCCGATGAGATGCAACACGAGGCTTGTCGGCCAACGCCACGACGGCTCCGACAAACTCCTACTACATGCTTGTCGACAGACACCACGACATGGCCCCGACAAAATGCGACAACACCCCGTTGGCCGATGCCGCAATGCGGCTCCAACGGAGTTCTACACCGTCCCGTTGGCCGACGCCGCAATGTGGCTCCAACGGAGTTCTTCTATCGCCCCGTCGGCCGATGCCGCAACGCGGCTCCGACGGAGTGCTACACCGTCCCGTTGGCTAACGCTGCAACGCGGCTCCAATGGAGTTACACGACTTTCCGCTGGCCAACACCGTGACATGGCCCGAACGAAAGTCTCTACACCCTGCCTTGGAGTCATTTCAATGCCACCTAAGGCCGAGGTAGTTTAGTTCACATGGTAGCATGTGTTTTACGTGCGCCAGTACAAGATGAGCTAAAGGAAAGAAAGCTAATAAGCAACCATGACGGCTATGCCATGAGATGCAAGTCATGCGTGCACATGTGTATGCACGTGGGCAGCCAACACGGCGCCTCTCTGGCCCAATGGTGTCGTCTTGCACCAAGACAGCGACCGGGGTGTTGCTGTGCCTCTGACGACAACCGAGCAAACAGCCCCGATGCCGCTACATCATCACCTTGACTGTGGCCTCATCAACCTGAGCGTGTGCGCTGCCTCGATGATGAACGAGGCGACTTCAGCACTGATCCCTTCAGAGGCAGATGAAGCCCCATAGCCCCAAGGGGGCGCCGCGACAGAGGCTGGTGTCCATCTGTCATCAATCGCGGCATGGGCCTGGAACTTACGCTCGCGTCCAACGTCAAGATGGCATCGGGCACGACAACGCGCGCCATCACAACAGCGATCCGACACAGCTGCCTCGTCCACGGGCGCTGCATCAACTTCGTGACCACTTCGACAGCTCAGCATCCCGCTTGGCCGAGGCACTTCGATGGTGAAGTGGATAAACCTTATAGGGCGCTCATCATGTGGCTTCCACCGACAGCCGCAACATTACAAGTGTAAAGGTCAAGCAGCAGCAGAGCAGTCTCCATCTGAGAGATATGCGCCCTGCCTCTCGTGCTAATCATATGGCAGCTCGGCAAGCTCGGCGCCATGACTCAGCTGGATTACTACACCTCGGCAGTAGTTCACATGGTGGCATCACGTATATATGCACCAGTTTGATGAGCTAAAGAAATTAGCTAATCGATTAGCATGTATTAGTTGAACCAAAAGGTCTTTATAAGCAAACAGAAGGGAGCACAGACGGTGCCCAATATTCATGTAAAATTCATGAATTAAGTTCAAATTTGAAGGCACTATCAAAATCCAAGGCTGCAGTTAGTACAATTATTGCGCCGTCTCAGTCAAAAATTGTATTTTCACCAAGTCGAGTTCGAATTTGCTCCGCATTCAAACTCAACTTGGTGGGGGGCATTTGTTTGAAGAGATTTTGTACAATAATTTCTTAAATATGCGTATATATTAAATATGCTATCAAGAGATATTTTGTACTTGATGAAGAGAAGATAAATAAAACAAAAAAAAAAGAAACGTATGCACATGTATGTATCAACGTGTGCTATTTGTATGAGAGAAAGGAGAAGCAAGCTAATGATTATATATTGGCTTTGGATACATATATAAATGTTATGGGTTTTCGAGTGCTACAGGACCATGCATATGTATGTACTCATCGTGCAAGCAATCAAGCTAATAGAAGCAAGCAAGCTAGCTTGTCTACTTCTTTATGTATATGTGCTTTGAGATGCAATTAATTAAAGAGCTAAAGAGCCAAGAAGACGTACCAAGCTCTTAAGCTAAGACGATTAGCTTAGCATATACACAGACACATGCACCTGTGTGTACTACCGAACCGGCCGTATGATGTGTGTATATACGCCGATCGGTGTCACATGTAGGTGTAAACCGGCTGAGCCCGTGGGCGTGGCACGATTCTGTAGCCCGGAACAGTATATACGTCTGGCAGAGACACGAGTTTCGCCAATCGAAATATACTTGCATCCATCGGTGGCAAACTGGTGGGCTAGAAGTGTATACATGTATATATACCTCCAGGCCAGGGCCCGCTTGTCATGGGTGGCACGACAGAGGTGCTAGCTAGCTGATCGATCCGGGTGTTGGATAAAACCTGAACGATCAACAAATATGTCAGCTGGCCTTCTACAATATGAGCACGTACGCCCCGATCGAGAGATAACTCTCCAACAATCCACGCCCCGTTGCAAATCTTTGAGGCAAGATGTATATGTACGTGTATACGTTGTTTGCCTCAACTTGCTCAAGGGCACCCCACCTAGCTGGGTCCATGTGTCATGGACTACACGGGAGGAAGCTATAACTGGTCTCGGTTATTGGCCGTGTACGCGTATACACGCCCGGGAAATATCTTAACTTAAACGCACGAGGGGATAATGACGTACGGTGGAAATAAGTTGGTGTTTTACGGAGACACCTCCGGATATCTAGCGCGGCAGCAACAGACTCCGGCGGCGTACGCGTGCATCCAAAGGGTTCAGTGCTACCCTAGAGGCCTGCCTATATAAAGAGCCCCAAGGACTCACGGAAGAAAAA
The DNA here is from genome assembly GCA_018135685.1 of Themeda triandra. Lineage (NCBI taxonomy): Eukaryota > Viridiplantae > Streptophyta > Magnoliopsida > Poales > Poaceae > Themeda > Themeda triandra. Next base: position 1,097,146 of record JAENPR010000081.1, on the reverse strand, counting down.
TGACAATTCCACATCTCCACGCCGCCAGGCTGCTCCGCTTCACACGCACGACGCCAGGCTGATCCATCTCGACGAGCGCTCCATCTCGACGAGAGGAGAGAAGCAGGCAGCACGTCCAAGCCTCCACACCTACGTACACCTGCAAGTTGCCGGCGGCGCGGTCGTCTTCACCCTTGTAGCAGGAGGCTACGAGGGCAGGAACCGTTCGATGGCGTCCACCACGTCCTTCGCCATGGAGATTAACATGGCAGCCCGATGATCGAGACGGCGCCGGACCGCGAGAACGCTCGCGTCCCATGGAGATGGAGCACCGACGGCCTGCCTCAACCGGCCGGCGTCAGGGATGCCCGTGCTGCAGATCGATTTGGAGGCCGAGGTGCAGACTCGGTTGCCAGGACAAGAACATGCAGATGCATCTACGTACAAGAGGTGCCAAGATGCAAGCAAGCAACATGTTCACGTTCACGTACAAGCAAGGCTGCCATGTACATGGCGCTACGGCGACTCTTCATCCACGACAGGAGCGCAACCACTACGATGCAAGTCTCCATCCACTACAACGACTACACCAAGCGATCAAGATCCAAGGCGTACCACGACGACGACGTTGCCGAGAAGTCCAAGCCGATCTGATCTTCACCAACCATGCAAGTGCGACTGCGATAACACATGTGCCGTTCGACACCGACAAGGCGGACGACACAGGCGGGCGTGGCTTATGTACCAGCCACGTTTTCCGGCTATGGACCGACGAGGCCCTCACGCCGACTGCCACACACATCTACACCAACACCACGCATGGGGGAGTGAAGCGAAGACCGACGACGACGACTACAGCAGCAGAATCGGAGGTACTCCGTGATTCAACTCACGGGGTAATTAAGTGGGAGCCTTCCGAGGCCCCATGAACCATGGAGACCACATCGCCGAGTTAGATAGTTGCCCATAGGCTATGGCGCACATGTACTTTGGGAACCTGTATTTGTTATTCGTGATGATTAATAATATATGATGTTCCCGTTCTTTTATTTTGTGTACTTAGTTCACTGGCACGCCCGCATTTATTCCCACACGAGAAGCCGCTCGAGGCGGATTTTCTGGTGTCCAAACAATGTTGGGCAAGGGAACTTCCCGTGAACACACCACGCGCTGAACAAGCCATACGCCAGGAAGTCATGCATTGAGTACTGGTACCACACATGCATCGTGAAGTTCGTCTTCGTAGCTCGGTCATACGTCAGCACCCCCTCATCCCAAGCTTTCGCAATTCATCCCACACCGATCGCATGAACACACCCATTTTGTTGCCCGGGTGTCCGGGTATTATCGGCGTCAAGAACACGTTCTTGGGGTCGAACATGATGCCGGGGGGAAGATTGAGGGGGATCACAAACACGGGCCAACAAGTGTACGGGGCCGCCATCATTCCAAACGGGTTGAACCCATCTGTTGCCAGCGCTACGCGTACATTTCGAGCCTCCTCGGCCATGCGAGGATTCATGGCATCGAAGTGCTTCCATGCATCACCATCCGCCGGGTGCTGCATCTTGTCACTGTATCTTTTGCCATTCTTGTGCCAAGTCATTTGTTTCACGGACTCCTCTGTCATGTACTGCCGTTGCAGCCTCGGTAGTACTGGAAGGTGTCGTATGACCATCTCGGGGATCTTAGACTGTTTCTTAGTGCCATCACGCCTTCTACCTCCACGTACCTAGAGGCTTTGCACTCCGGACGGTGTGTTGCTGCCTCGTGGTCTCCCCGGAAGACACACCCGTTCTTACAAGCTTGGATTGGGCGATAAGGCATCTTGAGTGCACGAAGGAGCTTCGTGACTCGGTCGTGTTTTTCGGCGGGCGGTGCTCCTCCGGAAGCGGCCCCACCAACAAGTTGCCAACACGAGATCAAAACCTTCCCGACCGATGCCCAAGTGACGACTTCAACCCAATTAGGCGTGAAATGGCATCCGGTTTAGAAATGCGGGTCTTCTCGTGAAGGGGCTCCTTTGCCGCCTCCATCATGTCGTAGTACGCCTTTGCGGTCGCCTCGGATCTTCTTCCACCACCTCCAATCCTTGAACGGCTTCAACGTCTTCAAGCAAGTCTACGCCATTCCGGCATCTTGATCAAATCCTCGAGGTCCGGTCTCACCACCGCCTCCGTAACCCGTTGGGGTTCCCCATGGAGGATCCAAAGGGTATAGTTTGGAACATACCCGTTCGCCCAAATATCATTCCTCATCTCGCGTTGCTCTTTCCTTGTCCGGTTCTTACACTTGCTACGGGGACAAAACACCCGAATCGCCCCTTTAGAAGCCGGGCCAAATGCCTTCTCCAGGAAGTCCCCGGTCCCCTTAACCCATTCATTGGTCTTGTCTTTGAATCCCGTGTACATCCACTCACGGTCGCCATCCTCCGTCATGCGCCAACGTAAGCGAGTAATAAGACCAACATCTCGCATCTACAAGGCGTTCCTACCATCTACTAGGTGAAGGATAGGTCCTAATCCCACTCGAGGATGCGTAGATGAGGTTAGCTTCCATGCTGCTCCCGTCCGAGACGGAATTTCGGCGACCTCCCCGCCGTTCTCCCGATACACGTCCCGACAGGGAGAGTGTGTATCCGAAGAACAACGGGAGGGGGGCCGACGAAACCCGACTCGGACGGGGGAATATGGAAGCTAACCCATCTATGCATCCTCGGGCCGTCCAAAAAACGTGGACAATCCGAAAGAGAAACCGTCGCAGATATGCACTGATCCGCATACCAACGACCGCGAATCCCTTTCGGACGGGAAACGCCTAACTTGGTTACGCAATGTACTTACAACAACTATAAGGAAGATAGGTGAATTATACCTAGGCTGGCGGCGCAGAGGCGGGTAGGTGCACGAACACGGTCAAGGTCCCCTCCGACAAGTCCTGCTCTGCAAAGCAATAAAGACTTCGGTATTAGTGGAAAATTTCGGCAGAACCTCCCCTGCACGGGGAGGTTCCAAAACCTGCAAGAAAACCGCCGGCTCGAAGGCCGGCGTCCACATTTGCGGCACGATGGCCCACACAACCACAAACCCGGCACGAAGGCCGTCAACACACAAACGGCGCGATGGCCGAAACCCTAGAGCTTTACCTTCTCCTCCGGCGACGCGCGTGGACGGACGACGTGACGAACGGCGTCGGACGACGTGGACGAACGTGGACGAACAACGAACCTTCTCCTCCTCCTCCTCCCTTCTCCTTCTTCCTCCTCCTCCTCTTTCTTTCTTCTTCTTCCTTCTCTTCTTCCTCCCTACTCCTTTTTCTTCTCCTCTATCTCCCTTCCTCTTCCTTCTCTTCTTCCTCCTCCTCTTCCCTTCTCTTCTTCTTCTTCCTTCCTTCTCCTTCTTCCTCCTCCTCCTCCTCCTCTCTCGAATTCTTCCTCTTCTCCTCTCTCGCACCGGGTGGCCGGCGGCCGAGGTGAGAGCTTGGGCCGCGGCCCCGCGCGCCGGGCCGCGCGGGCACCGACCGCGGGGATGAGGGCGGAACGCCGGCGGGGAGACCACGGGGGAGAGGAGCCCCGACCTCCTCACCGCACGGGCGGGGTGGGGCGGGCGGCGGCGGTGACGTGGGGCGACCGCGCGGGATGGGGCGGACGCCGACGCGGGAGACCACGGGGAGAGGAGCCCCCGAGCTCCTCACCGCACGGCAAGGTGGGGAGTGGCGCCGGCGGCGGGAATAGCGCGCGGCGGCGGAGAGCGGCGGCGGCGCGAGCGAGCGCGGCGCGAAGGCGGCGGCGCGAGGAGCGCGGAGCGCGTGCGGCGGCGGCGCGAGGGGGCGTCGCGGCGGGATTCGTGGGCCGGGGAGTGGCGCCGGCGGGAATGAGCGGTGCGGCGGGATTGGCGCGGCGGCCGGGGGATAGGGTTTGGGGTCGAGGCGGGCCGGCTGTTTTTTATTTTATTTTGAAACCCACTTTGCCGATGGCCATAGCCATCGGCAAACTCCGCCCACGTGGCGCTCGAGCCGCCCAGGCCCACCTTGTTAGCCGATGGCCGGCCATCGGCAAATAAATTTTGCCGACGGCTTTCCAAGGCCGTCGGCAAAATTTGAATTTTTTTTTGTTTTTTTCTTCCCAATTTTTTTCTGGTGGGTTCCTATATTAAACACATCCCAGTTTCGAAAGCTGGGACAATTTTGAACTTTTTAGCTATATTTCGTTAATTTTTTTGGTTTCTTTGAATTTTCCCCGCAACTCAAAATTTGAACTGCAGGTACATGAAATAATGCAGACTTTTGATTCGAAAAATGATATTCATGATTCTCGGAGTATGTTGAGGCCATATCCAGGACCTCGCATGAAATTACGACCCTGTTGGCCTCGTAACATGGGTAGTGACGTGCACGGGAAGTGTTTTTAAATTCTATAAAATCCAAACGAAGTCCGAAATTGACAAAACTTGACGAGTTGTCTCGCCATCGCATGTGTAGTGTGTGGTAAAAATTTCAAAAAGTTTCGAGCAAGTTGTGACGTCGGATGGTCAAAACCTGCACATCTCCACATGTGATCACATGTGGAGATGTCCCAGGTTTTGACCATCCGACGTCACAACTTGCTCGAAACTTTTTGAAATTTTTACCACACACATGTGGAGATGTCTGGGTTTTGACCATCCGACGTCACAACTTGCTCGAAACTTTTTGAAATTTTTACCACACACTACACATGCCATGCCAACACAACTCGTCAAGTTTCGTCAATTTCGGACTCCGTTTGGATTTAATAGAATTTAAAAACACTTTCCCGGCACGTCACTACCCATGTTACGTCGTAATTTTATGCGAGCTCCTGGATATGGCCTCAACTTACTCCGAGAATCATGAATATTATTTTTCGAATCAAAAGTCTGCATTATTTCATGTACCTGCAGTTCAAATTTTGAGGTGCGGGAAAAATTCAAAGAAACCAAAAAAATTAACGAAATATAGCTAAAAAGTTCAAAATTGTCCCAAATTCTGGAGGTGAGTTGTATTTGGTGTAGCAAGACACCAGAAAAAAAAATGGGAAGGAAAAAAAAAGGATTGTTTGCCGATGGCCTTGGAAAGCCATCGGCAATGGCGCCATCGGCAAACAAGGTGGGCCTAGGCGCTGCCCAGGCTGCCACGTGGCCACGGTTTGGCGTTGGCCGTAGCCATCGGCAAAAGCCGCAGTTTGCCGATGGCCTAACGGCGGAAGCCATCAGCAAACCGGACGGCGTCGGTCGCCGTCAGGTCCTGGCATAGTTTGCCGATGGTGTCGGTATGCCGATGGCTCGGCCATCGGCAAATAGGCTTGTTGCCGATGGCCATTGTTCGCCGATGGCCCGGCCATCGGCAACAATGTGTTTGCCGATGGCTTCACTTTGCCATCGGCAAACCGGGATGTTTGCCGATGGCAGATTCCTTGGCCATCGGCAAACTCCTGGGCCATTGGCAAACACTCGCTCTCCGGTAGTGACAGCTACTCCAGTGCGCGTACACCTCCACACATACTCGCGTGCTAAGATGGCCGCCGGTCTCGTCAAGCCGTCGTGGGCGTGCATTGCGATCATCGTCTTAATCCTCACGTCGTCGAGCGGCGGCGCGGCGTCCGGCGAGGCGAGGAGGCTCCTGATGGCGGAAAAGCACGCTGTCAAGGGAGCATGCGCCGGTGGTTGCCGTCCCCCGGTGCAAGGTCTCACGGTGACCACCGGCAAGATGGCGACGACCACCCACGAGCGGCCCGTGTTTCCCGGCGGACACAGCCCAGGGATCGGCTACAAGAACAAGATCAACACCCGTTGAATCGATCGACCATCATCATCATTCTCTCTTAATGAAGCAAGTGTCAATGGACACGTTATCAATCATCGTCGTCGTGCACGCGTTCCTTCGATCGTTACATGCAGCCAAGGGATCGGCAACAAGATCGCTGGCAACACGCCCGGCGGCCCGTTGAATATACATCAACGGAAAGCCTTTATTTGCTTGATGTACATGCAGGTTTCTTTGTTTTAATTTCCTTGTGATAGTGCAACTGCATCATGGACATGTAATGCAAATTTCCTTTTAGTTTCCGTTTTTCAGGGGAATAAAGTTAATCATGTTTCGTATGGTCCGCTTTCGACCAAATAGTTAGGCCGCCCCCAACGGTGGGCTGAAAATCTTTCTCGCTACAGATGAAAGAATCGCTAAGCTATTTGTTTCCACCGAGGCATTAACTTGCTTTCTTCTGCACTTCCTGAGCACAGGGCATTGCTGGGTGAGTTGGGAAAGGTTTTAAAAAAAAGCTTAACTATGGGACCTATGTAACTACATAGGACCCATGTATATGATAGATTAGTCTATGTGCATGGCTGCATTGCCGCGCGTACGTCCCTGTCCACCAAAGGATCCTTACCATGCATGATTATTCTCTCACCGTACGTGCAACAACAATTTACTATGATAGTAATACGATCACTAGTCAAATGACTTTTTTCTTGCATAAGCTCAAACTAGCTGGGTGCATGAAGAATCTCAGGATATTCTCTCTGAAGCCCGATCATTGAGGCACAATTAGGCTTTGTTGGGTTAGTCAGGATTCAACCAGGAATCATTTCAGCTCATCAAAGGTTATATAAATTAGACAAGTAATAATCTTGCTAGGAATAGTTCCAGGCCAGTAGAGTATCTTCTTCTTCTTTTTTTTCTTTTTCTTTTTTTGGCGAAGCGGTAGAGTATCTGTATCAATGTAACAAATGTTATGGTAGAATGAAAAAGGCACACATACAAAAGATCCTCCATTTTTTTCAGGAACTGCACTTTTAATGTATAGTATATGCATATAGTCACAGGTAATGTCATTATCAAGAATATTCCTAGAAGGTTGAAAGGATTATTGGCCGACAGCTACGTACCTTCTTGTGGCGGCCGTCTTTGACACTCCAGCTCTGTCGCGACCTTCATCGGTCAGGATTGTTTGTCTGCATCTGCATACGCACGGCCAAACTGTACGATAAGGAGGACCGCTCCACTGGTTTGCAGGCAGCTCTTGCGCTGAACCGTTGATCTCATGACTTTGTGGCGCAATTGGGCGTATACAATGAACTCGAGGGAGGCAGGTATGCAGGCGATCGTGAGGTACAGCCTATATATATGTAGTGATCGAGCCCCTCCAAGGTGATCTCGCCATGGCAAAAAAGCGGCGGCTCACAGATGTTTAAGTTAGGTACTTCGATTTCTCCTTAACTAGCGTTAAACTCTGAAAGTTTGCTAAAATAAATCAAAATGCTACCTTTTCAGTCTCGTTTGGGGTGCAATGTATGACTATACTAGACTAGAAAAGACCTGCAAGTGGGACACAATATCTCCTCGATCTGTTCCACCAAGGTTGATGACTAAGCAACACTTTCGAGCAAGAAGATAAGATTAACCATGATGTGTCTTTCCAACCAGTGCTGAAACGTTCTCTCCTAACCAGGCATCGGTTTGCACACTGTGGGAGGCAATGCTCAGTCTAAAAAAATAGCACCGGTGATTCTACATGCCACGATATTTGGGATGTTTGGTCATTAATACGCGGTTGCATGTGTTTATATACATGACTTCAAACGTATATCTTCTACGTGACAAAGTATACGAGGGCAGCAGCCAGAAGGGCAGCAGAAGCGTCGAAATTAGCAAGCTAATCACTTACAAGCATTTCACCGAACACTTTGTATGCATGAACTAAAACAGCCTCTAAAATAAAGTTGTCCAAACCACAAGCCGTCTAATCCTTTCAACAAAAATATACTTGCAACAATTCGCTCAATAATACATCAACTCCATCATCTTCAACCTAACATATCAAAGAACACATATATCCATTGTGTGTCAGTATATCCATACACAATGGACTTGGATAAAATGGAATCAATAGCAAGCAAGATAGAAACCGATCAACATATATGGCAAGATAAATACCGAATCGCATGTAGACACAAGGATTTACGTGGAAACCCTTTGTAGAGAAAACCCACGAATGGCGACGAACAAGAAATCCACTATAAAGATGAAGGATACAAAATGTGGAAGCCAACAAGATTGGGGAAGCTCCAAATCCCCACAAATTCACTCTTCTATTGGTGGATTTGGTAGATTAAAGACTCACATCTCTTCTCTCAAACCTCAGCTCTCTCCCTCTCAAAATCAAATAAACAAGCCGGGGATCTCGGGTAGCCCTTTTGGGCTGGTTTAGGCACTTTGTGGAATACCCCTCAAAGTTGCATATTGTCACAGAAAAGTCCCTAAACACATAATCAATATTTTGTATAATTTAGTTGGTCAGTCTCAAATGGTGTCATTAGGAGCTTTAACATCACACAAAGTTACACATATAGTAGCTTAGACATATAACTTATTACATAACAAAGTTATGCACACAACGTTTCTATAATATTTTTGTTAAACAAACTTTTTATCAACATAATTTCTTAGAAAATGCTAAAAAATTATACAAACATTTATGTATAAATAACTTATTTGTACAGTTTAGATGCATAAATTAATATCATAATATATTAGGCCTTGTTTAGATTGCAAAACTTTTTATTTTTCTACTATAGTATTTTTGTTTGTATTTGGTAACTAGTGTTCAATCATGAACTAATTAGGCTTAAAAGATTTATCTAAAAAATTAGAGACAAACCGTATAATTATTTATTTATTTTATCTATATTTGATGCCCATGACAAATGCTAAAAATTGATGTGATGGAGAGAGAATAAAAAAGTTTAGAATTTTAGTGCGAACTAAACAAGGCCTTGTAGAAATATAAAAACTATGTTAAAAAAGCATGTAACATAACTTGTTTGTCTATTGAATTACGTAAAAACTGTATATTTTTTTTGAAAGATCCATTACCGGCTTTTATTGATAATTAAGTGAATAGGAGTTTACATATGTACAATCACGAACATAAAGACTTTTGCCGGTTTTTCAAAATTCTGAAACCCCAGCCAACCCTAAGCATGTTTAGCCTAATTTACATGACAGCATTACACGCCATGAGGTGCAATGCAAACGTAAAAAACTGTATAAAAATGTTACTATGATAAAACATTATGATACTAAGTTTTGTTCTGTAAAATGTTATATTGTCAATATTTTAGTATAAGCTTTAGAAGTAAGTTATGTACCGTAACAGATGTACCTTTAGTCGCGGGAGCAGCTGATAGTAGCTGGATTCGAATCGAGACGACCGCCGGATTGGAATCGGGCGCACGGCGCGAACCTTATCTCGTCCCGTCGCTCTTCTCTCGGCTTCTCCCAGAGGACCTACCTGCTCGGCACGCCGGCGCCGACGCGCCGTGCAGCTCCCCCTCGTCTTCCTCCCAGAGCACAGGCGCCCCTCCCCTCTTTTCCTCTCCCTGCTGCGCCAGGAAGGGCGAGCCGCCGCTGCTCTAGTCGGGTAGGCTGGCCGCCGAGCTGCCGCCCTGGCCGGGCAGGCAGGCCGCCGCCGCCCAGCTGGTGAAGTGGTGCGTTCTGGCTCTTCCGCCTCTGCTCGCTATCTGGGCGAGTCGGCATAGACAAGGGGAGAAGCCCTACCGTGCGCTCCCATGGCCGCCTGCGTGCTGGGCCTAGCGCCTACTCTCGTCAGCATGTGTCCCCTCTGCCGCCGCGCCACCGCCGGCTCCGCCGCTACGGAGGCCTCCACCGCGGCCGCTCATGCGTCGCGGCGCGGCGTGGGCGCGGTCTGCTCGGCTCTGTCCGGTCTTCGGGGAAGGTATCCTACATTCATCGCTATGATATGAAGTGCTTCATTGTTTTCTTCCTTTGAGCTGCAGTGATCAAATTAGTGGAATTCCTACTTAAGGCATTCAGGAACAACTTGTTGATGTAGCCTCTTTGCTATGAGTCATTGGCTTAGACCGTCTGAACCTTGTTTGCTTAGAGAAATGGTCCTATTGTCGTTTATATGGTGACAACCTCTTAATTAATCTTCGTAGGCACTCCGTATCTTCGGCGCAGTTCATGGATGGTCTTAGAAGTAATCTTCAAGTGGAAACTAACTTGGCACGTTCCCCAAAGGCACAAATGTCTAACGGGAGTGGTAATTTCTATTTTTTTGTTTGTGCTAAGCAACAATAGATATTTTTTAGAGGTAATCATCAGCAATAGATTCGTCAAGATTAATGGAAATGGGGGATCCCCCCTAATTGGAAAAATAGATTCGTCAAGATGGTGTCTTAGAATGCTTAGCAAAACAGATATTCGTCAAGGTGGTGTCTTAGGATGCTGGAGATATTTCTTGTGGGTTTTTCCCCTACAGCGAGGAAATGTTCCAGTCTATCAACTCATGGATAAGTTAAATCACTGGTAACCAGGTCCCGGATACATTTAGATGCCACATGAGCTGACACTTACACCCTAGTTCAGATGAAGCATGGGCTGTCTTGATACAATTTTCTTGGAACATAGTTAATTGAAGAACTAATAAAATTCTCTTAACAGTATGTAGTCTGTAGCTCACATACCAGGCCACCAGTTGGTGTGAGATGAAACATTCCATGTTGCAAGGTGGCATTGCCCCCCCCCCCCCCCCCCCCCCACCCTACCAAAAAAAGAAGACGAGGCTCCTGTATGTAGCAGCTCCAGCTTAAAACCAGGCTTTCGGCACCAGCATCTACACACATCCCTTCCCGTCCAACCAGAGCAGTAGAAGGCTGAAAAAAGCTCCATCAGTGTTTAAGTACATCTTCCTCTGTTTTTTTCCAACTTTATTGTCTAGGGCTTTTATAATGTGGCTCCACTGCTGTTTAGCTTCATGAATTCCAATGTCTGGGCATTCATTTAAACTTGTTGTCCTTTTATCCCTCCCTCTTATTCTGTTTCTTTCTGACCAAGCCTCAATCGCTACATTAATTTGCATATCTGTCTGTAGTGCAAGATTGGAAGACTTTCTTGAGTTGTTTCAACATAGCCGGTCCCAAGCCCGGAAAGGAGGAGGGTGTGTTAGGTTTGGCGAACCAACATTAAAAACCAGCCACTCTAATGGAGTTGAAACCCACAAGAGTGCTTTGTGACTTGTCTCTACTGGGTTTCACCTCTAGCCTACCCCAACTTGCTTGGGACAAAAGGCTATGTTGTTGTTGTTGTTGTTGTTGTTGTCGTCTGTAGTGCAAGATTCTTTTGAATGACCTCAGGCACATACTGCATGAATGCTAGATCGATTGTCATGCCTCCATCTCAAGGTCTTCCATATTCTCTCCACAAATTTGCATTTGAAACTAAGATGTCCCTAGTCCTTGTCCAACCTATCACACACTATTCATCTTGTATTGAACTCCATACCTCTTCTTGTGAAGTTGGCATACAAAGACAGATTTTTATGCGCTTCCACATAAAGGGCTTGTTCGCTTAATCCCCTCCCCAAGGGGATTGGAGGGGACGAGGGGCATTTTGACTTGTAGGGTTTAATGCCCGTAAACCCCTTTTCAACCCCCCTCGAATCCTCATCAAACCGAACAAGGCCTAAAGCGTTTGTATTTACCTTGAAATTTAATCTGTCATATCCTCTTCCACTGGTTTTGTTTCTGCACCTGAATTTGGAGAAAAGAAAAAAAAAATAATATGTTGATTTATTAAGTTCAATAAAATGTACAACTAAAATTGTTTATGTTATTAATATACAAGTTAATGGTTGGACGTTTACAGTGTTTCACGTTCATTTTCTAACAGATGATTTAGCCATAACCTGTAAAGGATTCTGTACGATATCATGGAATCTGAAAGCAGATGTACAAGATGGGTGCTTAATATTCATAACAGGAGACCCAGTTACCCTGGGCTGCTGGGAATCCAACATGGCTGTTCAGTTGGCTCCTTCTGTTGAAAGCAATAACATATGGACAGCTGAAATAAAGGTAAATTTTCTTTTAACAGTATCATTTCTGAGAATAACATTTAATTAAGCATAATAATGTGTGGATGATAAATCATATTTCTATATTTGAGAAGCACTTGTAGTCAATTATTTTAGAAAAATCATCTTTAGTTATTGTGTTAGAGTCAATGGCCTATTGGGCTTTAGCCCATTAGGGATAATTATCTTAGTTATTTATGTTTATAGGAATAGTGCCATATTGTCTAGCTACAAGAGGCGTTAGTCCTATGTATCCTTTATAATGAGAGCCCATGAGGCACAATACAAATCAAGCAAGAGATTAGAAGGAAATCCCTTCTCTCTTTGCCGGCCGTTTAAGCGAGCCCCGCGGCCGGCGTTCCTAGCGCCCAAAACCCTAGCCTCCGCTCTCTCTCGCGCAGCCCCCCTGTGAACAGTACCCGCGGGTACTGTAGCGCGGGTATTGTTCACGCCTTCAGCCGCCGTTCCTCCTCAACTACGCAGCCCCAACGCCGTTCGTAACAATCTGGTACCAGCTCCTCTGGTTCGATGTCGACCTGGCTGCCCACCTCCACCACGCCGCCGCCGTCCATGGCTTACGTCGCCGTGCGCATCCCCACGCCGCTCGGCGCACATCCCTGGGCTGCGCCGCCCCTGTTCTCCGCAGCGCCGCCGGTGTTCACCACCGCCATGGCCACCGTGGCGCCCCTGCCCGCGCAGCACCCTGCGCGGTTCACCACCGCGCCGCTGCCCTCCACCACCAGCGCCATGATCCCCGATCCGTCGCTGCCGTTGGGATCCGGAGGGATCCTCGCCGTCCAGGGCGCGACCACGCCTGACCTACCGGCGATCTTGACACCGGAGGAGGTCACGCGGGCCATCTTCGACCTCAGCCGCGCGATGGGCGATATCCGCGCCTTCCTGGGCGTGTCCAACTACGTCCATCCACCACCGCAGCCTCAGCTTCCGCCGCCTCAACCACTTGCGCCATCTCAGCCCCATGACGCCGCAGCAGCACTCAGATGGCGCCTCCTACGGGGGTGTGGATGGCATCCAGGCATCGGCGGCGCGCTGCCTTCTTGCGCTCCGGCAGGGACAGCGCTCCATCTTCAAGCGGCAGCGTCGTGTCATCCCTGCAGGTCAGCTAGCTGCAGCAGTCGACATGCTGCAGATTGAGAAGCGGAAGGAAATTGCACGTGAGAGTGCCCGTCGGGTGTCGGCAGCGGTACGGCTGCAGGCTGCTGCGCGCGGCCTCCTTGCGCGTCGGCAGGTGCGGGAGATGCGCGATCTGCGCTTGCTTCCCCAGCACCCCCTTCACCGCTCCTCCAATGCCGCGTGGAGGACTTCTATTCTGCTCGCTGCGTTGGGGATCTTCAACGTACGGTGCCCCCCATGGGCGACGTACCTGCTGTTTTCCCCGTGACCGGCGAACTCAAAGTCTGCAGCGCCGACTCCGTTCTTCTCTGTGCGGTGCAGACCAACAGCCGTCTGACAGGGAGAAGGCATGGGTTCACCGGCAGGAGTGCACTGCTTCGCCACCGGCCGCCGCGAGGGCGCCTCCGGTGGTCGTTATTGCGACCACTTCCTGGTGGCCACATACATGCTTCCCTCTCGTTCAGATGGTCTCCGTGGGATCCGGGTGGCTACACATGTGCAGCTCCATCACGCAGAGGATGTCCGCCGTATCTCCAGGAGTCAAAAATAAAGAGTCGTAGTCTATTTCAGGTCAATAAAATAAGCCGAGATGTAAAAGGCTTATTTTTAGGTGTTAAGTTTGTGTTTCATCGAGTCGTCATTAGGTCGCAGCTCGAGGACGAGCTGCTTGTCCGGGTGGGGTGTAGTGTTAGAGTCAATGGCCTATTGGGCTTTAGCCCATTAGGGATAATTATCTTAGTTATTTATGTTTATAGGAATAGTGCCATATTGTCTAGCTACAAGAGGCGTTAGTCCTATGTATCCTTTATAATGAGCCCATGAGGCACAATACAAATCAAGCAAGAGATTAGAAGGAAATCCCTTCTCTCTTGCCGGCCGTGGGCAGAGCCCCGCGGCCGGCGTTCCTAGCGCCCAAAACCCTAGCCTCCGCTCTCTCTCGCGCAGCCCCCCTGTGAACAGTACCCGCGGGTTGAGGAGAACGGCGTTGGGGCTGCGTAGTTGAGGAGGAACGGCGGCTGAAGGCGTGAACAATACCCGCGCTACAGTACCCGCGGGTACTGTTCACAGGGGGCTGCGCGAGAGAGAGCGGAGGCTAGGGTTTTGGGCGCTAGGAACGCCGGCCGCGGGGCTCTGCCCACGGCCGGCAAGAGAGAAGGGATTTCCTTCTAATCTCTTGCTTGATTTGTATTGTGCCTCATGGGCTCATTATAAAGGATACATAGGACTAACGCCTCTTGTAGCTAGACAATATGGCACTATTCCTATAAACATAAATAACTAAGATAATTATCCCTAATGGGCTAAAGCCCAATAGGCCATTGACTCTAACATATTGTGACATTTACCAACGATCTTTTAGGTAGTTTAATTTGTTAAGCATGCTGTAGTGGTTCGAAGATGAATGATTACATAGTTTCTGTCACAATGGGAGCATGGGGCACATATTGGCAGAGGAATGCCATATCACATGGCTTGAAGGGGATTATGGTTATGGCATTGGAAGTGGAAGGTAGATGAGGCAGCCTTTGTAGACATACTATTTTTTTAAGTCTTCGTCATGGATCAAGCCATCATTTTTCGTCCTCTTCAGCAGCAGCATGTTTGCACGAGGCATATCCAAATCTGTCCATCTTCACCCGCTACGGCCAGTGCCGTTCGTACATGCGTCTGTCGTGGAGTTTGCCTAGTTGCTGATCCACGTGTCGCTTGCTTCCTTGCCTGCCTTCATTGTCGCACCTGTCATTGGATTCGTCGTCCGCCTGTCTTCATTCGTGCTGGTGTGTAGGACGGTCCCTTGTTTCAGGCGCTGCTCTATGCATAGGTAGAGGAGGAGGGGGTAGCCTAATTAAAATTTGTACTAAGACAGACACTAGGCAAGTGAAGGGAATTAGTAAAAGAGACAATCCCACTAGCCACTACTTGCCTAGCCTTGTCAATACAAAGCTCGCTGGGTTGTTCGCGGTTACTCCCAGCAGCACGGTGTGGACTATGACGAGACATTCAGCCCGGTTACTCCCATGCCGTCGCCGAGTGCTGCTGGTTGCACCAACTTCTCACTTCATCCGCGAGAAGGTTGCCCTTGGTGAAGTTCGTGCTTTGCATGTGCTGTCCTCTGTTCATGGATATCATGACTAAAGGCCTGTGTGTACTAGTGTACGTGTCCGTGTCCGTGAGCCTCGTGCTATGATTGCGGGGGTTGGGGGTTTTACATTTGTATATATCTACTAGGTGTCTAATTGTATGTGGCTTATAACTGAAGTCACTTGTTACTATATATATATGAAAGCTACCCAACCCAAGGGGTGTGAGGTGTTTTTCCCAATTCTACCGTTTCCCTCCTGCATATCTCATGTACTATATGTATAGTCCCTTAGGGCCTCAATACTATCATCCAATCCAGTTAGTTTTAACTGGTGCTGGTTAGCACATAAGACAAACTGTGTTACTGTATTCTTCTTCTTTTAACTGATGACATGTTCACTAGCTACTCATGGAAACAATTCACTCACCACTTGTAGAAACAAAATAGTTCAATAAGGAAACATTCATTTATCAAGGACAGATAAAGTAAATTCTACAAATATTTGGTGAGTTTGATGAATGGCATGTTGATTTAACTGTTTTTGGAGCTCTTATATCTTCTTTTACTTTTGGAGCATTACAACTCTTTATTCTTTCAGGTACCATATGGAGTGCATTTCAAATATAATTATTTTGTTCGCGAAGAAATGGGTTCCTCTTCTGATATTATATGGAGGCCAGGTCCCGTATACTCCTTATCAATACCCTCAGTTGGCCAGAAAAAGCAGGTCATTGTTGTGAAGGACCTATGGATGAAAACCAGTCTAGCAGGTCTTCCTACTCCTTCATGGGGATCATGGCTGATGGAAGCTGGTTCTCTTGAAGGTGAACTTTTTGACGGTGGAAATAATCATAGCATTGTGAAAGATCACTCTGCCACGGATACATCAAATCAAGGTTTATCTGTAGGTAATGTTGCGTTACCACATCTTCTAGAAAGTAATAGTTAATTGTCTTTTTTTGCGGTGCTGAACACTTAAATATTTCCAGTGGATTTGCAGGTGATCATATTATATTCAAGCTTGGGAATGGCACGCCTTTACATGCAAAACGGTTGTTGGATAATCAATCTAGCATCATGCACAACTATGTAACTGAAATACCAAATCCCAGTTATATAAGCCAACATGGAAGGTCTCAAGTCATAGAAGAGCCATGGATTCTTGAATCAATTGTGGCTGCAAAAAAACCAGTTGCAAAAGTCAAAGATAAGAAAGGGAAAAAAAAGTTTGTAAGTTATAAGCACACTTTGAGTGGAGTTAGTAAAAATATGCATCAACAGGATCAGCCTGTTGAAGAGCCATGGTTATTTCAATCTATGTTGGAACTAAATGAAGTTCATGCTGATGGGAAAACAGAAGCTAGGGATATTATCAGAAAATTAAAGAAAATCGAAAAACCTCCAACACCTTTGGATGAGAGTAAGCTGACTGGTGATGAACCTTCATCAAGAGTTATACTTATGAATTCCTCTGTCTGCACTGTTCAGAGAATTGCAGTATTAGAAGATGGAAAACTAGTTGAACTCTTGCTAGAACCCATCAAGAACAATGTACAGTGTGATAGTATTTATTTAGGTGTAGTAACAAAGCTCGTTCCTCATATGGGAGGAGCATTTGTAGATATTGGAATTTCAAGGCCTTCACTTATGAGTATAAAGCAAAACCGAGATCCTTTTGTGTATCCTCAAGTTTTTAAGAACCGAGGAACAGATCCTGTTGATGATTCTTATTGTAATGAAGAGAACCTTCCAACTTATGAAAACGATGATGATATGAGTGATGACGAATTTGCAAGTGAAGAAACTAATGATGGTTCATCATTTCCAGTTGAGAATATTACAGATAATGAAGAAGGTGTGGTGCTAACATCTGATGCTAAGATAAACAATGTTGATGGTGATGAATTCGACAGCATTTCTGTTTATGACGAAGACAAAGATGAAGAAAATGATCACATGGAAGATGAATATAGCGAGGACATACTGCAAGGGGATCAATCAGAAATTTCCAATGATCTTAAGACTTTATCTTCAATTCAACATGCTTTAAGAGAATCTAATGATGACACAAATGGAAGCAGGTGGTCTCAAGTTCGCAAGGGCACAAAAGTTATGGTTCAAGTTGTCAAGGAAGGATTGGGTACGAAAGGTCCAACACTTAGTCCATTTCCATGCCTGCGAAGCCGATTTTGGGTATGTATGATCATGGGGCTAGCCTTGGTGCTCTTCCATAATTAAAGTTAGTGCTTTGCAACCTTTTAGAATACGCCATTGAAATTGTCATCTGGTGCAAAGAAATATTTCTGAAAATAATGTTTATATGTTGACTAACGAAGCTGATTCCCACATGGGGTGTGTAGGCATTGTTTTCAAATTGTGATCTTGACATTTTTTTTTTTGCGATCAAAATTGTGATCTTGACATGATGTTCTCAAATAACACAGTGAAATATCAAGTAATGTACTACTAATTGATAAGTACTGTAGTACAACTTCCTTTTGAAGGAAATGACAAGAGCTCTGCCTTATCAATCATAGAGAGTTCAAAACAGATTTTGCATGATGGTTGTGACTAAAACAAAATTTCAACCACATATGTCTTGTTATGACTATGGCAAATAGGGACTTTCATTGCCACGACTTGAGCAATTGAAAAAACTACAAAACATCTAAGCTAGTAATAAGCAGTTAAAGGCCTTTTGAAAACCACAATGCTTTGTTAGGTGTCTTCCTTAACTTTTGAACACCGTATCTTGAATGACGAGGAACTTTTTTTTGGAGTTTGTAAAAAAAATCACTGTTTTCAACAAAACAGATATGTGATTCATTGATTTATTGTTTATACATTAACTAACTATACATCATCATGACATGCTAAAATAATATTATAAAGTACATAATTTTCTTCAAGTAGCTAACAATAGATCAAGTATTGTTCTTCTTTTTACATTTCATCTTGTTCCTCAAATTATAATAAATCCACACTACTTGCAAGAAATTTTAGGATTAACTTCAGCGGTATACCTTTTGAGTTTGCAGATATTGGTTTCCCGTGGCAACAAAGTTGGGGTATCCAAAAAGATTACCGGAATAGAGCGCACCAGGTTAAAGGGCATCACAAAATTACTGCGACCTCCTGGATTTACTTTGACGGCTCGTACAGTTGCAGCTGGTCATTCCTGGGAGGAACTGCAGAAGGACCTTGATGGCTTGCTATCTACCTGGAAAGGAATAACTGAGCATGCTCAATCTGCTGCCTTGGCTGCTGAGGAGGGTGTGGAAGGTGCTGTTCCTGTAATGTTGCACAGAGCAAAGGATCAAACTTTATCTGTTGTTCAAGATGATTTTAATGAAAAGGTGAATTACTTCATGTTACAATCTGCTCACATTAGTTTGATATTTAACCTAACCAATATCTTTTTTTTTTAACTCTATTCTGTATTTAGGTCAAGAGACTGGTTGTGGATTCTCCTCGAACATATCATGAGGTAAGTAACTTCATAACAGCAAACACTTGGTTATCTAAACTTATGAAGAAATATTTATTTGCATAATTTCTCTTGACATGCATGCCTGAGTTGGTTTTAGGAATCCTAAACAGTATAACTTAAGAAACAGATCTATTTGTTTTTTTGGCACATGAACGGGTATTCCCATTTTCGAAGAAAAAAAAATCATTCTAAAAGTATAAAATTGTTTAGGACACCGATAATGAAAGACATAAATTGTTCAAATCTAATATACCCATAGAATAAAGTGAAGTTACAATATACGAATATTAATGTGAAATGTTTAAATTCAGGAGATGGTTCCTCTATGAGGTTGAGAAGAAATTAGGATTTTACCTAGCAAGCTTAACCAATTGTTTTAACAATTTTTTTCATCGTTCCACATACTCTAGGATCTACAATTAGGGTGTACACACTAGTATGAGAAGTTGTAGTAGTATATTACAAATAATCATAAACTAAGGCAATATGATTTATGAAAGATGTGCTCACCCTGTCACAACGGGGCCCATGCTATCAGCTAGTACCTAGTAACTAAGTGCTGCTACTACCTGCTAGTTGGCACCTCGTTGTTGTACTCGACCGATGGCCCTAGGCTTCAGGCAGCAGTGCATGGTGTTTTGACTTCAGAAATACGAGAGAATAAAGCCAACATATACATACATGTATCTAACTCATGTATATGATTTTTTTTGGCACAAAAGCTGGGTATTCCTGGGAATACCCTGGCATCCATGTGGCTCCGCCCATGCATGATTGTAGAGGCTACTGACAAGGCCGCAACCTAACCTAATATGTGATATACATTGAACACAAATATTTCCTAATCAGCCTAGTTATACCCCTAGGGAGCAAATCATTCAGGCAGAGCATAGAAGCTGCATGTTGTGCATGCTTCTGTAGTAGACCAGACAATTTGCCGTGCCAGATGAGCACTAGTAGGGGAGACCCTTGTTTAGTCAGAGCGGGAGGATGTCGAATTTTAGACTAGTCCAAAATTTTGTGGAGATGGACGTAGAGAGGCCCTTGGTGAAGATATCCGTGAATTGCAATGTAGTTAGAGACATGCAAAACACGGTCATGACCAAGAGTGCGCACTCACGAATATAGCTATCTCCACAGATTTAGTCCACCAATGGTGAACGAGGTTGCTGGAGAGGTAGACAACACTCACCTAATCACCATAACCCAAAGTAGTCCACTGAAGAGGGGCGTGAAGCTCTATAAGCATCTGACACAACAAGGGTGCTGTTTAGTTGCATCGTGTAAACGTAAACGCGAACAGTAATGGAAGACGCCGCAAATGGGAACAAATTAAGCGAATTGCTTTTTTTTGGTTTCTGTCCGTAAAGGAATCGGATAAACAGCGAGACCAAGATCTTCATGCTTGGCGCGCAGGGCCGCATCTCGGCGTACCTTGTTTACGTGACTATACAAAGCATTTACCCTGTTGGTTTCTTTGCGCTGTTCATCCTTAATCCTTATGCAGAATTATTTCTTAAATCTTGTGAAGCATATAATTTCTCTGTTTGTGTTTAGGTTACAAGCTATCTTCAGGAAGTTGCACCTGAGCTCTGCAGCCGAGTTGAGCTTTATGAGAAAAGAAAACCTATATTTGATGTATACAACATCGAGAAGGAGATAGACAGTATACTTTGCAAAAGGTACTATTTCATTGTTTCTATATTATTTCATAGTTCCTCTTGGTGGAATTCTTTTCATCAGTAAGGACTTTTATGGTTGTTTAACTCGTCATTTTGTGTGCTGTAATTCTTTTTAAGTAGTGCATCTGTAGAACAAAACTTAAAGTTACTGTACCTTCTACTTTATTTGGTAGATCTAGTACAACAAATGCTTTAAGATGATTTTGATATTAGAACAAGGAATACCAGAACTGTCTAGCGAACACACACCCATTGGTGCTGAGTGCTCTCTTCTTCCGGGTCACATAGAAGGCATTTGTCCAGGTGGGGAAGACCTCGCTGAGCTAACCTGTCAGCTGCCAAACATCGGTCGTGAGCTAAATTCTTTCATAGGGTCTGAAAAGAATGGCACCTTGGAATATTGCCTCATATGCAGACTTTGCAGTATACTCTCCTGAACCAGAGAGCCTCCAAATGTGTTTGTCATGTATCCCCTCTTGAAGTTCCACAATGACATTCACTCAGACTGCACTTTGCAAATTCGAGATCCACGTATGGTTTGTGAGACCTTCCATATATCATCTTGGTAAAATCAGTGTGAGCCAGATGTTTGTCACTACAGAACACAGTTCTGTTTTGTTGCTCTGAAAAAGATATCTAATTGAACTGATACTGAAAAGCTGCTTAAAGTTCAAAATCCACTTTTAATATAAGTTTATGTAACTGTCTTGACCTCTAAGTTGTAAGTCTAGTTTGTGTAATATTGTGCTTTCCCCCCTTGTGGCAGGGTACCACTACACAATGGAGGTTCTCTGGTCATAGAACAGACTGAAGCTCTGGTTTCAATTGATGTGAATGGTGGTCACAGTATGTTTGGTCAGGGAACATCACAGGAGAAGGCTATTTTAGAAGTCAATCTTGAAGCTGCAAAGCAAGTATGTGATTTATCTTCAAATTTACTTGGAACTAGCTTGCTTTGCATTGTTTTCAAATTTGCCTTTTCAAGTATAGTTCACCTTAACCATTTTCACTTGGTTTTCATTTTGTTGTTACCTTTTTTTTTTCTTTGTGTTCATCTATGTCATAAGAAATGCATGATGTAGTTCATCTGTTGCCTGCAATTTTGCTCAACAGTTCAAAAATATAAAGGATGTGTTTTCTCGTCTATGCAACTTTATGTTTACTCATGAATTACGATGTTTTGCTCTTACGAACTGTTGATGTACCTCTATATTCATTACAGCCTTACTAAATTAAGCTGGCATCCACACTGAATGCAATGGAATTGCACGGTAAAACTGTAGATTGATTTTGGGCAATGGAGTACATGTACATATATAAGCAAAGGAAGATCTAGAGTTGGTTTGTAGATGTAGAAGTATCACCACCGTCGGATATCCTTGCCTATCATGATTAGTGATAGAGGTTATACAAGCTTTTGTATTGATTGATGCAATAAAACCTGATAACGGGGGTTTATATACGACCTAATCTAAACACTAGAAAGGAAGTGCATAGACGACATCCAGGGTAGGCATCAGCCGACTAGCAGTAAATAGGAGAAGTGACAGAAAAGCAGGGGAGGAACCCAGGTATCGGCCGGTATGCCACTGATCGTAACCTTGACTGGCCGTGAGTTGAAGCAGGAAATAACCTGCTGTCATATTTGTAGGGGAACAGTTGTATCCCGGCTATAATACTGTAAGAGATTTGTTACATCTTCTGCATAGGGTGACACTATAGTTGAAGCAGGAAATATATTTTAAATTTGAAGTTTATTAAAAATTACAACTAACCATGAAAAAATTCTGAATGCAGATTGCCCGTGAGTTGCGCTTGAGGGATATTGGTGGCATTATAATTGTGGATTTTATCGATATGTCAGATGACTGTGAGTATGATTTCAGATACTATCTAATAACTGATGTCACAAAACTGAATGTTCAAGTTTCTCCATGCGTGCTTTTGGTGCCAATCTCCTAATATTTCTCTTAAAAGTATAAAGGGTTCTGGTACCTATACACTACAGTCCTCTTTGCTACAATGTACTACCTCCGTCCCAAATTAAATCAACTTCTAGAGTTGCCCTATGTCAAACTATTTTATTTTGACTAAATTTATAGAAAAGGACACCAAATTGGTGTTACCAGATACATCATGAAATATATTTTCTTAATGTACTTATTTGTGTCATAGATGTGGTTACCCTTTCCTAAGGATGATTATAGGAAGTGATTTATTTATGATGGAGGGAGGAGTTTTATACTTCATGTGAATTTTTATTGATATGTGTGTTTGCAGTTTTCATAGGCTTGGACCGTACAAACTATACTCTTTCTTTATGTTTAAACCTTGCTTCATTCAGTCATTTATTGTATGAGGGTTTTTTATTCTCTTTTTTTCTTCTTAATGCAATGATGTGTAGCTCTCCTGCGTATTCGAGAAAAAAACAGTAAGATTTCATATATGAGAGCATATATAGTGGTCATGAAAGGGTAAAATAATTGACCACATTAACATAACTCTTCACTTCAGTTTCAAAAGGGGTGACAATATAGCACCTAAGTGCTGTAGCAGTAGCTGCGCTCTCTTTATGAAGTGAATGAAAATGAACTACTTATGGCTTAAAAGTGTTTAGATAATACTTGCCTATAATATTTTAATCGAACTGAGTGAATTTTGATCATTTTTCATTCAGTATCTTCCCTATTGGAATATCTGGTACATTCCATAATTTTTCATTGCATCAATTAAGGGACAGTTTGGCATGAATGTTTTGCATAGGGAATTGGGATGTTTAAGACTGGCGCTTCTTTTTAACAAATCATTAACTCCAAAAGGCAACATGTGTTGGTTAGCACCACTAATAGAAAATGATAATGATGTAAACTTTTTTTTATTGCTTCTCCTTTCTCATTGTCACTGATGCCACATTTTCTTCCAGCTAACAAAAGGCTAGTATATGAAGAAATGAAGAAAGCAGTAGAAAAGGATCGATCTACAGTTGGTGTTTCAGAACTATCAAAGCTAGGTTTGATGGAAATAACTAGAAAAAGGGTATGTGCACACACCAGCTTCATTAGTCACACAATGCCATGTCCATGGATTTCTTTTTGTATAACATGTGATATGTGCATTAATTTTCCTATCGCATTAATTGTTCTCAGCGAAATAGTTGTCATTGTGGGGATAACTAAGCCCTACAAGATTCTCTCTGGGGTCCAAGAAGGCTTAGATGGCAACCAAGTTTAAGGCCCAGAACAAGTGTGCACTTTTCAAAAGTTGGTTCTCGTGCCCAAGCTGCTGACTTGTTTCTTCTTAAATGCCATGCCACATCATCAAATACTGTTATGTGGCAATAGGGTTGAAACCATATCGGATACAGTGATCATGTATTCTATCCCATTTTTTTCGGAATTCGGAACCAGATACAGATCATGTTGGACACGTCAGATATTGATATCTATCTCATAGTCGGATATTGATATCTATCTCATATACATATCAGAAATCCGATTTTGAGTTTTCAGATTCAGATACGATTCAGATATTAATTAAATTTTCGAATTCGGATACAAACTACCCATTCCAATATCCATCCCGTTTTCAACCCTACATGGCATTCATTAGATGCATATGATACTAACAAGTTAAAGGACTCATATGTGAAAATTAATAATTTAGGGGCCTAGCTGGCGTCCCAAACAAGGTTATGGACTGCCTTTGATTTATTATTGGCTCATCCCACTATAATTTAATTGGTTTTATGATTGTAGTGTTAAAATGGCTTATTGTTGTTTGCAGGTCCGACCAAGTGTTACTTTCATGATCAGTGAGCCATGTACATGCTGCCATGGTATTGGTCGTGTGGAAGCTCTTGACACATCCTTTTCAAAGATTGAACGTGAAATATGTCGACGTCTTGTAAGTCCTAAAGGCTAATTACATTTCTATTTTTCTTGTGTTAGCAACAGTATCAAATCAAACAGGAATTATTTGATGCATAACTGCCCTCCCACAGTCCCACCCTAACTAGTTAAACTAGGCTTGCTTCCAATTCTAGTTACTGAGAATTAAGCCATCATTCGTTGTTTATTTTAATCTTGTTCAATGAACCAGGCTGCCTCACGACGAAAATCAGACCCTGAGAAACCGAAATCATGGCCAAGGTTTGTGCTTAGAGTGGATCATGAGATGTGCACGTATTTGACGTCAGGAAAGAAGACAAAACTAGGGCTCCTGAGTAGCTCCCTTAAAGTGTGGATTTTGTTGAAGGTACAATCTTCTGCTGGTGCCTCCTCGAATGTGTTCTTACTTCTTAGCATGGTTTATTTATATTTATACTCGAAGTTTCTGAGGTAAGCTAACGTATTTAAATACATTACATTCAGATTGCCAGAGGTTTCTCCCGTGGTGCTTTTGAACTGCTACCATACTCAGAGAAGGAAAATTGTGCGGAGAAAGAAACATCATCAGAGTTGCCCCAGAAAGAGGACTTGCCCCAGAAAGAGGGAAGGCCCAAGCTATCTGTTTTTCCTATCAAGAAGTGGATGAGTCGGGCAAAGCGTGCTAAGTGATTCTCTTTTAATAGCATCAAATTAGCATGGGGTCTTCCTTGCTATTCACACCTTAGAATGAGCAAAGAGAAGAGGTTCATGCTTTATTCATGGAGATCCCAGCATCGGATATCTAGATATCTCCCAACCAGCTTTTGTTCACAGTATTTTTAAGTTTGTGATGCAAAATACCTAGGATTTAGGATGGAAGAAAGAGTAGGAAACATTTATAGGAAGGAGACTAGACAGATCTATGTAGGACGCTGTCAGGGTAGATGTAGCTCTTATGCTTTAGAACAGTTGAACTTGGGAGACCGAGTATTTCCAATGATTTTTTTTATTCGTTTTCGAGGCCCTATATTCAAATTTTGTTACAAACTCAATATTTATCTTTTTTGCTAAATTTCTTTTGATCTGCAATGAATTCGTTCCGACATTGAAAGGCTTGCTGTCTTAAAGAGTACAGTACCTCTGTTGAGAGCAGATAACTCAACGTATATGCCATTTACCAATTTCAAATCATGTAGGGACCTAACTAATTTAGGCATATGCTCTGAATTCTCTTTATTTATGGAACTGAAACTGAGAAATGGCTTGTTGATTTCGAATTTATTTTGGTCATGTTTTCAAAAGTTTATGTGACCGCTGGAATACACCTGAACCATTTTTTACAACATGCATACAATTCATGTTTTAGTTTTCAAATTACTCGGATAAAAGGTTTACAGTACTGTCTTTGACTATTGTATGGTGCGTGCACTTATATCAAGATATACATTTTAGTTTTATGCATACTTGCTATGGAAACCAGGTTTCCGTGGAAACTATGGAAACTCACACGTGGATCGTTGGATCTAAATCCGATGGATATGGCTAATCTATCTTTTTTTGCAAAATAAACCCGGTGACTCGCGATGAAAACGGATCGGATATGAACGGATATCATTGATACTATATTTGTTTTCATATTTTGACTGGATTCGAATTCGGACACG
Source organism: Themeda triandra (assembly GCA_018135685.1). Lineage (NCBI taxonomy): Eukaryota > Viridiplantae > Streptophyta > Magnoliopsida > Poales > Poaceae > Themeda > Themeda triandra. Next base: position 1,071,355 of record JAENPR010000081.1, on the reverse strand, counting down.
GATAGCTACCGGATACATATACGAATACGGATTGCCTCGGTCACGAATACGAATAGTGAGTATCGAATACGGTATAAATCGGATTCGGAGAACGTCGAATACAATATCTTTTCGGATATTGAGTAAAAACAACGGTGAAGACATAATCATGGTTTGAATAATGAAATTAAATTATATTTTTAATAAATTTGTGCACAAAATCAGTTTGAGCTTAAGTTAGAACTACATGCCAAGCCTTCCCCATCAAGCATTAGCCCATGCGCTCTACTCGGGTCCCGCTTTGGCCTCTCACTCTCCCAGTGTCCAGTACCATACACAGGCTTAATACTATATCAGCCACTCAGAACTAAACGTGGAGGAAGAGTACCTACACAACGAAAGGCACAATAACAGGACAATTCAGCTGGTCATGGCTTGGACTACTATAAACGGATAGTATCCGCAATGTGTATGTCGGATATATCCATATTTTTACCCGGATTATCCGTATCCGCCGGATACTGACGATATCATATTTGTATTTGATATCCGCATAAAGTATCCGTATTTGGAAAAACATCCGGATATCCACATAAGTATCTAATTAAGTGTTCATATTTGTTTGGTCGAACGGACGGTCGGATAAATATCCGTACCACTTTCATCACGACCGGTGACAGATGAGTGGATCGTTGGATCTAAATTTAGGGTTTATTTTGCGAAAAAGATAGATTAGTCATATCTATCGGATTTAGATCCAACGATTCACGTGCGAGTTTCCATAGTTTCCACGGGAACCTGGTTTGGTACGTGCGAGTTTCCATAGTTTCCACGAGAACCTGGTTTGGTAACCTTTTAGCATCACTAGGTATTGGCATGCTTTGTTATGGGAACCTAAGATTTAAAGGAAACAATGCAAATCAGCACAACGGACAAATGGATTTCTTTAGAAGACTTCGTAAAAGAAAACTTTGCAAGAACAGAGCAGGCAATCAAATATCTTGCTTGCACAAACAGATAGTGGGAAAAATATTACGTAAGTGCTTATATTATATTATATTATATTATATTATATTATTATATTATATTATATTATATTATATTATATTATATTATATTATATTATATTATATGGGTGCATTTTCTATACTCCGGGAGTAGTTACCCCATCTCTAAAAACTCACCTTAAGTATGTGTTCATACTTGTTTATCACATAGAGTATGTCTATATACTAATACTAAGATACTCTAAATCTTCTTATGCGGAAAAATTTCAAGGGAACCCATACTTTTTAATATATTACAAAAATATCACTTACATGTACTATATAAAATAAGTATGACCACATACTCTACGTATGCTTGCATACTTGACATATATACTACCATAGATTTTTCTAGTATAATCATATACTTCGTGTCCATATACTTTTTTTGTCATACATACCCTAGATTTATAAACCCTAGATCTTGATATAAACATGGGAGTAGCTACTCCCTAGGAGTAGAAAATACTTTCCCTATATTATATTATATTATAATATATTATATTATATTATATCCCTTTATTAAAATAAGAAAAGCAAAATTTACCTTTTCCTAGGGCAGCGGACTACGATTTCTTGTCTACGTCGTAATGACTAGAGCGGTGTGGGACATCGATGCCTCCATTGGTAATTACCGCGCGTGAGCCTTGACAACGGCGATAGTGGTACAGGCGTACAGCATGATAAACGACTACGCATAAGTATAGAGCTATGAGAGATGTTGTTTGGCTTGTGTTGAGGCCTCAATCCATTCGCCCACCATTGTTAGTTGCTTATAGCTGTTAGCTTAATTTGTTGTTGTTGCTGCTGCTGCTGTTTGACCCTTCTAAGGTTATTGTTGCTCGGTTGTAGACTCAGCCCCGGTAACTTCTTTTTAAGAATCAGCAGTTCTCTTGTTTGATTATTTTTAATATCCTTTTTTTAAAACGAAGATGGTTTGAATCCTATCATGTCAGACGACCACTCAGTACAGCAGATGCTTGTGTCACGGCCCTGGCCACTCTGTAGACCTCATGCTGTACAAACTTCCACGACTCCGAGGTGTTGCTGCTCCGAGCGCTGGCTATTGCATTGGCTATACCAGGATAGATTGCAGTGTCCCAGTCATTCTGATCTGAAGGTCCATACACCTATGGATGGGAACACTTACTGTTAGTACATAACTATAAGCCGTGTGTACGAGCCTTATGCAATTTACAGAGAGGAAGTTGAGTGCTCTGCACATGGGTATCTGCTCACCAGATGCTTAAACCACTCTTGCTTGAAGATGCCTTCCCTGCTAGTGAATGCTCGCTCGGTCTGCATAAGCCGGTCATTGAGCTGTCGGATTTTCAGTGAATCCTTGTTCAGCTGCCTGCTCAAGAGTTGCTTTTGAAGTTCCTGAAAGTGCCCATGTCTCTTAATCATCACAGTGCACAAAACGCAGTATGGTAGATTGTAAGTCCTGCATAACTTGAGCAACAATTCTCAAGTGAAGGTACCTGTTGTTCGTTATTCACTTTGGTAGCTGCCGCTCTGAGAGTTTTGATTGAGTTAAACAGTGGGGAACATGTGACAGTTGTTCCCTTCACTTCATTCTCTACCGTCTTTGTGTATTCCTGCCACCGGAAGAATTTTAGGGCTTCGTCATGTTTCCATAGTAACAAGGATATCTATGTTAATTTTCCTCTGTCCCCTGTGTCTAAGTGGCTCTACTGGCCTTTACAGAAGCAGCATTTAGTGAACACTAGACGTCTTACCTCAAGTTCAATCGCATAGGACATGTAATTGAAGGGTAGGATCTCTTCATTCGCCAACCTCAAAGCCATCATCCCCCATATGCTAGCAGCTGCAAGATGAAAAATTTTGGTTACTATGTCGTGGTGGCGCAGATAACACCTCAACTAATATTCTGCACAAAAACAGTATCATTGAGCAGACCTGCCACATGCCTACGGAACCCAGGATCTCCGAATTTTGCCATCCATACGTAGTCATCATATAAGGAGTGGTAAACAGGATAACCTGGTCCTACAAAAACAAAAGTGCCCAGAAAAGTTCCTTGAAAAAAATACAAAAGTCACTGAGCAGACAAATAGCAAAGAGCAGGGGGCATTACCTTCTCCAAAAATTATATTCATCGAAGGAATACCAACATGTTGGACGAATGCTGAATAGTCTGATCCTCCATCACCTAGTCTTAGAACCTTAATGCAGGAGATTCGCAGTGAATAGTGAGTAATATTATATAATTTGTCATGAAGTAGAAGTGGTTTCCCCTCCTGAAACCACATAATTCTTGAGGGATGGAACTGAAACTCAAAGGAACTTGTAGCTTGATAACAATGCAATCACTATATAATAGTGACAACTAACTGGGTCCTCAGCACTACATAGAGGGTAGACTGTTGGATAAGCAAGTTGCAACAACTCACCTGGGGAGGAATGCTCGATTTAATCCATGCATCATACACAGTCTGAGAAGAATTATCAGGATCTTGAACCTTCACAAATTGACAAAGAGCCGTTCAAATTTTGGGCATCGTGACAAGGAAAATACTATATTCATATTGTTGACTACTAACATGGGGACCAAAAGCAAACAAAGTTAACTATAGTATCATGTTCTCCCTCTTCCTAGGTATGCTATTGCCACTAGTTTCAGGTAGGATGGACATACCACTTTAGTTACTTGCTGAAGTAACTCGTCAAGTTGGGGAGTTGTAGAAGGCAGGAATCCTGGACCAACGACTGAAACGTCAACATTCAGATAAGCAACAGCTCTAGAATATAATATCTCCTGGTTTTCTTCAACCCATTCAGTAGATCCTGTCTGAGTAAATGCAAATGTGATCAATTTTGCTGTTTTAAAGACAGATAAGAGTGGTTTAGAGATAGAAACACACCAGTCCGTATTCTTCCGCATCCCAACTACAGAAGATAATGGTTCTTCGAGGTCTCCATCCTTGCTTTTGCAGCATTGAAAACCTTTTAGCTAACTGGATGGATAAAGAGTGAAATAACATGTTATGAACCAGATAAGTAATGTACAGTACCGTATTTAGGTCAGGCACAGAAACATGAAATGGAACCAAGGCTCAATCACTTCAGTTTACTATTCAGAGGACATGGCTTAGTACCTGCTCTAAACTACTGTATCAGTATTCTGTCATAGTAGGTCAACAAAAACAAAGCTTGCTAAACTGTAGAGAAGACATTTTGCAACTCATGATTACCTCAATCATAGCTGCTGTTCCACTGTTGGGATCGGATGCACCAAACGTCCAAGCATCACGATGGTTACCAAGAATAACATATCTGGATCAGCGAATATTAAAATTTTTCAGTTCAGTCACATCTTCGTAAAAGATATAATATTCAATGTGGTTAAATTGTGCCGGCGCCTATATGCAGATTGATACTTCTTCAATATCTGTTTGAACTCTGAGTTCCTCAGTGGATATGACTGAGTCTAAATTTTTTTACAGTCATGAGAGGCTGAGAGATACTACATCTAAAATGAGCCTTCATTGATAGAGTTTCCAATATAAATTAAAAGAGCAAAAGCGCTTGACCTTGTGCATCTGGTTCTTATTAATTGTGCTTAGCTATATTTTTGTCTTGAAGGAAAGATTTTCATAGCTCTGTACATTACAAGGAAACAAATGGCCATCCCAGGCCAACCTGAGCATGTATGAAAAGTCAGAGTGGTTAAATTACATAGTATAGTAGATGTCTCACCAAAAAAAGAACATAGTAGATGTCTTTTCCAAAATAAAGTACCTGCAGAACTTTCCGATCTGGAAGTGAGCCCTAACAGGATATGCTAACAGGTTCATTAAATTATGAAGTAAATGATGATTATAGAATTTTATAGTACCACGCGTCCAAGCACACCTTGACAGGACATCTCTTAAAATTTCGTGGACACCGGGTCCTAAAATTTCTTTTTTCTTGGCAAGTGAAAAGAGTTCTCAAATACTTACATTTCTATCTTTGTATAACTAGTTAAATGCATGAATATTCAGTGAATTTGTTAAAGTTAGATCCATGAACTTTGAAAATACATTTCTAATCTCTAAATTTGTTAAGTTATGCACCACAGTGATCGCTATGGCCCACAAATGGACTTGTCATATACAATTTTACAAGTTTAGGATATATAGTACGTCACTTTTAGAGAACTTATCAGCTATGGACCTATGGTACACTCTACACTGTTTTTCTCTCACACTTTTAGAGAACCTTAGGCCATGTTCGCTCTAGCCGAACAGCCTCTTAGAAATTTACTTTCAAAGCTTGTAGATCTGAATACCTATTTATAAAGAGATACATCTAACCTTCTACAATCTATATAAGGTCAACCACAGCACTACGAAAGTAGTGCTCTCAACTACCCAAATGGGCATCGTGTACTTCACAGGTTTGCAACTTCCTAGTGGTACTCCACGTCAACTTCACATGACTGATGAAGCTTTCGTGACAAAACAGAAAGATGCAACGTCACATTCCACCAAGAATTTGCTACCTAATACGAGATATATAAAAAAAAGGAATTAGTTACCTATCGGGCTCTTCGGCGCCTTCGATAATGGCAAAGACATTCTCGATCGTTGCCATCGTATCATTCCCCTGCAAAATCCAAAACAATAGCGTCAAGCCCCAAGGCAAAATGATCCGAAATCTCGAAGGTGCCTCGAATCGAATTGTACATACAAGATACGTTAGGTTCAAAACTGCCGGCCCGGGGCCGAGGCGGTACACGGCGCCGCCCTCTCGGCCCTGCCAGTCCGCCGGCGCCACGGCGCCGCCAATGGCGCTGTGTATCTTCATCGCGTCCTGAGCCGACACCGGCAGCGCCGGGATGAGCGGCATGTCATCGGTGCTCATGGCCTCCTCCACGCTGACGCGCTCGCAGCCTTCGGACGACGCCCACATCGGCGTCGTCGGGTCGCCCACGCCCCGGAACAGGCTCCCCACCTGCACGCCGCTGGGCGGCAGCCAGCGCGAGTCGGGGAACCACCGCTCACCGGGCGCGCCGCCGTACTCCAGCGGGTCGGTGTACACCACCGCGGCAGCGGCGCCGGCGACGCGCGCGTTGTGCGCGATGTCCTCGCAGTGGACCCTCCCGTACCGCGCGAGCGCGACCTTGCCCGCGACGTCCACGCCGCGGGAGGCGAGGTACGCGAAGTCCTCCTCGCGGCCGTAGTTGGCGTACACGGCCTCTGCGGAGACCGACCCGGATGCCGCGTACGCGTAGAACGTCGGGATGGCCTCCGCCGCGGCGGCCGCGTAGGGGTCGTCGGGGTAGGCCTCCTGCTTCAGGGAGAAGGAGGTGACGACGACGCCGCCGCGGCCCGGCGCCGAAAGGGAGAGGGAGCGGTGGACGGGGTAGGAGAGGAGCACGGAGTAAGCCGTGATGTGGGCGGGGAAGGAGAGCGCGGCGAGCGCGTCGAGCACGTAGCGGGCGGTGACGGCGTTGGCCTTGGTCCCCGCGACGTGCGGGTGGAGAGTGAGCGCTCGGAGGTGCGCGGCGGCGGTGTCGTTGGACCCGATGGACAGGAAGAGCGCCTCGTAGTTCGGGACCGGGCTGGGCGCGGGCTGGAGCGCCAAGAAGAGGAGCACCGCGAGGGAGGCGCCGAGGACGGCGAGCATGGAGGAGAGGAGGCAGAGGAAGCGGCGGCGCGGGTGGGGCTTGGCCAGCGGCGGCGAGAGGGCGAGGAGCGAGGCCGCGTCGGGGCGCGACATGGCGCCGGAGCTGGTGGTGTGGTGTGCTCTGCACTCTGCAGTGGCGGCTAGGCGGGTGGCCAGACAGAGCGAGGTTTAAGCGTCTGCCGGTCATCAGCAGTGAAAGTAAAACCTCAAATTTGAGAGTGCTGGCGGGTCATATTTCAAAAGGCATGTGAATTTATATCAGCACTTACAATCATTCATTTAAGTATTTTTCAAACAATTCGAGTGCGCGAAACAATCAATATAATATTTCAAAAAAAACATCAAGGCCTTGTTTAATTCTTTAAAATTGTAAGTTTTTTCACAGTCATTCATTTAACAATATTTTTAACCTCTCATAATAAAAAACATAACTAATTATCAGGTTGAAAATCATGATTACGATTGAACAATATTTGCCAAATAAAATGAAAATGGTATTATTCATCGGAGGACGATAACGATTGAAACTTAAATATTTCGGTGCATGCCTGTAGTGGCATTTCCGGGTTTTTAATAAACTGTACTAGTACGTGACGCACCATCATCAGCGACCTTAGATAATAATATAATAAAGATTATGGCATGGCAAAGAAAACATAGAAAACCTAGAATGTGATCTCTAGATGAGAGATATTTACAAACAGATGTTCAACGCTCAGTTTGCAGCGGTCGCTGAGACAGCGAAAGCAACTACAAACATATCATACAATTCATAGGAAATTGATTGGCGGTACTCTCAAGGGAATCACCGTGAGAGATGATTCACTACTCTTATTCAGTAGGACGCTAAATTGAACATATCTCTTCATTATTTACACAGTTACCCAATGATATCTGCAGCTATTCCACGCACCTCAGCTTTCAAGAAATGAAACAAGACCTGCATGTCTGCATCCATCCGGTACATTGATCTGTATAGAAATAGAATGGAGTCTGCATTTCATATCATGTTAGTTTACCATCCAGGACTGCGGAAGCCTTGGACACAGCCCTTGCAACCCTGTAAATCTCATGTTGCAGCAATCGCCATGTCTCTGTTGTGTTGGACTTCTTAGCCTTATCCATGGCTGAGACGATACCAGGGAAGGCTTTGGTTCCCCAGTCGTCTTGATCTGATGATGCATATATCTGCAAAAGGGCAAAAGAAGTGAAATGTTTTGTCACTCTTATCAGCTTACTGTTCAAAACGCACGTCAAAATGCAATTTCTAGAGCTCTACTCACCATATGCTTGTACCATGGTCTCCCAGCAAGTCCTTCTCGGTTGGTGAACGCTCGTTCAGCCATCATCAACCGGTCGTTGATCTCCCTGACTTTCAGTGTGTACTGCCTTGTCTTTAGGTTCCAGTTTTCTGCTTGCAGCAACTACATAACAAAAATAAGGTTTTAATTTGAAGGTTATGCATCTGAGTGTCAGACACCTGTCTTACCTCTTTGTAAATTTTAGTGGCAGCACTCTCGAGCTGCTTGATGGACTTCTTCAAAGGAGAGAAAGTGACAGGAAATCCTTTACATTTATCATGATATCTTTTATGCACTCCTGCAGTCAACAAGATGACAACAACTCTTTCATGTCTCATGATTCATAGACACAAGTATACCAATAAGCAAGAAGCGAATTGTGTCATCAAATGTGAATAAGTGGTACCTCCAGTTCGGACGCATAAGAGACGTAATTGAAGGGTATGATCTCATCGTCAGCAAGTTTCAGTGCAATCAAACCCCAAACGCTGGCCACTGGATAATTATGCAAGGAAAATTGATTTCCATGTACTTGGGATAAACTTGAAAGCTTTCTATAAAATAGATGGTTCAGTACCTGCAACATGCCTGTGGAATAAGGGGTCTCCAAACCTCTCCACCCAAACATAATCATCATACAATGAGTGGTAAACAGGGTATTCTTCAACTGCAACAGCAATTATGTTACATCAAATGCTAGATAAGTAATACTCCTAGTGGATATTGGTAGTGCAAAGCCATGTTTCCGACATGGTTTCAATCTTATGAATTCATTTGTCATGACACTGAAGCAATCAAACAGATAGGAGGTGTTGATTTTAATGCTTCAAATCAGTTTCACTTACACAGTCCATAAGACATGTCGAGTGACGGGACCCCTATATGCTGGACAAATGCTGCAAAATCTGTTCCAGCACCAGCCACTCTAGTGATCTGGAAAAAAAAAATTGTCACTTATCAGTACCTGACAACAGTAGTTCTTATCCACTACGACTTAGCTAACTTTTTCATCACTTGTTTGGACCAGATCAGAGCTATAGAACATCTTTAATGCTGAACATCCATACCGGTGGATCATAGCGCATCATGGTGTCATACAAGGTTTGAGATGGTTCATCGGGATCTGGTACCTTTGAGTAAAGAAATGATGAGAAGGTAAAACGGGAGTCTCCATAAACTGTAATATAGAAACAGGGTATAGCTTGAATACCATTTTACTTGCTTCTTTGATCAATTCATCAAGTTGAGGGGTTGCACGGGGTCTAAGACCCCCAGGACCAAACACTGATATGTCCACATTCAGGTAAGCTATAGCTCTCGAAGCTAGAATGTCCATGTTCTCCTCGGCCCATTCAGTAGACCCTATCTGAGCCAGTTCATCTGAGCATATGACTTGCAGAGGCAGAGAAGGATATGTGAACCAGTGAGCAAGGAGATACCAGGGCAAACTCTTCTGCATCCCAACTGCACAGGATTATTGTTCTTCTAGGCCTCCACCCTTTCGCTTGTAGCTTGGACAACCTTTCCGCAATCTATACAGTGGAAGGAAACCGTATGCCTTTAGTATTTGTTTCTGAAGTAGAATTTCTTGAAATTGTTGAATATGCCATCAAAATGGCCTCGTATGATTTACATGTTGTATTCAGTAGTACTAGTAGTTTACCTCAAGCATGGCTGCCGTTCCACTGTTAGGATCAACTGCTCCAAATGTCCAAGCATCACGATGGTTTCCTATGATCACATATCTGCAAATACATCAAACAGAATTTACTTTTATCAAGTTTCAAGATGTGCATGTGCTGAATTCACTGTTGACAAATATGATAAAAATCTGGGAACGGAGAAACCATGAACTCGGTCAAACAAATGTCCAGAGTACAAAAATTCTAGTACTCGGTGTGGACCTCTAAGTAAGATAAGAACCTATAAATGGGCATATGGCATGTGCAATTCGGTGCCTTGTGCTGTTTTTTATTTTGCAGGCTGCAGTTAGCTGTCAGTTTACAGAGACTAGTTACCTGTCAGGCTCTTCTTTTCCTTCTATCACCGCAAACACATTTTCGATGGTTGCTAAAGTCTCGTTTCCCTGCAAAGCTTAAGTCAACAATCAATAAATTCGTCCTTGAATTCAGACAATGCTACCCTACAGATAATGGTTGCTGGCCGCTAAAGCACTCACAATGTAGGTGAGATTCAACACGGCCGGGCCAGGGCCGAGCCGGTACACGGGCGCGCCCTCGCCGCCCTGCCACTTCGGCGGCGCCACGTTGCCGCCCATCGCCTTGAGGATCGTCTCCCCGTCCCTGGCCGACACCGGCAGCGCCGGGATGCCCGGCATCGCCTCGCTGCCGTCCAGCTCCTCCATGCTCAGCCGTTCACAGTCGTCCCCAGCCGCGCACGACGGCCACATCGGCGTGGTCGGGTCGCCGTTCCCGTAGTACAGAGTCCCGACCTGCACGCCTGTCGGCGGCAGCCAGCGCGCGTCGGGGAACCACTTGCGCTTCTCCCCCTTGGCCGCGCTCCCGCCGAAGTCCTTGGCGTCGGTGTACACGACAGCGGCGGCGGCGCCCGCGGCGCGCGCGTTCCGCACCATGTCCTCGCAGTGGATGTCGCCGTAGCGCACGAGCGCGACCTTGCCCGCGACGTCGACCCCGCGAGCGGCGAGGTAGGCATAATCCTCGTTGTGGCCGTAGTTGGCGTAGACGACCTCGGCGGCGACGGAGCCGGATCCCGAGTAGGCGAAGTAGGTCGGGAGGACCTCCGCGGCGGCCTCGGCGTACGGGTCGCCTTCGTAGGTCTCCTGCACCAGGGAGAAGGGCCTGGCGGCGAGGCCGGGCGCCGCGGCGAGGGAGAGGGAGCGGTGGGCGGGGTAGGAGAGGAGCACCGAGTAAGGGGTGATGTGTGCCGGGAAGGAGAGGGAGGAGAAGGCGTGGAGCACGTAGCGGGCGGCGGCCGCGTTGGCCTCGGTGCCGGCGACGTGCGGGCGGAGGGTGAGCGCGCGGAGGTGCGCGGCCGCGGTGGCGTTGGAGCCGAGGGAGAGGAATAGCGCGTGGTAGCGCGACGACGACGAATTGGTTGGCACGAGGAAGTGGTAGGACGCGACAAGAGCGGCCGTGACGGCGAGGAACGAGAGGAACCTGCGCCTCCCGGCTGCGCCGCCACCGTTGGCGGCTGTGGGAGTGGGAGAGTGGAGGAGCGGCTGCCGCTGTTTGCCGCCGCGAGACGTGGCCATGGCGCTCGCGCTCGAGCTCAGGAGTAAGCACAATTGGGTTCTTTTACAGAACCTATAACTATAATAATAATAAACCCCCCCTCCTCGCACCCGCCCACATCCTAAGCTAGGGTTTCCCACTCCCGCCCCTCTTCCCCTACGCCGCCGCCGCCGGGCCGTCCCTTCCCCTTTCTGCATCCCCCCTTGCTCCATCCCCCTCCGCCGCTCTCCCTTCCTATACCCCTCCTCGCACCCTCCCCTCTTCCCCTACGCCGCCGCCGCCGGGCCGTCCCCGCCACCATGGGATGTCCCGTCTTGTTGGATCTGCAACTGGAGACGGCGACTATCCTCAAGAACGCCCTGGAGGCGCTCAGCGACACGTTCACTAAAGCCAGCTTCGACTTCTCCGTCAAGGGCTGCGAGATCCAGGCCGCGGACGCCAACAGCGTCGCGCTCGTCGCGCTCCTCCTCCCCCAAGAGCTCTTCAAGAAGTACAACTGCTGCAAAAGCGGCCTGTCCATTGCCATGAACCTCGCCGACATGGCCGAGGTTTTCCGCTGCGTCAACAATGACGACAGCATCACCATCCAGGCCGAGCTTGACTTCTCCAACATCGTCACCTTCACGTTCGAGTCGCCTGGGGATGGTGATGTTTGGTCTTTTCATTTCCGTTACGAGGACGACATCGACAGCGTGCCCTACAGACTCCCGAAAGACCCGGAATCCGAGTACCAGTCCATAGTCCGCATGCCCTCTGCCAAGTTTATGCGAATCTGCAAGAAGCTGAGCTGCTTCGGGGACAGGGACACTGGTGTCATTATCTCGGTGAAGAAGAAAGGGGTTAAGGAGGGTGTCTCCTTCTTCGCTGAGGGAAAAAATGGGAACTCAACATTTTTCTACAGCCAGACCCAAACTGTTAGAGCAACTCCAAGCCACCTTCCTCAAATGGGCTATCTGAGTGACTCTTGCAATCCAAAAAATCAACTCCAACCCACCTCCTCTTGGGCTCCCATTTTAGGAAGTGCCCCGTTTAGTTTCACCCCAACGGAGGAGGGCCCGATCCTCCCCGCACCGCTCATGACGCCCGCCTCGCCCGCGGCCGGCTGGCCGGCGGCGCGGCTCCTCCATCGCCCAGCGCCCTCCTCCGCCGCGCTCCTCCACCACCGCGCCTTCCCCGCCGGGCCTCCCGACAAGCGCCGCCCGCCCGACGACTGTCCTTGGTCCGTCCGGCTCGCCGCCCGACCCATGCGTCCACGCCGCCGAGCCGCTCCACCGCCGCCTGGGGCCGCCGCCGCCACCTCGACGCCCGGCTTTCCGGCTACCCGACCTCGCCGAGTCGATCTCCACCAGACTGCCCCCGCCTGGCCGCCTTGCTTCATCCGAAAATCTGGTGAGCCCTACCTCTCTCCTCCTTGTTCTCACCAGATCGAGCTCTGCATATGTGTTTGGATCCGCGGATATGTGTTTGATGTTGTGCTTGCCATTGTTGAAGAGAATGTGTGTGTGAACCTATTGCTTGTTTGGTAGCTTGGGTTCCAATTTGGAATGGTTGTCTCCATGTACCGTGTATTTGCTGCATTCCCATGTTCTTGACAGGTGAAGCATGGCTCATTCAAAGAAATCAATTTCATATGCGAGAGAACCCATTTCATTTTGATACATGACCGACTACTAGCTAATTATTTGGTTTTGTGCTCATAACCTATGAGGAAAAGGAACTTGGGAATAGGCGGGTTGCGACATAGCCAAAATCGGGAGATGATTTGAAATGGATTTTCGACAATGGCGCACATAATCTCTGTTTTCTAGTGTTTCACTATGCACAACCCTTGCGTCTTTCACAACTTTGCATGTTCAACTTTTTCTTAGATAATGAACTTACAAACATGTTTTACGTGGGGATGAGATATACTATATAACATGTTCATGAATCTTTGGGCCTTTGGACCAATTGTTATAGATTATCCTTTGGGCATTTGTTGATCACTAGCAGGGTCGGTTTGAGATATCGAAACTTGATTGCGCATGCATGTATTTATGAAAGGGATTGTGCATGCATGTTGATAGTCTCTCGAAATAACAGAGTTACTGCCTATATATATAGCTCATGCGCTATTACTGGGTAGTCATCTAGTACACAATACTAGTGACGCTTAAATGTTCTGTCATATATAGCTGAGTAACAGGACATCATTTAACTTTTTTATTCATGGTGCTTGTTATCAATCGTTTGGGATCCTCGGTTACGATATTGAGTATATTCACTATTCGATCAACTGCCCGACTAGCATACTACAACAAGCGCATACTATAAATGATCGCTTTATAGTTGTATTAATTTTTGAAACAATTTGCTGCGGACCATGGATAGGCACAGGAGCGGCAATTTCTCCCGATCAAGTTTCTCGACGGCGCTCCCTATCCGTTCTTCTACCATCGGCCAAGACAACGAGGACTTTGACATCTTTTCCCCGAGAGACGTCGTATCCTCCCGGCCCCCAGCCTCTCAACTCCTAGGGGTGGTCGCAAAACCTAGACCTCAACTCCCGGGCCGAGGACTTCCCGTACATGGACTCATACACCGAGACTGCGGTTCGAGGAAGGTCACAATGAGCCACGGCTACCTCCTATTCCCCCAAGATCGAGGCCATGGACTGTTTCAGCCTCCTCGTCAAGGCGGTGGTGGGAGGGACTTGGCCGCGGAGCATGCCGGCTGCGGGCGGACAAGGTCAACACAAGTCCCGCAACTCCTCAACACTAGGGATGCAGCCGCCCGCGTGCCACAAGGATCTGCTCCTCCAGGCCAGTTCAATCCTCCCGGTGGTGGGTGGCGAGGCCGTGGTACTTTGATGCCTAACCGTCCCGGCCGTGGATCATCTTCCTCTTCCGCAGGGAACGGCTATGATAACATCTCTCGGTGGTAAGCTCCTACATATCCAAGTCTATGTTCCACATGTAAATTGCTGGATATATACAAGTGTCCAGGTCTGTACATTCTCCTTGGGAGCAAACTTTTGTTCTGTATCGTGGCTTGCTCCCACTGTTGCTTAAGTTTGGTTGGTTAAGTTAGTTTTCCCTGGTTTCCATCTCGTGTTAGCGACTCATCGTTCGGTTATGTTCACTTGTGATTAATTTTGTCCACTTTCTGGAGCAACCCAGAATTCTGTTAAAAGCTGAGCAACAAATGTCAGCCTTTCAGCTTAGGTGTTCCATATATGTGTTCGGTTGAAGCTTTCTAACTTTCTGTTAGTCATAGTCTGCTCCCCAGTCAGCCTTTCAGTTCCTGTAATCATTTGATTTACATTGGAAAATTATATATCCTTCTTATAGTTATGCTACCAGTATCATTCTCGAGAGAACAAGGAGCATAGAAATTTCAGTCATGGATTAATACTGAACTGAACTACTGTCAATGCCTTTTACTGAACTGAACTTCATTTATCTCACAAGCAAATATCCTGTAGACTGTTTATTTAGCTGAACCAGTCTGAACAGTTGAACTTGCTTTAGTTTTGGCTACATATCCAATTTGTTATGCTTTTGTAATATAATATTGTCAAGTAATGCTTGTATAGTTTCTCTTGTCAAACTTATTGCCTACCCTTCTTTGCAGCAAACAAGGGCTTCAAGTGCACCGGGAGGTGGATATCATACAAATATGAGGACACACGAGAGGATGATGATTTGATATTGTTGACCCGGCAGGAAGTACATCAAGATGCCACTCCAAGTACGGCAGCAAATCCAAGCGGGGCAGCAACTACAGTAGTCTTGAAGATGCCCAGTCTGCAAATCTTGGATTAATATCAGCTATGATCCTATTATAGGGAATGATCGATCGGGGAAAAGATGCGGGAAAGGATCACGGATGATTTCCATGCAAACCGAGAGTTTGAGTCCGACCAGAACTCCCAATTCACTGGAGCATCGCTTCGGAATCATACTAAAGGAGTGCATGCTCTTCCAAGGCTACTACGAGGCTTCGTGCGTCGTCATCCAAGTGGCGTCCCATACCAAGAACATGTATGTGATCTAATCTCATTCTTCTCGCATTTGATCTAATCTCATTCACTAAATGATACCAAGAACTTGTATCCATGTATGTTGTACCTGCTATGTATCTAATTGCTTAGGAATCACTTGATCTTTGTTGCGATTCTTTGGAAGCCCATACAAGATATGCCGGAAAAGCGAACGGCAAAAAGTTTCGGTTGAAGAATGCTGGCTTATAATGAGGCATACTCAAAAGTTCGAATCGGCACGTGAAGTCGCAAGAGGCCATCCAAGTCTAGAGTGGTCAACCTCTCCGTAGGAACTCAACAAGACAATGAGTCAACTGCCCAAGGCCAAGAAAGCTCCTCAATCCCTTCGCCAAGGCAACCGACCACCGGGTAGAAGGCAATCAAAAGAGAAACGAAGAGAAATGAAGGAGATGACGACTTCAAGGATATGATGCAAAATCTGCCGGTAATGAAGACGAGAGGAACATATGTTGAAGAAGCCGAAGTGGGACAATGATATGAAGCTTGAGGAGCGCGAGGCTTAAGATAGACGAGGACCGTTGCGGTGGGATCAAGAGCAAGTATTATGATTGTCGAAGAGCCGGCGATATCCGACATGGAAGAAAGAGAAAGCATGAGAGAGATGAAAGTGGGCGTCTCACTATCCGTCGACGGAACGCCGGCGTATGTAGAGTCTAGGTTTTGTGGGTGGAATCACTTCGTCATTCAAGAATCATTTTTCCTATTTATTACATCAATCTCTATGTGGTCTTATTATACCTCTGTAGTCACTTATGTGGATTCTGGATTGATGAATATACTTCTATAGTTATTATACTATACTATGTGGATTTGTCAACTTGTTTTGCTTGCTTGGATATATACAAGTGTCCAGGTCTGTACATTCTGAAACAAGTGGATTGATGAATATACTTCTATACTTATTAACTGAAAGTCAGGTACTGTTGCCTGTTGTTTTTGTCAAGGCCTGGGAACTACAATGTATTTTCACTGTGTTTGTTGATCTACTGTTTGGTTCAGTTGAGAACCAAGTGCATTCTGTTACAAGATTTTACATGGCTGATGGCCTCATTCTGTTACATCCTTTTAGATTTTACATGGCCGATGGCCTCATTCTGTTACATGGCCGATGGCAGATTTTACATGGCCGATGGCCTCATTCTGTGATTATAGAAAGGTGGCTTCAGTTCATTCAGTTGGCATAGGATCTGGAGTTCATTCGGTTGGAACAAAAACCAACTTGGTAGCTTTGCTGCCGGCTACAAACCACTCATAGGTGTACCAAATGCATTATTTATTCACCGATAAGCTTCACAAGTTTGTACAGGAAACGGAACCACATAGCATTCCACAAAAAGAAGAGCAATCGGATACAACGAACTGGACAGAAGTTTCAGTTGTGCAACTGGACAACCTCCACGGCCATGGACCATGGTGCTCGAGATACAAAGGACTGGATGAAACCTACACTACACTCTCTTGGCTTCACCATTGCTCGTCTTGGCTTCGTCCCCGCCGCCGCCATGGCTGTCATCACCATTTGTCCCGCCAGCGTCGCTCCCGTGCTCCCGTTGGCTGCCGGCCCTGCGGAATTGTCATGAATCAATCGCATTAAATCATGCAAATGGTTTCTTGATCCAAAAAAAAGAAGCACCCTACTCAAACCGAACGGGAGAACGGACCCCTCGCGAGCTGGAGCTCGATCTCGCCGGCGAGCGGGCGAATTCATAGTACTTGCTCTAAGGAGGGTGTCTCCTTCTTTGCTGAGGGAAAAAATGGGAACTCAACATTTTTCTGCACCCAGACCCAAACTGTTAGCGAGCCAAAAGAATATGTCGTTATAGACATGAAAGAAGAGGTTTCCCTGATCTTTGACCTGTGGTACATTAACTCCTTCTCCAAAATGTATACCCTGTCTGAAGAAGTGAAAATCTGTCTTTCATCTGAGGAAAAGAATCTCCCGGTGTTCATGTACAAGATTTCAGATAAGGGTTACATCAGATATTACTTGGTGCCAAGATCTTTGATAAAGAATGAGGGAGATGAGATCAACAATTGATGACTAGCAGCGGAGTTGGCGCCCTTCCTCCCCTAGGGTGCGCCGCACGACACATCAACTGTATGGTCATTTTGCCTACTGTCTTTCCACCATCAATTGCTTGACTACGCAAGCAAAAAAGATGTTATGTCCTGTTTAGGCCAGACAATTTCAAAAAAAAATAATAATAATAACCTTTTACGGAACACACGCAGTGACTAGGCGTGGGAAGGTCAGTGTGTTTCAATTGTCGTCGAAACGAACTTCGTTTCCTCGAAAAAAAACACAAGAAATGTTCATCTGCGTGCAGAAACAGCCAGCATATCGAACAGAAAAGATAACTAGATCCAAATTGTTAGCGACATCATCACGTGTGACCACTCTCGAGGTTACAAACTTACTTGTTCCGTAAAAGGTTATTATTATTATTATAGGTTCCGTAAAAGAACCCATTTCTCATGTCCCGAAAAATCAAATGTCATAAATTTTACCTAAAATTATACGAAGAAGTGCTAACACTTGGGCCAGTCTCGGTGGTGAGTTTTATAATATTATCAGTGATGAGTTTTAGAGTATTATTTTCAAAGCTGTCATATCAAATGAAATAAAACTTGGATGAAACCCCTACTCTTAACGAAAAGTTTTATTTTAGTTTTATAACATTTAATTTCATGACTCGAGATAGTTTTATTTTCAATTTCATTTAAACCTATTTCTTTTCTCTCTTTTAAAATACATTGTCATGTCATAAAAAATACATACATGGCAACCTAATTAATGCAAATAAAACTTATATAACACTCCCACTGAGATGCCTTATGAGACAAATTGAGTATCATTAAATTAGTAATAAAATATATTTTTATCATAAATTTATTTTGAGACACAAATGCTAATGTTATTTATTATAAATTTAGTCAAATTTAAACTAGTTTGATTGATAGACTTTTATAGTTATATTCTTTTGTTAGCAGATGTAGTATAATTTGTTTGACGGTTGACAGCAGTGTGCTTTTCCTGATGTTGACCAATGACCAGGTACAACTTTCCTGTCCCTGTATTACTAGGGATACATAATAAAATTTATTTTCATAATATTCTTATTAGGTATGATAGATGATGTTAGAGTTGGTTAGACTTAAGATAGTTTATAACTTCAAATGATTTTAGAAATCGATTTATTTTGTGGCCGAGATAGTATTTGAAACATGGACCTTATATTGTCAAGTTTTTTACTGTGAGGAACACCATAGTGTGGAACAAATTCAGAAATGATCAATGGTTTGAGGGAAATTTGTTTTCCATTTCAGAATGGGATTCCAAATTTTCCTCCAGCACAGTTGGAACCTGAAGAGTGAAGACCTTTTTTTTTTTTTTTGAGGAGCAAGAATGAAAACCATATGAAGGGCTATGTTTTTTTTGTGGGCCGTGTGTGCGTATATCTTTTTGGACTTCATAGAGGCCAAGCTGCTGGTGCAGGGCCCATTAAGTTGCAGGTCCCAGGATGTATAAATTATAATAAAGTTTGCTAAAAATATGTGATAGTAGCTAGAGAGAAAATAAAAGGGATTGATTAAGCAAATATTTTATAAAACATCTATTATGAATATAGTTTCTATTTATGTGGTTAGAACTGCTCTTAGAATATTTTGGCTTTGACAACTTACCAACGTGAGGGTCCAAGGACCCGCACCACAATACACAAGCCCAAGTACACGTTGCAGTTGGCCAGTTGCTGCTGCTTAACTTGGGCTACAAACACAAGCCAGGGCATAGAAACAGCGGAACAAACGAAATGACTCATGGTGACATTGCATTGCATGGTAGATTCTTGTATACATACGTAGCTACATACTGTACCACCCACCAAGAAATATATTGCACTCTGGTAGGTATTCTCTCAGAACTCAAAAAAACCTAAAAATCGCTCAACTGGACAAAGGACCAGTAAGATATAAAGAGGAGCGCTGTAGGCAAATATAGCCCCCGGTGGATCAGGTGACTAGATCACCGAAGAGCATGTACAGCAGCATCATGTGAGGCCAGTGTGACCAGATCACCTCCCCGCCACAAGACCACTGAACACTTGGCTGTTCCCAGCCTGTGTCGCCTCCCACTCGATAGAAGACAGCAGTATTTGAGAGAGCGTGATCACCACCTGCTTCATGTCTGGCCGTAGAACAGGGTCTTCGTCCACGCATTGTTTTGCTAGCATGGCCATCTTAGGAAAAACATTTTAGGGGATTCAGAACAACGAGCAAAGGTGCCACATAATGCGCTGACAAAGTAACTAGGAAATTCCTAGTTCTAACTGCAAGAAGTACCATAGCTATGTTCATACCTTGTATGCACAGTCATGAGGATACAGATCCCTTAGATTATGGTCAATGCAGTCTTTCAGGTTCCCCATATATGTTGAATTAGGACATTTCCTTAGAGCAGTTAACATCTGTGCAGTACAAAACCAAGTTGCTTAACAGAGCTAAACAAAAGTTCTATGCCACTTCAATGGTAAGATAATGTTAAAGCCTAAGGTGCAACATTAGAAACTCAACTAACACTGAACTGAAAACTTACAACTGATGCCAGAGAGCGTCTCTCAGAGTTTGAGCTTGCACCCATTCCTTCAGCTCTTGTAATCGCCTCCTTTCCAGATATTAGCTCAAAAAGTACCACACCAAAAGCATAGACATCACTCTTTGTAGTTGCCAGGCCATCCCGCAGGTATCTAAAAGATCAATGAAAGATTGTTACAATGCCATAGTTAGAGACAAAGTTTGCTTTTAATTAAAACAATGACAGCAAATATGCACTTACTCAGGGGCCAGATAACCGAAAGTTCCAACAACCTTAGTGACAGAAGCCTCTGCATCACTGGATTTCACTACAAGTTTTGCAAGGCCAAAATCTGAAATCTGTAAAGGCAGAAGATGCAATACACATGGTATTAGTTATTTAGTTAATGGAAGAAACAGGGAACCAAATCATTTAAATCACCTAACCTTTGCTCTGAAGGAACCATCAAGCAAGATATTACTTGATTTAATGTCTCTATGAACATAATGATCTTTGGTGTGCTCATGAATGTACTCCAGTCCTCTAGCAGCATCAAGTGCAATTTGGACCCTAAAGATCCATGAAAGTGATGAACACCCTGGAAGAAATAAAAAAAAATCAATCAACAATGGTAAATCATATGGAGAAAAAGAAATTAGGTATTCAAACAAATGGCAGCATAGTACCAAGTAAGGCATAAAATAGAGTCCAGAACACCAAGGAGAAACAATTACATGTACTTAGGTGATCCCTATGCAGTACTTGCCTACTTGATGGTACGTGAATAGATGATCCCTAGGCAGTACTTGGTGGTCCAAGGCTGCCAATAGCATAGCACACAGAATGACATTCTTTTTGGGATGGAGGGTGTAAACAGTAGTCCAATTCTTAAGAGTTAAGACAATGCCTCTCTATGCGGCACACTTTTTTCTTTTAAAATGGCATTTCATTTAAGCAATATGTAAATATTCACATAAAGCATGCTCCCCAGTCCCCTCTTTGCCTCCTGGAGAACATTTCACTCCCTAGGTGGGCTAGGTGCTAGGTGGAAGTCTAATGCTCGCCTAGAGCCTGGAAGACTTTTGATTGAAACACTGGTAAGTGGTAACACAATGTTCTGGAACCAGTAAACGTGAAAGTTATTGTAAATTGTTTGACACGGGGGATTCCACAGTCCTAACAAATGAACAGCTTATGAACATGTTACTACTTTATAAAGCTGAAAGTCATATCTAAGAGCAAGAAAATGTTTCAGAAATCACACGTCAGATGAGGGTATACCCTTGCTTTCAGGATCATGTAGATGATTTTTGAGCGAACCATTTTGAGAGTACTCATAAACCAGGTAAAGCTCATCCTTACTTGCTGCATAGCCAATCAATTCTACCTTTGACAAAACATGGGTCACACAATAAAAGTTCAGTAAACATGGAATGGCAATAAATGGTTTTATACTAGGATTTTGAGATAAGCAATAAAATATCATACCAGACTAGCATGATGAACCTTACAAAGAACTTTCATTTCCACTATGAATTCTTTTGTTTTAGTGGCCATCATTCTCTTTATCGCAACCTCCTGCAGACAACATTTTTACTATTGAGAAGGCAATCACAAGGAATATTATGCATACAAGTGGGCAGCTTCGATGTTGGACCTGATCTCGGAGAACACCGTAATAGACAGAACCATATGTACCATGACCAAGAAGATTTGCATCAGAAAATGAGTCAGTTGATGTGAGTATTTCTTCGTACGTAAACACAATAGGCTTCTCCCTATCAAATACATCTGCTGCCACGCCTGTTTTGGAGGCTTGAATCAGTTATAAATGAAAGAAGCAAAATACAATAACAGTAGCTAATTTGTGCTGGTATTAATTTAATACTAATTTTGAATTTGTTGCCCTGTATCTCAATTAAAATTTCCACTGTATCATATTTCAAGAAACTACTTGGTCCACCTCCAGAACAATCGTAGGCTTGAGACAGTTAGTTGTGCTCCCTTTTATTGGGAATGGTTAACAAACAGTAAACTGACCTTTGGGGACATTGATATGATGATCACCACCATCTGCTCTTGTTGGCTTTGCATTTCCAAATTGGCAACACAAGTATCTTCCAGAACCATAACAGAAACTACCACTCTTAAGGAGTTGAAACTTATGTCGGTCTGGGCTCTTTTCCTGGTTATTAGGATCTTGGGAATTATATCCAAAGAATTTCCATAGGACAAGTGCAAGGACAGCAAGAGCAATTAAAGCAAGAGCAACTCCCATGCTACCAATAACCCATCCATAAGGAAATTTGGTTGAATGGTGATCTGGTGTCTCTGCAGTTGTATGTCAGAGTAAACTTTGTTAGATTATCATAACAAGAATATTGTTGATTGTATATAATCCTTGATACCGAAACTGACATTTTTCAATGATGATACTTGGAAGAGAAATATACAACCAAGACCATAAAAGGAGTGACTAACTGAAAGAAAATCGAAATAAAATAAGCAGTGTTTTTAAGGCGTCGCCTAGGCAATAAGGCGTACCCCCAGCGCCACAGGACGCCTCGTCGCCTCAAAAACATTGAAAATAAGCAAAAAAAAATAGTGGAATAGGCATATTGTAATAACTCTGTCACTGATTATTCTCAAACAACATCCAGCCTGCCTAAATGTTACCTAGAAACTACAGCATACTGTATGACCACAAAATTATGAAATGGCTATGTAAACCAAAACATCAACAAATGAGTTGCAAATTGTAATGACTACCTGAAAATATTTTTCTGGTCAGTATTATGTACTAAATTATCACTCACATGACTATCTACTCAGAACATTACAAAATGAGTTACAAATAAGAACAGCAACCTGAAAATGTGTAATCTGTTGGCGCTGGGGCAGGAGCAGGAGGAGCAGGTAGTGTAACATACGCCTGTCCAGGAACTGCAAATTGGTACAGGACAATGAGGACGGAATAGTCATTAAGGAACTCTTCCAAAAACAAGCCTATTATAAACATTAGATGGAAATTTACAAGAAATTATATAAGAAGATTACACAAAGTAAGGTTTCCTTTTAAACATTGCAAGAAGAAAAAGAATTGCATGAGAAAGAATAATAATAGTGGTAAAGAAAAGCTAACACCACGAAGTAGGAAAAACAGATCAGAGGCTTCAGCTGACCAAGAAAGCTGACATTGGATATTATTGGGAGGCTCAGCAGTCAAATGCTGGAGAACAGGGCACAGAGCAGCGCAAGGTGAGAAACATAATGTGTCACTGCCATTAAATATCTCAACAACTACATAATATGCATGTAACTGGGTTCAATTCTTAATGAAGATTAGGTGCAGGTCATGTGTTAGTGCAATCACTCAATGTCACATGTACCTCCTTGTGCCAACCTAGAACTACATAAAAGCACATGTAACCTCAAAGTAATGAAATTACTTAATACTAATCTGTGGTGGTAGCAATTTTCAGGAACTTGTTTAGACCCAATGATGTTCAGCAAGCTGAGTTGCAACTGATCATTGGGCAAGGAGTACCTGCCACTTCACTAAAGAACACATTTAGCGTACAATTTTGTTTTGACACGATAGTTCACCGTGTGCACAGCACGCTCGTTTATGAAGTACGGATCCTCTGGATTTATTGGTCTGGGCTTGTGAGGCGTACCACGAAATTCACGTTTTACTTCTCGTGACTGCTATGGAAATTACCAATTGTGCCAGGACCAAGGGGATCAGTACTTCATAAACGAGCGATTATTTATAGATCCATGCTTGCAATTGCAACAACGCAACAAACTGAGACAAAAGGAAGTATCAATCTTTTCACAGCGAATTGAACAAACATTTGATCGACTTGTCCAAAATGATCGCAAGCATTGGTATGACTGACCTGAGTTGAGTGGGATGTAGTACACCTTCCCCGCGGTGATGGGCTCAGGGCCGGCCATGGCATTGGCAGCCTCGATGGCATCCATGCTCGTCCCGAACCTGCTCGACAGCGACTCCACCGTGTCCCCCTCGACGCCGACGTAGCTGAGCAGGTAGTTCCAGGGCCCGGACGAGCAGCCGCAGAGCAGGTGGAGCGCCACGACCGCGCCCGGCCGCGGCGGGCGCTGCGCCGCCCCGCCGGGCGGCGGCACGGCGAGGCCCGCGTACGCCGCGGCCGCGGCATCGGCGGCGGTGGCGTTGGGGGAGGCCGTCGCGGAGGAGGAGTCGGGGATGGTGTAGGTGGTGTTGGCGAGGTAGGTGCGGGACGGGAGGCAGGAGCAGTTCTTGCGCACGAAGGCGTACCCGGGGCTGGCCGCGGCGTCGGCCGTGAGGTCCCCCGGCGCGGCGTCGAACATGGACTCGAGCAGCGCGGCATTGGCGCCGGCGGCCGGGAAGGCGAGGAACGCCGTGCAGACGCGCGCGAGCTCGGAGCAGGCGAGCGGCGCCGACGTGGTGGCGTTCCCCACGTCAGCGGCCGCGCCGGAGACGCCGAGGAGGAGGAGGAGGAGGGGGAGGAGGCGGTGGGGCGGCATTGGGGGCTGCTGCCGCCTAGGGTTGTGGCCTCGAGGCGGCGAGGTGGTGGTGGTGGTGGGGCATGGCATGGAGGTGGAGGGTGGCAGACTGGCTGGCAGTGGGCAGTGGCGAACAGAGTCGAGCAACGCTGGATGCTTCGCGTGGTCGGCAGCCGAAACGAAACGAAACGCACGCTGCTGGGGGAACGGGACGGGACGGGGACGCCGCTCTAGTAACAGAACGGAGTTACGGCCACGAGGCGAAGCTCACTCGCGATTCGCGCGGACGCCAGGCGCCAGCCCGCCCCGGGCCCGGGGGAGATGGCAGCATGGCACTGTCGGATTTACCTCGATGCCCCTGTCCGTCATTTTCCATTTTCGCTTATCCGTGGATGAACAGTTGTCTGTTTAATAATTCTTTTTTTGTAAATTAAATATTGCAAATGTCAGGCCAAAAAGTATTGATCGTTGATTATTCCATGGATGATAAGCATAAGTTCAAGCTAACTCGGCATATTTCACTCGAGTGTTTTGTGGCATTGAATTTTAGTACTCCCCCCATTCTATTCTAATGATTTATTGATTGTTTTAATGTTTCTAGATATATAAATTACTTTTATTACGTATCTAGACATACAAAAAGTTATCTACCTAAAATATGAACTATAATATATAGGACGTATTTAATTTAGCACCTGACGTGCGCTACAGTTTGCTCCATTCATTCATCAAGCTTGCACAGAAGTGATTGCTGCACAACAAAGCATGCAAATGTAGTGCAATAATCACGAAATAGAGAGTAGTGGTAGGTCACTTGAACGAGGCAACAATTGTAATGGTGGCGGTTGGCGGTAGGGAGGGTCCATGAGAGTGCCAAGAGAAAAGTACGAATCATAGTACTACCAACATATAGAAAATGCAATAAGAATTAAGAGGTTGAGAAAGTTTTTTTTGTGAGGAAGGTTGACAAAGATATAAAATACCGACATAGCAAATAGCAAAAAAAAAAATGTTAGATAAGGAATGGTAAAATATTATAGACTAATATCTGGTGTCATAAATGTTGTTGTTTTCTCTAAACTTCGAGTTTACTAACAAAACATCGTTAGGTTGCTTACCAGGATGGGGGTAGCTCAATTATATGGTACGTATGTGACTTAGCCAACACCCATTATTGAAGATTCAAATCATATGGTACCTATATGGCTCAGCTAACACTGATTCTCGAAGGTAAAGACTTGAGCTTCATTTGAATCCTTCGGATTTTAAGAATCTAGATAGTAGAAAAAAATTAACGATGCTTCTTTTCGTGAGATGGTGAAGTCAGAATTTTTTTGTTTCTATTATCTAAAAAAACAAACTTAATATCTCGTCCAAATGGCCTAGATTTTAGAGAAGTTTTAACTCACTCGAAATCCAATAAAATTGTTGGGGTTCCTTTGTAATTTGGGATTCTCATAATCCCTTTGGATTCAAATGATGCCTTATTACCTGCACAATGATGATATACTCAGGTGGACGGATATGGGAAAGGGAAAACAAGGTGAATGAGTTAAGAAAACTCTCATGACGCACCTTAGATTAGTCTTAGTAAATAGTTTCATGTAGCGTAGTTTTTAAGACTGACATGTCATATAAAATGAAAATAAACATGGATGAAACACCTCTTATCGAAAAGTTTCAATCTACAGTTTTATAGGGCATTTAATTTTATGAGTCATAGAGAGTTAGTAATCATGCTAAGAGAATTTCATTCTCATAAAATTATTTCTTTCCTTTTAAAGAAAACATTGTCACACTATCGGAAATGCTTATATAACAGTATTACGTAAATGAAAGCCTCGCAAACCTCCCAATGACGCTGAGAACGACCTTAGGGGCAATATCGGGATAATAAATCATGCGTGCGAGGATCACTGCATGCACTGAAAAAACAATGAGAGCCTTGCTATAATAGGTGCCCAATCCGGCACCGCACAATTAACGAGCCCCTGTCTTGTGTCCTGGACAGTATTTATAGCTTCATTAAGATGGTTAGCAGTCCAAAAGCATCCGATGATGCCACATCCTCAAAGTACTATATGCTGTGATAGATTGACACAGTCACACGCTACATGGACTACTACAGGAAAAAGGCCATGGTTGCGCTATGCCTTCTGCTCGCTGACAGTTTCACGGCCCACCACGTCGGTAGCCACTGTCGGCTGTCGTGCTTGCGCCTGGGTCCAATTTTATGGCAGGATTGACTGAAATCATGCCATTTATTTTCTAGAATATGGTAGGCATATTTTTGCAGGCTCTCCTAAAGTACAGCTCCGGCCTCCGGCTCTAGTTCAGTGGAAAAGCTACCTCTCTAAAGAAGCTAGAGCTCTTGTGAAAAACATTTTGTAAAACGGATCTGTTTTCTACATTGAATGAAAGACGTCAAATGCTCATAGTATCTTTATTTTTTAAAACTTTATTGTATTATACAATCAATTTGAAAGCATGAAACAATTAAGTCAAAGAGCTGAGATGTCGGATAGTTATTTTGGGCGGAGGGAGAGTACACCAGCAAATCTTTTTCACGGTTCAAGCAGCATTGACTACGCGAGCACGGCGGGAGCAATGGTAGCTGGACGTCGCAGGCTTTAAACGGCTAGGGCCGGGCCGGGTGCGGCCGAAGGGCTCCGCACGTGGGGTGGCCCCCGTGGCCGACAGCGCCACTCCACGGCAGCGACGACGACGACACGGAGTGGAGCCGCCCGCTGCCACGCCACTTCCGCTCCGCGCCGCTGGCATGGCAATCGCTGCAGGCCGGGCCCAAAAGCTCGATATTTTGTGGGTTTCTCCGTACGCGCGCGGCCACACATCTTCGCTCGATAAGATGAGTGAGATCTGCTTGCTAGTTTAGCTTTGTTGAGCTTAGCGTCTCCCAGCAGCTAAAAGCCGCAGCAGCTCGCGTGCGTGCGCTGCTGGCGCGGGCACCAGCTTTGGGCCTTTGCTTGGTGTTTTTATACGGCGATCGACTGGCGTGTACTTGCTGTCCGAATATTTCCACGGATTAGGTGGGTTAGAGGACTCCTGTGGTACCCAAATGGTAGGTGCCTGTATAGGTGGCACTGACAGCGGATGTGGATCATGTGGAAGCAGCAGCAGCTTGTTTTAATCTGCCACATGGATTGGGATTTTGGTGGATAACCACGTATCCAAGTGAGGGGGACGTACGTACTACGTCAGAGCCATCAGTAGATTCAATAGCACGAGTATGACTGGATTGCAACTTGTGGCGCACTGATGGAAAAGTAGGGAAGTAGTAGCTACAGCCCGGCGCCAAAGATCGGGGCAGGGCGGATGCCAGGATGCCACATGCATGCTCCTGGCCGACGTTTTTGCGGCGCCCGCACGTCGTCGTCCCCAGCTTGCTAGCTCCGTCACCACACTCATGAGTCGGCAGTCACCACTCACCCCGTACCGAGTACTCCGTATATACACGCTCACCCCCGTCCGCTGTCCGCTATGGACTTGCCCGCGGTAGGCGGTAGTCATCTTGTCATCCAGGAACCAAGTCGGCACTCTCGGAACCTAGGCCCGCAGCAACGGACAAGGAAGCAGGCAAGATGACAAGATGACTGCACACCGCGCCGGCGCTCGGCCGCTTCCCCGGCGCGGGCGGACCATGCCAGCAGCCAGCGTGTCCCCGTCCGAGCGCGACACGCTTTCACGGGCAGGGTGCATGCCCGCCGCCGCGCCCACGCACGCGCACTTGTTTTCTATTCTACCACTACCACTGCCAGCTGCCGCGCGCCAGCGCAGGACGGCTCGGCGAGATCGACCCCCCGAGCGCCGGAAACCGAAGGACGACGCACGACAGTATAGCGCGCGCACAACAGCTCGATCGGTCGCCGTTTACATTACGCAACGCGAGGACGGCCGTAGTAGCTGTTGTTAAATCCACCCGACTCCGTGCGCCGGCAGGTACGTCCGTCCGGTCCCTAGCGGCCGGCCAGGAAGCACCGAAGATCGCGAACGAAATACCACGGCATACAACTTACGGCCCACGAAAACCGAAGATCGCTTCATGGGTTTTGGTGTTGTACAGTTCAGGGTAAAAGCGATAATTGAGGCCCAAATAAATGAAAGCCCGGCCATTTTAAGACACAATCATACCACCCACGCGCCATCCACCTAGGCCCTGCCAATCTTTCGCATGGAACCACCGTACGGAAAAAGAATACCTACCCGTACGTGTTAGAGATCTCGTCGAGGAAAAAGATTTTTCCCGTAACCATATTTTGCCAACCAAAAGTACCGACCCCTCCCCCATAGCCAATTCTACGCTGTTCCATTCCATTTAATTAATGGTATCATCGTCGATCGTCATCTCATCCACAAAAGGTTCCGCCGTCGCGCCGTACTGATTTTGCCGTATCGAGTCGTACCAGCCACCGGCTGCGAAAAGGCTAATGGGTGACGTGATGACGAGAGGGAGGCAGCACAAGAGACAGCGGCGACGACGCTCTAGCTACGACGATGATGATCACGGACAAGGATCAGGAAGCAGTCTTTCGAAGCAGGACAATGAGGAAGCGAGCGAAACGGCGTCGTCTCTGCCGGCGGCGGCGGCGGCGGAAAAGAGCGAATTCAGCGACGCGCTGCTCGCCCGCTTGTCCGAGATCCGCGCGTCGGCGCCGTGGTTCGTCGACATGAAGCGGCTGCACTCTACCGACGTCAGAGACGACCAGAACCGGCTGCAGCTGTCCGGGCAGAGCCGGATCTCCCGGATCTTGACGGACGCCGAGAAGGACCGGGCCAGGACCCCGGAAGGCATGCCGGTCACGGCGTTCGATCGCGGGGGCCAGCGGTACGAGATGACGTGCAAGCTGTGGAGAGACGACAAGCACTACCGGTTCATGGGGCCGGGGTGGAAGAGTTTCCGGCAGGCTCACGATCTGAAGATAGCCAAAGAAGCTCACCTGACACGCCGCGTAACGGTTAAGCTATGGGCGTTTCGCTCACGCGCGCTGCTACTGCCGCCCGAGGTCAAGGACGGCGACGGCAAGAAGGAGGAGCCCGGCCACCCGGATGGCGCGCTCGGGCTGGTGCTGCTGCTTCTTGACGAGGGCGAGGGCGAGCAGGAAGAGGTGGCTGGTGAGGAGGAGGTGGAGGTGGAGGTGGCGGCGCGTGGCGAGAGTTCTGCAACAAAGTCTCTGGAGTTGGTGGGTGCAGTGGGGCTTTGGATATTGTGGACAAGGGATGATGATGATGATGATGATTGAACGAAACGCGAACGCGCACGATGACGCCGAGATTGAAAAGCACGCATCGGGGTACCGGGTACGCTTAGATTGCTTCTTGTTACCTCATTGCCATGTTCCAGTAGTTTTTAGATAGTATTGTGGAATCATCAATTGTTGGGTTTTGTACAGAGTCATCAATTGTTTTCTGGAGTACCGGGTACGCTTAGATTGCTTCTTGTTACCTCATTGCCATGTTCCAGTAGTTTTTAGATAGTATTGTGGAATCATCAATTGTTGGGTTTTGTACAGAGTCATCAATTGTTTTCGTCTAGTTCCTTAATTTAACATGCTCTCTTTGCTTATATAAATCTTTTCTCTCAAGAGTTTTCTGCATCAAAATTATTTTATAAAGTGCTGCCGCATCAAAAGTATTTGTTCAATAAGTGCAAGGCCTATCTGAAGAATGTTATTATAAGGCCAATGACTTGTCTGAAGAATGTTATTAATAGGGAGTATTTGAACCAAATCACCAGTAAAAAAACCGTTAGTGCTGAAATCATGCTTTCGTGTTGCTAAATTTTTAGACATCTGATTCCTTAATTTCAAAATGCTTCCTCTGCTTATATAAATATTATTTGCTTGTTGCAAAATGTCAAAAGTATTTGAAAACTAATCTTGTTGTAAAGTTTCATTCATTGTTACTTAATGTTACATTAAGGGACCATTTGGATCTCAGTTGCTAATTATTATTAGAGACTTAGCGGTTAAAAGTAGCACTATATACTGTATACCCAACTTATAAAAGCTATTTAGTAGGTTCCTCAAGGTAAATACTACCAGTAGTAACTAAGGCATCACCTCTATTTTCTCCCAACATGAAAGAGAGAATAGAGAAAAGCATAACTCCCAATAAACTCCTCTAGCTCTACCTCTCTCTGTTCAACTTCCTTTTACATTATGCAGATGAAGGTTATTCTCCTCTTTTGATTTCTATATATATTCACTGCTAAATCAACTAGCAATTTCGATAAAAAAAAAAAAAAAATCAACTAGCAATTTTACCACACCGCTGAAAGCCACCTAAGCTCAGAATCTATCTAGATCAAAAGCCAATGCTACCTAGCTTCTCCTCTCTAGCAGCTAACTCTTAGCCGTCTGGATTGAAACTAGTCCTGAAGAAAAAGAATTCAGAAGCCGTTGGACAGTTGTAGCATGCATAAGGGCAACTACCATGCCCCACTTTTCGTTGAGAGATGCCTTGCATATATTAGTATATTACTCACACTGTTGATAGTTCAATGAGTGCATGACTTATTTTATCTAAATAATTTCATTACTCTACGTGTAGCTACAAGCTCAATATCCTCATCTTTCTTGCACGCGTGTGTGTGGTTGAATTTAAAGCTTTGGAGCCTCCAAGCACCACCACTCCACCAGTGTGATGCTATATCATGCTAAAGTAGTATTTTGGGATCGGAGTGTGTCGAGTTTCCTGTTGTTTGTTGATCACTTGATCTGAGCCTCCCATGAATTTTATCTGCTTTGGACCTCTGACGATTAAGAACTTTTTTTCCTAAGAAAGATGCCTTCAATTCGAGATTTTTTGATTTGCACAGTACACTCAATCATTCAGCAGGGTTGTTGGAATGCCGTCAACTCTGCCCCCTGCACAGCGGCAGCTATGCCGTGGTCACAGGCAGGCAGACTCCACCGCGGAACCGCCAAAACCCCACCACGGGCGAAAATCCATTCCCGCGATCGTTCGCTGGGTTCCCTCCCAAGCGATCAATCTCCGACAGTCCACGGACGCACCTGCTGACGCATGCACATGGCTCCCCTCTTCACTGTGCGGTTTTGTATGGCGCAAGATAAAAATACAAAAATATTTATTTTAAATTGTTATATCTTCTAAACTATGAATCCATTTTAAATTTTATCTGCACTATCATGTTCTATGCGACGAGATGAACAAAACTAGACCCCACTTATATATGTTTCGAAAAATATTTTTTAGTAGCAATTTATATGTATTAACTTATAACATATAACATACTTCTTCACACAAATTATATGAAATAACTTATGCACACAAGTTTTATAGTATAACTTATGTTCATGACTTTTATACATAAGTTGTGTTCTATATTACGCGTCCAGGGGTGGATGTGTTCGCGAAAAAAAAAAGTTGTGTTCTATAACTTTTTAGCATAAGTTATAAGTTAATTTTTTTTGTTTCCACATTTTAGCATAAGTTATAAGTTAATCACTACTTTGTTTTAATAACTTTTGTACATAAGTTGTGTTCCATAACTTATTAGTATAAGTTATAAGTTTTTTTTTGTGTTTCCACATTTTAGCATAAGTTATACCTTAATCGTTACTTTGTTTTAATAACTTTTTGTACATAAGTTTGGTTTATAACTTTTGTGTTTTTAACCTTCGAATAAATTATATGTTATAAGTTATATGGTATAAGTTATGGTTGGTAATATTTAAAATATAAGCAAGTGAGATTTAGTTTTGTTCGTCTCGTTACGTAGATCACACCGGTACAAACAGAATTAAAAACGGATATATCGTGCAAAAGTTATAGTATTTTAAAAAAAATTCTTTTTTTAGATGACGTCAGTGCTTTCGAACAAAGCGTGCGAGAGTGGGGAGGCGGTGAAACACTTGTATTCACGTTGGAGTTTTGAACGTCCGTGCCCGGAAAGGAAAGAAGTGGGAATTTATTTTTGCCAGATATAGAAATTTTGCCTCTTCGGAATATCGTTCGGAAGCCTTGTTTAGTTCCCCTAAATTGGGGGTTGCCAATTTGACACAACAAAAGATTCCCCATCACATCAAAATATCGGCGCTTTCATGCGAAAGACTTAAATGTAGATGAAATTAAAAACTAATTGCATAGTGTGGTTGTACTTTGTGAGACGAACGTTTTGAGCCTAATTAGTTAATATTTGGACAATTTTTATCAAATACAAACGAAATGCTACAATAGCGCTACAGTGTTTTCCCAAATTTACATACACCAATTTGGTGGAACTAAACAAAGCCCTTATGAACGTTCACTATTTAGCCGTCCCCCACCACGGGCCGCGACGAAAACGGTAAAGCACACCGGAAACGTGCGCGCTGTCCTGTCCCGGAGGAACCAGGGTAAAAGGCTGCATGCATGCATGCATAACTTGCCGACGCCGGCGGCCGGCCGCTGCCCGCTGCCGTGCCGAGGCCCGAGACAACACACAGCACACAGCAGCGGCCGGAGGCGGCAGGCGCCCAGGCTTGCATGCATGGCGGCAACGTACGCATGCGTGGGCACGGGGCACCACATCACGACACGCAGGCAGTCGTATACTATGCACGAAACGCTGCATGCCTGCATGGCAGTTGGCAGCCTTGACCGTGCGGGCTGCGGAGGCCGACGACGCGAGTTGCGACGCCTTGCGACGTACGGCCGGAGGCGTCACGCGCGCATGCGCTCGGATCCTCATCGCATTGCATGCAGCACCTCATCACATCTGACGAGTGACGAATCGCATCGCTATCCACTGCGCTCCTCCGGCCGCTGCATTGTCCGGTGCACATCAATTCGGCCGTGGCTGCCTTGCTGACCGTCGGCCGTGTCCGGCTGCCGGACTAGGCCGCCTGCCACTGCGCCGGCCGGCGGCCGCGCCTCATCGTTTCGTGCAACTGCCGCAGTGACGCGCGACAATAGCCGTACTAGCTAGCGGCTGCGGCCACAGAGCGACGACCGGCTGCGCGGCCACAGAGCGACGACCGCGCGAATCTTTCTCCTCATTCTGCCGCACGCGGTCAGATCTGCCGAGTCGTCTGAGCGAGTGGCGTGTGCGTTTGTGAATTGTGATGATGGTGCGAAGGACAATCGACAACGGCCGGAGGCGGAGCAGGCCAGCAGGCCGGTACGACGCGCCATGCCCATGCGTAGGCGATGCGCGCGTGGCCGCGCGCCCTTCTTGATTTGACTTGGCGCGTCCACGTCTCGTTCTGTAATCATCGTTCATACGTACCGTACGCCCCATCGTTTTGACCAGCTAGCTCTGCCAGCACAGCACAACACGAACAGTCGAACACACTATTCCTGTTGAAGAGTTCCCTGCAGCTTCCGCTTGATCGTGTGAAACTCGAACGACGTTTTTTTTGGTCGATGTTGGTGTTGGCTGTGTTTAAGTGGTGAACATGCTTCACCTAAGCAATTTATAAGTGATTCTTGGCTACCCGTCAATTTGGATTTGGAGACGTTTCTTTAATTTGCTACATGTACCTTGCACTATTATAACCTTTATTTACTAAATATATGCCGTGTGTTGCATCAGGATCATAATTTATTTTTTGTCTGAACTGAGTATTTAGACACGGATGTGAGGACTTTTGTATCGAACGTGTAAGTGAATCCTATTTTTGTATCGGAACTTAATAGGACGCATACGTGAACGTGTGAGCTTCGATTGGAGGATGATTCGTATCGACCACGGACACATGAGTAGGGATCAAGATTTGGTATCACTCGATAACAGTAGTCTTTTTAGGTGTAGATAGAGATAATGTCGTACCCCATCACAGACACTCTTTTGTTCGTTTAGGACGAAGCAGGTAATTAAGGTGGTGATGAGGTGGAGCTTGCGTGTGAGCTTTGAGTAATCAGAGGGAGATCGATATCAGGGAGTGGGTGGCCGCTCTTTGTACGTCTAAATTACTGACTCGGCACGCGCGGTGTGACATAATTTATACTGCTGTGCCTTTCAGTTTCAGTGCCAGGTAACAAATTTAAAATTTGACAAGAGTTAACATGACTATATCAAAGAAGGCCGCACGGATGGATTAGCGATGAATGGGGGCCATGGAAGCGACGTACTATCTATTCAATCAAAAGCATGTTTCGTGATCATGTGCTGTTAATAAACTTCTTAATTTTCGGGTATTATTTATGTGAACATCTACACTGAACTACGAAAGCAACTCAGCAGCATTCATCTTGGAAAATTAAGCAATTTCCTAGACAACACGAGGGTTCTATTCTATGTCTATAACAAGCTTACTAATAGAAGGCAGAGGCGCTGGGCGCGGGAGATCGGGGCGGCGGATCTGGACGTTGGCCGGGATGGAGTGGAGGTGGGGGTGTCGGTGGGTGAAGTGGTGGGGGACGTGCGGGCCGAGGCGGTGCACGCGGAAGACGGTGACGACCGTGGCGACGTGCGGGAAGCTGAGGTGGTGGCGGCGGACGTCGACGTCGGGGTTGGGGATGGGGTTGGGGTCGGCCGGGAAGGCAACGAGGAAGGCGTGGGGGCACGGCCGCGCGTCCGCGGCGGCGAGGAGGGATGCCGCGACGACAACGAGGAGTGGGAGGAGGCGGCGGGCGGCCATGGCGGCGGTGGAGGAGCCGGATCTGTGGCTGGGGAAAGGGAGAAAGTGGAGCTTGGGTGGAGTCGACCCTTTGTGAGGGGCATGTGAGGTCATTTGACACTGCGGATCCCACTCGTCAGGGCAGCCAAAAGGCATAAGGGAGACGGAATGGCGTGAGAGTAAGAAAGAAAAAAAACGCGAGGACGTACACAGTAGAGGCCAATTTTTAGGGACGTGGAGGAGCAAACAAACTTTTTTAATGGCACTGGAGTAAAAGACTCTTACTAATTAGCGTTGAAAGTTAACCACTTGAAAGATCCAAAACAATACTTTTTTGCACACAGTTGCAGTAGCGTGTGTTTTGTTGCTCATTTTAAAGACTTGGTTAATGGTCATGGTTTATGGCAGCATTAACGTTTACTCCCCCCTCCGAGTTGCGAAAACACCGAATTTCATTATTTGAGAATGATGAGGACAGCCTACTGTGAATCGATGATGACGAAGAAAAGTCCATGCTCTGTGCAGTACTGCATACGCGAGGTGTAGACCAGCTAGCAGACAAGGAGTGTACAGCAAAAAGGCTTACAAACTTGGGACGTTACAAAGAGCCATGCTAAAGGATATGCGTGCTATTTGATACATACTATATAGATCATGTGGTAAGTTTTTTTTTTTAAAAAAAATTATGAGGTAAGCATTATGGATGCGTGAGATACTTACTACTCCGGATAACAGCCCCATCAAAGCTAATAACAGGGTCAACAGACCTAATAGTCGTCAAGTCGTGCCAAAAATCAAGTCCCTGGATTGCCGGGTACAAATGACGCTATCCCAACCAAATTGCACGATTGATGCGTACTCAAAGGTTGAAAACTAAACTTGGGACATCAATAGTTTTCTCTCGCTTCTATTTCCGTGCAGTGCTCCCACGGGTGCATGCATGTACCCCATCCAACGCGTACGCACGGCTTTGTCAACCGAGACAACTGCTCCAGCTGCTTCAATCAGGTGTTCCTGACGATAAGCATGAACGGGGAGAGTTAGGAGGCAGGAATACAGGAAACTCAAGTGGATTGCTAGCAGTAAAAAGAGGCGGCTACGTACGTACGTACGTACGTTCCCTCTCATCCACACCACGGTGGTCCCGTGCGCGCGCGAGAGAGGCGGACGTGGGTGGAATGGAACCATTCCACACGCTACCACGGCAAAGGAGAACTGGAGAACCACACAGGTGTATGTACGGGGCGCAGGCCAAGGAGGCACACCCATCACCTACCCCGGCAGCCCGGCACTTGCTCGATCGGATAAGCGTGCGTGCTCCTTCCTCCTGCTGTCCTCCTCGGCGCACGCGCACGCGCACGCACAGCACCACACAGCATCAGCGCACGCCTGCGACACACACGCAAGTTTCTTCCGTGACCTATCCACCACGCTCTGTCTAAATGGAATGATCTCCACTAGTATATCATCACATTCTGGCCGAGGTCTAAATGGGTTCTGATTTCTGAAGAGCCTGGGCTATAAAGGTTTGGTGCACCGGTTCTAAAAGGTTTGGTGCTGTTTCCCACTGTCTTGTTGCTAAAACAAGCAAGCTACAACTTGTTCCATTTTCCTTTTGCCTTGAGTGAGCTCATCATTCCCC
Source organism: Themeda triandra (assembly GCA_018135685.1). NCBI lineage: Eukaryota > Viridiplantae > Streptophyta > Magnoliopsida > Poales > Poaceae > Themeda > Themeda triandra. The sequence goes on along the minus strand of JAENPR010000081.1, from coordinate 1,034,834 downwards.
CTTTCCCGTGCTTCTTTGTCTTTTCGATGTCCCCTTTGACCTCACCATAGGCTTAGCTTCCCTGCTGAGTCACCTACTCATCACTTTCTCCGGCCTAAGTTGAGTGTGCAACTAAACTTTCTGGCTGCAGTTGCACACCTCTCTTTGCCTAATATATATATCATTCTACAAGAAGGGGTGATGTTATTTTGACCCTTGAAGCCCGGAATTAGCTAGCTCACCAAGAACCACTACTCCATGGGAGACTCCAAAGAAAGAGAATCTCTTCCTCGGCTGCTGGATCTTATCCCGGACAGGAAAAAATGGAAGGGGAGGGAAGAACAAGGCGCAGGAAGATCAGGGAGCACAGGCTTTGGGAGTGAGGATGACGAGAAGCTAGAGCTCAAACTCGGTCCTCCGGGTCTCATAGAAGAAGGGACGACAGCAGCAGCAGCAGCAGCAGCAGCAGCGTCAAGAGACAAAGGCATACAGCGAGAGATTCCGACTCTTTCGCTTGGTTGCTTCCCACATAAACCCTCCAGGCCTACAATAAACACTAGTGCAGCAACTGGGACAAAGAGGGGGTTCTTAGACACCATTGAGGCCAAAACAGAAGGTATGTACCTAGCAGCTTGGTAGTAGTATTTTTGTCTTGTGCACTTGTTTATTAGAGATCAGGACCATATAAACGAAACACTGTTTTGTTCTGATGTTCAAAGCTTTATGATAGTATTTTGTTCTGTTGCCTGAAGATTGCAATGATATACTTTGTTCTATTATTTGAAGGTCGTGATGAGCAGAAGCAGCAGGCTGGAGCTGGTTGTGGGAACGAGCTAGCATTGGATGAGAAGATAACAGCCACGAGCGAGAGAAACAAAGGATTCTGCCCGCCAAAATCACAGCATGCTCCTGCTGCTGCAACTGTGCGCAACAGACCACACGCCCAGGGAAGGTAATGATAGACATAGAGATGCTTTTGCTTTTTTCTACTAAGTCAAAATGAGGTCCCTTAAGGATTTAACTTTCTTGCCCAAAAGTTGTTCCCTTCAGTTTGTCAAATCATATCATTCTTTTTTCTTCCATAAAAGATGGTCAGCTTTTACTCGAGTGCAATGAGTTTTTTTGGGTGTTTTTTTCATTTCCTAAACTAGTGGTTTTGACCTTTTTGGTGTAGCTTTATGCCTTGAACACTTCTCTTTTGGACTATGGTCGCTATGATATTCTTGTTAGCACAGTTGCACTACATAAGTTGAAAGTGAACAATAATAGCATCAATCACTCGACATCTAACATTATCAATGGTATAATCATATAGACTAACTCACCGACCCTTGTATCTGATACAGAAAGCCTTCAGCTCCGGTTGTCGGTTGGCCTCCGGTCAGATCCTTCAGGAGAAATCTTGCTCATGGCAGTTCATCTAAACAACCCACTGAGCCACAAAATAGTGAAGCTAAAATGAAGGAGAAGCTTGCCTGCAAGAAGAATCCTCTTGTAAAAATCAACATGGATGGAATCCCCATTGGAAGAAAAGTAGACCTTGGAGCCTATGACAACTACGAGAGGCTATCATTGGGCGTCAAAGAGCTTTTCCATGGTTTTCTTGAAGGTGCAAAAATCAACAATCAGTTCGAATGAAACAATTACTTAGATTCATTTTAGAGCTTTCAATTTGTGCGCCTTTACAACACGAAGTTGTAGTCTTCTTTCTTTAACACTGTTTTGCCTATGTTGCAGCTCAAAAGGATCTATCTAGTGCTGGAAGTACACAGCTAGGGGCCACTGAAAAAATATTTTCTCAATTATTGGATGGATCTGGCGAATATACTCTAATTTACGAAGACAATGAAGGAGACAAGATGCTGGTAGGGGACGTGCCGTGGAAGTAAGATTCCTTTGTCATTTACAATTCAACCACACCCTACCAACATAAAAAAGAAAATGTTATAATCAGCAACTCCAACTCAGTAAACATGCTGATTCACGTGCCTTCTCTAAAATTGAATCATCAAATACTGCCAACACTAACTTGAAGTTTAAAATATAATAGAAGCCTACTTTATTGCACTATCATAGAAGCCTACTTTACTGCACTATCTAAAGTCTCCCTTTGTATGTAATCCCTGCAGTGTGTTTGTGTCAACTGCTAAAAGGCTGAGGGTTTTGAGGAGCTCAGAGCTTTCCCATGGTTTGGTAAGCACAAGGCCACCTCAAGTGATGTGTGCGGCTTTGAGTTACATGTTTGATAGCTCAAAACTAAGCATGACCTTCCTTTTAATGTTTTCCTTTTTTACAGATTGCAGTAGCTCCTAGAAGAGGACCAGATTGCTGAACGCCAGAAACAGTGTCAAAATTCTATCATTTGGAATTTGAGCAAACTGAACCCGGACCATTCCCCTTCTGTGATGTTATGATACCTAATTTTTTTGCCTGTAGATACTAATCTAATGAGATGAACTAGCATTTCAGATGCATAGAGGGGTCCTGGATATTTTGTAAATTAGGCTACCATGTGATTCATTGCTATAGAGTAATGTTCCAAAGTAGTTCTACATGGGCATTGGACTTCTAAGAGAGTTCGCAGATGCAAGATCTAATGTAAAATTACATGTTCTGTGTGACACATTTGTAATCCACATGCAAATCTCTGATGTCCAGACCGCAATCGTTAGTACTCACCAATGCGCTAAAGAGAACAGTGACATGCTAGCATCACTGCGACATGGCATCTACAGAGTAGCAATTTCATGTGGTACTTTCAATTACTCTAGGACACAAAAATTGGGAAAAGAGCAAGGTGTCCACTTCTAACCTCCCCCTTCAAATGTTGTCACAAGCACCATAAGCAATAACAAACCATGGAAGCAAAGCATGTGCTAGTGCCTTCATGGCTGTTGAGTGCCAAAATGCTATCCTATATGCCAGTAGCAGACCCAAAGCTTTCTAGGAGCTTGGGCGGTTTAGTGGGCTAATCAGCTAAGCAGGCCTATCCTCCTCTACATATAGGCTACACAATAATTAGATCTAGTCGAGTTAAACGCCGCGAGCCTGGGAGAAGGCCCAGAGTCGCCGGGCCCTGGGTTGCCAGTGGCCAGTGCTATATGCCAACAGTGACAGGCTGTGATTTCACACACGAGGAGCAACTAGTCCTTTTGTTTGCTTGTAAAGGAGTCAGTGAATCACACGATGTCTTCGCTTCTCATGAGTATATAACATTATCCAGGTCATAAATAATTATATGGACCTGATGACACCAGGTGCCAAACCTGGAAGTTACCTCCAAGCTGCCCTGGTGGCCCACTGACCATAACCCAGAAGCTCTCAAAGAAGTCAAGATAAACAGAAGGTGGCATTGGTTTTTAGCATGATAGAAACAACACACCAAGTGACACTGCTTAAGTGCTTATCACCGTTCATGCAATTATACCTATCACTTGAAAAGTGGAATACTATTGATGCCAAACTTCATGCAAATTTCAGCAAAGCAAGCTTCATCCTTTTTGCATAGTTTGGATAAACAAAACTTAAAAGAACAGCTATGTATGGTCCAGCAGAGGACTTCAGTTGCAAGGTGAAAGCATGGAACCAGATATTATGAGTAGAATCCTACGATGCTTAGCTGTTGAAAAAGGGAGGTCCAAAATAAGACAAATATCTTACCCAAAAAATAAACTGCCAACTAGTCCTCACAGACTTGAATCACCTTCAGCCTCCTGAGAGTCCCCTTCTACAGACCAATATTCACCCCGATGCCAGATGCTTCAACGCCTAGAAATTGGGGACAGATGAAATGTCTGTCACTGGACCATCACTAAATTCCGGACAGCAGGAAAAGTAGAAGAGATGGGTGATTACAAAAGAATCTTAGCCCATTTTGCAATATCCTTGCCTGACATCTGTCTCTACAGTGTTGTGAGTGCTGAGTTCATGTTGCTGCTTGCAGTTCTAATGTATATTTACCTGTATCTGCATGGATTAAACATTATATCTCTTTTTTGAAGCCGTGTTTTGTTGTGATAGTGAAAGCCACAAAAAAAAAAAGGATCAGACTACACAAATTTCAAAGCCAATGTTGTTTGGAGCACCTTCCTAAGTTGAGTTATACATTAACAGTACAAAAATTAACCCAGAAACCAATAAATAAAGAAATTATGCAACAGGACAGAAAAGTGTAAAGTTGTCCACGAAATTGACATGATGAACAATTAGACATTCCAAGATCGACACATCCAATGAAAGAAGGCTATACAGTTTATATGATGATAATCCATAAATCCTAATGATATACCAGTTCAGTTCCCTGTATTACCAGCTTTTACATCCCTCCGCTCAAAAATTGTCAACCCATGTTTTCAATGCACTGGCGTAAAAAAAACAAATGGTTGGCAGAAAAGCTGCAGGCATGTCTGTGCGACATGCTCAGTGAACAGTGTTGATTTTCTTTTTTCTCACACGCAGAGAGCTGCGTATCATATCAGTATATAAGAAGAGAGTCAAGAACACGAAAGAGAACGGTGTTGGTACTATCCACTGTTCTTTTGTTAGCTCTGGTCAGCTCCCACATATAAGGAGGTCACTGTCATCATTTTCATTAAGCAAGAAAGCTGAATCAAAGAACATCCATGGTTAATATCAAGCCACACCAGCTTTGTAATGGCGTATGTTTTGGTAGTTTATTTACCCCACCAATAACTAACTTCATGACATGTTTATCTGTCTCACACACACAAACACCCACCCACCCACCCCATATACTCAGAAGCATGCCCTCAAGTAGGATAACCTAATAAACCAGCAATTTGATTGCAAGAGAATATGTAACATATGATAGTCAGGGATGGTCACAACAGTAAATGCAAACTGTGTCGGCTTGATGACTAGCATGAGTTCAACTAAATTTGAAGATGCCAGATATTGAAAAACAAATAAATCAGAATAACTGCACATAAATAAAATGGTGTAAAGATTCTATTTATTGTGCTACAACAAAGAAGAACAGGAATCGAAATAGTTCCTTCACAGCATAATTAAAGATGCAAGTGAATTTCGTGTCAACCCACTCACTCATCCTGTTTCTTTTGATTTGCCAACCATGTGTACAAAGTGATCTATAAATTATAAGTAGGTAGTTGAGTAGAGTGAGTCTTGGGTAGAAACACTAAAACCAACAGTGCCACGCATTACAGAAGAAAAAATTGCCACCGAAACTTAAAAGAAATCTAGTAGTTCAAAACTACACTAAAACTTCAACACCTCTCATTGGTAGTTGATCCAACTTGACTGCAATCCATAACCTATAAAATAAGGGCAGGTGACAAGGACTGAAGGTTTATTCATCCCTACATTTTCTTCAAAATTCAGATGCTTAAATGTGTTTACTCAACACAAATCAGAATCAGATTCAGACTTTATCGATGTGAAGAAACCAACATGCAGAATATTCTCATTTATTTTTTGCAAGAATGTCCTGTTTCTTGACAAACACAACTTTCAACATTGTTGCATGTTTCTCCGAGTTCCTAATAGTCAGTTTTTTTCTTTTTCCAGAATCAGGAAACCCTCTCCTGGTTATGTTTTTTCTTTAGCATAAAATACAGCAGGGGAAATCCCCACTGTGAGATTTTATAAATACAAAAGGGTAAGAAATGTACAGGGAAACAAGCACAACAAAAATCACCCAAGAGGCCCCTCCTGGATATGTAAAACAATAATAACACCTGCATTACATTTGACAAGGTGCCAAATGCATTTTTTTTATGTTCAAACCTCATAAGCTTGAACCAACAATCAGGCTCACATGATTAAAAAAATAATTGTACAAAATGATACGATTTGATTCAGAATGAAAGTACTCTATTATGATTTTACTGCTACAAAAAATTTAGTAATATAGGATCACATGATTTCATTGCCGAGTCAAACAATGCCTTATATTTTGCAACAGAGGAAGTACTCAACTGCAGTACCTCAGTTCTCAGCTAGAGGGCCACTCAATCCCTAGGCAGCACAGAGACAAAGATAACTATACATGCTAAGCATGTATGTGATTCCTGAATATTACGACCTCTATCCGAGAAAGGATGCAATTCTAGCTCTATTCCTAGTCAAACTTTCTCTTTGACCAAGTTTACAGAAAAGACTATCAATTATAACACAAAATAGGTATACTATGAAAATATATATCATGACAAATCTAATGAAACTTATTTGGTATCATAAATATTGATACTTTTTTGTACAGACTTGGTTAAACTCAAAATGGTTTGACTTGGTGCTATGCTAGAGTTGCATTATTTTCCAGATGGAGTATCACACAATGTGAAGGAGGCCACTAAGGTCAAATGACCTGTACATTTGAGTTTCATTCATAATGAATTGAATGACAATGGAGCACAAAGACTGAATAACTCGGATTAGACACTTTAGTGTCATGGAGTGTGGACAAGTAGCGGTAGAACCATGACCATAGGCTAAGGCCATGTATAAATTATAATAGTGCCAAGCAACCTATACGGCTATACTATTTTTGTACCAGCAGCAAATGTTGGACAAATGGCCTCCAAATCAAACTTTGGGGCCCCAACTTATGTGGTATTCGTTAGGTACATGCAGGTAAAACCCACTTACCTAGAAAGTCAACAGCGAACTGAAAACCTGACAAACTAAACAACAAAAAGTTTCCATGTAATTTTGTTTTGTCCTTTCCTATATTAGCAAAACAAATTGTGCCACTCTTAAGCTTTGCATACTAGCAAGTAGCAAAATGGTATGTACAAGAACTACACAATTTAGCGTCAGTATATGGTAAGATTATAATAAGGGCTGTGTTCAACATGGGAAATGGTACGACTGTGTTCAGTTGAGGTCAGTCGAATTCGCCCGAGGAAAAACACATATAAATCTTTTCATAACAGTTAAGACAATATAATAACAGTTAAGACAATATACAACAATAAGTAAAATACTTAGCAAGGGAATGTGCAGCATAAATAAAAAAATAGGCCTGCAATGTTTTAAGGGGAAAAATTGTCCAAACAACCTGAAACAGATTCATGGCTCAAGCTACAGCATGACACAGTTGAAACTTTCAGCAATAAACAGGGTCAATAATCTGAAGTCTAAACGCCAAAGGATGATAATATAGTGTGAGCTTGTGACTGTGAGGTTGAAACGATTGAGCAGAATACTTTTTACCAAGTGCTATGATCAGGAACCTTGATTGCTTTCTTTTTTCCATACAATATCAGATACTGAATTACTGACCAGTCTAGAATACTAGTTCAGGCAGCACAAAACCCCACTAACCTGGACAGAATCAGATAAGGTACTTTTCAAAGAATTATGAAATTTTCACTACCCCTTTCTCAGAAGTTATATTTTCACCCAGAAGAACAAAGCATGAAATGGGAAATAAAGAATTCATTAGCAAAAGCATAATGTTAGGCAATTGTAAATTTGTAATAACTATGACATGCATCGATCACACAGTATCCTTACATTGGAGTAACACTAGGCTTATCGCTTCTGGGGCAAGCATCTTTTGCAGCCAGATGATAAAGCAACACTCCTGCCGCAACACTAACATTCAAACTCTCCACCGCAAGGAATGATCTCAAATCTTGAGTACTAGAAGAACTGTCATCTTCTTCCACTGCATCATCTGCATCTGCACCTGCTCCTTCAATAAATACATCAACATTTCCAGGTATTCTAACCAGGTGTGTGCAGGATCGCTCAACCAGGGGTCTCAAACCAGTGCCTTCACTACCCATCACAAGAATAGTTGGTACCCCAGTTTCCACTTCAGAGAGAGGTACAGCTTTGTTAGCAATGGTACCACCAAGGACTCGCCAACCATTTTCAGCTGATGAAGACAAGAACTGCATCATGTTTCTGCAGGAGAGTAGCTCAATCAACTCAAGCGAACCTGCACTAGCTTTGCTCACTACTCCACTTAATGGAGCAGAGTTCTTAGCACATAACACAACACCCTGAGCACCAAAGTAGTAGGCGGACCTAATAATGGCTCCTAAATTTTGAGGATCCATAATCTCATCCAAGGCTATCCAAACAGGTGCCTTTCCGCCTTCCACCCTGACTGGATCTAACTCCTTTATATTAACCATTTCCAAGGGTGATGCATCGAGCACCACACCTTGGTGTGGTCGGTTATCCACCACCATGTTAAGATCATGCTTCGAAGTCTCAATAACCTTCAGCCCAATCTCCTCTGCCATCCGTAGCACCTTCTCAACTGCCTTCTTATCTTTCCTTTTCTTGTTGTTCCCGCTCAAATCCATACTTTCCTGCATATACAATGCATAAAACTCCCTTCTCCGAGCCATGAGTGCTGCAAGGACCGGTCCAACACCATAAACCCCTTGCCCCACCATGCTTGGCACCGATGATTCCCCTGCTTCCTTTCCCGTCTTCCTTCCCCAATTCTCCTGCTTGTCCCACTGCCTCACATTCGGCTTGTCAAATCTCTCCCTCCTAAACCTCTCACCACGGGATCCTCCATCCCTCCCCACACCTCTCTGGTACCTGTCATTAATCCTTCCCCATTTGGGATTGTCAACTGGCTCATTCTCATCATAATCCTTTTGCTCCCTAATCGCCACCTTGTTTGGCATCCTGTTGCCCGACACCTCTCTTCGTTGATACCTGCCCTTAATCCTTCCCCGTTCAGGATTACCAATTGCCTCATCCTTATCATCATAATCCTTAACCGCTACCTTCTCCGACATCCTGACTCCCGACACTTCTCTTCGCGCGTATTGCTCGTCTCTGGAGAAGAACTTCTCCGCGGAGGTCTCCCACGAGGAGGACCGGCCGGCGCTAGTCCTAGCAACGGGGGCGCCGTTCTTACCAGCCTCGCTAGCAAGCCAGGGAAGCGCCCTCCCGCCGCCAGCCAATGCGGACCCATCTGGCGCGGTGGAGAACGAAACCCTGCCTCCCAGCCCGAAGCGGGATTCGCCCGGGGAAGCGGCGGCCCTGGCGCCCGCACGGGCGGCTGTGGTCGGACGAGGCGCGGTTGGAGGGGCTGGATGCTTCGAGAGGTAGCCGGCGCGGAGGAGGCCCGCGACGAGCGTGCGCCGGGGCGAGGACGCCGCTGCGAGGAGCGGGAGAGGGTGGGACTTGGACAAGCTGGAGTGGAGCATGGCGTCGGCGCCGGCGCCGGCGCGGCGGGGAGTGTAGGGTTTTGGGAGTCCGGGATGGGATTTGCTGCTGGCCTGTTGGTCCTGTGGGTGGGTCGTGGGTGACCGGGTGTCGGGTGAGGGGTTTTGGCCGGGTGGGCGGCGCGCGCCACTCGTTCGACGAAATGCCGCGACGGCAGCGGGGGTGGCAGAAAGGGTTGTTTTCTGTGGAAGCCCTTCAGTTTATGAGAATTGATAATTTATGTAAACTATTTTTTCCAAACTATAATCTAGAGACTCGCAAGAGAATTTTTTTCTTATATTTGTTACACAAGTGTTTTTTATGGCTCAAAACATTTTTGTTAGACCTCACATAAGCTTCTTTTCTGTACGCAACGTTGCTGCCTTCGTATATGTATCAACCTTCACTGATGGAGCTGTCGGATTTTCACGCATACGACCACAACCATTTTTTGTTTTTTTTCAATGTAATATGCACTTCAATTTCTTGAGTGTTTAGTTGATAAAATGATTTCAGAGTCTTAACCTTATGCATTCCATTCAAGCATGTGTTCATGATCCTTAATATCATTGCGAAAAGAAAAAAGATGCTATATTTGCCTTGCCATCCTTAGCAGAGGTTTCATGTAAGTATTCTGGACATTAAAAAAGTTAACATAGCATAGTATAGATGAAGAGAGACGAATAACATTTAATGGGGATGAAACATGTCTATCATTGTTTTTAACGCATTGAAACATGTGGATAAAATACCTGATACCTAATTCTCGAACTCGAATTACCTGAACCTAAAAACCCCTATAATGATACCCTATCACTATGGTACTTGCCCAAATTACACTCAAATCTTTGCTCTTCTATTTCTAGTATAAAGACATGAAGATCTATGCTAGTTTGATAATTGTTAACTGGTATGAACACATGAAGTGGTTGAAGGATGTTGATATTGCTTTAAAGTGCTAATGAAATTATGTGAAATTGTTTAGTTTTGTTAATTTTGGGTATATCAAGTAAAATCAGAACCCGAGGCATCGGGTTTCTAAAAATTTAGACGATGCTTTCCCAAGGCTTAATCGGTTAGTAATTTTTAATATCCAAGTTACCAATTACCATGACACGAAAATTTTGGCTTACCCGAATGACTACCACTACACACTACATAGGAGTATCGAAAACTGGAAATGAAACCTTTTGTCACAGTTGCTGGGATTATAGTCCAGGATGTGTTGGTGATGTGCAAATGAGAATGAATGATACTCGCAGATGAACAGAACGTGGTATTACAATCAAATCCACTGGTATATCTCTTTAAAATGAAATGAGTGACGAATTAGTCACGGGTTACAGAATGGTGAGAGAGATGGAAATGAATACCTAATCAACATTATTTACTCACCTGAACATGTTGGTTTTTCTTCTGAGGTCACAGCTGTGCTTCGTTTAAATGACGATGCATTGTAGGGGCTGACTGTATTGAGGGTACAGTGTCTATGCGCAAGCTGAGAACAAGATGAACAGATGTTTCCTTGATCTGCTTGGGTTCAGAAGCACCCTGAGGGCTGCAACCTGTGGTCACCCTGAGGGCTGCAACCTCTGGTCAGGCATTCCCTCTGTGTGTCTTTGACCACTGGGAAATGCTGTCTGCAGACCCCTCTGGAGGCTGGTACACAGACTGCTAACCCTGTCTTGGATATCTGCAAGAGGAAGGGGCTGAAGGAGTGATCACACCTCTCTTTGAATATGAGGACAGACTCTATTCTTGAGCGATGACACCTCTCTTTGAATATGAGGACAGACTCTATTCTTGATCATAGCTTCCATTTCCTATGTTTTCACAAACAGGCTCACCAAAACGGGCAATGTTTGCAATACTCGCTACGGCGTGTTCTAGAAAAAAAAAAAGGGCAAGGTTAATTAGCCTCACCTGGCTAAGCAAGCTCACGCTGCCTGTGCAAGCTGAGCATTCCCGCTGACCCAGGTGAGCCAAACTGGTTCTGGCTAAGCGCCGAGGCCAAACATTGCAAGAGTATCTGACTTGGACTCTTTTAACTGATTTTTGCTGATGTTCAAGTTCATCTGACTTGAACTCAGTGATTTTTGCCAAATGTGCTTTAGCTCACATGATGATCAATCATCGATAGAAGTATCAGATCACTGGTAAGGACAGGACAGAGGGAGGTTTAAACTTTCAATAGGACAGACTATTACCACGAACATCAAAACTATCGAGGTATATGATAATAAAACAAGGTTTTAGTAAACTCTGTATCAAGGATTCAAGGGTGAGTACTGACTACTGAGTACCATGAAATGTTTCTGTAACAACCATGCTGAATATGTCTAAATCTGGTATTTCAATCACCATAGCTAAACATAGTCATTACATCTTGGGCACTAAACCAATGCAACCATGCAAGGAATGCCGCATTGTTTGTGAAATCTTATTTGAACTCAGTGGCGTATGTAAACAGGTAGAGCTAAGCAAGCATCCAAGCCAGCACAATTCTTTGCACAACACACGTACTGCTACAAAAGTGAACAACTGTAGAAACTCCGAAAGACAACACCTAACATTCACCTCGATCTTACATGCTTGCACCAAGCAAAGTTTCCCACAAGTTCATCAGAGCTAGAGCCTGGAGCCTTTCATCAGTCTTTCTTCTCGAGGCTGGTGTTGTTCAGCCGCTCAATGGCCAGTATGAGCGCCTGTGTACCGAGCCCGCCCTCGCCGTGCGCCATCAGCGACACGTACAGCTGCTGCGCGAGCGCGAGCCCCGGCAGCGACAGCCCCATGGCCTGGCATTCCGACAGGCAGATGCCGAGGTCCTTGACGAAGTGCCGGACGTAGAAGCCAGCCGCCATGTCCCTCTCCAGGATCCGCTTCCCGTAGAGCTCCAGCGATTTGGACCCCGCGGCGCCGGTGGAGATGGCCTCCAGCCACTTGGCGACGTCCAGCCCGGCCTTGTGCGCGTACACCATGCCCTCCACGAGCCCCACCATGGTGGACGCGATGGCGATCTGGTTGCCCAGCTTGGCGCGCTGCCCCGCGCCGGGCCCGCCCATGTACAGCGCGTTCCCCATGAGCTTGAAGAGCGGCGCCAGGCGAGCAACGACGGCTGCGTCCCCGCCCGCGAAGATGGAGAGGACGGCGTTGCGGGCCCTCGGTCGCCGCCGGAGATGGGGCGTCGATGGCCGAGCAGCGGGCGGCGGCCGCCGCCGCGGCTATCTCGGCGGCGAGGGTGGGGTCGGAGGTGGTCATGTCGACGAGGATGCCGCCCGGGGCCAGGCCGGAGAGCGCGCCGGTGGATGGATCGAGGGCGGTGGAGCGGACGTCGGAGGGGAAGCCGACCATGAGGAAGATGACGTCGGCGGCCGCGGCGGCCGCGCGCGGGCTGTCCGCGAGGCTGGCGCCGCGGGAGACGAGGCCCTGGGTCTTGGATGCCGTGCGGTTGAAGACGGTGAGAGCGTAGCCGGCGGACAGGAGGTGGCCGGCCATGGACTGGCCCATGACGCCCGTCCCCACCCAGGCCACGCGGGTGGTGTCCGGAGAGATCGGACGGTCGGAGACGTTCGCTGCCGTGGACGACGACGACGACGACATGGCTGCTGCTGCGGCGGCGCAGGCGGTAGCGGCGAGCGGCAAGGGCGGACGGCGGCGAGTGAGGAAACGGGATATGCCGGCGAGCATTTGGGGGCGGAGGAGTAGCTGCTTGATATGCTGTGTCGCTTTATGCAGATGATGAATGAATTGTCGGAAATGCCCTCTCGTGTCGCTTTGTAGTTGCCGATAAGGCGACCTCGCGTCGTGAGGCCAGTGGGCTTTGAAATGGTCACTGTCTTGGAATGGGGCCAGTGGGCCTTTTATCCATGGGCCGAATGGTAGCCCGAGAGTGAGCTCATGGGTGACGAGCAGACCCACAGAAGCCGCAAACCCACAGGCGGCTCAGGGAGCGAATATTCGCCCGTGGGATATTTCTTGCCCGGTGCGCCACCTCTCCTCCGCTGCTATAATATCCTCGTCACAGCCGCCCGCTAGGGTTTTAGTGCTTCTCTTCTCTCCCGGCGGCGCCTCCACATCTCGTCTCTCAGATCGGGAGGCGAAACCAAGGTGACCGACCACCCTTTCCCCCCCTCTCCTCTCCTCTCCTCTCCTATGGTTGGTAGAGCTAGAGCTAGCTGATCGGTGTTTCTAGTTGATTCCAAGGCGTTTTGGTTCCATCTCGTCGTTGTTTTGTGTTGATTAGATTGAGCTAGAGTTAGCTGATCGGTCGGTACTTCTAGTCGATTTCAAGGCGTTTTGGTTCCATCTCGTGGTGCCTTGTGTTGATTGGATTGGATCAGACGCCTTGAAGTGGCTTGCGGTTCGAATCTGAAGTTTGTGTGGGTACTCGAGGTGATTTAGGCCGATTCGGGTTTACTGGTGCTCCTGACTGTTCTATCTGTGTTTGGTCTGTCCGATCTGTACGTAGAGATAAGATAAGGCGCAGTCCTGTTGTCTCTGTGTTTGCTCTGTCCGATCTGTAGAGATAAGATAAGGTGCAGTCCTGGTTCACTCCGGATGTCCTATATGACTTGATTCTGAATTTAATTTTTGAGTAGATCAGTTAGTTTGCACCTTCGGGTGAATTGGTTCTGCTGTGATCGTTGGGTGACACTGATTTCGTTACTCAGATCTACTGTTTTCCCATGACTAATTGGGGCTGGTATAGTCTGATTTGGTTAACAATTTGTGCTCTGTTGGTAGTAGTTGATAGTTACATTTATGATCCATTTTAGGCAGTATGATTTCCTTTTTATGGTCCATTTTTTAATGCTCAGTATGTTAGTGTTCATCGATCTGTGGTAGTTTAAGTCTACATGAATTTGTTAAGTAATCTATGCTTTCCTTTTTGGTGTCTTTGATTTTTCATGAAGGCTAGGGTCTTCTGAGTCGAAATGTCTGTCTAAAATATTTTCTGGTGTTTCCATGTAATATGATAATCTCTCTGTATAAGTATGTAAGCTTGGTTTTTGTTCACAGTACTAATACAAATGGTACACTCATCAGTTGTGCTTTAACCTGTAGTTACCATCTACTGTTTCTCGTTTCACTTACCAGTATTAACCCATTCATTTAGTATTTTAGAGAATGAATCATCCATTTGATGCTTTCTTAAAACATGTTGTGTGGTATGATGTGGTTCTGCCCTGTGTTCAACAAAGATATCTCTTAGCTTTTGTGTGATTACAATCCCTGTCTTGAGTGAAAATTAGAATAATTTACCTTGAAAAGGAGAGTAGTGTGAAAACGTTTTCAATAACGTTCTGAAATGCTTAGTATCTTGTTTGACACATTACTGTTAAGTTTATGTTTCTCTTTTGACTGTGACAACTGTAGTGCTTGTTGTTTCCTTTGTCCAGATGTCAGGCTCAATGTTTTGTGATTCTGTTTTATTTTGCTTGTGTTTTCTTTAAAAACCTGACTTGCAGTTTGTACCTTAAACTGCAGGAATACACATACATATTTGTGGTGGGATCATCATAAAAAGTCAAGATGGTGAAGTTCACGGCTGAAGAGCTCCGTGCCATCATGGACAAAAAGAACAACATTCGCAATATGTCTGTTATTGCTCATGTGGACCATGGTATGTTCAGAACAGTGATTTGTTAGATGGCATATACTCCTTACTGTTTTCAAGACTTTTCGTTTTTAGAACTTATTTTGTTTTCAATATTCAAGAGTAGCTTTTTACTGATGCTGCATTATCTGTTTTTTGCCAAGTTAATTATGGTCAGGTATTCATTCATCTATTAGGCTTACTGTTTCTTCATCCTGTGATTAATGTATTGCTTCTCTAGGTACTATGATTGTTATAGTACCTGTTAGCTATACGTTTTAGATTGGAATGCATTGTTGTGTTTGTTAACTTGCAATTTTGATTGGTTGTCTGTCCCTAATGTGCTACTCTATGATGCATATCCAGTTGGACGTTGAAGTTGTGCACCGTTCCTTATATATTATTGATATTTTGCAGGAAAGTCCACTCTTACAGATTCCCTTGTGGCAGCTGCTGGGATTATTGCCCAGGAAGTTGCTGGTGATGTTCGCATGACTGATACTCGTGCAGATGAAGCAGAGCGTGGTATTACAATCAAATCCACTGGTATCTCTCTTACTATGAGATGACTGATGAGTCACTGAAGAACTACAAGGGCGAGAGAGATGGCAACCAGTACCTGATCAACCTTATTGACTCGCCTGGGCACGTTGATTTTTCTTCGGAAGTCACAGCTGCTCTTCGCATCACCGATGGTGCTCTGGTGGTGGTTGACTGTATTGAAGGTGTCTGTGTGCAAACTGAAACTGTGCTTCGCCAAGCCCTTGGTGAGAGGATTAGGCCAGTTCTTACAGTGAACAAGATGGACAGGTGCTTCCTTGAGCTTCAGGTCGAGGGCGAGGAAGCTTATCAGACTTTCTCCCGTGTCATTGAGAATGCCAATGTCATCATGGCAACATATGAGGATGCGCTCCTTGGTGATGTCCAAGTTTACCCAGAGAAGGGGACTGTTGCTTTTTCTGCTGGCCTGCACGGATGGGCCTTTACCCTCACTAACTTTGCCAAGATGTATGCATCTAAGTTTGGAGTTGATGAATCTAAGATGATGGAGAGGCTTTGGGGTGAGAACTTCTTTGACCCTGCCACAAAGAAGTGGACTACCAAGAACACAGGTTCTCCTACCTGCAAGAGAGGATTTGTTCAGTTCTGCTATGAGCCTATCAAGCAAATCATCAACACTTGCATGAATGACCAGAAGGAGAAATTGTGGCCCATGCTGCAAAAGCTCAATGTCACCATGAAGGCTGATGAGAAGGAATTGATTGGCAAAGCTTTGATGAAGCGTGTTATGCAAACGTGGCTTCCAGCTAGCACTGCACTGCTTGAGATGATGATATTCCATCTTCCTTCCCCTTCAAAGGCTCAAAAGTATCGTGTGGAGAACTTGTATGAGGGACCTCTTGATGATGTTTATGCAACTGCTATCAGAAACTGTGATCCGGAGGGACCTCTTATGCTGTATGTTTCGAAGATGATTCCAGCATCTGACAAGGGTAGGTTCTTTGCCTTCGGTCGTGTCTTCGCTGGGAAGGTTGCTACTGGCCAGAAGGTTCGGATTATGGGTCCCAACTATGTCCCTGGCCAGAAGAAGGATCTGTATGTCAAGAGTGTCCAGCGTACTGTTATCTGGATGGGAAAGAAACAAGAGTCTGTTGAGGATGTTCCTTGTGGTAACACTGTTGCAATGGTTGGTCTGGATCAGTTCATCACGAAGAATGCTACACTCACTAATGAGAAGGAGGTTGATGCATGCCCAATCAGAGCAATGAAGTTCTCTGTCTCCCCTGTTGTGCGTGTTGCTGTTCAGTGCAAGGTTGCCTCTGACCTTCCCAAGCTAGTTGAAGGTTTGAAGCGTCTGGCAAAGTCTGATCCTATGGTTCTCTGTACAATGGAAGAATCTGGTGAGCATATCATTGCTGGAGCTGGTGAGCTTCATCTTGAGATTTGCCTGAAGGATCTGCAGGAGGACTTCATGGGTGGTGCTGAAATTATCGTATCCCCTCCTGTTGTGTCCTTCCGTGAAACTGTTCTTGAGAAGTCCTGCCGTACTGTCATGAGCAAGTCACCCAACAAGCACAACCGTCTGTACATGGAAGCACGCCCGTTGGAGGAGGGTCTTCCTGAGGCCATCGATGAGGGCCGCATTGGCCCACGTGATGATCCTAAGGTGCGCTCCCAGATCCTCTCCCAGGAATTTGGTTGGGACAAGGACCTTGCCAAGAAGATTTGGTGTTTTGGACCTGAGACCACTGGTCCAAACATGGTGGTTGATATGTGTAAGGGAGTTCAGTATCTCAATGAAATCAAGGATTCTGTTGTGGCTGGTTTCCAGTGGGCATCAAAGGAGGGTGCACTGGCAGAGGAGAACATGCGTGGGATTTGCTTTGAGGTCTGTGATGTTGTTCTTCATGCTGATGCTATCCACAGGGGTGGTGGCCAGGTCATTCCAACTGCCAGGAGGGTCATCTATGCTTCTCAGCTCACAGCCAAGCCAAGGCTGCTGGAGCCAGTGTACCTGGTGGAGATTCAGGCCCCAGAAAATGCACTTGGTGGTATCTATGGTGTTCTGAACCAGAAGAGAGGGCATGTCTTTGAGGAGATGCAGAGGCCGGGTACCCCGCTCTACAACATCAAGGCTTACCTCCCTGTCATCGAGTCCTTTGGTTTCTCCAGCCAACTGAGGGCTGCAACTTCTGGTCAGGCTTTCCCCAGTGTGTCTTTGACCATTGGGACATGATGGGCTCAGATCCTTTGGAGGCTGGCTCCCAGGCTGCTCAGCTGGTGCTGGATATCCGCAAGAGGAAGGGTCTCAAGGAACAGATGACCCCTCTTTCTGAGTTTGAGGACAAGCTCTAAACTTTTCGTTTTTGCTACTGTTACCCGTACTGGTTTAATTATCGATTCATCTACTGTACTGGGAACTTCTTTATCTTGTCTCGTTTTAGTTGTCACAAGTGCATGTTTTTGAACATCATTGGTCATACTGTAGATGGTAGTATGCTGCTGAGACACTTTTTGCTATCTGTCGTGATGTAACAGATGAAACAGTCGGTATATGCTTTTTGTTAAGTGGAAGTGTTGCAGTTGATGCGTTTGCTATCCTGATTTAATGCTTGTTTCCTTTCTGTTGGGAAGTGTTTGTTTTAAGTAATTTCACTCTTGTTGCATGCTTTCTTCCCTTCGCCTTTACATTATGGCCTTTAGCTATAGCGTTTTCTATACTTTATTACATTATGGCTTTGAGTTATGTCTGTCTATTGAATCATTTGCGTTTTCTTGGTTTGAGTTCCATACTGTCTTTGAATAAAACGGCATTTGGATCAGGTAGCTGCTGCTATTTATCTGTAATTGCTGATTATTTATTTGGAATTAGACATTTGAGGACTGGAATGATGGTTAGTTTGTGTACAAGATTCGGTCGAGTGCCATGCAGGTTAAGTAAAATTGACAAGCTTACGTTGCTGTCAATTTCATAAGACTTGGATTAAGGTGATTCAGGGACTGCATGTTTGTTACGGCCGAAATAACGATTTGCTCCTTTCTATCAAGCCTCGATAGCATCAGTCCTACAACTGCACCAGAATCAGCTTTGCTTTTTTGTACCTTTTATAAGTTATCTGTATATGTAATGTATACAAACAATTATTTTACCCACGGGAGGAAAATCACAAAGTACATGACCACGAATATGTATGTAAATTCGAAGACTCATCCCTATAAATAGTACGCAATCAACATTAATAGGAATGTCAATGCCATATACTATACCACTGCTCTTCGGTCTTCGTATACCCACCAAACTTGGGCCGCCACGAGCCCACCAAAATTAGGCGGCTGAAATCGCTATACTCATATTGCGGGAGAGGGAGAGATGAAGTAATGAAATGTAAAAGCACAGAGGACCTTAACAAAGAAAAAAATTACTCTGTATCCTACTCCACCGTATCTGTATTTCTATGTGTATGTGTACTATTTCCTTAACTTAATACAGGTATGGTTGATAAAAAAAGTAATGAAATGTAAGTTGGAATTGCTACCTGGGGCCTGGGGCGAGCCAAATAGCATACTGAACCGTTAGACAACTCCCTGTGACTTGAAACCAGTGAACTGTCAGACATCTCCTGTGACTTCTTTTAGGAAAAAAAATCATATTTTATTATAAAAAAAACGTTAGCTATAGTCACATTTTTTATGCACAACTTTTTATGGGACAAAACTTATCGCCACAATCTTTTATCGTAACCTTTTCATTATAGTTTGTAGGTAACTTATCATGGCATTTTTTTTACGAATAACGTAACTTGTAGATATAATTTTTTTTTGTTCGACGTCTTCCAAAAATTAGATGATTAGAAATTCTGAAAAATTATACACAACTTTTGCAGCAATTTCTTTAAATGATATGTTCCAAAGTAGAAGACAAGTAATGAAGTAAAAAAAAAGTGACAAAGCTGGGACGGCTCCTGTCGGATATGGCCACGCGGACGATGCTCGCTCCAGAGTCCGGAGCCAACGATCGTAAATACGGAGTATAGAATAGAATTGGGCTGACAGTAGCGGCAGCAAACGCAGCTCCTTCACAGGGTCAATGGCCAAAGTTTTAGCTTGGCTGTGGCTTCTACTAGCGTCCAACCAAACGTGCCATAAACTCGTGTAAACAATGAAGCTAGAATCTGGAAAACTGGCATTATGTGTAACGAGAAACAGCTAATCAAGAAAAATCAAGGCCTTATATGCTCCGAATCATCCAGGAAAAGTCGAAGCTAAGTAAGATCATGTCCACATGGGCACCGGATACGGATGCCGTTGCCGCCGAGTCGTCGGCGACCACAAGCCCACAGGCTGTAATCGGAACAAGCGACGGGGCAGGAGTACCGGCCTGCAGTGCTCGAAACGGTGGGACGGGTGGGTGGCCAGGATGGGGAAATCGGTGAATCCCGCACGCCACGCCGAGCCGCAGTCGCCGGTCTCGGTCAGCCGAAGTGGGCCGGTCCAGGCACGACGCATACTAGTCTTCCTTCCCGCGCGGCCTTCCAGACACCTGCACCTGGCACCCCGATCCGTAGCAGCTCAGCGTCACGCAAACGCCTAGCCTGACTTCATCAATCAGCAGGCTAAACAGGGGCGTTAGCAGTAATCCATAAGTAGTCGTCGTCCACTCCTTTGTGTGGCTTAGCTAGCCGCCATCTCGAACGTTTGTGCTGAACCACCCCGTATTGGACGACCAAGTCTATGCAAAATCATTTTTTTTTTTAAAAAAGTCTATGCAAAATCTGGAGACTTTACATTGATTGGTTACATGTGGATTGTCCACTTCGGTCTCTTTCTTGTTTAATTATCTATAGAAAGTATATATTAAATTAGCCAGATTTATTTAATAATAATGTAAGTAATAAGTCAACTTGATTCGTCCGTGCACGTGTATAAGGGGTGGTTAATTTATAAATATATATTAGGTTGCAAAATAATCGTGTAATATACATCTTTGTTGCCGCGGTGTGTTTTTAGTAAACATGTGCTTACTAAAATTCTTATTTAAAAATTTTAATTCTATTAATGAAATATGTGTCCTGGCACCTTTACGAAAAATTATATATGAAGCTTATGTTAAGCTATTTCCACAATAATAAACAAGAAACTTAATAGGTCTATTAGGTTGCAAAATAATCGTGTAATATACATATTTGTTGCCGCAGTGTGTTTTTAGTAAACATGTGCTTACTAATATTCTTATTTCAAAATTTTAATTATATTAATGAAATATGTGTCCTGGCACGTTCACGAAAAATTATATATGAAGCTTATGTTAAGCTATTTCCACAATAATAAACAAGAAACTTAATAGGTCTAAGTGGGTATTTATACAAGAGTACTGATTTCATGGCTGTTACTTCTAGTTTTTATAGCATTTTTTAATATTTATTTTTCTCTAACACATTCAATGAGGAGTAACATGAAGTCTCCAGTTAGTAATAACAATATGACACTATTATAAATTTTCTAGTTTTAAGATTTGCCATCACTATTAGCATAACCTTGTGAAGATGTGAGGTAGACGATTTCTCTCTTGTCGAGTGGGCTCACCACATCGATGTGCGGTGATGGTGTACCAGACCCTAATGGTGGGCGAGTCATGCCTAGATGTGAAACATATAGATCATGAGGGCATGGAAACGGAACACGATGGCCGCATGGTGGGGAGAACAGATTAGGAGCGAGATAGAATCTAGGGCAAGGTCACACGCTGTGTCCAACTCACTATCTACTCTCGTCTGGTACACCATAACCCATTGGTGGCGTTGTACAAGCAAGCGAACTAATTAAACATTCGACCAAACACTGACCTTGCTTTGTCGAGCTAGTTTAGCCTATGAATGTGAGCCAGGGAAGGTTCTAGCTTCTAGGCAGACCCCATATTGCCTCTATCTTCTTTTTATATGCTCCACTCTCTATTGTTGATCACATCACACAATACGAGTGCTTGCTTTGCTCCTAGCTAGCTTTTCGTATAATTATGTCTCTGATTTTGGCGAGCCTGTATCTAAGATATTTGCTTGACGCACCCTATCAGCGTAGATTCTAGAGTCAGTTTGGCTCTCACCTCTCGCTTGGAAAGAAAATACTTGCCGAGCTGAGCGATTTTACCAGGTGAACAAGCTTTTCTGCTAACATCAAACGACTGGCCTTGCCGAGTGAAGCTTTACAAAGATATGTAATATGGACCATGCATAAATATTATTAGTAATTCTTATATATATTTGATTAAAATTAAAGGGTCCGATATTTTGAAAAACGGGAATCTCAAAAACGCAAAAGACTTATGTACCATGGTAATCAAGAAAAGAGTTTATAATTATGTACAAAAATGAGGCGTCTGATAAGCGTCCTTGGTCACGATTGGCCTTACCGAGTGAAGCTTTTTTCTGTCATTCTATTTCCGTGGGTTGGTGTGGGAATTTTTTCGTGAGTACACCGTCGAAAAATATTTTTCTGTCGGTATTTGTATTTTTCCGTGGGTTTTCACACACGAGAAAAAGCGAGTTTCCAGTAGTGGGTGGTCTTACAATTGTGACTAGACCTTCCTAATAAACTATTTTAAATTTCGATAATATATAAGTAATAATGTACAAACTAAGAAGAGCACAGCAACCTCATAGTGTGGGTCTTTATTCGTTTAGGTCGATCTCGGTCTGAGTTTTCACTGAGTGTCGTACGGCATTTATTACGATCTTACATCAAGACCAGATTTACTTTTTGATTGAAACGAGGAGGAGAGAGAAGGCAGGAGTTTCACCATGGTGAAACGACGTGGGCACGATTTCACATGCGGTGAAACCGGTCAACCGCCCACTGAGGCGTTTCACGACATGAATTTCACCGGTGGTTGCCATTGACATGCGGCGATGGCCGATGGGGAATAGAGAAGAGAGAGAACACCGGTGGTTAAAAATAAGGCTAAAATAAGCGTGAAACCCCGTGAATGAAATTGTGCGTTGAGAAATAGGCTTGTTTATACTCAGCTTCACGTTTCTCTTGAACGTGAAGTGAAACTCTGCATCGAGACTGGCCTTATATAGCCGGAGGAAGTATCTTATCTTATGTCGCCGGCCCACCATACATAAATAAATAAATGAAAGAAAATGAAAGTGGCGGTTGAACCGTTGAAGTCCAGGATCGGGCTTCATCCAATCATCCCTCAGCCGCTCAAGCCCAGGCCAGCCAAAAACTAGTCGCCGTGTTTGACGGCAGCTCTGTCCTGGTGTGAACAGTTTTTGCCGGCCGTCGGAAGAAAAGGTTACCAGTTACCGGTTTGCCACGAGCGGAAAGTGATCCCGACGGCGACGGCCCCACCTAAAACGTCGCTGTCCAAGTTCAACGCGTGCAGTCAATAACGAAATGATTACTCTAATCTCTCTGTTTATATGCTAGAGCACTTCAGAATTCTAGAATCTAGTCATCTAGAGCGAAGACCCAGCTGGAGCTTAGTCTTCCACTGAGCCGTCCGGATCACCTCTAATGCCGACGGAAAAATCACGCACTAATCCACGCAATTAGAAGCTTCGCAGCAATCACCTCTGTCACTGCCAGCAAAGCATATAACGGGCTCATATACCAGTCAAAGCTACCTCAGTCAGCATAGTTTAAAAAACTGGGCAGCTCCGTTCCCGCCGCCGAGAATCGGTCTCCCTCTCTCCCTATCCCCACGGCCGCCCGCGCACCAGTCAGCACAACCAAACGACCGCGCCACCAGCTGCCGGCGGAGACAATGGCACCACCACCACGCCGCGCGTACCCACCGTGCGCGCGCAGCTACTCCCTCCTCCTGCTGCTCGCGCTGCTCCTCCCCTGCTGCCGCCTCGTGCGCCGAGCGGCCTCGCAGTCGTCACCGCCGGCGGGCGGCGACGCGCAGCTGCTGCTCCGGATCAAGAGCGCGTGGGGCGACCCGCCGGTGCTCGCGGGATGGGACGCCTCGTCCCCGCGCGCGCCCTGCGACTGGGCGTTCGTCGGGTGCGACAAGGCGTCCGGGCGCGTCACCAACCTCACGATCGCCAGCGCCGGCGTCGCGGGCGCCTTCCCGGGCGACGCCGTAGGCGGCCTCTCGGCGCTGACCCACCTCGACCTCTCCAACAACAGCATCACCGGCGCGTTCCCGACCGTGCTCTACCGCTGTGCGTCGCTGCAGTACCTCGACCTGTCCCAGAACAACCTCACCGGCGAGCTGCCCGCGGACATGGGCAGCCGCCTGGGGAAGAATCTGTCCACGCTGCACCTGTACAGCAACGGATTCAACGGCTCCGTCCCGGCGCTGGAGATGATGAAGGAGTTGGAGGCACTGGACCTGTCCAGCAACTCGTTGATCGGAAGCGTACCTGCGGGTGTTTGGAGCATGAAGAAGTTGCAGCAATTTGCTTTGTACAGCAACAACCTCACCGGCGACGTGGTGATTAATGACTTCGCCGCGACGAACTTGAGTCAAATCGACCTTTCAGAAAATCAACTTACTGGAGCCATTCCAGAAGTCTTTGGGACCTTGAAGAACCTCACATGGCTGAACCTCATGTACAACAACTTCTCTGGCGAGATACCAGCGAGCATCGGCCAGTTGCCGTCACTATCAGTATTGAGGCTTACCAATAACAGGTTTACTGGCACGCTCCCGCCGGACCTTGGGAAGAAGTCGGCCTTTCTCGCAGTTGATGCTGATTACAACGAGCTCACCGGCAACATCCCGGAAGGTCTATGCGCCGGAGGTCAGTTCATATTCTTCAGCGCCCAGAGCAACAAACTGAACGGGTCCATCCCGGCAGGCCTTGTCAACTGCACAACTCTTGAAACCCTGTTACTAGACAAAAACCAGCTCTCCGGCGACGTGCCAGAGGCTCTGTGGACGGCGCCGAAGCTTAATTACGTGACACTAGCCAGTAATCAGCTCTCCGGGAATCTTCCGGCCACGATGTCTCCCAGCCTTGCGTGGTTGCAGATGGGGAACAACAAATTTGGTGGCAGCATTCCGGCTGCAGCAGCTGCGCTTCAGAAGTTTACCGCCGAGAACAACCAGTTCTCCGGCCCAATACCGCCCAATATTGGTGACGGGATGCCGCTGCTCCTGACACTGGACCTGTCCGGTAACAAGCTCTCCGGCGATATCCCGGTGAGCGTTGCCAGGCTCAGCCAGCTGACGCAGATGAACATGAGTAGGAACCAGCTCACCGGAGAGATACCTGCAGAGCTGGGGCGCATGCCGGTGCTCAACCTCCTTGACCTGTCGTCGAACGAGCTCTCCGGTGCCATACCGCCGGCGCTTGGGAAGCTGCAGCAGCTCACCAACCTCAACCTGTCCTCCAACCAGCTCAGTGGTCAGGTTCCAGCCGGCCTTGCCACCGCGGCCTTCGACAGCAGCTTCATCGACAACCCCGGCCTCTGCACCGCCGGTTCGGGACCTGGGTACCTCACCGGCGTGCGCTCCTGCGCTGCGGGGGCACAAGACGGAGGCTCTTCCGGAGGCGTCTCGCATGCGCTCCGCACGGGCCTCCTTGTCTCTGGTGCCGTGCTCCTCCTCATCGCCGCGGCGTTCGCCTTCTTCGTGGTCCGCGACATCAGGAAACGGCGCCGCGTCGCGGAGCGGGGCGACTGGAAGATGACGCCTTTCGTCGTGGATCTTGGTTTCGGGGAAGAGTCCATACTCCGGGGGCTGACGGAGGACAACATCGTCGGCCGCGGCGGGTCCGGCCGCGTGTACCGTGTCACCTTCACCAACCGGCTCAACGGGAGCGCCGGCGTGGTGGCCGTGAAGCAGATTCGGACCGTCGGGACACTGGACGGGAAGCTGGAGCGCGAGTTTGAGTCGGAGGCTAGCATCCTCGGCAACGTGCGGCACAACAACATCGTCAGGCTCCTGTGCTGCCTCTCCGGCGCCGACTCCAAGCTCCTCGTGTACGACTACATGGAGAACGGGAGCCTGGATAGGTGGCTCCACGGCGACGCTCTAGACGCCGGCGGGCACCCGATGGCGAGGGCGCGGTCCGCACGGCGCGCACCGCTGGACTGGCTGGCCAGGCTCAAGGTGGCCGTCGGCGCCGCGCAGGGGTTGCGTTACATGCACCACGAGTGTGTGCCGCCCATCGTTCACCGCGATGTCAAGACAAGCAACATCCTGCTCGACTCGGAGTTCCGGGCCAAGGTCGCCGACTTCGGGCTCGCCAGGATGCTGGCGCAGGCCGGAGCGCCGGAGACGATGTCCGCCGTGGCTGGCTCGTTTGGTTACATGGCTCCCGGTAAGGTTCCCTGCTTGCTTCTACGATGGATCTGTGTCACATTTTTTCCAGATTATGCTGCATAAGCATAACTGTGGAGTAACCATTGTAGCAGATGTCCCATGTTCTTGTACTGCCGGACCTTAATTAGACTGGGTCTTTGATGCTTTTCTGCAGAGTGTGCTTACACAAAGAAGGTGAATGAGAAGGTAGACGTGTACAGCTTCGGTGTCGTGCTCCTGGAGCTCACCACCGGCAAGGAGCCCAACGACGGCGGCGAGCACGGCAGCCTGGCGGGATGGGCACGCCATCACTACCTGTCTCGAGGGAGCATCCCCGATGCAACAGACAAGAGCATCAGATACGCCGGGTACTCCGACGAGATCGAGGTTGTTTTCAGGTTAGGCGTGCTCTGCACCGCAGAGATGCCGTCGTCGCGCCCAACCATGGACGACGTGCTGCAGATCTTACTCAAGTGCAGCGAGCAGATGCACCAGAAGAGCAAAACGGAGCGTGTCCCTGAGTACGAGGAAGCTCCACTCCTGCTGCCACAGCGCGGTAGTCGCCGGAAACAGCTCTCGAACGGCTCGGGGATTGACATCGAATCGAAGAGCGACTTCGACAGCATTGTCTGAAAGAAGGAAGAGGAACCGACCACTGCACATACATACCAGTAAGTTAGGACAGCGGTTAATGAACAGTTATAGTGATACTTCATACTGCAATTCAGTAGAGTACAGCAGAGAAATCATGCTTCCAAACTTGTCACCCGACGTTGACTCTAAATTTGTGCTTTGACACTGTAAATTTGTCTTAAGTGGTGCACACATTAGACCACTATAAAACAGAACAAATAGCAAAATGGGGCAGGGAAAGCACTCTCCCTGGCCTGCGCAGATCTACTTCCAAGCATAATTTTGATTCCTGCGCATCAAGTACGAGTAACACACTCAATCTAAGCTTATCATGAACCGAAGCTTTAAGGGATTCCATGATCACCACCAGAGTAGTACGAGTTGTTAACTTTATCTTGGACGCTGTTCATCTTATTACAATCCATTCAAACCCACCAGCATATATAACACTGGAGTAATTCAGAACAAAGATCATCTTACTGACAGATCAAGAAGACACATCGTCAATATATTGGTTCACATTGCCGCACTGCGATGAGATCAGGAGACGAACGTGCCGTTCTTCTTGCGCACCTCCACCTTGATCACATGCTTATCGTCCTCCTGCTCCCACTCTTCATCCTCATTGTCACGGCAGTTGCTGCCCTCGCGGATCACCTGGAAGAAACAATAGTCGCCTACATCGAGGTTGTTGTCGACGCAGAACTGGTGCCACCCGTACTTGAAAGACGAGCGGCCATGGGGCTGTTGCTTGACATGCTTAAGGTTCACCTTCCACGAGCGCCCTCTCATCTCCAGCTCCACCCGGCGCCGGTGCATGTACCCATGTGCGTTGTGAAACTCCACGGGCACGTGCTGCACAAGATATTAGACGATGAGACACAAGTGGTGTGTGGGCTACGATCTAGGCAAGCAAGAGAATTGAAGATCTATTGGAGCGAGATAATTTGACACGAGAGAGAGAGAGACGGCTGGCTCACTAGGTACTGATTCTTGCACTGCCTGAGGGTCATGGCGAATTGCGACGGCTCCGCGATGGGCAGCGAGCCTCGGCCGGCGCCAGCGACCTCCTTGCGGCAGGTGGTAAGGTCGAAGACCGTGACGATGAGGTTGTCGTGGCCGCTATAGCGGAGCTGCGGAAGACGAGTCCATAGCCTTCAGCTAGGTCGTAGAAGCGAGCGAACTTTTTCCAGCCGTTGCCGAGATACATGTCACTACCGGATCCACAGCTTTTGCCGTCGGCAAAACCATATATGCCATCGGAAAATAGATTGCCGATGGCAAAGTGACGCGGCCATCGGCAATCTCCCATCGGCAATATTTCCATCGGAAAACATTTTTTTGCCGATGGGAAAAGTATAAGCCATCGGCAAACTTTTCCGATGGCCGTGGCCCCCATCGGCAATCCCCGCCACGTCACCGCCCCGCCGTCGCCGACGGCCGGTTTGCCGATGGGATGACGCCACGTGGCCATCGGCAAACAATTTTGTTTTCCGATGGCCACGGCCGTCGGCTTTATTTTTTTTTGTTTTAAGAAAATCATTTCCCGATTTTTTTTTGCCGATGGCCTCGGCCATCGGCAAACCCGGGGTTCGTCAAGTTAAATTCCTTCCCCGTTTGCCGATGGCCGGCCATCGGCAAATCTGGGATTTTTTTTTCCCTTTTTTCCCCGTTTTCTTCCATTCCCAAGACATTTAATCACGAGCATGATATCACAAGCAATATATACAACATTCATCACATATATTCGCAATAATACGCCATTTCAAACATAATATAGCATCAAATCCATGTCCATGCATACAAATCCATATCACAAGTCCAAATGCATCCATACAAGTCCTACATCGGCCAAACATGTCCGACGTGGCACAACAAGGTCCAAAATAAGTAATAGAAGCTACCTAGCTCGTGGCGCGTCCCTTGGGTCCCCGAGCCCCCGTAAGCATCCTCCCACGCAGCCAACTCCCGCGGGCCGCGGGCCGGTGCCGCTGCTTCGCCGCCGCCACGAGCACGCCAAAGGGCCGAGCCGCCGAGGAACCGAGACGGGCCGGGCTGCGCTGCGCGGCCACGAGTACCCCGGCCGCGTGGGGAACCGAGACGGCCCGGGCTGCCCCTGCGGCGGCCACGAGTACCCCGCGTCGGTGGAGGTGTCGGGACGAACGGCCGCGTGAGGAGGCTCGGAAAGGACCCCAACCGGCCGTGGAGCGGACCCCGTGGAGAAGCACCCGCTGGAGGGCTAGCACTGGAGTTGGGTTCGAACCCTCCGACCGTGTCCGCACAAAGACCAAGTGATGGAATTAGTACTGCGGATCGGCATCACAAGCTAAAGCGATAGGCAATGTAGGGACTCACCGGACGAGGTGCAAGAAAAGGCGGCAAAGTGTAGGTGCGGTGGTGGAGCGAAGAAAGCGGGCCGGAGGCTCACCCATTCCCATGGCACGCATGTCTTTGGGACATCTGCGACCACGCCGCCGGTAGTGCAGCCGCAACCGAGGCCGCGTGCTCCCGATAGGCAAGCGCCATCTCGCTTCACGGTTGGCTAGCACCTCCCGGACCGTGGCCTGCAATATTACACGAGCATGGTGGATTGTATTTGAAGGCAAGGTACATTATTTGTGAAACGGTCGAACGACGAATGAAACTCCACTTACCCGAAGACCCGCGATCTGCGCGCGCCCGCTCGGCCGCCGAGGCGCTATGGGGACCGCGGTGCGCCCCCACGCCGGTCTTCCTTGCGGATCTCGGCGGGGCCGTCGGGACGAGGGACGGGTCAATGGCGCCGTGGGCCATATAGAACCGGCCGTGTCTTTCCCTCCTCCCAACCTCATCACGAGCTTAGGGTCTATGGGCTCGGCGGTGACGTCGTAGGTGTCGCCATGGGCCTCTCGAGCCGCGGCGGCGTACTTGGTGAGCTTGTCGTACACGACCGGGCTGGTGTACTTCTCGGGCCCGTCCGAAGAGCCGTACGTGGTGGAGGGCGCTTTCGGGGCCCTTGTGAGCAAGGGCCCACCCCATGTACTCGTTGATGGGCTGCCCGGGGTGGTGCTCCCTCTCGCGAGGAAAACGAAAAACATGGTTACAAGTAGAGATATATGAAATCCGGCGCTATAAGAAATGGTTGAACACAAGCATACCCATGTTTCCATGAACTCGCCGAGGTTCCGTCCCCCGGGGTGGTGTGAGACCCCGGACCTCGCCATCTCTTCCAAGCGCTTCGCCCGACGTGCTCGTGCTCCACGTACGCCGCCGGCGTTTGCCACCCTCGACAATCGCACGCCCAGCCGGCGGCGTACTTGCCGCACCAGCCGGAGGTGTTCCGCATGACATTCAAGTATTAGATCTTCCAGATAATGAGTTGAATGTGTCACATAAGGAATCACAGCGGATGTTTTCCTACTTATTTACCTGCATGTACTGCTCCTCGGTGAGGTCGGTCTCCGGCTCACATATCAGCTCCCTGGCCTGGGTCTTATCCACCTTCACCCCCCTGAAGTTGGCGTAGTAGGAGATGACGGCCTGGGTGTGCGCCTCGTAGAACATGTCCTTGATCCGCAACTCGCACACCTTGTCCTGATGCCGGTCCGCCACATCGGGGTCCCGCCCTCCGCCAACCTATAGTACAACCGCACACGGCATCAAACATCATTCCATTGTTTGAGAAAAGTCCAACAAATGCGTAGTATTGAGATATGCGTTGCGATTGAAAGACTCACCTTAACCGCTTCTTGATCTTCTCGGCGAGGACTTCCCCATGTGCGTCCTTGATTAGGAAGTAGTATGGCCATTTGTCGGGCACGATCGTCCTCCCGATGGTGACCAAGCCAGGGAAGTTTGCCTTAATCACTCGCCCCTGGATGCTAGTGACATGGGGCGAACTCTTCCGGCCGACACCTTTCTCCGGCCCACCGCACAAGCACAACAATTGTTAGTATGCGGTTTTAATTCGAAAATGAAATAAGAACAAGTACGTAAATCAACAATAGATACTTACGTCCCGAGATCACGATCCGCGGCGGTCCTCGAGCGCGGCAAGTGCTCGGGGAGCCTAGCGGGCCCGCGCTGGAAGGGCTTCTTCGCGGTGCCTCGTGGAAGCCGAGGTGCCCGCAGCCTCCTCCTCCTCCTCGTCGTCGCCGCCACCGCGCGCCGCCGCCCTCCTCCTCGTCGCCGTCTTCGCCACCGCCACCGCGCGCGCCCTCCTCCTCGTCGTCGTCGTCGTCGCCACCACCGCCGCCGGCACAAACAGCCTCGTCCTCAAACGCCTCATCCCCGGGTCCCTCCGCCGACTCCCACCCCTGGGGTCGACGGCTCCACCTCAAGCTCCTCGTCGTCCTCCTCCTCGTGGTTGCCGGCCTCCACGTGCTCCTCGTGGTGGCCGGCCTCCACGTGGTCCCGCTTGGGGCCCGAGGTGCATGTACTTGGACCCGACGTTCGTCGGCGCGACCGTCCCTCCGCCTCGGCATTTTGTCGAGTGCCCGCAATGACAAAGATTAAAACAGTTAGTATTAGTAGATTGCAAGTACTTGTAAAGAAAAAATAAATGTAAGGTAATATAAATAACAAGTATCAATATTACATGGATTAGAAACTATCTCCGCAAACGGCAATATTGCCGGCGAGCGCTCATCCTCGTCATCGATCGTCGTCATCACTATCAATATTGTCGAGCTCTCTTAAGTCCTCATCATTAGGCGCTACATGTTCCCCAACTTCTACATCGCGTCGCGTCTGCCAGCATCTAGGATTCTTAAGTCCTCGGATCGTGCACCTCATCACCCTCGTCCTCATCGATGTCGTTGTTTACTTCCATACTCATCAACGAATCAATGTCTATCTCCAACTTACCTTCTAGCCCCTCGGGTTGATAGAACTCATCTCGCCCTGGGTCAAAGTTGTAATCATCATCGTTCGGGACCGCCGCTTTACCGCGTGGCGATACGAACCGCACAAGGCTCCAACCCGCAAGGCGCTTGTCATTCGGTTTGCCCATGGGAGGTAATAGACTTGCTTGGCGTCTCGGTTAGCAACAATATAGACATCGTCTCCTCCATATTTGGAATCCCGTCGGATTTCGACTTGCCCAATCTTAAGGTCCTTTTTGTGACCTGGGGATCGAACCAATGGCATTTGAACATCACAAAGCTTACAACCTAGGAACTTGCCAAAGTCAAGCTCCAATATCTGTTCGACTATGCCGTAATAGTCCTTCCCATCCGTGCTGGGAGTCCGAACTCCGGTGCACGTGGTTTTTAGGTTGCCCCGTTTCTCTTCGTAGCTTCTCGTGCGAAAACCGATAGCCATTCACGTCATAAACGTCGAATGACTTGACATGTCGATCGAAGGTTTGGCCCACACATCTCAATGCGGGACTCATTTCCGCATCACAATTAGCCTCGCACGGTTAGGACGGGTGGATAGTTAAGTTAATCGCTCATAGGAGCAAAGTGGAATCGAGGTTAGGTAGATAGTTACCTTTTTGCTGAACCAATTGACAAAATTGGGCGTATTATGTCCGAGAAGATGGTCTTTCTCATCCTCGGTAGAAGCCCTACCGCGGCTCCGGTGTTCATTAATAAAGTCCCCGGAGAAACAATAGACAAGAGGGGTCGGATCAATAGGTGGAGGATAGTGGCGACGTATGGAACAAGCTCATCGAGAACTTACTCTTGATAATCAATCGTTTCCTCAAGGTTCAACAACAAGTACATCATGATAGTGTGCCACTCATCATGCCGCAAGTAACGAGGGTCCCCGCTCCTGCTCTTCCAAGATCCCCTCCGAAAAGGCCGAGAGTGCATGAATTCTCGTCGATGTTGTAACGAGGGATTGGATCTCGTGGTCTCGTAAGTTTCTCGGTATAGTACGCCCGTGTGCATGTGGACACTTCCTCCGAGAATGAATGCCTCGCCACGAAGCCTCAATTTTGGCTTTATTTTTACACTTTTTCCGAAGAAGCTTTAGACACCTCTCGATTGATTGGATAGCACCAACGGTCCGCACGGGCCCCCCAACCGTGCCTCCCTTGGTAGGTGCAAAATCATATGCTTTTGCATGGACAGGAAGAAGCCCGGTGGAAATATCATCTCCAACTTGCAGAGCAACTTAGGTGCAGCCTCCTCCGGTTCAAGACAAACGTCCCGAGACAACTCCTTGGAACAAAGCCGGCGGAAGAAAAAGCTCAACTTTGCCGGGACGCGCCACACCGGCTCGGGAAGGTATCCCCGGTCATCGCGGGAAGGAGCCGCTCAATCCGATGTGGAAGTCATGACTCTTCATCCCTAAGACTTTGCCGATCCGGCAAGTTCACTCCCGGCTCGATTCGCCGCATACCCATCGTGGGAACCTTAGCTTCGACAACCACTCCAAGTGCTTCCTTCCTATGCGGCCTTTTCGGATGTAATCGGCCGGGCCCTTCTTCCATCTCTTGCCCGGCGCGGGGTCTTCATCACTAGATTTGGTCTATCGCAAATCGTTTCAATGTCCATCTAGCCTTAACATTGTCCTTTGACTTCTTGCCAATGTCCAGGAGTGTTGCCCAAAGTGCCTCGGCGATATTCTTTCTCGTGTGCATTACATCGATGTTGTGTGGAAGAAGAAGGTGCTTGTAGTAGGGGAGCCTAGTCAAGCCCGATATATGAGTCCACATGTGGTCGGTACCATATCCTTTGAAACCACCATTGTCATCAATTTCGAGAGCCTCTATCCGTGCAAGGATGTCACCGGGCTCTTTTCCTTAGGGATGGGGCTCGGTGACTTGAACACCTTTCGTGAAGTGCTTTTTATCAAGTCTCGTGGATCGTCCTCCTTTAGGAATTGACGATGTTTGTCGAAAGAAGAATACTTGCCACCCTTGGCCGGCCCGGTGAACATCACATCTCGCCTTGCATGTTGGGCAAGGGAACTTCCCGTGAACACACCACGCACCGAACAAGCCATACGCCAGAAGTCATGCATTGAGTACCGGTACCACACATGCATCGTGAAGTTCGTCTTCGTAGCTCGGTCATACGTCGGCACCCCCTCATCCCAAGCTTTCGCAATTCACCCCACACCGGCCGCATGAACACACCCATTTTGTTGCCCGGGTGTCCGGGTATTATCGGCCAAGAACACGTTCTTGGGGTCGAACATGACGCGGGGGAAGATTGAGGGGATCACAAACACGGGCCAACAAGTGTACGGGGCCGCCATCATTCCAAACGGGTTGAACCCATCTCGTTTGCCAGGCGCTACGCGTACATTTCGAGCCTCCTCGGCCATGCGAGGATTCATGGTATCAAAGTGCTTCCATGCATCACCATCCGCCGGTGCCGCATCTTGTCACCGTATCTTTTGCCATTCTTGTGCCAAGTCATTTGTTTCGCGGACTCCTCTGTCATGTACTTGCCGTTGCGGCCTCGGTAGTACCGGAAGGTGTCGTATGACCATCTCGGGGATCTTAGACTGTTTCTTAGTGCCATCACGCCTTCTACCTCCACGTACCTAGAGGCTTTGCACTCCGGACGGGTGTTGCCGCCTCGTGGTCTCCCCGAACAGACACACCCGTTCTTACAAGCTTGGATCGGGCGATAAGGCATCTTGAGTGCACGAAGGAGCTTCGTGACTCGGTCGTGTTTTTCGGCAAGCGGTGCTCCTCCGGAAGCGCCCGCCAACAGATTGCCAACACGAGATCAAAACCTTCCCGACCGATGCCCAAGGACGACTTCAACCCAATTAGGCGTGAAATGGCATCCGGTTTAGAAATGCGGGTCTTGTCGTGAAGGGGCTCCTTTGCCGCCTCCATCATGTCGTAGTACGCCTTTGCGGTCGCCTGCGGATCTTCTTCCACCACCTCCAATCCTTGAACGGCTTCAACGTCTTCAAGCAAGTCTCGCCATTCCGGCATCTTGATCAAACCCCTCGAGGTCCGGTCTCACCACCGCCTCCGTAACCCGTTGGGGTTCCCCATGGAGGATCCAAAGGTATAGTTTGGAACATACCCGTTCGCCCAAATATCATTCCTCATCTCGCCGTTGCTCTTTCCTTGTCTCGGTTCTTACACTTGCTACGGGGACAAAACACCCGAATCGCCCCTTTAGAAGCCGGGCCAAATGCCTTCTCCCGGAAGTCCCCGGTCCCCTTAACCCATTCATTGGTCTTGTCTTTGAATCCCGTGTACATCCACTCACGGCCGCCATCCTCTCGTCATGCGCCAACGTAAGCGAGTAATAAGACCAACATCTCGCATCTACAAGGCGTTCCTACCATCTACTAGGTGAAGGATAGGTCCTAATCCCACCCGAGGATGCGTAGATGAGGTTAGCTTCCATGCTCCGCTCCGTCCGAGACGGAATTTCGGCGGCAAAGACCTCCCCGATGTTCTCCCGATACACGTCCCGACAGGGAGAGTGCGTATCCGGAGAACAACGGGGACGGCCGACGAAACTCCGACTCGGACGGGGGCGTAACATGGAAGCTAACCCATCTACGCATCCTCGGGCGTCCAAAAATGTGGACAATCCGAAAGAGAAACCGTCGCAGATATGCACCGATCCGCATACCAACGACCGCGAATCCCTTTCGGACGGGAGACGCCTAACTCGGTTATGTGACCTAGCTAAGACCATGATACGGATAGAGGGGTTATACCTAGGGGCCGGAGAAGTCGGCGGGACCGCAACGCCAACGAAGAAGAACGGTGTCCTCCAACTCACCTCCCACGGGCCGCATATCGCAAAACAAGAAAAAAATAAGACTATAAGTTAAAAATTTCGCGTAACCTCCCCGCATGGGGAGGTTTCGAAAACCCGCAAAAAGAACGGCACGAAGGCCGACATCCACAAACAACGGCACGAAGGCCGACAATCACAATGGCACGAAGGCCGATGACCATAATGGCACGAAGGCCGATGACTAGAGCGGCACGAAGGCCGATGACTAGAGCAAGACGAAGGCCGTCGTCAATGAGAGAATGGTGATATACCTAGTCACGACATGGCGTCGACGACGCGGACGAACGTGGACGAACAACGAACCTTCTCCTTCTTCTTCTTCCTCCTTCTCCTCCTCCTCCTCCTCCTTCTCCTTCCTCTCCTCCCTCCTCCTTCTTCCTCCTCCCTTCTCCTTCCTCTCCTCCTCCTTCTTCCTCCTCCCCTTCTCTTCTTCCCGCCCCTCCTTCTTCCTCCTCCTCCTTCTCCCCTTCCCTTCTTTTCTTCTCCTCCTACCCCGCCGCTATGGCCGGCCTTGGGCGGCGCGCCGAGCCGCGGGGCTTGGGGAGCCCGCGCGGGCTTGGGGCGGCGCCGGGGCGGCGGCGGTACTTGGCGGCGGGGGGCGCGGTTGGGAGCTGCGCCGCCGGAGTCGCGGCGGCGGCGGGGAGGCGGGAGCGGGCGTGCGGCGCGCGGGGCGGGGAATGAGCGCGCGGCGGCGGCGGCGAGCGGCGGTGGCGGGGAGGCGGGGGAGTGGCGCCGCGGAGGGGGAGTTGCGGCGGCGGGGAGCGGCGGTGGCGGGCGCGGGCGCGGAATGCGGCGCGCGCGGGGCGGCGAGCGGCGGGCGGCGGTGTCGGCGCGAGATGGGGATAGGGTTTGGGGGGGGCGGGCGGGGCCGGCGGTTTTTTATTTTATTATGAAACCGAATTTGCCGATGGCCGAGCCATCGGCAACGGCGAGCCACGTGGCGCTCGTGAGCCGCTCAGGCCCACCATGTTAGCCGATGGCCGGCCATCGGCAAATAATTTTGCCGACGGCTTTCAGAGGCCGTCGGCAAAATTTGAATTTTTTTTTTCTTCCCAATTTTTTTCTGGTGGGTTCCTATACTAAACACATCCCAGTTTCGAAAGCTGGGACAATTTTGAATTTTTTAGCTATATTTGGTGAATTATTTCGGTTTCTTTGAATTTTTCCCGCACCTCAAAATTTGAACTGCAGGTACATGAAATAATGCACACTTTTGATTCGAAAAATGATATTCATGATTCTCGGAGTATGTTGAGGCCATATCCAGGACCTCGCATGAAATTACGACCTTGTTGGCCTCGTAACATGGGTAGTGACGTGCGCGGGAAGTGTTTTTAAATTCTATAAAATCCAAACGAAGTCCGAAATTGACAAAACTTGACGAGTTGTCTCGCCATCGCATGTGTAGTGTGTGGTAAAAATTTCAAAAAGTTTCGAGCGGTTGTGACGTCGGATGGTCAAAACCCGGACATCTCCACATGTGATCGTTGTGACGTCGGATGGTCAAAACCCGGACATCTCCACATGTGATCATGATCACATGTGGAGATGTCCGGGTTTTGACCATCCGACGTCACAACCTCGGCCGAAACTTTTTGAAATTTTTACCACACACTACACATGCGATGGCGAGACAACTCGTCAAGTTTCGTCAATTTCGGACTCCGTTTGGATTTTATAGAATTTTAAAACACTTTCCCGGCACGTCACTACCCATGTTACGAGGCCAACAGGGTCGTAATTTCATGCCAGCTCCGGATATGGCCTCAACATACTCCGAGAATCATGAATATCATTTTTCGAATCAAAAGTGTGCATTATTTCATATACCCGCAGCTCAAATTTTGAGGTGCGGAAAATTCAAAGAAACCGAAATAATTCACCAAATATAGCTAAAAATTCAAAATTGTCCCAAACTTTGGAGGTGGGTTGTATGTGAGGTTGGAAGACACCAGAAAAAATTGGGAAGGAAAAACCAAAAAAAAAGATTGTTTGCCGTTGGCCTTGGAAAGCCATCGGCAAATAGTCTATGCCGATGGCCGGCCATCGGCAACTAAGGTGGGCCTGGGCGCTCCCCAGGCAGCCACGTGGCCATGGTGTGCCGTTGGCCGCGGCCATCGGCAAAGGAGTCGGTTTGCCGATGGCCTAACGGCGGCCGCCATCGGCAAAAGTGACGGCGTCTGCCGCCGTCCGCTCCTGGCAAATTTTGCCGATGGTGGAAATGTGCCGATGGCCCGGCCATCGGCAAAAAAATTCGTGGCCGATGGCTTTTGTTCGCCGAAGGCCCGGCCATCGGCAAACTAGCCAGTTGCCGATGGGCGTTTTTCGCCGATGGTCCGGCCATCGGCAATAATAGGTTTTCCGATGGCGTTACTTTGCCATCGGCAAATCGGCCTGTTTGCCGATGGCTTATTCCTTGGCCATCGGCAAATTCTGCCGCCATCGGAAAAGCCTCGGTCTCCGGTAGTGTGTCGCCATGCTTCTCAAATACCTCCACGTCCCATAGTGGCATCGCATCTCCGCCGGTGAGCTGCAGCTTGAGGTCCTGGCGAGCTCCAAGGACCCAAGTGAGCTTAGCAGGCAATCCCTGCACATAGAGCGATCAGGTTAAGCAGAGATAGAACTCACCAGCTACCCCCGGCGTAGCTGATGAGATTTATCGCAGAGCAAAGACCTCCTTACCAGTGCCGTCTCATACACTCCGGGGAGCAGGATCTTGAAAAACTCAAAGTTGCTCAGACCTGCCATCTCCTCCTCCGTGCCAGCTCTGTGAGTGAGTCGAATTCAGGGCGGAACTATATTTTTGCCGTTTCAAATATCATATATGAACAGAACAGCAGTGGATGTGAGTCCAACCCTGACATATCAGCACCGTCGTTCAGGTAGTACTCCTTACGGCAGGCGGTAAGGTCGAAGACCGTGACGATGAGGTCATCGCGGCCACCGTAGCGGAAGACAAGCACGTAGCCTTCATCGAGGTCATGAGAGCGGGCGAACTATTTCCAGCTGCCGCCGAGATACATGTCGCCATGCTTCTCGAAGACCTCCACGTCCCGGCGAGCTGCGAGCACCGGAGCGAGCTTAGCAGGCAGTCCCTGCACATAGGAAGATCAGGTTAAGCAGTGCAGATCCAACTGTAAAAATGAGGTAGGGTGAACCGCTATATGCATATAAAAAGAACTTCACCGACACTGATATATCGGTCTAACTATGTATGATATTGGGATACTTTGCCTTCAAAAAAAGATAATGGGATACTATGATATTGCTATTATCACGTAACAATTATATCCCTGCACATAGGAGTAATATGTAATCCAGCAAACAGATGGTTCAGAAGAAGTCTGAACATGGTTATCTTTCATATCAATCTCTATCTATTTAGATGACCAACAAGTTACAATTATATCCCTGCACATAGGAGTAATATGTAATCCAGCAAACAGATGGTTCAGAAGAAGTCTGAACATGATTATCTTTCATATCAATCCCTATTTAGATGACCCACCAATTTGCAATGGATTAACGGCAATATCACGTAACAAATATATTCTAATATGTAATGGAATATGTAATCCAGCAAACAAATGGTTCAGAAGAAAAAGTCTGAGCATGATTATCTTACATATCAATCTCTATTTAGATGACCCACCAATTTGCAATGGATTAACGGCAATACCTAGTTTCTTACATCGCTTCTGACTCAATGAAGCTCGAGCTCCCGGCCTATTCATGCCTCTGTGTAGACCCATCAACGGCTCCAGCATCACCTCCCCCCACCCCCAACCCCGGGCTTCATGTCCTCTCCCTTCCATCAGCATCCACCAATTCAACAATCACAAAAAGGAAAAAGCACAGAATCACAGCAGCTTCCAGCAGGGAAGCGCTCAGCCTAGCCGCCAGCGCCAGAGGCAGGCGCAGACGCAGGCGGGCAGCGCGCTGGTCGGCTGGCCGCCAGCGCTCCGTTAGTCCGGCCTCCGGGCCGGCCGGCGGCCTCCCCTCCAGTCTGACCCGCCGACCCGGGAGACCGGGACCTCTCGCCGTCGAACCGCATTGGAGATCTGGAGGGAGGAGCGCGGAGGGCGGACCGGCGGAGGTTGTAGGCGCAGAGCGCCGCCGTCGAGCCGAGCGAGCGCAATTGCCAGTGCGACAGTGCGAGCGTGTGTGTTCCCCTTCCCCAATTCCCCACCCGCCACTAGCCCACTAATTGCCCTATGGGCCAAGAGGCCCTCTTACGCTGCGCGATGGGCCATTGGGCCTTGTTGTCCAGACGGCCCATCAGCGCCCTGCGTTGGACTAGTGCGCCCGTCTTCAACCTCTCGCCGTCCCGTTGCTTCGCTAGTTCTTTCAGAACCTGCACGGACGCCGTCGCTGACTAAATGTCGGGGTCCTAGGTGAGGTACTCGCCGGACCCTATAGGTGGATCCGCCTCTAAGCTAAGCAGAGAGCAGGACCTCGCTAGCTACCTCCGATCCAGCCGTTGAGATTGAGCGCAGAGCAAAGACCGCCTTACTAGTGCCTCCTCGTACATTCCGGGGAGCAGGATCTTGAAAAACTCGAAGTTGCTCAGACATGCCATCTCCTCCTCGGTGCCAGCTCTGTGAGTGAATTGAATTCAGGGCAGTACTATATTTTTGCTGTTTCAAATATCATATATGAACAGAACAGCAGTGGATGCGAGCCCAACCCTGACATATCGGCGCCGTCGTTCAGGTAGTACTCCTTACGGCAGGGGGTAAGGTCGAAGACCGTGACGATGAGGTCATCGCGGCCACCGTAGCGGAAGACGAGCACATAGCCTTCATCGAGGTCATGAGAGCGGGCAAACTTTTTCCAGCTACCACCGAGATACATGTCGCCGCCATGCTTCTCGAAGACCTCCACGTCCCACAGTGGCATCGTATCTGTGCCGGCAAGCTGCAGCTTGAGGTCCCGGCGAGCTCCGAGCACCGGAGCGAGCTTAGCAGGCAGTCCCTGCACATAGGAAGATCAGGTTAAGCAGTGCAAAACTTCACCGACACTGATATATCGGTCTAACTATGTATGATATTGGGATCCACATAACAAATATATTCTAATATGTAATCCAACAAATAAATGGTTCAGAAGAAGTCTGAACATGAGGACGAGGTTTTTTTACCCTCGAGGGCATGTGCCCTCGTGACCCTAAACCCTAAACACTAAATCCTAAACCCTAATCACTAAACCCTAAACTCTAAACACTAAACACTAAACGCTAATCTGCACTGAGATGTGTGCGCATGAATCTCAAAGCATATCCAACGGCTCTGCCCTTAAGGGCACATGCCCTTAAGGGCAGAAAGAACTTTCTCTCTGAACATGATTATCTTTTCATATCAATCTCTATCTATTTAGATGACCAACAAGTAATCAAGCCACCAATTAACAATGGATCAATGGCAATACCTAGTTTCTTATATCGCTTCTGGCTCAATGGAGCTCGAGCTCCCGGCCTATTCATGCCTCTGTGTAGACCCATCAACGGCTCCAGCTTCACCTCCTCCCCACCCCCAACCCCGGGCTTCATGTCCTCTCCCTTCCATCAGCATCCACCAATTCAACAATCACAAAAAGGAAAAAGCACAGAATCACAGCAGCTTCCAGCAGGGAAGCGCTCAGCCTAGCCGCCAGCGCCAGAGGCAGGCGCAGACGCAGGCGGGCAGCGCGCTGGTCGGGCCGGCTGCGCCGCTCCGTTAGTCCGGCCTCCGGGCCGGCCGGCGGCCTCCCCTCCAGTCTGACCCGCCGACCCGGGAGACCGGGACCTCTCGCCGTCGAACCGCATTGGAGATCTGGAGGGAGCAGCGCGGAGGGCGGACCGGCGGAGGTTGGAGGCGCGGAGCGCCGCCGTCGAGCCGGGCGAGCGCGATTGCCAGTGCGACGGTGCGAGCGTGTGTGTTCCCCTTCCCCAATTCCCCACCCGCCACTAGCCCACTAATTGCCCTATGGGCCAAGAGGCCCACTTACGCTGTGCGATGGGCTATTAGGCCGTGTTTGGCCAGACGGCCCAACAGCGCCCTGCGTCCGACCTGTGCGCCCGTCTTCAACCTTTCGCCGTCCCGTCGCTTCGCTAGTTCTTTCAGAACCTGCACGGACGCCGCCGTCGCTGGCTAAATGTCGGGGTCCTAGGGGAGGTACTCGCCGGACCCTATAGGTGGATCCGCCTCTAAGCTAAGCAGAGAGCAAGACCTCGATAGCTACC
Organism: Themeda triandra; assembly: GCA_018135685.1. Taxonomy (NCBI): domain Eukaryota; kingdom Viridiplantae; phylum Streptophyta; class Magnoliopsida; order Poales; family Poaceae; genus Themeda; species Themeda triandra. The sequence goes on along the minus strand of JAENPR010000081.1, from coordinate 993,780 downwards.
CCAGGTCCAGCCGATGAGATTCAGCGCAGAGCAAAGACCGCCTTACCAGTGCCTCCTCGTACATTCCGGGGAGCAGGATCTTGAAAAACTCGAAGTCGCTCCGACCTGCAATCTCCTCCTCCGCTCCAGCTCTGTAAGTGAGTAGAATTCAGGGAGGCACTATCTTTTTGCTGTCTCAAATATCTTATATATGAACAAAAAACAGCAGTGGATACGACCCCAACCCAAACCTGTTGGTGGCTGCCGTCCGCTCTCTGCTGGAGCCTCGCGGTGGCCGTGCAGCTCCAGTCGGCATGGCGTCGCCGTGAACTTTAGTATCCGGCCGCTCTCTAGCCTTTAGTCGCCGTCCTTTGATGGATCGGCAAGAAAGCAGAAGGCGAGAGGAAAGGCAGAGAGAGAGGGAGGGTACAAGAGGATGGGCACTGGACCGAGAGCGATGGCGGGCTGTATTGAGTGCATCCTGGAGCTTGCACAGAAAGAGGTGCTGGAGTAAGAGGTGGCTGAGCCCGCTTGATTGCCATATCGGTGATCAGGCTCAGAGCGCTCACATGGCACTGCTTGCCTCGTACAGAGTAATAACTGAGCTCACACAAATCATTTCTGAAGAAAGAATTGTCATATCTCAAACTTAATTACAGATCAATCCAGTTGGAATAGTATTCTCAAGAGTTTTTGTGCAAGAGTTTTGCCGCAATCAGTTCGTTTCCTACATGCTTCATGTAACTTACTTGTTGGAACTGGTCCATTGTGATTGGGTTGTGGTGCAGGGATGAATTCTTAAGAGCCGTGCAGTCTTTCAGAGGAGTAAGTTTTGCGGAAGCTGAAAATGCAAGTTGAGGTTGGGTGACAGGCTGTTGCAGTTTTGTTGTAGCTGAACAACAAATATCCAGTGCATAATACCTGACGAATTTTGTTGCCGTTCAGTGATAACGATTTAAGGCAAACTAGGTTAGTTTCAGAGGTAGGAGATGCTAAAGGAAATGAAAAACATGCTGTATTTTGTATCTGTTATCAATGGCTACATGCCTAAATCCTATTTGATTTATTTCACCACAGGTGCACAAAAGCGTAGGTGCTAGCATTGGACATGAGAAAGAAATTTTCTGCAGCACCCATGTTCTACTGCGGTGTGAGTTTGTGTTCCAAACAGAGCATCCACCTTTACTCTAGTCATAAAGGAGAAGAGCATCATAGGAGGATACGATTGTGACACCCCCATACTTTTTTGTAGATTGGCAAATAGTAAGAAGGTAAAAATACAATACAGGACCACACTAATCATTTTTTTTGGGAACAGGACCACACTAATCATTTTTCTCAATCACGCAAAAGACTTGCGCGTTTTCTATATTAAGAGAAAGAGTTTTTACAACGGAGTGATTACAGATTTACAATAAGCTCGCGCCCCGGAAGAGACCACACTAATCATATAACAGTGTTCTTGAGTGCATGCACATGAAAGCAAAGGTGAGGGGTGGGGGACTGAAATGAGATCATGGTAGAAGCTGTAATAAGTTAGCTCATGTTTGTGCTCGCTCGATTGGTAGATCGTGACAATCAAGTGGTAGAGTGGCTTATAACCCTATCCGATCTCACGGATATCATAAGCAATGATTGTAATCTTGTTCATGATTAGTGAAGCTCGAGTTTCCCTAAAAAATTCTATTTTCATCGTCCCGCTTTCAAAACCATGTTAGGAGTAAATTTAGGTGGTTTTAAAAGTTGGATGAGATCAGAATCATTGTCTTTTGGTTGGGTGAGGTAAATCAAGCGGCGAAAATTGATAGATGTTAATTTTTCTTATATATATGCAAATAGTCCCTGAGTCTCGTCGCTCAGGCCCACGGCGCACACTAATTGCGTGTTTGACGGAGCACTGTTATTCTGCTGGGCTGACCAGTCTCCGAGGACTGTCAGAATGAAGATTTGGAAAGACCGTCAGAATGAAGATTTTGAAATGGGCCACCAACCCCAAATTTCACTGTTTATACTACAAAAGTAATGGTGCAGTCAGGAACAAAAATTAATTAATTCCTCTATAGACTGGCATCAAACCACGTACTTACTGATAGTTTAGACTTGAGGTCGGTCTTTCTCTCTCTCTTTCAACCGTCCTCCGTCTGAATCACTTCTGAGTTCAGGACGGACTAAAAAGCCACGTAGACTAACCGAAGTCATTTCGAAAGCTTCTCAGCAAGCTCCTTGCCACGACGTAAAACAGACCGGAATTCTCGTGCCTGCCGTCAACGGTCGAGTTGTGTACTTTACCCAATCACCTCCACTTCCCGCGTTCGCCACGGTGGGCGTGCCCGTGCACCACGCCACCAGCGACGCCAGCGCCACGATACGAAAACAAACTCGCCGAGGCATGGAGGCACCACGCCGGTACCTCCCCGGCCTGCTGCTTGCCTGCTACTGCCTACTCCTGCCCAGCGCGGCCTCACAGCCCTCCCAGCCGCCGGCGGACGAGGCGCGCCTCCTGCTCCAGATCAAGCGCGCGTGGGGCGACCCGCCCGTGCTCGCCGGATGGAACAACGCCGCGGGCGCACACTGCTCGTGGCCACACGTGCGCTGCGACGCGGCGGGCCGCGTCACCAAGCTCACCCTCGCGAACGCCAACGTCTCGGGCCCGTTCCCGGACGCCGTCGGCGGGCTCGCGGGCCTCACGCACCTCGACGTCTCCAACAACAGCATCGCCGGCGTGTTCCCGACCGCGCTGTACCGCTGCGCCTCGCTGCGGTACGTCGACCTCTCCCAGAACTACTTCGGCGGCGAGCTCCCCGCGGACATCGGGCGCCGCCTGGCGGCGACGTTGAGCACGCTGGTCCTCAGCGGCAACGAGTTCAACGGAACCATCCCGAGGTCGCTCTCCCGCCTCCTGAACCTCCGGCATCTCATGCTGGACTACAATCGCCTCGTCGGCACTGTCCCGCCGGAGCTCGGTGCGCTGACGAGGCTGAGCACGCTGGTCCTCAGCGGCAACGGGTTCAACGGCACCATCCCGAGGTCGCTCTCAAGCCTCCTGAACCTCCGGCATCTCGAGCTCGACAACAATCGCCTCGTCGGCACCGTCCCGGCGGAGCTCGGTGCGCTGACGAGGCTTCAGACGCTGTGGCTGGCGTTCAACCCGTTCACCGCTGGCGAGCTGCCGGCGTCGTTCAAGAACCTGACCAGTCTAGTCAGCCTCTGGGCGAAAGATTGCAACCTCGTCGGCGACCTCCCGAGCTATTTAGTGGATATGCAGGAGTTGGAGATGCTGGACCTCTCTAACAACTCGTTAACAGGAAGCATACCTCCAGGGATTTGGAGCCTGAAGAAATTGCAAACGATAACAATATTCAGGAACAACCTCACCAGCGACATGGTCGTCGACGATGGCTTTGCTGCAAAGAACTTGACCATAATTGATGTCTCCGAGAACAACCTCAGTGGAGTCATCCCGGAAGTCTTCGGGCATTTACAAAACCTCAGACAATTACACCTCTTCAGAAATAGCTTTTCAGGCGAGATACCAGCGAGCATCGGCCGGTTACCGTCGCTATGGACGTTGAGATTGTACAGTAACAATTTTACCGGCACGCTCCCGCTGGAACTCGGGAAGCACTCAGGTTTGGGTTATGTCGAGGTTGATGACAACGAGCTCACCGGCGCCATTCCAGAAGGGTTATGCGCCGGAGGCCAGTTCCATTTCTTCACCGCCGAGCTCAACCGCCTGAACGGCTCCATTCCAGCGAGCCTTGCCAACTGCACAACTCTGAAAACCCTGGCTCTAGCCAATAACCAGCTCACCGGCGACGTGCCAGAGGCTCTATGGACAGGGACGCAGCTTCAGTTCCTAACACTACAGAGTAACCAGCTCACCGGGAGTATGCCGGCCACGATGCCTGCCAACCTTACGACGTTACACATAGGGAACAACCAATTCGGTGGCAAAATTCCGGCTTCAGCAGCTACGCTCCACTTGTTCACGGCCGAGAACAATCAGTTCTCCGGCGCGATACCGGCGAGTCTTGCCATGCCGCTGCTGCAGACACTGAACCTGTCGGGCAACCAACTCTCCGGCGCGATCCCCAAGAGCGTTGCTAGTCTGAGGCAGCTGACGTTTATGGACGTGAGCAGGAACCGGCTCAGCGGCGCGATCCCGGCAGAACTGGGCGCCATGCCGGTGCTCAGCGTCCTCGACCTTTCGTCGAACGAGCTCTCCGGCGCCATACCTCCGGAGCTTGTGCAACCAAACCTCAACACCCTCAACCTGTCCTCCAACCACCTCAGCGGCCAGGTCCCGACTGGGTTCGCCACGGCGGCCTACGACAACAGCTTCCGCGACAACCCCGGCCTTTGCACGGCGGCTCCGGGACCGGGACCCGGCTACCTCGCCGGCGTGCGCGCCTGCGCTGCGGCGGAATTACAGGACAGGGGCTCTTCCCGAGGCGTCTCACATGCACTCCGCACGGGCCTCCTCGTCGCCGGCGCCGTGGCCCTCGCCGCCGCGGCCTTCGCTCTGCTACTCGTCCGTGACATCAGGCAACGGCGGCGCGTCGTGGTCCGGGACGAGTGGAAGATGACGCCTTTCGTCCAGGGTCTGGGCTTCGGGGAGGCATCCATACTCCGGGACCTGGCAGAGGAGAACCTCCTCGGCCGCGGCGGCTCCGGCCACGTGTACCGCGTCACCTACACCCACCGTCTCAGCGGGAGCGCGGGCACGGTGGCCGTGAAGCGGATACGGATCGCCGGGACGCTGGACGAGACGCTACAGCGCGAGTTCGAATCGGAGGCGGCCATCCTCGGCAGCGTCCGGCACAACAACATCGTCAGGCTACTATGCTGCATCTCCGGCACCGAGGCCAAGCTCCTTGTGTACGACTACATGGACAACGGCAGCCTGGATCAATGGCTGCACGGCCAACGCCATAACGCCAGCGCTGATGGGCTCCTTACGGCTAGCAGGGCGCCGCTGGACTGGCCGAAGAGGCTCAGCGTGGCCATCGACGTCGCGCAGGGGCTATGCTACTTGCACCACGAGTGCTCGCCGCCAATCGTTCACCGCGACGTCAAGACGAGCAACATCCTGCTGGACTCGGAGTTGAGGGCCAAGGTCGCTGACTTCGGGCTGGCCAGGATGCTGGTGGAGGTCGGGGCACCCAAAACTATGTCCGCCGTCGCTGGGTCGTTCGGCTACATGGCTCCTGGTATGGATTTCGGCCCTGTCCATTTTGCTGAGTTCTGTAATGTACAGAATTCTGTACAGAATTTTGCTGGGTGCAATATTTGCTGTATCAAATTCAAATCAAACGCTGCGTGGTTATATGCAGAGTGTGCTTACACGAACAAGGTGAACGAGAAGGTCGACGTCTACAGCTTCGGCGTCGTTCTCCTGGAGCTCACCACCGGCAAGGAGGCCAGCGCCCGCGGCGAACACGGCTGCCTGGCGGAATGGGCGCGGCACCACTACCAATCAGGGGGGAGCATCCGTGATGCCACAGACAAGAGCATCAGGCACGCAGGGTACTGTGAGGAGATCCTGGTCGTATTCAGGCTAGGCGTTCTGTGCACCGCAGATATGCCGTCGTCGCGGCCAACAATGAAGGACGTTCAGCAAATCTTGCTCAAATGCAGCGAGACGACGCACCAGAAGAGCAAAATGCAGAATGGCCAGGAGTACGAAGCGGCTCCTCTCCTGCTGCCGCAGCAACGCAGTCGCCGGAAACAGCCGTCGAATGGAACAGGAATTGACATCGAAGAAAATGGTGACTTCGACAGCACGGTCTAAGAAGAACCGAACATTGCACATGCCAGTACAGTAAGCCTGGACAGCCTCAGTCAACAGATATAGAGATACTTACTTCTGTTAGTACATTTTTAAACACTATAGCTTAGAGCTGTGCATCATAACTTGTCACCATGGCCTTTGTGGGGTTTCAGACTGTAAATTTGTATTCAATCACACATACATTAGACCAATCAAGCACAACAAGCAAATATTGTAGTTGTTTCTGAAATAAAGGCAGGAGCTCTGCATAAAACAATGAGAAAGATTATATATCATTTGGTCCCCTCACCTCTCTCTTTATTTTGGAAGACAAGATCACACAGATAAGAACTGGTTGTTTTGTGATACTGCATCATAATACAAGCTTCAAGGGATTGGGGAAAAAAAGAATCGGCAGGAATGGAACGGCTTATTCAGACCTCCGCTTCCACTTTTTTCTGCCGTTGCTAATTGCTAGTGATAATGTACTCCAAGCTCAATGGCACCATCCTAGCTATATTCTGCTGCTGAGGCAAAAAAAAGAGATGCGAACCGCACGAAAGGGGTTCTCGATTGAAGGGGAAATGGGAGGAAATAAAAAGGGTTACACTAGGAGCTGACCTCCTAGAACTATGCAGCTTCAGCATACTGTGAGTGTGAGGCTGCAAGAAGTGCAGCTCCGATTCCTGAGCCGTCGTTGGCCAACTTGACAACAACCGATGAGGCAACCTCCTCACCGAGCAGGTCTGTGAGCGTCGCTTCTAGGCAGGCACTGAACTTCTTGTAATGCTCGTATAAGCCACCATCAACAGCAACTACAGTCCTTTGTTGACTGAAGTCACTAAGCAATTTATCTTTGCCCAGCTTCTTCAGAATACCATATATACCAGCAGCAGCCAAGCGTGCACCTCTCTCTGCGACGAGGTCGCACACATGAAGAGTAATGTATCTTGCTTCGAGTGAAGTATCAGGAACCTAAAATAAGTACAAAATATAACACATAAGGAACCAATTTTCATTGAAGATTGTATCTAACAATACCCTTTTTTGAACATTTGTATCATCATTACCCCCAGAATATCCTTCAGCTTAGCTCCCAGGTGTTTGAGATCATGTGAGGTGTCATGATGCATGGCTGACATATCTGGCGTCCTGCCAATTTCATTCAGAAAAACTTTTATTGTTACACAAGACTTATTTCTACTTCACAAGTTTGTTGGATAACCTTTTTAAGTAATCTATGATATATGGTAAACAACTTGGAGCATGTGCTCATACAAAAAGATCTACACTAAGAAATGGAATTAGAAAATCATGATTGCCATTTTCACTTCTTCAGTTTCTTCTTAAGATTAGCCTACGGGTGGATTTTAAAGGTCTATATGGGCAGTGCAAGGAGAAATTTGACTTCTTTTTTTCATTACTCTGGGAGTAAGCTGAGAATTTCGTATGTTCGGGACTACAAAGATCTTAACATCATCCAAAAGAGGTGGATTTGCAAAACTGCTGATCAGATTCTAGGGTGAGCAGTTTGGTAGGGCTCCTCTTTTTTCACTGAAAAAGGGTTCCAAACGGCTCGTCCGCAGGAGCCGGAGCCGGAGAGGAGCCCTACCAGACGGGGCCTCAGCTTCATTCATAACTTAAGCTGAAAGTGGCAATTCCAATTTCCAAGATATAAAAGATCAGGGATTAAATTTTGTAGGCCACATGCTTAAAAAAGACTGAATAAGGACATTGCACCAATACCTCTCAGTTTAATTTAACGATTGCCCATGTAAATAAACATTTTAAAGAAAGTGAGAGGAACATTATCAAAGCCTCAAGTCTTACGACTTCAGTTTCCAATCTGGAGCCTCTGTGGGTGAACTTTCTGATTTCGAACTTTAGATGTACCGTAGAACTCATAGTATAAACTGCCCAAGTATATCTGCAATCTATCAAAATGTTTGGACTCTAGGTTGTGCACCTTATAGTTGATTCTGGATCTTTTTGTGTATCCTACAAATATAAGAAAATCAATATCGTGAGTGGATGAGATGTGAAAGCAAACCTCAGTACAAATAGCTGTTCCAATTTCGGAGGAACAACATCCCCAAACAATGAAGCATCATGAGCCAGTTTCAGGAGGATCCTCCGCACAATTTCTCCAAGATACATTCCAGAAATCATCTTTTCATATATCTGACAAAAGAGTACATAGGTTATGTTCAAGTTCAACACCCAAATATTTTACGCCATAAACATATAAATAGGTGCACACCCAGGATTTGAACCCTGCTGGGTGGAGTCATGTACACATGACTCCACCAAATATATAGTTATTAGAACAATAGATTAATGGTTTTGCTATTCATCAGTCACCTTTGCCCCTTAAAATCTGCAACCTTTTGGACAATTGGATCTGTATTCTGATAGGTGTATAATCTGATTGGATTTGATCCAGTACATAAAAATGTGCGACTTAAACTAGCAAAAAAAAAAGAATTATAAAATAAACAGCTGCATAGATTAAATAGGCATACCTGCTCACCAGGGTTCAAACTTTCGAAGTCCAGGGATTTATCATACTCTGATCTTGGAAGTTTATCTGACCTGAAGTTTCCCCATTCCATGTTGATTACCTGTAGCGTTCCAAAAGAACCAAATGCTACATCATTAACTAGTGAGAAAATAATAAAATACAGAAGGCCAAACTTATGTTGGATGAATACGATTTAACAAGACCCAAAAGTTCATTTAAAATAAAAACTCGACCAACCTAGTAGGAACTAGGTGGCAATGTAAACAGGAATAAGAGCATATACACCCAAATTCGAGAGAGGAGTTGCATTGAGTAGTGGGGGCATGGGGCGCACCGCGCACAACCACACCTCGCACCAACTGAGCTAGCTCAGTTCCTCCAAAGACTATTAAAATTCCACTCACTTGATTGAAGTTAAACACTAACCATATTCCCTGATCTAGGCAGTAGTCCGTTCCATTTAGGAATCGCATTTGCATGTTCCACATAAGCTGCATTTGTGCCAGTGCCCAATATTACAGCAGTAACAACATCATTATCAGCATATATCCCACCAGCCAATGTGCCTACGGTATCATTAACCTGTACAAAAATGTTACCTGTCAGTTTATCTTATGTTGTCTTTACTTCTAATGTGTCCAATGGACCTTTGCTAGATATCAAGATAAAGTATCTCAAGAAACTGAAAGGAACATCGGAAGGCAAAAAGAAATGGGAAATTCTATAGTATAGGTGTAAAACATAGGGCATGCAATGCGAATACTTGAGATGATAGATAGTGAACAAATTAATTTAACTACCAGAGCTGCAACTTTCATATCAAGACCCTGCCTTTCCATGGCCCTACTCAATTCAGCAACAACATCTTCTCCAACCTGCTCATAGGAATCAACAAAATCAATACTGTCTTTTAATGTAGGACAATTCACAGTTGGCACAAACATCATGAATCTTAAGTCATAGATCCATTTTCAATGAAAAAGTAGGGCTATTTGTGCTGGAAGTTCCACCAAAAAAAGCAGCATGAATAGGTAAATACTACTCCATTGTCAATTTAATAAGATGTGTCAAAATGAAATGCACAAGCTAAATTGACACATTGTATGGTCAAGAAAAATGTGTAGTAATTAGATAGAAATCCATATCTTGGTGTCATAGTCAGCTTCTGGTCAAGGCACTGGTATAAGTAATGTAGACAACAAAGTGTAAACAAATAGCATTCTTGCTTTTACCGTGCCATTGATGGAAAAGCCTTTGGTCCACTTAATTAGAGTCCCTGATGATATAGATGTTTGGTGCACTGGGAAAGAAAAGGTGAAACCAAGTTCTCTCTGCTTGCCATTTGGTAGGTGGAAATCTTCTCCTTCAGTCCGCACAAATTTTTCCAACTCAGCAGCAATGAAATCAAACAGTTCCTGTAATCATGCTTTGAGAAGTGTCAGTAAAGTATGCTGATACAGGAGACATGAAACTAGTGGGGTGGCCCATGCAATTGCACAGATAGTATCAGATCTAAGTGTGTACCTTATTTATCCTATATGTTACAAAACAAAATTTTTGTATTTAACTTTTCTACATAGTTGTATATAAGTTATGAAATTTTGTTTTATACATTTTTTCTGCTTAAGTTTTGTACATAGGAATTTGTACACATTTTTTTTTGTATAGCAACAATAGTTGAGAAAGACGTGACCAGGAAAATCAAACGCCCGAGAAGGCATCTCGCACGTGGTTGCTGATGAACCATGTTTGTGACGAAATAGCCGAAAAGGGAAAGCATCGCTCATGGGGAGCAACTGAGCAAGTAGACAATCAAAGTAACATTTAGCTAAAAAAAGGCAAGGGTGACACTTCATCGGATTGACCATTACTAGGCTGCTGATGAACCATGTTTGTGATGAAAATCGCTAAAAAGGGAAAGCATCGCTCATGGGGAGCAACGGAGCAAGTAGACAATCAAAGTGACGTTTAGCTAAAAAAGGCAAGGGTGACGCTTCGTCGGATTGACCGTTACTTGGTTGCTGATGAACCATGTTTGTGACGAAAATGGCCAAAAAGGGACAACATCACTCATGGGGAGCAACTGAGCAAGTAGAAATCAAAGCGACGTTTAGCTAAAAAAGGCAAGGGTGACGCTTCGTCGGATTGACCGTTACTTGGTTGCTGATGAACCATGTTTGTGACAAAAATAGCCAAAAAAGGACAGCATCACTCATGGGGAGCAACTGAGCAAGTAGAATATCAAAGCGACGTTTAGCTAAAAAAGGCAAGGGTGACGCTTCGTCGGATTGACCGTTACTTTTGTTACAAGTGAGTGACTACTAATTAGCAACGCTCCAAGGTGAGTTGCAGCATTGATCTCTTAAATGCATTACCGTGTGCGACAAACTTGTGCATTACCTAAACTTTATTGTCTTTTTTTTTCATTTTGTTTCATCATTTTTCAAATAATTGCAGAAGTGGGATGATAGAGAAGTATGCATGGGGAATTCTCGGTTAATTTTTTTATGGCAATAGTGGGTAATTTAACTATGCATAAGGGTAATGGGAATGGTGGCAATGTGTTTTCCTTTTTTTTTTCTTATTTGGCATAGCTTTGAGACGAAGCATGGCTACTTCTTTTGTTAGTTAAATTCGAAGATAGTACAAGCACTCACCGTAGAAGTTCCAACCATAAGATGAGGCGGAATGGAGACCTCTTCATATTGTTGCTTCACGACCCGTTTTTCCCTTCCTCCAAGTTGAACTCGTATGACACGAAAGTTGGTCCCGCCAAGGTCCAGTGCATAAAACAGTCCATGTTCATCACTGCAGGATGACACAAATCATTAAACAAGATAGTAACAGCAGTTGAGACCATAAAGGAAGACTTCACGAAGTAAGAACCACATGTTTCATCAGCAAATTATGCTATATAAATGTAGCTGGCTGTAATTATGCTCTTTTTATGTTCCTTAATCTCTGCTCTGGTTCTGTTTTGTTCTGTATTTTTTTACTGCAACCATATTATATCTGGGATAGATCCAACTATACAGTTTTTTTTTTTTTTGTGCAGTAATGACATAGAAAAATATCGTGTGTCCACGATTACAAAGGGTGACTGCATGTTACATGTTTCAATATAATAGTGCCAAACATTTGGTGACAGAGGCAGTACCGGAAAGGTGGTGCCAATATTCAATGAGACTTTAGACATTAGCCATGACGTCGTAGAAAGGACGATAACATGGTCCTTCCTGGAGGTGAGTCCAACATGTAGCAGGTACAGCCAGAAACACGAAAACTTCATTTATATTTATTAAAAGAAGACATTGTAGTTTTGGAATGATCTACGAGGCTGGGACAATTTAAAAATCGAAACGATAACTGTTCGCCTTTACTACCATAGTTACCTTGCCAACCCAAATAACATGTAAACGGATTTACACTCAAACTGAAGATTGGAGGCCGAACGCATTCAACAACATGCGAAGCAAAAAAACGAAATATAAATCACACAAGCTCTACAGATGATAAACAAGGCCTCGCTTTCCTACCAGTACCAGAATCAACAAAACCGTAACAAGATCAATCAGACACACTCCATCGCCCGTCTGGTTCCACTCGAAAGTCGAAACCACGTCAAAGCACCGTATCCAATCTGGGACAGACCGACATTTCCACCTAATCGAAACCTGAATAACCCAGCGGCGGATCGATCGGAAGAAGACCGCGCAACACAAGAACAACAAGAAACGAACACTGTGGGCCGCGGGCCTGTGGCCACACCCGCGCGGAGGCAGAGGATCCCTTTTCGCTTACCCGGTGGGGAGGTTGTCGACGTAGCTGATGAGCATCTTGAGCGGCGCGTGGGGCTCGGCGCGCTCCATCTCCTCCACCATGGCGTCGGCGATGCCGCGGAGCAGCGAGGTGGGCGTGGAGAAGCGCTGCTCCACCTCCTCGATCACCGCGGCCGCCTTCCTCTTCCTCTCGTCCTCCGCCTCCCCGCCGGCGCCTCCTGCGCGACAGCGACACCAGCGCCACCCCCGCGACCGCCGCGGCCGCAGCCGCGGCGCCCACCACCACCGCCGTCCCCACGACCGTCGCGCCCTTCCCCATCGCGAACGACCGCCGATCGAGCCCTGGCTAGCCTCGCTCCCGACCGCGCCGCGCGACCAACCCAAGTAAAGTACGGGTGCCCGGATCGTGAGCTACGCCACTGCCGCTTGTCTCTCTCCTCGCTTCGCTTCTGTGTCTCTGGCTGGCTCTTTCTCCGCTCGGCGCTGCGGAAGCGGGGGAGTGGGAGTGGGACGACAGCCACGAGTTGGGCGTTTTCCCAGGGAATAAATCCACCTCGCCTTTTCGAACGTTTTACGGATGTACCCTTGCGTGTGAACGGCTGCGATTTATTTGTCCTGGGCGCTGACGGTCTGGATCCCCGTTCGTGGGATAAGGCCAAAAGGGGAAGGGTCATCGTGCATGGCATTCCCTCCCTGTGTTCGGGGATCCGAGTGTCTCAGGTCGTAATAAGAGGTGTTTCCTGAGGTTTTATGTGTCAAAAACTCGCGAGAGAGGTTAACGGTCGAGCGCAGGAGCAGAAGCGAGTGATATTTCCGGCGGAGAGCCAGGGGTGTGTCCGTAAAGTTACCAGCTAAATTACGCGCTAAAAATAATCAATCGCAGCTAACCCCCTCCTGTCAGGAACCTCGAACCCGCATGTCAAGCGCGATGGAGCGATTAGTTAGCCGTGTCCGAACGAGACAGAAGAAGAATGGGGGCACGTGCGGGAGGGCCCACGGAAGGTGGAGCTGACGTAACGACACGAGCGCTGACGCTGACGTGTCGACGCATTGACGGTTGCGCCGATGGCCAAACAGCCATGCGGCCTTGCGCGCGCGGTGGCCACGGCGAGGAGTGGAGCCCGCCATCTCGCGCGGCGTTGGGGTCAACGACCGCCGCGAACGGCGCCCACACGTGGTCCGTGGCATCTCGCAAACCGACAAAACACAGCGCCTCGGCAGTCGGGCCAGACGTCACCGACAGGTGGGTCCCGCTCCACGTCCTTGACGAGGTGCGTCCGACCCACGGGCACGGTTTTTTTTACCGGTTTACCGTGGTAACCGGACGGTTTACCGACCGTCCGGTGAATCGGACCGGTTCGGTAAGTCCCAAATTCAAATTTCAATTTTAAAAAAAAATGCTGAAAAATTCTTAAAAATAGTTCATGATTTATAAAACACAATGGTGTCAAAATTATTTCAATTTGAGTTCGTTTAGTATTTATTTAGACATTTAGAAGTTTGAAAAAAAGAAAAAGAAAAAATACACCTGCCCCAGTTAAGGCCCATTAAATCATGAAGGTCGAAAAACATACTAAACACACTCAAATTTGAGTAATTTTGACATCATTGGTCTCTAAAAATCATGAAGTATTTTTAGAAATTTTTTTAGCATTTTTAAAAAAAAATTTGAATTTTGAAAAACCGCTCAAAAAACCGGGCGGTAAACCGCTCAAACCGGGCAATAAACCGGAGCCGAACCGAACAACAGCGAGGTTTGAATTCGAATTTGCAACCGAGCGGTAACCGGGCGGTTTCCGTACAAACCGCCCGGTTTACCGTGTCCGGAGGCCGGCGGTCGGGAGGCTTCGGTCGGTAAAAAAAACCGAGCCCACGGGTGGGTGCAAGGATGGACCGACCCAGGCCGCCGCAAGGCAACTGAGAAATGTTCATGGCCTCATGGTTTCCCGCCTCACAGTTTACCGCTATGGTGGAACCTTTGGCCATACACTGCACGCGGCTACTAATGGTGTCGAGCATCTTTGCGATGGCTTCCGGATTTACACCATTGGTCTGATCCAACACATTATTATCATAGGTGGTTGGAGCTTCCAGATCCACAATGACATTGTTCAGACTGGCCGATCCAACACATTATTATCATAGGTGATCGAGCTTTCGGATCTACACCGACATTGTCCAGACTAACCTAATCCGACACATTATTATCCTAGGCGACCGGAGCTTCTGGATCCTCGCTAACACCATTTCACACTAATCTGATCAAACACATTATTATTCTAGGAGCTGATCGGAGAGATCTTCCAAGATGCACATTGTTTGTTTTTGAACAAAGAGACGTATATTGTGCACCATTTTATTTTAATGCACTATTTTTTATAAATAAAGGAAGTAATTGAAAAGCCAACTTTAGGTACACGTTTGGTTGATGTTCTGCTTTTTGTCTACGGGAACATAAAATTTTCTAAAAGTTGAACCAAATATTCAATACAAGTTCTTGGATCAGATTTGAGATGGTTAACCATGTCCAATAAAGACAAAGTCAACATCAAAGTTGCAGTACTCAATAAGATCTATAACTTTGTAGCTAATAACTTTTTCATTTGAGATCGTTTGGAGTGTCAATTATACAATATAACATTTATAAGTTGCATTTATAATCACATACGTTGTAGTTGCATGATGTTAATGTCTTGAGTTTAAATTCTAATCAAAAGCACTTTTTTATTTTTTTTTACTACTTAGCAGTACTGACTATGGGAGTTACTACGTGGCAATAAATGGTTGTTCTGAGTGTGCCGGTAGTGTTAAGTTTTTTTTTTAACCTAATTGGAATTAGGATCCAATTCTTAGGCAATTTTGATGTCTAGCTTAGTGAGATATTGCACATTATTCATGACATATAAGCTTTGCCTTGCGTTTTTTTTTTCAATAACTGGCATTATGTTGGCCAATTTCTTTAGATAGAGAAGAAATACATTGTGTGAATTGCAAAGCCAAGATACTGTTACAATAATATATTAAAATGTTTATTATGGGGCGCACTTGCTGCTAACCTTAGCCAAACTAGGCACACAACACAATGTGCTCTACGTTTTTTACTTAACCTAACATGGTGAGTACAGAGAATGGACAGGCTGTCACCACTTGCCAACTATCACAATCTCTTCTCCTCAAAAAAACTATCACAATCTCTTGCCAACTATCACAATCTATCAGGAGGTTTAGTCATAAACACAGTTAAAGTATAGCAATGTAAGAGCACTCTTGCTAGTTATATGATAAGGACACAAAAACATACTGTTCCTTCTCCATTGTAATAACCGTATCAACAAAGGCCGGCCACCAACACTACCTCTCCCCGGCTGACCGGCTTCTTCTTTCCGGAGCTAGGCAGGGACTGCAATCAAGATTATCATATAACTAATCCAAGTATGAATTCCGCTACACCTTCGCGGGAAAAAAATCTACATGTGACATTTCTTACTTCAAAATTATTCACTCCTATATATGTACCTTAACGGCTCGTTAAACTTGGATGAAACATGAACAGTTGGGGGCTGGGCGGCTGGTATTGCAGTGGCCCCGTGGTTCCACGATTGGCACAATGGCACTCGTTAACGTCCGGGGTCCAATGTCACGCAGCTTTCGGGCATAACTTTGCTGCAGCATAGACTCAAGGAAGATGCTCTCTCTGTCGTTGTGCTTTTGCTCTTCTGAAAGCGAAAGCTCCTGTTCGTACAAACAACGGAGTCTGTCCTCGCAAAGCAAGTGATACAGTACAAGTGATAAGTAAACAATAGAAAGACTGTACTTGCAGAACGTGTGGATTAAAAGTCAGGCCACGAGACCTAACATGCAGGAACAGCTCAGCCTCATTGGCTGCTTTGTTTGGTTCACTCAGATGGCAAATGGCTGTCGACCGACAAATCATGTAAGAAGGTTTAGACTATCTGCACTCATCAACCTCTAAAATCCAACCTTTAAAGGAATATTCCGTTCTGGTCATCGAGATTCTCTCCTTAAAACCATTTTCTCCCGCACCCATCCATCCTCAACACCAGCCTCTATCCATTGTGGGACCCACTTGTAAGATTTTTTTTCTGTTTTCTTTTTTCTCTTCCCTTTTCTTTCCCCTTCCCCGCTTTATCCATTTGACCGACGGAGGCCAGCGGCGGAGCTCGCGGCCGGCCGCGCGGAGCTCGCGCGGCGGCGGCTCCCCGCTCTCCTCGCCCGCCCACCGCCCGCGCGCCCGGCGCGTGGCCACGGCCCCCCCTCGCCTCGGCCCCCTCCTCGGCCTCGAGCTCCATGGCCGACCGCGAGCGCGAGCTCGCCGGCGAGGTCGCGCGGCCGCGAGCTCCACTCCCGGCGCAGCCATGGGGAGCGGAGGCGCCATGGGGAGCTCCACCGCCCGCGTCGTCGCCGTCTATGGCCGGGAGCCCGCCGCCGAGCGCGGCGGGCGACGCCGCCACGGCCGAGCCCGCGAGCGCGAAGGCCGCCGCGGCGTGGGCGCGCGACTCCGCCCGCTCCGCTCCTTCTCGCCGGCTCCTTGCTCATCAGCTCGCGGACGGCGACGACGAGTATCCATGGCGCCTCCTCCCTCCTCCGGCCACTCTCTCTCCTCGAGCGGGCCCCCTGCAGCTCCTTTGCGTATCGGCCGGACAGACGCGACAGACAGCGGACGGCGCGGCTTCCGCAAGCGTTGCGGAAGTGCTTGTGTAGCCCGTCAGCGTTTTTGGAACGCAAAACCTTTTGCGTTGGCCTTTACAGGTCTCCAAAGGTGCCTGGTCTTACAGATCGACACGTTTCACGAGTGACGATACTTGAAGATTTGTGTTATTTTATTGCATTTTATGTGTAAGACAAAAAGGCTGGAAAAAATAGCATCAATGATCGAAGAAGATGTTTTAGGCCTTGTTTAGTTCCTTAACTCACCCCCAAATTTCACTACGCATCTTCATATTCCCCATCACATCAAAATGTCGGCACATGCATGGAGTATCAAATGTAGATAAAATCAAAAACTTATTACACAGTTTTATTGTACTTTGCGAGACGAACATTTTGAGACTAATTAGTCAAAATTTGGACAATTTTTATCACATAAAAACAAAAGTTGCTACAGTGTGACGGGACGTGCACTGTTCCGAATCGGGGCTACCGATTCCGGAACTAAACAAGGCCTTAGTGACGAGAGAGGAATACGAGAATAAAATGATTGAATCCAGATGCGCATTCCTCAGCGGCCGGGTGGGGTGATACCGTGATAGCAAGGACCGGATACAAAGTCCCACTAGAAAAAAGAAAGCTAACACACACTACCATATGCTTGCCACAATGCAAAGTTTTTTCACCGCTTAGATCTGCTACTGTGCAGGAAAACCTTTACCTTTTGTCGCTGTCGAGATCTTGCAAGCTGCAAGGGCGTACGCACAACATCACATGCAGCTTGGAATTACTTAACTCTGAGCTGACAAACTTCGTGTTAACATTTCGATGAAATTTCATGTTCATAATTCAGTATGCGGTATCAGGCTGCGCTCTTAAAGGAAGTTGCAGAAATTGGGAGGGTCATCCTGTTCGGTACTATTCACAGCCTTTACAAAATTGCCATTCTTGTTCATGGTTTGGTCCCGAGCTGATCAAAGAAGTCGTTGGTTGGGATGACAGGAACAAGGTAGTTCCCAAAGAGAGAATCGAAGCTTTTATAGCTTCCAAGGCATCCCTCATGCTGCGCTTGAAGGACGGCAAATCTCTTTGCCTCTCTAACTTTGTTGAGATCAACTCTAGCTGGCAGCGAACCCGGAATCTGCAAAAGTGTTTGTTCACATCAAGAAAGGATGTTAGGAGCGTGTATCAAGAAACAGGAAAGAAAGCAGCCATTGTCAATGGACGTGTCAGGGCATACCGATGAGTTGGAAGATGCTACCGACTTGTCCTTGTCTAGGGTAGCTTGAGAAGGTCTGATCCTGTGTTCCAGAGAACAAAACAAATTATGGAATAGGCAACACGATAGTTATACAGTTGCTGCTTGTGAATTGGTAACTGTTAAATAAATGACTGAAGATAGAATAGATTTGACTGGTACTATACGGCGTCAAATCATCAACTAAATCACTTGTGTCATTTGTAGCCCACTCGAATAGCTAATGTATAATGTACTAACAGTAACAATGATTAAAAAAAGACACTTGATGTGAAGTTCAATAACAGAATAACTTGTTTTTGTCATGAATGAGTGAGAAGTACAAACCTATTTGGCTTCGCATAGCCATCTGAGAAGGAACTACAGAGCATGAATTTAATTGCGCTATGAGTTCCTTCTGTTATTTTAGGCTGATATGCCCTCCAGATAACCTGATACTGACACTTCAAAAATTTACAACACACAATGGAAAGTTAACTGACAGCATAGATGGTTCTCGTTCAATGGATTACGAAGCAGAAACCTATTTGACTTGCACAAGAGTCCTTAATGATCTACGGCTGCAGGAGACAAAATTGAATGTTCTATACGTTTATATGCTATAATACAGTCTACAGAGTACAATCCATAATTGGATTTGAGTTAACAGAGGCATGTAATAAATAATGGACGAAACAAAAGGAGTACTTTCCCCTTTCCTGGCAACAAATAGCGTTGCACAAGCAGTCAAGCAGAGTATTAGACAATACATACACAGCCAAATTGACTATTCAGGTTCAGGATCATGCAGAGTCTGAAAAAGAAAATCACTAGGACCATTAATTACGCTAAGAGTTCCTTTTGTTATTTTAGGCTATATTAACATATGCCTCTAGATAACCTAATACTGATACTTAAATTTACACACACAATGGAAAGCTAACTGACGAAATAGATGGTTCTGATTCAAAGAATTAATGAGGACAGTGACTAAAGAAGCAGCAGAAACAAATTTGACTTGCACAGCAGTCCTTAAGGATCTACGGGAGACAAAATTGAATGTTCTATTTTTTTTTTTTTTTGATGCTATATTTTTGAGTTTATATGCCATGCTACAGTCTTGCAATTGGAGTAACAATGGACACCTTTTCTTGGCAACAAATAGTGTTTCACAAGCAGTCAAGCAGAGTATTCGATAATACATACACAGCCTGCTTGACTCTTCATGCAAAGGGTCTGAAAAAGAAAATCACTAGGACCATGAGTATTTACACTAAAAAGAGAAACCACCCGTCCCCCGGGTCAACAATGCACTGTTCTTCTTCATACATGTGCCACAAATCACCACCTATGCTACTCAGCTATGGCCGATGCCCTAGCAGGTGCAGGCATATTGGCAGAAATGCAAAAGGAAGGTTCCATACGAATATGTAGGCTTTTGCCGAAATATTCACATTGCCACACTCCAAGGAATTCCCACTCCAAAGCCCCTTTTGAAGAACACCAAAACCTAACAACGTACGGGGATGCCCACGAGATGCCTAGTCCGGAATCCAACCTAAAAGAAACCTACGCCTGTAGCCATATCTACCCACTCCACTTCCACTATCTAGGACAGAACCTCTCCAACTCCACTCCACTCATCGAAACTAGGAGGGCAGCGCAGCTCGTTCGGACGAAATCAGGCATGGGCATCCACTAAATCGGAGCGTTGAGAACACGTAGCAGTCGCAACAAATATAGCTAGGAATCGCGCAAGAACTTGGGAGGGTGAGCAAATCTGGTACCTCCTAGGCGGCTCGATCTTCCGCCGCTTCGGTGGCGGCGGCGCCGCCGCCGCCGGGGTGGCGGCAGGGTCTGACCCCTCGGCCGCCATGGCACAGCCAGTTGCTTCGGTTCCCGGAGGCCCAGTTCTTTTCCTTGCTCGGTAGTACAATTGGGCTGAAAAGGGATACCTTTCCGAGCCCAGGATAAACCCATTAAAAAGTTCCCAGCTTGTTGCGGAACTTTGCCATTTCGGCCCAGCAAATTCAAGCAAAGCAACGGAAGGGCTCGTCGCATTTCCTACTCCAGCAGAGAGTGGATTTGATCGATAAGGGAGTGCGTAGGGAATCTTTATTTTCCAAAATCGTGTGCTCACCGTGCCATTATGTCCGGAAAGCACAAAATTATGAGCGCCAAAGACGTTGTATCGACGACATCTTTGCTTTTGGCGGGGGGTCGTTCTCTGTGCACGGTGCACAGTGTTGTCGAATGTCCTGAATGACTTGTCAGGTGTCTACATTGCATCTTTGTCGTCTTGTAATAATCAGATGAACGGTCGCCTTTCAGGTACCGATGTCCAACCATGTTTTTATCGTAACGATGCATCGCTGATCGGTTCAGCTCAACCAGAGCATTGCATCGGTCCATAATCCATTCACAATCGCAAGCGCACCGCACGGAGGCCTTAACTAACAGCTAGCGACCATCTAACATACGCCCTGAGAAGTGAGAACTGACAGGCAGGAATCTTGCATGCGTTGCGTCATTGCGTGTGCTTCGGTTCCAGTGATACAATTTCGTGCAGTTTACACAAGTTCTTACGCTTTCTGACGACGACCCGTCCTGCGCTCGTCCAACCTTTTACGTACTACCTTTCTAACGGTACGACTGCCCATCGACCAGAAGCAGCTCGCGCTGTCAGCGGACAGAGCTAACCGATGAAGCGCAGCCGCATAGGCCGCGGGACGCCGATCGAGCGGCACCGGCCAGGACGTGGGCACATGGAGCACGTCGCGCCGCGCGCCTGCGGCGTGCCTGTCCGGTGTCCGCTGGCGCACTGCGCGCGCGCGCACGTACGTGATGCGCGCACGTCGCGTACATAGCAGCTATGGGCTATAGCTGCTAGCAGAGACAAGGACGCTGGACGCCCCTACCAGAGATTAATTGCTTGATGGATGATTAATTGCTTCTTTCAGTCGCGTTACTGTGGCTGTTTCCATTTCTGTGTTTTCGTTCCCTCTGCACCTTTGCTCTATCAGTCTTGCCAGAAGGAGTGGATCAGAGATTTCTGTCCCTCTCTGCTTTATCATTCTTGCCAGAACGAGTGGATCAGAGATTTCTGTCTAAGTACACTTCTACAGTATCGTGCTTCGTACTGTAGGGGGCTCGTCAACGCCTTCCGGCAGAGGGTGGGCGTGCCCGCAGCCTACCGTGTACCCCATCTGCACGGCCCCCATCATCTTCCACCTATATGAGGACATTGGTATTAAGGTGGGAGATCTTGACTTTACAAACCGTGGGACAAAGGCAAGATGAAGGCGCGGACGGCAACATCTCGGGTTGCGATTTCTCTCGGCAATTTTGGACGCGAATTGGGTGGAAGGTTGAAGACATCAAGGCGGTAGAACAGCTTTGGTGCACTAAGGCATTGGATGGAATGCATAAGGATTGTCCTGTTCGTTTGGTCGTTTTTTTGCTAGCTGACTCGCTACTTCTAATTTGTTATGAGAGAAAAACATTGTTAAATTGCTGGCCTGTAATCGCTGGTAGACCAAAGGAACAAAGCGAAAATTGTACCAACACTAATACTCAAGCACAGCCAAGACGTGGTGTTCCGGGGCTCACCCAAGTGTGGATCGGCTAGTGGCGGCATGCAAGACATCGGCGCAACTCTAGCATTGTGGCCTTAAAAAAAACTCCCTCTTCTTTGTATTCGTCATTGGAGCTCGGTTGTTTTGATGTGATCTTCCACCTTTTCCCCTCTTCTCATTTTGTAACCGGTACTATGCCAAACTTGAGCCTCCACCGTTGATATAGGAGTCCAGTGTTTTGTGGATGCATCAACTTTGCCTGACCAACCGTCTCAGGCCACAAGAACAGCTGGTATAGGCATTTTCTTCGTCAACTCATAGGTTCAACCAGAGCAAATCAATCTACATTAAGGTGGCAATGACTTCAACTCACTCAGTAATCATGGCCGAGGCAGTTGCTCTTGCTCTCGCCACTATGATTGCTGATCAGCTACAGTACCACGTTATCAACATCTTCTCAGATTGCAGTCAGCTGGTGTGCTTCCTTGACTCTAAAGATCATTCCAACCCCCTGACTGGAGAATGAAAGTCTTCACGCAGATCGTTGATAACTTCATCTCCAGGCATCAGGTCAAGATTTCCAAGATTTCCAGGACTAGTAACACAGTGGCTGATAACTTAGCTAGAGAGGCACTTCAATTTGTTCAATCTTCTCAACAAGAGATTCAATTTACTTGTAACGCAAGTGCCCATAATCATCAGTGCCCTGTAATGGATGCACTGCTCCATGTAATCTCAAACTTTGTAAGGGTTATTGCAACTGCTAATATATTGATGTTTCTTGTAAAAAAAATGTTGATATATTCAGGTGGGGACTCATCATCCCTCGGTGTTCCGTTATATTTAATATAAAACCGTGGAACATTTCAAACTTTGTGGGTGCATACCAATAGCACTGCACGTCTGCACACTTAGGGCAGTGGCCACATCGATCCATCAGGTCGGCACTATATACTCCGGTCGACGTCCTACCACCTTTTTATTAGTTGGCAACGAGAAATTATTTTAACTGTTCTAGGACCAAACTCATGATCCTGAAGGACTGAAGGTGTTACACTGTTGCTAGGAGTACAGACGCACGGCGCACCATAAATTCAGCACACTGCCGATCGTGGCGAGCAGCCGAGCATGCAGTTCCAGGCCACCAGCGCCGTGCACCCGTGCTGCCATTCACCACGATGGAGTACAGATGTTGGTAGCCTGAAAAGGGTCACGTCGCCTACTAGCTCGGACCTGGAGTACTGGCAATGCGTGCACGGTCAGGCACGGAAACTTGTCTGCGCAGCACGGCATGTGGAAATCACGCTCGGCTGCTTACCGGTACGATGTGATTGATTTGGTTTCTCGGCGTCTGTCAGCTTCTTTGTTTCCTTTCCTAGCATCCTAGGCGCGGCCATGTATATATCATAGAGTTGTCTAAAAAAAAAAAGCTAGAAATATGATTCTATCTCCATCACATCAAATATTGTGACGTATCATTTTGATGTCTTAAATGTTGGTAAAATAATTAATTAATTATACAGATTAGTTGTAAATCACGAGCGAATCTTTTGGCTGGTTATGTGGTATGATTGGATAATATTTGTCAAATACAACAACTGTCATTCTAGGCTAGAAATATGACCATCTAAACAAGGCCATAGTAGCCTTTAGATGATATAAATATGAGAGAGAATACTCTTACGATTTTTTTGACATAAATTCTAACAGTTTAGAGCAGTTTTCATCCATCCATCCACAAAATAATTCAACTATAGTTCAAGTTTGATCCAATTAACCGTGAATACAAGTCGTGGATCGGCTCTTCCCGGCTATTCAACCGCAAAGACGGCAACACAAGGTCAGCTCCTAGATCGTGTCGTGATGTCATTATTGATTGTTTCTTTTATATAATATCGACTTAGAGATCTTCTCACGATAGTCCATGGCTATGTTACCTTGACCTCCTACGACGCTCTTTAAAGTATGTTGCATGTTTATCAAACTCTTCTTCTTAATATAATGATACACAAAATTTTGCGATCCAAAAAAATACTGTTCACATTTATATCTTCAAATTAATTTTTATGAATGTATATTTTATAATGAATCTAATATTATTTATCTTCATTTTTTAATAAATTTATTTGTTAATTAAACTTTAAAAATTACTAATAATACACAACATATGAAATAATTAATTACTATGGTAGCTGCGGGCATTGACGTGATATTATGTACTTGTAAAGATTAATTATATCCTTTCTAGTACTTTAATACTACTTCTATGAAGTGACTGCTTTAGATATCGAAGTATGACTAGATTAGATTGTGCTCTCCGGTAGAAATATGACAAGATATTTTAACTTTTCTTGATATATAATTTATACACATAGATATACACTATATTTAGATATATAATAAGATAATATATCTTAAAAATTACGGGTCCCTTTGGTTCGTGACCACGACGTGCCATGTCATGATTTTCTTACCGATTGTTTAGTTCACTGCCACAACTATAGGATACAACACTTTATTTGCACCCTTGAATCCTTGATACATAGTAAAAATAAGATATCTGTAAAAGCTAAAACATCATGCAATTTGAAACATCGGGTCCCAGCTCCATCGGAGCCGGACTCGCACGCTTGCCGCTTACCTGATCCGGTGTAGTCACGGCTGACTGGCTTTCCCTGATCGGTGACAGGAAACTGGTGCACGTACAGTGTGTAGATACTACGACTCCCTGTCTCCTATACATCGAGCAATACGGCAATCACTACGAGTGGTACTTATGCAAAGCCGACATTGTACGTACGGTGGATGTAACGACAGGTTGGCAGCGAGTGTGTTTTCTGCAATTTAGGGGCAGCAGCGACAGCATGACAGCGCGCCCGCTTTCGTAGCTAGAAAAAGGAGAGAAAACGAGAGGCGACAGCAAGTCAACATGGACCATCAACCTGTGTATGTTTCGGTGGTTGCCGGTAATGTCTCTCACCAGCAGCGGAGAATTCTTGCTCGAGGCCACATAAAGACGCATGCAGTTTTAGGTACACACAGCAGCTGATGCTAATCGTGAACGTGATCGAACCATAAGCATAAGCTGTTGTCCGATCCGCACCCCACGCACTCGGTTTCATCCACGATCGTGACTGTATGGGCATGGGCGAATGGCGGCAGGTCGCTGTCGTTTTCCAGGGAACAACAGATACGTACGTACGAGTATATAGGACTATATATTGTTGATGTTGTGTTTGCACGTTACATCTAAAAGCTTTGCTAAACAGGGAAAACTTATTACCAGCAGTGCACCACTAAACATGTCGTTATCTTATCGGTTATCTAGGCCACAAGTCTTGGAGCCCACATGGGGTGGTTATGGTGTCAAAAAACGAGCCGATATTTGACGATGCACAGCGTTCGGTGCGGATTGGAGCAGCCGTGCAGCAGGTCAAAGAACCTGGGGGATATTCATCATTCCATAAAAAGATTTTCGGGATCCACGGACAGTAACTGTAGCTTCGTCGCCTGCTCGACTGTGTAGTCGCCGTACGCATCCTGCCAGTGAGCAGGCGCACTAGACGAGAGGTAGTACAACCCATGTGTACACCGGCGCACAGTGCACTGCACGCGACGCCTGCCCATGCAGCTCAGCAGCTCTCCCGTTGCCGTCCTTCAAGCCCTCTGTCTCATCCACTGCTTGTACCACCTCTGATCGTTGACCATTCAGGTATGGAGGTTAGCTAGTCAGTCCTCGGTAGCCCGTAGCCCGTCAAGTGCCTCGTGGCGTGCCGCAAGCAAACGACGATTTATGGGCCGGCATCGGACGTGCTGTCCTGGCCGCGGCATGACCGGTAACCTGCAAAACATTTTACTACTGCTACCGCTCAGTCTTCTCTTCTCCTGCGGCGACTTTCTCTGCGCGCGATCAGAGACGGTGACACGCGCGCGCGATCAGAGACGGTGACACGGCGGCCATCATCGAGCACGGCATAGAAGGGGCCCCGGGCAGAAGAAGCCAGCAGCCATGACCGCGGCGGGGTAGCAAAAGTGCCCGCCCCCGAGCCCGGAACAAGTGGGCGGCTTGCCAGCAGCCCGCAGAGCGGATGCCGCTCGCCGCCGCGTGGGTACTTCCAAGAGGAGACGCCGCTATCCCAATCCCTGTGGGCGCCCTCGAAGACAGGACCGGCCGGTGGATCTTGGCGTCACCGAATCGCCCGGCCGATCTCTGATCCCCCGGTCCCCGGCCGCGCTCACCGCCCAGGCGCCGGCCGGCCGTTCAAGGTGTAACCCATTGCTTTGCCGGGCACTGACAGTTAACCGGCTCCCTTCTTGCACCGTTTTTACTCGTCGGGGTGGTGGGCATGCATGTGTGCCTTGGCAGGGCGGGAGTCGCAACAGTACGCGTCTGAGCTGGTCGTTTGGAAGATCCCGCCCCGCGCGCTTTGTTGGCTTGCAGCAGAGCGGGGGAATCTCTCGTCTCGTGAGCTGGGTGTGCCCGGCCCGGGGGGACGCGAACGCGATCACGCGACGCGACCGTCCGGTGCCGAGTCGTGGAGACCCACGCGTCAGTTCCGGCGGGAGCGTCCTAGTACTAATCCGATCGCCGCTGCCGCTGCCCGCTGGGTGGGGATCGCTGCTCTCTCTTTTTTATTTTACAGTTCGAGAGGCTGATCCGCGCGTGGTTTTCAGCGAAAGCTTGGCTTGCTTTCCTCTTCGGGGCTGCACTGTGCACTCCGCGACGGCCGCGCGTAAACCTCGCCGGCTTCCTCTACTCTGCCTGTAATTTGCTGCCTAATTCCCAGCCGCCTCTTTTGCCGCTGCTTGCTCTGCAGAGTTTCTTGCGTTAATCTCGTGAGCTTCTTTCTGTCGCTGCTGCAAGTTGAGCTTGTTTTCTTTTCGCTTCTTCAAGTCCAATCCGCTTCCAAGGATTCCTCCCTATAATTCGCTGCCTTTTTGCCCTTTTGGCAGTCTGTCTTTGGTGCCTACGGAACGAAAAGGTTGTGTCTGGTGTTTCTTGCTCCAGGCGCCTCATTCGGCCGTTTTCAAACCAAACATCTCTGCTGTTTTCCCCTTAAATTGGAGGCACAGCTCGCCGTGTCATCGTCCATCCACCCCAAAGGTTGCCACTTTCTTCGCTTGCTGAAATTTCTCATCTGAGTGTAGTGTGGCTTTAATTTTTTTCCACCAAAATTCCCATCTGCAGCGCTCTGTTCTCCTTTGATTGCTCTGCTTCTTTGTTGATGAATTTCGCCTTCTGATCTTCTTTGCTGTAACGCTTGCCCCCATTCCTTTCTCTTTTCTTTGATTCAAGAAAACCCCATTCCTTTTCGTTGACCGATTTCTTCATTCCTTTGCATTTTCGTGCGCAGAGAATCGCCGCATCATGAGGCGCATCCTGAGATGGCTCAAGCAGCTACTGACGGGCAGAAAGGAGGAGCACAGAGGACTCGCGGCGAGCCACGTCGGCAGCGACGCGCCGGAGAAGGAGAAGAAGAGGTGGAGCTTCGCGAAGCAGAGAAAGAGCAGCGGAGCTGACGGCGGCGCGCGGTCGTCGTCAGGTCATCAGGACGCCGTCGTCGCTCCCCCTGCCGCGGTGGAATGGTCGCAGCTGGTTACGAAGCCAAGAAGGGAGGACGCCAGAGCTCGAGAGCACCGTGCCGCTGCCGTCATCCAGAAAACATTCAGAGGCTACCTGGTATGATCGTCCCAAGCACCCGTCTATTCTTCTCGTTCTCATCTCTTCCTAGCTTCTTGTTCACTCGTACAGTCATTCTTACTCCTACGGAGTACACAACAAGTACTGTAATCTAAAAAAAGGTATTGTTTTTTAAATGAAACTACAATTTCCTTTTTTTAAAAAAAATGTCATAAACTATAGAAGTTTCTTTTTGAGCAATGATGCAGATGCCTTTTTCAGTGTATATTTTTGCTATATTCTTCTGCGTTTTTGTTTGTTACTGCTTTTTTTTTTTTATTATTTTTGTTACTGCTTTGGCTATGCTGTTGTTGTATGTGATGTCACTTCTGCTCTTTTTCCACGATGCACAGTCGTTTGTGAACTCTTGCGTTGTCGGTACTATACTAAGTCTGCACGTTGATCCGTCGTGCAATTGTTTACTGTGTTGCTCTGCGTCATCGAAGACTTTACCGTACTATCAAGTTTCTGTTTGGCGTCAGAGCAGTTGATTATCGCGTAGTCTGACATAAGCCTCATTACCTAATCCGAGTTGTTTAATATAATACGAATTAAAACAGTTTCTTGCCAATGGGAAAGTCTGACATTGGGTTTGAATCCTTGGTGTCTGCCAGGCTAGGAGAGCGCTTCGAGCTCTGCGGTCGCTCGTCAAGATCCAGGCGTTGGTACGGGGCTACCTGGTGAGGAAGCAGGCAGCCATGACGCTGCACAGGTTGCAGACGCTCATGCGGCTGCAAGCCGACTCCATCGCCGGCAAGAATGCTTCGTACCGGAAATCCATGGAACAAGTAAGTTTTTTTGTAACTTTTGCTTCATGATTAACGATGTTCGTGTTGATGAAGTTGAACCTCGGCGCCTGGGTTTTAATCCTTTGTGGTCCTCGTTCTTTGTCGTGCAGGAGAGGATCTTTGCTCAGGACGTGCAGCTGAAGCCGGTGGCGCCGGTGCACCACCGCCGGATGCTGTCTGCTGACAGCACGGACTCCAACTACGAGCGCAGCCCGCGGATCGTGGAGATGGACACGTGCCACCTCCGCTCCCGGTCGTCGCGGATCACCGGCAGGTACAACGCGGCCGACCACTTGCCGGAGTACCAGTACCACGGCCACTACGCAGCGCCGACGCCGTCGTGCTCGCCGCTCCCCGGCGGCAAGCAGCAGCAGCCGGCGCGGCTCTCGCTCCGGCGGAGCACACGCGACCGCGACGACCCCCGGGGCTCCAAGACTGCGCAGAGCACGCCCCGGTTCGCCGGCTCCCACGACCCCTCCTCCTCGCCCGCCAAGAGCGTCGAGCACAGCCTGGCCGGCACGCCACGGCGGCGCGCCGGCGCCACGCCGCGGGACCGGGACGCGCTCGTCAGCCCGCGGTACATGGCCGGGACCGCGTCCTCCGCGGCCCGGACGCGGTGCCACAGCGCGCCCAGGCAGCGGCAGGCGACGGACGCCGAGCTGCAGGCGCCGAGGTCGTCGAGCGTCGTCAGCCGAGAAGGGGCGGCGTCGAGAAGGAGGTCGTGCGAGCATGGGCTCAGCGGCGGGTTCTGCTTCCGGTGCGCGGACGCGACCCGGACAGCCGGCGGCTTCTCCGGGATCAGCGTCAGCGACGACGTGGCCAGAGACTACTACCTAGACAGCTTCTGGTGATCAGGCAAACGTGATGCCAAACTGGTGGCTTGGTGCACTGTTTCTGTTAGATTGTAGTAGAAGACGAGTGCACGGATTGTACATACTCGTAGTCATAGACGCTAAAACATCTAGCAAGTACACGGAGTGAGTGGAAGATGCCACGAGGCAGCCGGACAGCAAGTCACAGTCTTACAGTCAAAGAAGAGTGTAGCTGTGTGTAGATGCTGAAACATACAGTACGTATGTGTACACACTTGTTGCTTTGGTGTTGAAGTGTTTTCAGCTAACTGCAAAATCTAGTTAATAGCTGGTTCCTAACCTAGAGGCAACATACCATCTGTCTGTTGAATGCCCTTTCTCAAAACAGATTTGGGCTGCCAATTTGCCATAAGACTCTGGTCCAATGAAAGATGTCTGCACCCAAGGACATGGATCACCCAAGGCTAACTAAAGCATTGGTTCCTACAGCTGGACGCCGATAATCACCAATGTTTATAGGGGTGTCGAGCAGTCCGGTATCAAAACCGGAAGCCTCGGATTTTCTCAGCGCACCCTGTACAGCTCCTATCCACTTATAAATGAAAAGCCCATACCGGATTTTTTAAAAAATATTAGCAGGCCAGAACGCAGCAATGCTTTGCATTGTTCTTTGTTTGGGCCCAGTTGTTGTGGAAGCTAGCTTTTAAATTATAGATCACTAAAACCTGGAATTACAAAATTAGGGATCGTGGTCGCCGAGTGCCAAGAATTTGGGAAAACAAAAGGAAAAACAGATAAATAGGGGTGCAAAAGCCAGAAGCACGTGCACCACACAAATTTAGAAAGCCAGCAATGGAAATGGTAAATTTACGAATCTGACCGTTGAACATGGCAAATGTAGCCAAATTTCTCCTTTTGTTCATGGACGATCGATAGCGGCACACTCTGGTGTCATCCCCCCTTGGAAGAGGTTCATGGAGATCGTCCTTAGCTTGTGGCTATAGCTCTTTGGGTTCGAACTCAAGAAGTCAAGAAAGGGCTGTCTTTGTTTTGATGCATGATGCCTCTCGCTTCAGGTCACCGTGACCATGCATTCGGTCATGGATTGAGTGTTCCGTGTGAAGTTACATTGTTTTTTTTTTGGGAAGGGGTGGGGGGGGGGGGGGGGGTGCGATGTGGCTCGACAACGAGGATAAACAATGTGCCTGTTCTTGCCAGCCGACAAGCTGTTTTTTTTTTTTGAGCCAAAGCCGACAAGCTGTTGCTACTATGTCAGTGAACCCCATCCTGGATATCCATTGGCGGCCCGGCCCTGATCAACGAGGAAGTGCTCCAAGAACCCGCGAGTCGCCGGTCCGGAATGGGCCTGCAGCTCGCGCGCTGAAGCAAGGCCCAGCCGTGGCTGAAGGTGATAAGTATCTCAATAGCTAGCGTGGAGAGGACACGAAGAAACATTTGCCTTTTTTTTTCTCGAACACGACTTCACGTGTCATTTTCATTAAGAAGAAGGTCGCCGAAAGCACGACAAGTGCTCTAAACGGAGACAGTGAACACAACACGACACAGACCACGGAGACAGTGGTCTAAACGAATACGACAAACAGAGAAAGAAAGAAGGTCCTCCACCACGCCTAACTACATAAGGCCCAAGAAGTCTGGCAGGGGCGAGACTAGGCGTCGGGGGAGCATCGTGGGCGCGCTAACGGAGCCTTCAGGAAGAAGATGACGCCCACCGACGCCAACTTCGTTAGACAAGCACCCAGGGGATCTTTCGTTCCCGGGTTGCTCCGGCAGCGGCGTTCGAGGAGCGATCGCCGAGACGACGCCTTCAAGAAGGTGATGACGTTGATCGCCATCGTCGTCGGTCCTAGGCCCCCGGCATGAGGATAGGGCTTTCACCCGCGTTTCCTTGGACCGCTGCTGCCGCAATGACGCCGCTGGATGTCTTCATGGTGTCCGTCTCCGGTGCCCAAACAGTAACAGCCGTGGCGGAGGAAAAGGAGCGCCGACGCGAGATAAATGCCAGGTCGGCCATGGCACACCGCTCACCGTGGAACAATAGGGTGGGCCAGGATGGCGTCTGGTCACCGCCGCAGCGCTCACCCTGAGCGCTGGCGGGAGGGCGCCGCCAGAGCGGTCGAGGCACACCACCCAACGCAGAGAAGGGGGTGGGTGGGGCCAAGGCACGCTTGCGGGAGTACCGGCCCCAGTCAAGGCGTGGAGAGGCCGAGGAGGGGCCGGCCGGCCGTCCTACCGCCCACCCCGAAGAAGTGGTAGGCCAGAACTGCCGCCGGTGTTCGCCATCCCCCGGCAGAGAAAGAGAGGCCCGTCTCGCCGCCAAGAACTGCCCCTGTAAAAGAACCGACAATTAATCTAAACCCAAGATACTAATTAAGCTGCCGAGGCATTTTAACTAGCACATTGTGCTCATACTAACCCGGTAGTCCGTGAAATCTTGAAAGATTTCAAACTTTTCAACAACACACCCGAATCTCACAGTTCAGTAGTTACCATTCACCTGTTCTCACAGTTCGCACATAGCACTATTACATCATTGGTTTCAAATGAGTT
Source organism: Themeda triandra (assembly GCA_018135685.1). Lineage (NCBI taxonomy): Eukaryota > Viridiplantae > Streptophyta > Magnoliopsida > Poales > Poaceae > Themeda > Themeda triandra. Next base: position 962,400 of record JAENPR010000081.1, on the reverse strand, counting down.
TTAATACAAATCAGCTTCAAATAAATAGCGGAAGTAATTACTTTTGGAAACACACTCATGCCTACTTATTAAGATACAGTGTCAGCTCAGGGTTGACATCTAACGAAAGCATGTAGATGATATATAAGAGATGACTTTGCCCAAAGTCTAATCCTCCCATAGTGGGATACATGTCCACCTTGTTGCCACAGCAAAAAGTCTTATGATCTGCAACAAGTGGGAATAAAACCCAGAGTGCGATGTTGTACTCAGCTAGACTTACCCGTCGAACCAAAAATAAAGGACGCTGAGAAGTATGCAAGGCTTTATAAGTGGGATAGCTAACTCTTTTCTTTGCAAAAGGAATGAGCTTATAAATAGACATTTAGTGATAAAGGACTCTCTAGCTTATCATAATTAAGTTGGATCCTCTCATTACTACATTAGCACCTGCAACTACTCACATTTTAAGGTAGATGCAATCAACATTAGAATATCCGCATTGATTGAGTAATCATTAATACCATTATGAACAATATAACCATTTCGTAATCACAATTGTATTGGCGACAAAGTCGCTGCTCGGTCAAGTGTTCACTATCCAGGAACGATGGCGATTATAATCGATTGCAAATCAACTGGCGGGTATTCCTCACACAAACCAGGCATGCTTTGCAAGAGCAGCCTTAGTCACCTCGGTCTATTCGGGTAGAGTCGCGGGATCAACAAATCTGACCATGATCAGGGAAACTCCTGGCTGCCAACAGGTTAGCGTGCCCATCAAATGACACCGCCCCATCTTAAGGACTCACCATCCGGGCACCCTGTTTACCCCACCCCCATCGCCGGCATGGTACGTATTTATTGAAACCTGGCCTAAATAAATTCTAGGCTTCGCGGTCGGATGCTCAGATCCTCCCAGCTATCTGTGAGACATTGTTCAACATGATCCGAGGACGTACGAAGTCATATTTCTTTAAAGATAATTTAACATGGCCACATGGTTATGCTCATCTCCAACATCTCACTATCCTCAATCCAAAGGGTAGTAACCACCTATACTCGCAGATGAGGGTCGATCATCCGGCTTCTACCGATCTAATTAGCAGGCCTAAACATATACATACGATCCTGAACTTAACAGAGTAAAGGTTAGCACAGGCATTATACTAGTAGTAGAAGTGCTGTTAGTTCACATATGCGAGAGCTACAGGAGGCTAAGGAGCAAGAATCCACACAATTTAAGCAAGAAATTTACACAACTTAATTAAGCAAGAGGTGGCTAGCCAAGCACAAGAAATTGAAGGTTTGAAAAAGGGACAACAATAAACTCATCCCTCCTTCTCGACAATTGATTAACTTGGGTCAAGTCGTCACTCCTCCCTAAAATCTGTGAGCATCCTCATCATCTAGATATCAGATATGCATCAGGGCAGAGTTGGTTCAACGATGCCTTTTGTATCGATCCCTAGAATTTGGGTTGGTAAGAGTCTTTGGTGAACTTAGTAGCATTTTGGTGTGCTTGTGGCTGCTGCAACACAAACTATGAACTTAGTATTGCTTTAGCTTGCAAACTATTTCACACTTTATTATGTATGACTGAGATGGATGTATGAATGAGTTGGATGCAATATGATTGAGATTGTTGCTTCTAAGATGTTGAATGGATGTTGACTATGAATCAATGTATGTATGTCCTTTGTTGAGTTCAATCAATCTATCTATCTATCTATACTATAATTGAAATCTTATAAAGGTGTCAGAATCCTGATACTCATCCCTGACCCCACGACCAGCCTCTCACCCTCCTCCACCCTCACCCTCCCGTAACATCCCTCCTTGGAACGACGCTCCGCAGGATCGAATCCCGACCTCGATGAAAAAAAGAAACACCGTGAATTTTCTGTTTCCACCGAAGGTAATAAATCAGCCTACATGCGCCCTCCTTCAAAATTCAAATTTTCCAGGGTCACCACGGCGGACTACCTCCACGCACGCGCCTGCTGCCGGGATCTCCGCGGCGCTGTTCATCTACTCCCCACGATCACGCGCCGGGCCACCTCCACACACACGTCTGTCCGCCGCGCCGCTGGCGAGGACGACACGAACTGGTACATCGGTGGGCGCAAGAACAAGGAGCCACCGCCGCCATGGAGGTCGTCCATCGCGCCACTGGCATAGGGCAGGAGACCAGCGCGCCAGCCACCAGGCAAGGCCGCCGGCCTGATCCGCCCACCGACGGCGCGGGCAGGAGAGGCGGCGTCGGCTGAACGCGCAGGAGCGTCCGCGCCTAGGGTTTGGGCGAAGGGAGCGGAAGTGCTTAACCAGACACCGCGCCCGTCGCTCGATTCGTAAGAATGGTCGTAGCCCGCCCACTGTTTGCTTGCTCGGATCCACGGCTGCGGCGCCGGCGGCGTTCCTGTTGTCACCGGCTTGATTCGATTTGTGCGTCTTGGTCTGTAAGTAGAAAAGCAACTGCATCTTATTTGGGGCCTGCTCCTGGGGTTCGTGAGTTGTTGGCAGCGGAGGTGGCGTGCAGAGATGGGCGTTGGACTGGACAAGGAAGGCAGTGGGTCAAGATGCTCCTCTCCTACGGCGATGAGCTCCCCACTGGGTTTGTGCTTCTGAACTTGTCTTTCTTGCTTTGTTTGTTGATCAGAGGATGATTTCGCATTCTGTTTTCTAGGAACGTAAACAAACCTCGTTCAGGAATCAATGTTTTCTAGGAAGCCATGATGTGTTTCTCCCAATGCTTATCATCTCTATTATTAAGAGGATATAGCATATCAAAATGTTTATTTTTTAATTGATTTTTTTGGTAATAATTTTATGAGTGGATTTGAGCGTGATATATTTAGGGAACACATTTGGTCATTATTTGCACATATAATTCTTTAGGGAACACAGTTGATTTATTCTTGTAAGTTGGAAAGAAAGCGTATTTTTATTTTGCAATGTAGAGGAGGTGGCCATGGAAGTGATAATCTGGTGGAAAAGAATGTTCATTGTCACAAACAAACATTCACCAGCACTTGGAATTTTCCATTGTCAAGAAGTACTCGATGGTGCAAGTGGTTTCGGGTTCCAGCCTGCGGAAGTTTGGAATTATGGTAAGGACTTGGGTTGTGTTTTTTTTCGTCTTCGAAATCAATGCTTATATTCTCTTCCTGAGTCGAGAAATGATTACCATGGAAATGAAACCATATGACTATTCACCAGGCAACATGCATGATGTGTTTTCTCTTTTTTCCTTGTGATAGCCATTTGAGGAGAGTTTATCTAAATATTTAAAGCATGGACTTCGCAACCAAATCAGACCTTGTACTATCAACTTGCCATCCCAAACATGCTTGCAAGGCTGATTTATAGTCTTTGTTTGCTTTAGTCTCCAGAACCATCGCTTGTCTGAATATGACAAGGGGGAAGAACATGACTGGTGGTCGGTACGCTCCGAAGCTTGACTGGCAGGGCCGCTTGGCTACTGTCTGACTTCCATCCTTTTCTTGGTTCCTGCTTCCACCATCGAGTCCATGCGTCTGACCGTGAGTGCCTGAACCACTGAGTCGTGAGGCAGCTGATGAGTGACGAGTGAATGAGTGACCTATCTCTGAAAGTCTGAAACTCTGATATCTTATCTGACCGATCAGCATTGCAGCATCGCACTAGGATGGATGCAATAGCAATTCAGGTACATCACATAAGGGGAAAAGTAAAGGGTAAGTGAATTGATCAATTTTATTAGTACAGTTGTAGTCCAGCAATTAGCTGATCTTTTAAACTTTTTGTTCAATTGCGTATTTTTGGCAGCAAATTCGTATTAGCTGATGTTTTAAGCCTATTTCTGCAGATTTTGGAAGCAGCTTGTCAACATTCCCTCATTCATGGTGAGAGTTGAAAAAGGTATAATTTACTTCCAGTTCTTGATTTAACTTTAAATGTTAGATCTAGAAAATGGATTTCTCTTTTTTGCTTATGCTATAAATGGGATCAACCATGGCATGATATTTGAGCAAATTTAAGCAAGTAATTTGTAAAAATTTATTCTTAGTTCAGTTCTCTTTTGTGTATAAATCTAGACTCTGTTGTATTTTCTCCACTATAATAGGAGAGGGATCACATGCTAAAGTTTTCTTTGGGGAGCTGAAAGAGGCCGCAAATCTGTTTTGAAGAAGCTCGGCAAAATCCTGTAGTCAAGAACCTTGCATTATGACTTGATGGAACTAGAGGTAAGCATACTGCAGGGTATTGGTTAAACTGTTTTTCATGTGTATTGGTTACTGCATTTTCTCTATTTATTTGGAGCCCTGGAACTGGACAAACATGGACCTGTTATCTATTTCATTTTGGTTTTAAGAAGATGCATTAATTAGTATGTGTGCCAATATAAACTCAAATAATTCCAAAGACTGAGTTGCTGGGTTCTTGCTATCTGGGCAGCTGGCTGCAATGGAATCCTATGATTGGATATTTCTATGTTTTCGATCCATTAGGCATTGAAGCGTTGGAGTTTGTCAGATCTGACTCAGGTTCGTCTCAATCTAAAGCCTTTGCATTAATATAAGTATATTATTCCTTCCATGCCTTATTTTATTTTTGGGCTTCATAATATATTTTAGGGGCTTGAGCATTTCTACCCCTGTTTTGAAGTCTGTTTGTGATTTTACCCTCGTTTTTTTAACTTTGTGATTTTACCCCTATAATTTTTAAACGAAGTAAAACTTTACCCCTAGTTTGTTAAGTCCTTCTAACGATGTTAACTTTTGGACAAAATAATGACTTTGTCCATGAGTTTCTACCCCTATTTTCTTGTGTTGTGTTTTACCTCTATTTTTAGACATCAAGCTCTCATTTTTATTGGACAGATTTTTTTTAAAAAATTCTGCAACACTTTAATTAACAATCCACATAAACTCAATTTAATATCGCTAGATGTGTGAACTATCGCCTCCCAGCAGTAGGAGATGGACATAAGAGTATCCTTGTCTTTTTGCACATGTGTTTTTTCATTTATTTTTTCTTTTTTTAGCTATTTAGTCAATCTATCTCAGACAATGTTACATAGTAGGGGTATACAGGAGCTTCGTTTAGAAAAAACGAGGGTAAAATCACAAAGTTAAAAAAAGAGGGGCAAAATCACTATTAGACTTTGAAATAGGGGTAGAAACACTAAAATCCCTATATTTTATGTCTAATGCTTCTGGCAATCACAATCAAATGTGCGGTGCTGATGTGCGAGAATTGATCTTGTGTAATTTGCAACGTACCACTATTGGCAGGTGTTGGTAATGAAGATGCAAATCTTATGTTCTATTAACATATTTTTGTCAAAATATGTAGGCGTCATGTAGACACATTTTTCTAGAGATGGTTATGATTTTGTGGCTAAAGAGCGCAGTCATACAGCAGGACAATGCTCATGTACTAAAGAAGATTACAAGGGCACTAATGCGGTGGAAGTCCAAGTTACCCTTGTATATTGGATTAATGCCCCATATGCACCTGTTGGCAGACTTTTCGTGTATATAATAGAATGATAAAAAAACAATATACCACAATGTTGTATCATGGTCATATACAATTGTATGAAAGTTGATCTATGAAAAAAAAATATAGTTTGGTTGTTTCATGTGTGTTCTTGAGATGAAGCCGCTGGCGTTAGACGGGCATTATACTAGTAATTATATAGTTAACATTGTCATGGTAGTTGCCTAGTTGAGATTTCATGACAGTTTTAATGACAATAATGATCGTCATTATTGGCGGTGACCAAAATATTTTTACCACCAACTTAGTAACGAATAACGATGTACTCTCAATCGTCGAGGGTGCTTTAACATGCAACCTTCGGTGACAATAGGAATTTCGTCACTACATCGTCACAAAGCGTATTATGGTGACGTAAAATCCTTTGTTTGTGACCTAAATGAGCCGTCATGTTACATCTAGTCAGCATTGGTCTTAGCTTTGACTATGTAAGAGCAGTCTTAATGGGTTTCATGTCCTAGTTTCTAACGAATCCATGTTTTAGAAACAGTGCAGAAGAGCTCACATGAAATTCTTATCATCTCTTTCTTCATGAATACCGTGTGCCTTGTTAGCATATTTAATATACATAAAACTCTTATGAATAAACCCTAGAGGTTTGCCTAATGGTCAACACACGTGCTCAATTATCCACACACAATCGTGGATGAACCATGGCCAACATCGGACCAAATCTACCCAGTTGCTCGTCTTTCTCCACTAATGATTAGTAGTACGGGCATAAATAAAATTCGTTGGTAGGTAGTCGTTGGTAGATAATAGCAATTAAATATACAGTACATATACAACTGCAATGACAGAGATTGGCCACCTAATTAACACGGATTGACAAGTGCTTGCATTGTGATCACTAATTTGTCTTTATTAATTAGAGTAAAATGTATGTTTAGGCCACTAACTTGCACGGCTGTGTCGATTTGGGCCACCAACTTTGAAATTGCATTTTTAGTCTAAAAACTTGAGAAGTGGTTCCTAAAGAGTCCATACCCTTTGTTTTATATTTATATTTATAGAAACCCCCCTGTATTTCTTTTTCTTTCACATGCTTATCCTTCACGTAATAACAGAGCTCGATCAATTCCATCGTGGCCGTCGTTCACGCAGCTAGCTAGCGAAGCCATCATCAAGACGTAAGTTGGGAACTTGGGATTACCTAGCAAAGTGATCAGCTGCGACGCATGCAGGCAGCATTGGGAGAGCAATGGAGCGCGTTGTGGCGGCAAGAGCGTGGAGTGGCGCGCTGGGCGAGCGCAGCAACGTGTGCGGGCATGCTTCGCATCGCTTCTGGACGGCAGGGTGCAAGTGTTGCGCGGTGCGCACTTTGGAAAGCGTCGTGCAGCACGAGTGAAACTACTGGCCGCTGATGTCATTGTGGCGAGGTGAGTCTACTGTTGCCAGCGCATGGGGCGGCATGGTGAGTGGCCGGCCGGTGTGTGGGCACAGGGAACGGCGCGCGAGCGGGCAGACATCACAGGCACTACAGGCGGCGAGCGCGAGGCCATCGCATATGGCTGTAGAGCAAGGGGCGGCCGTCGCGGACATGGGATGCAGCGAGCTGCCTCCATTGCGGGGCGTCGCGGCGAACCTGCGCAGTCAGCGTGGTGAGCTTGCGGTGAGCGCTGTGTTTGTGCACGGCCAACACGGAGGGTGGCGTGGCAAGCAGGCGGTCAGTGTGGGCACATGGGTCGGCGAGCGACGTTCGTCAGGAACGAGATGCGGCCAGCGTGCACGTGAAGGGTATGCTTGCGAAAGGAAGCTAAATATAGGGGTTGTTTTCACAAATATAAATATAAAATGAAGGAGTATGGACTCTTTATCAACCACTTCTCAAGTTTTTGACCAGAAAATGCAATTTCAAAGTTGGTGGCCCAAATCGACACAGCCGCGCAAGTTAGTGGCCTAAATATACATTTTACTCTATTAATTATATACTCCCTCTTTGTGCTAAATTAAATCAGTTTCTAAGAGCATCTCCAACAACTTTGAATAATTGACTTGCTAAATTGTGTGATTTAGCAAGTTGCTAAAAAAATACCAAGTGAAATAATATGTCATCTCCAACAACTCCCTATTTTCAGATTGCCAAAACAAAAAAAAGCCAGACTGGTAGAGGAGAACTACTTTTGCAGATTAGTTTCTGACTTTTTCTGAAATCAACCAAGGGCATATCTATAATTCTGTGTCTGGCACTTTTTCAGAAAAGTCCAGAAAAGAAAATCTATCATGTATTTAGTCCCTACTAGTGCACGTTCGCCGATTTCTCGCCGTCGGGGTGCGCTCGCGGTGGGCGAGGCCGCCGACGAGCCCGGCGGAGGCGCGCGGGGCCGAGGCCTTCTGCTTCGATGGCGACCACGCGCTCGACGGCGGGCGGCGTCTCGACGGTGGCCACCGCAAGCCAGGTCCCGGAGAGCTTGACGGCGTCGGAGATGGTGTCCGCGCCGGGAGATACGACGGCGAGCGCGTCGATGCAGGAGACGATGTCGGCGAGGCGGGAGGGGTCGGACTACGTCTCGAGGCCGCGACCCTGGTCGGCGATGAGGCGGAGGAGGTCGGCCTTCGCCGCCGGCGGCCTGGCGGGGAAAAGTCCGCGGAAGAAGGCTGCGGCGGAGGGCGGTCTGGGCACGAGGCGGTGGAGAGCGCGGGGACCGGTGTCGGTGGTGGTGGTGCCAAGGTTTTGGTGGGCACGAAGAGGAGTGGCGCCATCGGTAAAAGAAGATTTGCTTCGGGTGGCCGTGGAGATGCGACGGGGCAAGCGAGCCTTGCCCTCGACGGTGGCCGCGCGCGACGGGCGGGCGGGCGACTTCTTGACGCCGGGCGCGCTCGATGGTGGCCGTGCGCGGGGCGACGGGGCGAGTGGTACGCAGTCGCACCGCGCGTGGATATATCCGCGCGCGCGCGGGGGGTGGGGTTTGGATACGCATTTGGAAAAATACAAAGTTGATTTAGGGAGTTGTTGGAGAGGGATTTTTGTGTTTTTTCCAAGTTTATAAGAATACCAAGTTGATTTAAGGAGTTGTTGGAGATGCTCTAAGGTCGGCAGTAAGCTATTTCAGAGAAGAGATGAATTTGCTCTTGGTCAGGGCAAAGAGGAGTTACTCACCCCAATTAGAGCAATGGATAGCCACTATTTAGCTCAATGGTTAGATGGAATTTTAGCAGTGCTTTTGCTGATGTTCTTTGTCTCTTTCTATATATCCTGAGCTCTGCTTACCTTTTTAGTTTCCCTTTTGTTTTCTTTTAAACTTCTTGTATCTGCAAACCTTTAATTTTGAAATAAATCAATGCAGGGGTGCAAGCCCCTCCAGATTCATAAAAAAACTCCAATTTATATAAAAGAGCACAAATATTTATGGCACCAAATTATTATTGCCAAATACATGCACCATGAAATATATTTTTGTAATATGTTTATTTGGTGTATTTTTCGTAATATGATGCCAAAGTCATTTGTGACCAAGTGGTTGATATAATCCTTTTGTATTCACTTTAGTGAATATTACACTACATATTTGAGACCATTAAAGAAATTCAAATAAAAAGTTTGAGCTGAAAAGTTTTAGGTCAATTCTTCATCACTACACCTCATAGTACTATAACTTTGGTTTATGTTGTTTCTCCATCTGAGACCATTTAGAAATTTAAAATATTAAATTTTAAGTTAAAGAAATTTTAAACAAAAATTTGACCCTTTGATTTTTTCCGAATGGAGCAGCCATCAACTATAAAGTCATAATAAATCGCTTCGAGTACTACAACTCTGATATAAGGTTTGTCATCATCGCACTTAGTTTCAAAAAGTTATGAATTTTAGTATGCACCATCTATTTTTTTAATTTGATCAAGCCAGATTGCTAGCCACGTCTTAAAATGCCTCTAGAGACCACTGGAATTCTAACCACCTTTAAAAATGACAATTTTAGAGGCGTTTCTTTAGCGAACAGGAGGGGCTTGCACCCCTACTAAATTTATTAGAAAACAAAACAAAAGGAATACAAAGTTAAAGTTTCACAGAATTTATTAAAGGTGGTTAACTGGCTTGTCGATCATCGTCTCTACAAATCGATTTTTACACATGTCAATTCTTGCTGCCTCTGAAAATTCCTCAAGTTTGAAAGACGATTGGAAGCCCTTTATCACCTCTACTGGTTGGTTGGACTTGCTATCCACCTCTAGAAGTTATTTCTAGAGGTAAAAGTGGATTTGATAACGTTGTCTCTGCCAAAAGAGACGGGTTTTTCTAAGAATGATAATAATTGGTGATAATGAAGGGTGATAACGTCTCTAGCTAGTAGAAAACTAGCCTTTCAACGGAAGGCTGAATTGCTGTATGCTGAGCATTTTCAGGCTTGAAACCAATAGATGACAAGAGAGCCTCCAGTGACTCTAAGCCCAGCAATTTTCAAAGCTTTTCAAGAAATTACGGCGCTGTTCGCTTAACCTTATCAGCCGAATCTGTTAGCCATTCAATAGTTCTTTTCTCTCACAACAAATCAGCGTCAGTCAGCCAGAAATGATCCAGCGAACAAGATCTACAATTATTTAAAACAAGCATAATCAGCTATTTCGTGGTGGAGGCAGACTTGGGGATCCATGTCGTGGAACAGTGAAGTAGGTGGTGGACGAGCGCCTCCCATCGATGTCTGTCGGAGCCAACCCTGCCGCGCTATGAGGGGGAGCGAGGGGACCCCTTGGGCGCCAGCTGGTGGGAGGAGGGGACACCCGGAGGAGCTCGTCGACAAAGATGGAGGAAGACCTCTTGCCACAGACTACCGCAGACATGGTGCCGCCGCCCTCTCGCGCCGTTGTCGCCTGCCTTAAGGCGGATGACCTGACCTGTGGAGCTCCGCTGCGGCTACGTGGCCAGTCACTAGATTCACGTGCTGCCTCGCCCTCACCCTCACATGCCGTCGCAGCCGCCCTATCGTCGCCCTCGCATGCCGCCGAGCAGAGATGAGGGCATGGACACGGCGGGTGGAACCTAGAGAAGTTTTTTTAATTAACAAGAAGATATCCATTAACTTAAATCATACATCCTATACTAGTCAAAATATCTTTGTTATAATTATGATTGTACTGTTTTACCCTTATTTAAAAAAACTACGGAAAAGAAATAACCACTATTTTATTTGAAGTCCTAATTCCTCTTGATTTCAGAAATGTTGGGAGGCGTTACGGGCATATGGCCCCACCTACCATAGACAATCTAATGTCTCCTGATGTCTTGGCATTGATGCAATTCAATGCCTTCCCTCATATCTTGTAAAGAAAAAAAACCTTCCCTCATATTAACCTTCACTTTGTCTCTCATATTAGGCCCACAAAGACATGAAAATGCCTCCTGACGTCTCGCTAGGCATTGTAAAAAAGTTAATATATATTAACCTTCACTTTGTCTCACTTTGCGTATAATAATTAATTTTATCTAGCTCATGCATGACGCGGACCAAACAAGAAAAGGGAGCGTGGCGTGACGTGAGGGTCTTCTCTCGCACTACTCCAGTATATATTTGGCACTTAACTTGGCAGGCAGAGGCACAACACAATAGGGCCGGGTGCTCGCATGCCACCAAAAACCTAGCCAGAGCTTAGCGATGGCCAGCGTCGGCAAGGAGGCTCCTCCATTGACGCCCGCCGAGAACGAAGAGTTCCTCCGCATCCTCAGGGACGTCAGACAACGGTGCAGTCATCGTCGTTGACTACTGTCCATGATTTGATTTTTTAGTGCAGTGTAGTGTAGTCATCATGATCAGTATACAGTATATGTTAATTACTAAACAGTAATCTCTCATGCATGGGCATTTACGCACGCAGGATGGGGCATGAAGCGCCGCCGGAGAAAGTGGAGGTGGTGTTCGACGGCCTGAGCTTAGAAGCCAAGGAGAGCCCCGCTAGCCGCCGGGCGCTGCCAACGCTGCCCAACGCTTTCTTAAATGGCGCTCAGGTATCTACTCATAGTACCCTACAATACACTGCCTCCTACTCTCTCCGTACCAAAAAGATCATACTCCCTCTATCTAAAAAAAAGTTTTAAGTTTTCGTACCACAAGTTTTACTCGATTTATAAAGAAATATATATAATATTTATATCTCTAAATAATTTTATTAAAAAACTAGATTTAAATATATTTCTGATGATATTAATCACTTATTATAAATATTAATATATTTTAATATAAAATTACCAACAGTTATTTCTCAAGAAGCGAGAACGTCTTTCTTTATTGAATGGAGGGAGTACGTTTTGTAGAGATTCTTCACCAGCTCCAATCCAGATCCACCTTCTTCAATTGCCAAACGATCTAGATCCGCCAAATTTGGATTCATCAAAACAGTAGATATATGGCCAGATTCACCATTTTGGTGAAGTTCCTCAGGAGGTACCTCCACCAACTTAAGTTTGGTGGAGACCACCGGTTACACACCTTATCGGTTCAATCTATTTTTGTTTTTTTACCATCCTTCCTTCCTCCAACGCTTCTATTCTTCTTCCCCGACATACTGATAGAGAGCTAGCTGTCATGCTTGCATTTCGCTGACGTTAGCTGTCAATGAGTATTGAGTGCAATACCTCTGTACCTTTGTTTTAAATTAATGAAAATGATCTCAACTGTCTTCCCTACAGTCTTTTTGGTTAAAAAAAAATGAGTATTGAGTGCAGTAAATCGTTGACACATAATAAACGTAGCATGTAGCTCTCTATGAGTGCAGTGAATTAATCGTTGACACATAATATTTAGTAAACGTAGCATATGTTTTTGTGTCCCTGTACACAGATACTGATGTATGCACATGCATGACAGCTCTAGCTAGGAATGTAATAGCTTTTCTAATTGCTTCACGAGTACAAGAACTGTATATCACCATGCCATATATTGACGATGTACTATGAGCAAAACTAATAAAAGCTACTATGTTTGCCTTTTAATTTGCAGGCTATAGTAGGTTCTTTGAACATGTGTGCTGCCAAAACAAAGACATTCAAGATCATAAATGAAGTGAGTGGGACAATCAGACCATCTAGGTAATATTACATGCATGATCCAATACTGCACACATTTACATTTTCAAATAATCTCTTCGTCCTGAGTAAATCATTTTCCACTTTCATTCAACATAATAAAAGACAAAATGCAGGAAGAACATTTTACTTCCTGTGATGTAATTCCAAAAAACAACATGTCTGCAACTTCAGGATGACCTCACACAAATTATCTCAATATGCTTATTATAGTTAATATTAAATTCCAGCTCAATATCTGTTGCCTCCTTGGAAGTTATCTACAACAACTTCATAAAATTAATGGGCACATATAAGATCATGTACTAAAGATGGTTCGTGGATTATTTAAATAAGTTTAGATATATTGCCCAATTAAAAAAACTAAATAGGCACCTTAGTTTAACAATCTAGTTTTGTTAAAAAAAAGTTTAACAATCAAGTTTGCAGGGCTGGTATGCTATAGTAGTTCTCACATCATCTAGATTATTATATGGATATGAATGTTAGCAATTGCTGATGTGACAAATCAATGGGCAAAGAATTAATTGTCACACACAAACCAAATAAAAATTTTTTTGATCCACTTATTGATCTTCTGAGATCTGAACTGAACCTAGAAACAATTGTTCAGCAAAAAGAAAAAACATTTCAGAATGAACAATCAGCATTACCTCTATTCATCATGGATATACAATCACTTCGGTTGATATGCCGAAGAAATAGGTATCTAGATTAAATATTCATATAGGTTGGGATCAACATAGATCTTTATAAGCAGTAAGCACGGTAGCACGCTCAAGTTTGGATGAGTGCAAGCACAGGCGTTTGTATCCTACGCCGCCGGAGCCCGTGCTGCCTCAACTCCCGTCTCTCTTCCCAGTGTAGAAAACAGAGGACAGCGCCAGGGCTCAACAGTGGCGGATCCAGAAACCAACCAAAGGGGTGAGGTTAAACAATATTACAAGATAAAAAATTATACTAATTATATACTAATAATAAACAAAAACATAAGAATTATACTAATTATATATTAATAATAGACAAAAACATAAAAATTACACTAGATAAAGAGTAAATTGCATCAAAGGTACAAGAACTATACCCGTGGGTGCAGATTATCCCAACAACTTATAATATGCTCTATTGGGTACAAGAACTTGTTATCTATGTGCATATACGGTCAAAAAAAAACAATTTCTCGCATGCTTTGTAGCGTAGGATACGATCAGACTCTCGATGTACATATGACTCATACCGCATCTCGAACGTGCCCAGCTCGTGCGATGGGGACGAGCCTATTGACATCATTTGTAGCTTGCTTCCCAAGAACTCAACATTGTAAGCAGCTGCAGATCTATATTCTTAGCAAAGATTCCAATAATTTTTTTGCAACCTTAAGAGAGAAGAGGGAGAAGCATGTTAGAGAGAAGATGCATCGTAGCTTTTGTCTACGGAGCGATTCATTACAAGAAGATTCACCTACACTTAAAGTTTGAAATACATAAGTGAACATTTAAGTTTCCTGCAAGTGGCTCATCTTGAGCCATGTACTCTGCTACGTTTGATCCACCACGTCGTGATTTTCTCCGAGTTGTCAGTATCCAATGTGTTGTTCTTGTGCCTCAGCCAACTACAGTCTACAGATAGAAAAACTGTCATGCGTTCCCAGCTGATCGCGATACATATATGTGCTATTGTACAAGCCGTGCATGTCCGAGTTGAGAGCTGCTATATGCACGAGTCGTGTACGCTGAGCTGCTAGCTGCACGGGACATACGTATACATACGTGAAAATATGAGTCCTACCATAGCCGTATAATACCAAGTATGTGAGGGATTGGTTTCTGGACCGTCTATGCACCGAGATGACAAGTTCTTGTACTCAATTGAGCAGATTACAAGTTGTTGGGGTAATTTGCACCCAGAAGTATAGTTTTTGTACCTTAGATGCAATTTACTCCTAGATAAAAATGAAGACATCTTACATGGTTTTTGGCCCCTTGAATCCGCCACTGGAGCCCAGCATGCACAGGTCCATTTCCTCCGAAAGCACTGTGGCACCCTGACCACTTGTGACGTCCACACAGTAAGGATGACGGGCAGCAACAACACAGTGGCGGACCTCCGGCAGCGAGGAGGGCCGGACCGCCGGAGGGCATGCGCATCGCACAATGGAGTGGAGGTGCTGCGGAACAGTGCCCAGATCTAGCTTGGAAGTGCGTCATCTGCAGGCACCGCGCCGACACGGGCTTCTCTCGACGAGCGCTCTTGCCCCTCGCGAGAAGGGGACGAGAGATGTTTCAATTTTTTTCGGGGGAAGAAAATAACCTCGACAGGAATCGAACCGTGACCGACAGGAATCGAACCGTGACTGCTGCGTTTGATGGGCAAGGCGTGGGGGTGGTAGAGAGGAGGGAGGAGGACCTTACATCCGATCTAGACCGTTGGATTTGAGTAAGGAAAGAGAAACCTTACAATAGATAGACAGTCCGTTTTGAAGTTGGGATTTTTTTGTTTATAATTTTGTGGGTGGATATTGGAGCAACTCCTCAGCGGTGTACGTTTTATTGTGTGGATGTAGGAAAGAAAATGTTGGTGCATTAGTAGGGTAGATAAGAAGTGGTTTAAGTAGACCTGAGTAAATTGAGCCCGGCCCGAGCCTGATGGGTTTTAGCCCGCCAATGAACCTTACTGGACAGGGTCTGGACACAGATCTCGCAGCCCGCTAAAATTTTTTTGGCTCGAGCCCGGCCCGAAATACTATTTCTACCAATTTTACACTATAAAGTGCGCGAACGGCCCGCCCAAGCCCGAGCCCGGCCCGAAAAATGAGGCCCGATCAAGCCCGTGGGCAGTACATGGGCATGAGTTTGGCTGGCAAAAAAATCGATTTTTTTTTCAGCCCGGCCCGCAAAAATGCTCAGGTATGGGTCTAAGTACTCACTGCCACTTAAAAAGCTTTTCAGAGGCGGTTGATTTCTAGAGCCAGCTGAGCGAACTTTCTATAAAAATCAATTTTTGCATGTATTAGTGCCAGGCTAAGGAGGGAGATTTTAGTGGATCAACTCAATGGCCCACTACCCAAAATACAAATTGTAGTGTAAACATCCAATAGTTTGGCTCAACAAAATCTTTTGATCGACTACAACTTAGATCCACAGAACCCATACACTTCATACTCACACCATACGTACACACGTATCGTACGTACACAAAGAAGAGATTCACCAGAAAAATGCAACCACCGAATGTATGCGTAACATACATGCTTGCATGTACCCTAAATATTCTGAAAAAATTACATATATGCATGCTTGCATGTACCCTAAATATTCTGAAAAAAAAACTAGAAAAAAATACGGCAACGAGGGTTTAAACCTGGTGGGTAGAGTCAATGAACATTGTTTTCGATTACCGTTTGATTTGGCCGGGTAACCCAATCGAGCCTAGCGCTAATAGCTGAGACTTGTGCGGCCGCACAGCTTCCTGACTCGCGACGCTGGCACGCGTTGGCGGTGGCCGGGCGGGTCCCGCGACCGCGGCCGCGCTCGCTGGCTTGGCCAGGCGCCAGCCGGATGGCCGGGGCTGCGGACTGGTCCGCGCCTGCTCGTGCGTGCCTGCGCCTGCGCCCGCGCCCGCGCCCCCGGGACCGGTAGCGGCGGCGGCGGCAGCCGTGCCAGGCATGCTTGCTCGCGGACCGTGCCAGGCATGCTTGCTCGCGGAGGCCGGGCCACTCCATCGGCGCGGCTGCGGCCAGGTGCCCGCACGTGCGCTCGCGTGACCTGTGTGCTGATCTTCCGCCTCGACGCGACGCTGCCTACTGCCACCTCCTCACCATGGTCGAGCCCACCTGCTTTTCTCTCTGGGATCATTATCATTATTAATGATTTAATAGTGTGATAATGTGTACAATTCTTGTCTACCGATGTCACCGTTTGCCTTAATTTGGCGACTGAAATCTTCTGTTTACTGTTTGGGTCAACTAATTGTGATCCACTCTTTTTTTGAGGAAAAATTATGACCCACTTACATGCGCAGGAGCCAGACTGCCTGCATCCTTTTATTCTGTCATCATCAATTACCATGCATGTAAATAACAAATTAAATAAGGCAACAACAGTAATTCTTTTTCCTGTTGTTCGTCCAGAATGACACTTGTTCTTGGAGCACCTGGATCAGGAAAGACGACATTCTTAAGAGCACTGGCGGGAAAATTAGATTCTTCTTTGAAGGTATTGGAACAACTCCCAGTCCCGCAGAAAGCTCAGTGTAATAAATCGCAGAATTAATTGTGCGTGCGATTTCTTGCTATAGTTGCACGGAAAGGTCTTGTACAACGGAAAAACAAGCTCTTGTACACCGCATTACCTCTGTGCTTATGTCAGCCAACATGATCTTCATCACTCTGAGATGACAGTAAGAGAGACAATCAATTTCTCCTCGAACCTTCTTGGAACAAACAATGAATTCGGTATGAGATTGCTTATTTTTTATATTCTTTTTTTTGTTTATAAAGGTTATTGTATTTCTTTTGGTGAAACTGGAAAATATCAAATATACAGTGAAGTCCAAACAATCCTTGCTTTGTGGTCTTCACATATTATGCTTCTGAATGTTGTTTTTATTTGTCACCCTGGCCATGGTAATGAAGATATGTAGTAGGACAGGTCAGAGAGTGTTGTTCATATATATAAGTTAAAAGATCAAAATTTCAGGTCACATGCATGTTGTTCTTGGACTACTTGGACTATATATATAATGAGCATTGCATATAGAAATATCATATAATGTTGGTTCTTTGGGAAGCGCTAGTCTTCAGATGCATACTCTGCTATAAATATAGTAATTTATAGTCTTTGGAATTTAATTTTCAGGTGCATACAAATTAAAACAACTAGATGATACCCCGCGCATTGCCGCGGGAATTATGTTGTGTTATCTATATCTAGACCTTGTGGACAGGGAATTAATAATGCCATCTAGCAAATATTTTTTTTCGAAAGGACGGCAAAAGCTTTGCCGTAATTTCTATTAGACGAAGAAAAGAAAAAAGAAAGGCAACTGCCCCCGCCCAGTTTTTGAAGTGGAAACTGGGCGAAAACCACGTACAATTTAGAGGGTACCCTACTCCAATAACACACCTAGGTATCAAAACAACTCAACTTGCGCCACAAAAGCGCCAACTCAACTCAACTCAGCTCCACGCTTGGTCGGATTGGGACATCGACACAAGCCTCTAGACACTAGAACTCGGTTGGATTGGGTCATCGACACGAGTCTCAACTTTAAACCACTAGGAACTTCACAGCTGGACAGCAAGCAACTAAAACTTGATCGGATTGGGACATCGACACGAGCCACCACTCCACAAAAAGCTGAAAAGAAAACTAAAACAAAAAAAACTATGCCTACTCCACCACAGACACCTACCGCGCAGCAAAATAGCGAGAACGACGAACCCAGCCCTGCCCGAGACACCCCAACCGGACCGCAAACCACAGCGACGCCTTCAAGAAGGTCACGACGTCCAAACGCCGCCGTCGCTCGTCCAAGACAGGACAGGGCCTTCGCCCATGGAATGTGTTGTGGGAGCGACGCAGCAAAAACCCAAAACACAAGCGCCGGTGAAATGTCGGGTCCCGCCAGACACCAAGTCGTCGCTGCCGGACATCCAGAAGAGATCTCACCGAGATAGACGCGCCGGCCACGCAAGCAGCCGCAGCTGCGTCGTCCCCCCGCCTGACCTCCTGCCGAACACCGGTCTCCCGCCACCATGTACGCCCACCAACCACCCGCCGAAGCCGTAGCCGCCGCCGACTGTTGACGGTTGTTAATGATCAATTTTATATGTCAACCGAGAGAGAGAAAGAGGGGTATAATCTGTTCACCACCATAGACTTAGGGTTTAAACCGACATTCCACAAGTTTTGGTGAATATGTGTTTTCGCGAGGGGATTATCGGAAAACATCCAAGGAGGCCCACATGTCATGATTACATAGAGAGAATGTATACTCTAGAAGACTCCGGAAGCGAGACCACTGGAAGCGGGACCCACCCACTGGCATTGTGGTGGGTCGGCCGACTCCTCCTTGGGTCGGCCGACTCGCCACCTCCACCAATCGGTGGAGGCTCGCGGATCCCGCCTCCACCGCCTTTGAGGATGAATAATTATCGTCCGTTTAGGTCGGTTTGATCCGATGGCCGGTGAATCCTAGGGGACTATATATCGAGCCCCCGGCCCCCGGCTCGGGCGGATTTCATTCAAGAATTCATTATTCGAGGTAGCCATTAGAAAAGCTAGGGTATAGAGAGAGATCTCCACCGTAGAATTAGAATAGATACTCTAGATCTTCAAGTTCTATATAGGTTTAGACTAGATAGAGGAAGAATCGGGCGCCTGTGCTCGGAATTCCGGATCTTCATCATCGAATTGGTATTATCTTGTATCTATTCTTGTGACTTTATTCTAAATATCATTATGTTTCTATTTATTATGTTCCTAGTTTATTCTAGTTCTACATTTGATATGGTTATGATTGGTAATAAGTTTATGTATATGTTTGCAAAGCGCTTAGCTCTCTTCCCGGGGGTTAGGTGGTAGATTTCATGTAAGCATGGTGCTTAGATGCCGTTTACCCGCAAATGCACCCTATTGGCCAGTAGTGTGGTAGATCGCGGAAGTGACAGTTCCGTTGAGTCCTCTCGTATTCCATCCCCGTTGGTAGGTCTAGCAGAACCAAAGTTGCGTAGAAAGTCCCGCTATGTCTTGGCTTGTTATAGCAATGATCCTTATACATAGATGAAAAGCCTTTTGTCTTGTATATGATAGTGTAGAGTTGGAGTAGATGAATGACTTAGTAGATTAGAACCTACATAGGATTTATATTTCTTGCACTAATCGATGTCAACCTACCTTTGTGAGTAGTCTATATCTAATCTCGTGTGATTTATACCCCGAGCTTATTACTTTATATTCCCTTATTTATCATGGTTTACCCCTCTCCAAAGTATGTGACTGTGTAATCAATCACTCATAAGTAGTCGTGTTTAGCAAGTTCATCTCGTTGTTTAAGTCCGTAGTTCTTTCCTTTGAGCTAAATATAAATAACGATACCCGAATACTTCCCGGTAAAATGCTACGATGGTGTATTATCTCGTTCGCTTGCGGATCCCATATTTTTCTTGATTAGAGGAGCAAGCTTTCTATACCAACACTTCGGCGCCATGCTAGGGATGACAACTTAGCGTGAGTGGTGTTAGAGGTGTCAACACCGACCACTGCAGTCGACCGAGTTCCCATCGCAGGAACCATCACCCCTTGAGAGTACCGAGTCTGGAGCAGAACCCCGGACCAGCACCCCCGAGGACGTCAAGGTCTCCGTCGTCGAAGCGACCGCATCACGACGCCAGCCGGAGGCATGGGGGAGGGACGGCAAAGACGAAGGCCGCCCCCAACGCCAGCACATCCCCAGCCACCGCCACGAAACGGCAACTAGGAAGAGGAGGTGAGGGACGAGCAGAGGAGGAGGGAGCCCCTCCGCTGCCCCCCACACCCGAAAGGGCAGCAGCTTTGCGACGCCCTGCCAGCGCTCCCCACCGGAGAGGAGCAACCGCCACCACGCCTGGCCCAGACCACAGCACCGCCACGGCCTCCGCTGCCCCCTGCGCCCGCACAGACACACCATCTCGCCAGCGCCGGAGAAGCAACACCGGCGACGGCACATGGCGCACCCAGAGATGTGCCCCACTCGGCCGACGCCCGCCTCGCCACCATGGCGACGCCGACGCGAACAAGCAGGACCTCAATACCACCACGGCACCGACACTGCACCACCATGACGAAGCCACACCACCACTGGCCTCCACCTCTGCTCCCCAAACCGCCGCCATGACGCCAAGGTCCCACCGTCGCCGCCCCTCCATGGCCGCTGCTCCGCCCTGCCCCACAGAAGTGAGGGAGAGCCTCCCAGCGGCGCCACCGCAGAGCTCCATCACCATGCCTCCATGGCCGCCGCCTGCTGCCCCTCACCACCGACTGCTAGCACCCTGTCCAGGCCAGGGGAGTCTGGATCCGGCCGTTGGAGGGCCGGAGCCCTCGTCCCCGGGCACCAGCGTGCTGCCAGGACGCCATGGCCGCGGGCTAGGCCGCCCTCCGCAACCGGACGCACGCGGGGAAGGAAGCTGGCACCCGCGCGCTCCACCTGGGCGCGCTGAGGGCTGCAGCCTCGGAGCCCCACCCATCTTCCTCAGATCCGGCGTAGGAGAGGTCAGATCCGGCATGAGAGAGCCTGGATTCACCTCGCAGTGTGCCCCGACCGCCATGGTCGCTGGTGAAGCGGGCGGTGGAGGAGGGGATGGGGGATGCCACGACTGGCTGAGCACGAGCCAGAGAGGGAGAAGAAAGAAGCCTCGCCGTCGCCATCCTCACCAGTGAGCGCGAGCGGCAGCTGGCTCCGGCGACGGCAAGGCTTGGAGGCGGAGGCCGGTGGAGCTGTGGCGGCGGAGGTTGGGTCCGCTCGAGCCGCCCGTGGGGGGCGACGCGAGCGTCAGGGAAGGTCGGTTCTAAGCAAATGTATGCCTCCATCTAGCAAATAACACCATAGTATATTATCATGCGTATGATTTGGGGGATAAATTTGGATAAACAATGGATCATAGTTTGAAAGAATAACATATGACTCAACATTTTGTTGTTGAAGAAAAGGACATCTCAAAAAATCGTCTCTATATTATTAGTATGACATATTGGCTAAACCGAATCAGCACATGAAAGGTAGAACTGATGAAACACACCCAAATACAGCAGCTTGATTCCCCATTTGTTTATATGAAATGGATTTCACTGCCTAGGCCTGGAGTAGTTCATATGTGACAGGAGGGAGAACTCAAATTGCACAGCCTAAACTCATAATAAAAATACTACGGAACACCACAGGGAGAGGGAATCCAATAGCATCATCATCTTGACACTGGAGCGGTGATTTTAGTATTTGACCCAAAGAAAATGCTGTCTGCTAGCTGCGAGCCTGTACATGTTCAGACGTTGGCAAGAGAAAATGCGTTGACATGCTGTTCCCACCTGCTGGAATTTTATTTTACAAAACAATCCTTTATCTATTCCCTTGCTCTTCAACCGATGGCACAACATGCAGTCTTATCTTCCACCGATGTCACTGCACGCCCTGCAATGTGGTTTTTACTTGCAAGTGGTCTTTACCTGCATGCGCCTGCGCCCTTAAACCAGAAGCCCAGAAACCTCGACGTGCCACCACCATCTCTCCCTCCCACTCCCTCCTGGTTGGCGTCACGCCGCTACGATTTTGGGCAATCGTCGATTGGATCTGGCGTGCTCCAAGGCATGGACGAAGGAGAGCGGAGACTCAATAGTGGCATGTGTGGTTAAGTCTAATGCTAGTTATTCTAGTTATTTACTTTTACCATCATGTTACTTTTATTTCTTAGTGGTTAAGTTAGTTATGTGCATTGCCAGCTAAGTAGGCCTATGTAATATGCCAAGGAATATGCTCTACGAGTTTCTTATACTCCAAGTTTGCTTTATAAGAAGAAGGCATATGGCTAAAGAGGCCAATTGGTGGTAGTACCTAAAATTCCAATTGAGTTCCTTTCAATTCCCAACAATTGGTACCAGAGCCTAAACTAGATCTAGAGGTGCCAGCCCACCTACCCATGGCATCCACCTCCACTGAGCGCCACGCTACCGGAGCCGCGCTTCAGGGCGCGGGCGCACGCGCAGGGGATGGGCTTGTGGCCGACCCCACAACCGCTTCACGCGCCTGCAGGTTGCAGAGGCAGTTGCAGTGGCCGCGGTCGAAGCAGTGTGGCAGGTCGCCGCAGCGGCTACCGCTGCTGTGCTCCGAGCAGAGCTACCGGGCAGAGGATGAGGTAGCGCAGGGACGAGCGTAGCCCAGCCAGGCATTGCGTGCAGTCGCTATTGCCGGTGCGTCGCCACGGGCCCGGAGGTCGCCACGATTCGTTGGTCATCCATACTGCGACTCCGGCGCGAACACTACCTAGACGATGTTGAGCAAGACCAACTATCATGAGTGGCCGCAACTCATGAAGTTGAAGTTGCAAGCGAGATATCTCTGGGATGATGTAGAGGGGTTGCTGGTCCACTACCGCGACAACCGTCGGGCGCTCGAGAGGTCATCATCGCTGTCGTACCCTAGGAGATGGGGATCCCCCTCACTGACAAGGCGAGCACAAAGGAGGCGTGGGACGCCATCGCTGCAACTCGGATCAATGTTTACAGGGTCCGCCGGGCGACACTACAGTGTCTCCACCATTATGGGAGAGCCTCACCTTCTGACCTAGTGAGTAGGCGGAGGATTTTGTTGTCAGGCTTTCCCCATTGATGCAACCGATAGAGATCCACGACAACAAAGATCTCAATGAGAAGCGGGCGGTGAAGTACCTGCACGCGGTGCCGAGCAAGTACTCCCAGCTCATCATCGCCATCGAGACCCTCCTCGATCTCGAGGATCTCAACATCGAGGAGTTGACATGGTGGCTGAAGGCCATGGACGACCGCGAAGAGCAAGTCCCTACCGAGCCCAACACCATTGACGACAGGCTCATTTACACTGAGGAGTAGTGGCGAGCATGCTAGAAGGAGAGAAAGAAAGGCCTGGACAACTACGGACGACTCCGGCAGGTCATCGTCCACAAATCAGCGCCAGCGACCACACGCTGGTCGGAAGCAGCGGCCGAGGAGAGGAGACGGTGATGACGCTAATGGAGGAGATGCCGCTGGTAGCGAACGCGAATCGCGACGACATCTGCCTCAATTGTGGGCCATTGGGCAAGCGACTGTCGGTTGCCGCGTCGAGACAACAGAGATGATCGTGGCGAAAGTGGTGGAGGCCGTGGAGGCCGAGACCACGGCGAGCGCGGAGGACGTGGTGGTGACCATAGCTGCCAGCATGGCGAGCGCAGTGATCGCGATGGTCGACACGCTGGAGCGGCCAACATCGCAGAGGCAACAGAGGAGGACGGTGCCCTGTTCCTCGCCCATGGTTTCCACCTTGACCTTGATGAGGCAAGAAGTGTGCACCTTCGCCACACATGACCTCAGTCTCGAGGAGCTGCGAGCTTGGGCCTTCCATAACTTCGACAGCAGTGACACCGAGCAGCTCGACGGCTCGTACTTGGACAATGACGCCACACACCACATGAACAACCATCGTGAGCTCTTCGCCAACCTCAACACGAGCGTCCGCGACACGGTGTGCTTTCGGGACGCGTCCAAAGTGGAGATCCGCGGCGTCGGGTCGATCGTCTTCCAAGGCAAGACCAGCGAGCATCACGTACTCCATAGTGTGTACTTCATCTCCTCACTGTTCAATTCCATCATGAGCTTGGGGTAGCTTGATGAAGGCAGCTCCAAGGTGGAGATTAGCAATGGCGTGTTGCAGGTCTTTCACATTGGAAGCTGGTGACAATGTGTATGTGTTGGTTAGCCAAATGCCCTCGAATGAAATCACACCATTCAACACAAATCTTTGACAACCCCACGACCAAAAATTGGTCATGATAGCAAGTGTATTTGAAAACCTTCTATGACAATCTGACAAAAGACATCATAGATTCAGTGACGATCACATTTTCATCACAAATGAATACGACACTCTAAATCATCATAGAAAATGTCATAACCAGTTACCTAAAGTGCAACCACAAGCATGGATGATGACGTGGCAAAATGACATGGCCGATGAAATTGCCAAATGTTGACAAAATTTATAGTCATAATTTACTAAAAGACACATCAGTACGTTTGGCTGTGCCTAAGATGATTACTAAGCCCAAGGAAATGGGATTAACCCTTTTTTTTATCCCAACAATACGTGGTTGACCCATTTTATGGCCCAACTCCACTGATATTTTTCATATTTGTACTTTTTGCCAATTCTCTTTGGCCAAGCCCTTCATACAATTAGAACAGTGTCAATCCCATCACATATACATACAAATATATCAACAAGCACATACAAAATAATAATGGTCATACAATAATTTGCACATAGCAGATAGCTGACTAGGCAACTTCTCCGCGCGTTGCTGCGGAAATTGTGAATTATTAATTGGATTCCATGATACATATGTGAATAAATTAGTCTTGCCAACATGATTTTGTAGTTGCATGTGCTAGTAAATTTTAATTGTATGTGGTAGTGCATTGTCTAGTTGATCAACTTGCATTAAATTTTGCTTAATAGATGTGATAGTGGATTGCCTTGTTGGATAACTTGCATGTTGAGAGAATTAGCTAGTGGGGTTTGTCTATATAGAAGATATAGATTCTATCTTTCACACTCAAGATGACACCATTCATGCTTTGAATAATACAGGACTGGCTTACACTTAACTATCTCCATTCGCCTAATAGCATTCTTATAACAGTAACATATAGGGAAGGAAGTTTAGAAAAGTATATGAAATCAAAAATATTGATATGAACCACTCCAACGTCATCATTGGCCTCAGCCAAAATCACAGCAGCTATCTTGCCATAAAAAAATATTCATATCCCTAGCCCCTTGCACCAGACAAACACACTCAGCAGTTCCCATCCTATAACTCTAGGATTCCTCCATCCAGCTCCTGTACACAAATAATTCAAAGGAGAACACATGATCATAATGAATTTAAAACATGATGCTAGGAACTTTTTTAGGAAATAGTAGCCTTACTTGTCCCCTGCTTAGGAGAAGATTTAAATGGTATTACAAAGTTCTGAGGGTCCAATTGTTGTTTTTGTTGAAATGGGGCGATATGGATTTGCAACCAGTGGTATTACGGTATTTCAATGTCCTGAAGGTCGTTTGGACTTTTTCGTTATCAAATGACATTACATGCTACTTTGTGAAGCCTATAAAGACAGAGGAAAATCATAGGCCCAGCAAGCCTCGATATGCTTCCTCAAGAAATTGATGAATAATCCATCCATACTGATGCAAATTAATTACTTATTTTGTTGCATTGCTGATACTCAGAGATACTGCTGGGACATGCTATACAAAAAAGTATGGATACTAGCAATGAAGTGTATCAAGAGTTATTTACCAAGGTGCTACTTAGTCATATTCTTTTAATAATATTTATTTAGGTGAACAAATCTAAGGCACCTTTCTTTCAGGCAACCAACCTTGGAGAAGGGAGCAGCAACCTTAAGACTAACTATATTATCAAGGTATCATATTTTAGAAGAATGTTATATGGAACTGCTCTTTATTTTCGTGAACATCTCTATATGAATGTAACAATAGTTGACTGGATACAGATGCTTGGCTTGTCTGACTGTGCTGACACTATAGTAGGGGATGCACTCCGCCGGGGAATTTCTGGTGGACAAAAGAAACGAACAACAATTGGTAATTAACTGAGTTAGATTTTTTTTTTGGAAGTGCAATGAGTTAATATTTCACCAAGCAATTTCATGTGCAAATGTAGTTTTTTTAGATAATGGATTTTCATTAATCCGGCCTTAGTGCAAATATAGTTGAAAAGTGCAATGGTTGTAGAATTGATTTATTTGTGTAATTTGATTACTTGGTTTTTGCTAACATATTTCAAAAACTTTAGGGGAGATGCTAGTTGGTCGTTCGAGATGTTTCTTTATGGACGACGTATCAACAGGACTGGACAGCTCTACCACATTTGAGATTATGACGTTCTTCCAGCAAATGGCCCATCTAATGGATCTTACAATGGTTATTTCATTGCTACAACCATCTCCAGAGACGTTCGAATTATTTGATGACATAATTCTTCTATGTGAGGGGCAGATTGTGTATCATGGTCCTCGGCATAATGTTAATGGTTTCTTCAATACCATTGGCTTTGCATGTCCTAGCAGGAAAAATGTAGCTGACTTCCTGCAAGAGGTGAGCCATGATTAACTGAAATAGGCATGAGATAATAAACAATAATCTTAAATCTAACCTTTTCAAAATGGTTCTTATTTATTTAAGGAACTCTTGAAGTTATTGAGTAGAACACTGAAATGTTTAGAAGTATAAAAGGGAAGTCATATTTTGAACCTTTGTTCCTATGTTCTTTAAGATTTTAAAGTGATCTTCCCACTTATTTAATATAACTATTTATTCCAAGATAATGGTAATTTGCATTAAAAAATATAATGGTAAGAATTGCAGATATGTTATTGTAGTCAAGTTCAGTTAAGAAAGAGACTTCCATTGTATACCAAGAAGTAAATGTGATAAAAGTTGCGAGAACTAATAGGATATCGATTTGGAATCAAGCAAAATTTCATAATATGCTCCAAACTCATAGGTATGTAAGGAATGAGGGGGAGTTACCATATTATTCCAGAAGCTTTAACATCCTAAGGATCCTCTTGGACATTATTTTGATCTGCTTGTAAATACATACCTAGTTACATATGGAGAGTTACCATGCTTACTGATTAAGGTGTCTTCCACAAGCTTTAGTATCCTAAGGATCCTCTTGGAGTTTATTTTGAACTGCTAATAAAGACATGCCATCTCATGGGTACAGTTAGACTCCTTGATCAAGCCACAACATCACGTGCCCAAACAACAAGAAGATTCAATTACGATGATCATAATAATGGTCAATATATATGTAGCCCATATTTCCAACATAATATGAGATTCATCATGGGTCACTAAACTTTTTCCCGCATTGTCACCTGGGTCCATAAATTTTCAAAGTGATCATCTCAGCCCTTTAACTTTTCAAGCGGTATATTCTTAGTGTGAATTTAGGTCCATGATTGGACCTAGAATGAACTTAAAATGAACCACTTAAAATGTTGAAGGACCAGATGATCCCTTTGAGGATTGAATTCGGGTCCATGATTGGACCTATAATGAACTTAAAATGAACCACTTAAAATGTTGAAGGACCAGATGATCCCTTTGAGAATTCATGGAACCATATGAGAATATCATAAAAGTTTAGGGACCTATGGTGTGTTTCACTTTTTTTTACTACACCACTTTTTGTAAGGTTTTATTTATGAAAAAGAACTTGTAGATCGGATGACATTGCACTCGTGTTTGTAAAACCTTCATTTTTTAACTTGTAATGCATGAGCATCTAGCATGTACACTGATATGGGTGGGAAGATACAAATCAGTGAACTGGGTAGCAGGGTAAACAAACTTGCCCCTTGACGTGTAACATCCTAGATGTTAATTGCAACTAAAACTCGATTTAGAATTTTATTAAGGCCTAATCATCGAGCATCATGGCATTAATGCATTCATGTTTTAATATTATTGTTGATGTGATGCTTTGTTTTACATATGAAATGATGCTTGTGATTGCTAATGCCCGATTAGTTAGTGTAGAAAGTAAATCGAGCTCCAATTTCCGTTTCAAAAACCCCGTTTTCCCGAAAACCCCGATTTACCCCCTTTTCTCTATTTCAAAATCTACAAAGAATTTGGGGTTGGTCCAAAAAGCAAGATTGTGGGTCTTGATGAGAGCTTCAATGTTGGTGTTCATAGTTTTTCAAGTTTCCAAAAAGAATTTCAAATAAATTTGAAAATACGGTTTTCCGACAGTTGTCCCCTTTTGAATTTCAAATCATAATTCAAAAACTATGCATATTTTGGGAAAACTCTTTTTGGAGAAAATGTGTAGTTTGAAAAGTTGAGTATTTCATAGTTTTGGAGTTTTTCAAGTTTTATTGAAAAATCAAAAGTAATTGCATATATTTGTTTCTAGGGTTTTTGTCCCCTTTTCAAAATTTGATTCAAATTCAATTTTCCTTTCAAAATTTGAAAATGGCCCAGTTGAGAAAGTTGTAGAGCATGAAATTTTAGCTAGGGTTGCTTTTTGGAAAATTTTGAGCACAGTTCAAATTTTTGGAGTAATTTGCAATTTTCCCCTGCTGTTCCTGTGGCCGACGTCGCAATCCCCTGTTCCCCTCACTGGAGCTCCCACCTCCGAGGCCATGGCGCCATGCCGGCCGGCCGCCGCCGGCCGCCCGCGCACGCCGCGCCTCGAAGCTTCTCGCCCCGTCGCCTCCGGCAGCCGTCCCAGCGCCTTAACCCCGGCCGGCCAACCACTCCTCTCTCCCCCTCCTTATCCAACCTTCTCGGCCGCCATCGCCATCGCCATCGCCATTGTCGCGCTTGAGCTCCGCCTCCGCTTGCCGTCGCCGTTGCGTCGCTTCCGCCCAAGAAAATACCACCGATGCAACCGCCCCGTCCTCGCGAGTCCGTTGAGCTTGATCGTGGCGTCTTGCTCCCGCTAGAATCACCGTACGCCCAACATCTTCTTCATCGTCGGTGAGCCGAGCCGCCGAGAGTCGCCGTCGCCGCTCGTCCTCGCCGTAGCTCCTTTTCCAAATTCCTCTTGTGGTATTGTTCGCCTTGACGTGTTGCTCAGGATGCTCCTCTCCTTGTTCGATTTGGTGGACAGACGCCGCCGGTGTAACGTCCCGCCCTTCCGAGGCCGGGCCCGCTTACACCTGGCCGCTTAACTAGGACATAGACTGCCCTCACAGACCAACAATAGTCTTTTCTGCGCACTTTGTCCTCACTCATGCGCACCCGGGAAGGACTTCCCGGTCGGTCACCCATCGCTCCAGGCTAAGCACGCTTAACTTTGGAGTTTTTTAGAAGATGGGCTTCCGGAAAAGAAGTTGCAACTTGTTGATATGAGTATCCTATTAATCCTGTTAAGCTCTGGGCCGGGGTGTTACATTCTCACCCCCTTAGAAGACCGACGCCCTCGTCGGTCAACCCCAGGCCAGGACCGCCCCCTTTGGCCACGTCCGTGTGTCCAGTGCCAGCGCATGAGCCATGCTGGGCGACCACTTCGGATCCACACCAACCATGCGCACCATGCCTGCGCACTGACACACGCGCCCGTGAAACCGCAAGGGTCGGCTCCGATACCATCTGTAACGTCCCGCCCTTCCGAGGCCGGGCCCGCTTACACCTGGCCGCTTAACTAGGACATAGACTGCCCTCACAGACCAACAATAGTCTTTTCTGCGCACTTTGTCCTCACTCATGCGCACCCGGGAAGGACTTCCCGGTCGGTCACCCATCGCTCCAGGCTAAGCACGCTTAACTTTGGAGTTTTTTAGAAGATGGGCTTCCGGAAAAGAAGTTGCAACTTGTTGATATGAGTATCCTATTAATCCTGTTAAGCTCTGGGCCGGGGTGTTACAGCCGGAACGCCGCTCGTGCCACCGGGACCGCCGCCGACGCCATTTCCGCCGCCGCCAAGCTCTCGCCTCCGTCCATCCAGACGCCTCATCATCAAGCGCATCAGCTCCGCGGTGAGCTCCTGCACCTGCCTATGCCCTTTGTTTGGCCTTTAGGGCGTTGTAGTGCTCGGCCGACGTGTCTCGCCGCCGGCTTGCCGTGTCGCCGCCGCTGCGTCCGAGGCCGAGACCGTTAGGGTCTCGCGCTGTGTAACTCTAGGTTTTGTTTAATTAATGTTGTTAGAGTACAACTCTATCGCGAAGGAAAGTTGTACTCAAGTCTATGATCTTGTTAAGTCATCCTTAATGCATCATGCCATGAGCTCATCGTTCTAAATCACGCATCATTAATTACGTGTAGATGATACGAGAGTGGGGTGGATCGTGTTGATCAAAGTTTGGAGAGGTGTCATCCGACAAGGGTATTCGAGAAGGTCATCCACCAATGATGTCGAGTCATCTCTCTTGATGTTGGTGTTATCCATCCATGGTGTTGATGTCAAGTCTGACCATTGAAATCTAACTTCACTGCAACTCGTGCAAGCCCCGGAGCATGCAACCCATTTCTCAAGTTTCTGCAAATATTTTACACTATAAGTCTAGTGTATTGTGCATTAAGTTAATAGGATTTGGTTGATACCGTTGCCGCATGACTACCTTGATCTACTTTTACATCATGATATCCCACTAGTATGTGTAGGTCGATTTCTTATGCTTAGCCATGCTTAGACTTCGGTAGAAGTTGTAGGCCGTTAATCCTTGATCATGATTTACCATTGTATCTTGCTTCTCTAGACCTAAAGATGGGTCACGAGGGCATAAGAATTTGGTTATAAGAAATTGAGACCGGTCGGGTAACTTGCATCGGGAATGGAGTCTTGATGTAGTGTTTCCGATCGTGTCGATTAAGGACCGTACCGTTGTTGGCCCTTGGATCAAGACTTTACAACTACTCACATATCTACGGAAAAGCTTTACCCTAGGATAATCTAAGGACTAGTACGGTGAGCCCGTGCACCGGGAGTGGCGAGATGGCGGGAGTACAATACCCTCGTGGGCCGTGTCCCCGGATTGGAGGTGTAAGTGTACTCTCGGGTGGCGCGGAAGCCGAGCCTAGTTCTAGAATGTCCGACGGTATTGTTGATATAATTGTGGGTTAGAGTCCCACTTATATCGTGTGTTTAGGGATCCTCAACGAGTAAAATCGCTTCGAACCGTCGTTTGCTCCACGTATAAGGAGACTTGATCCTCGCACCTCGCATCGTAGCATTCAAGGGAAATATGAAAGAATTGGTTCTTGGTGACTCGTGGAATCGAGAAGAAGGCAAAATTGGAAAGATAATCTCAAGTGTAATGCTTAATTTGATTGTCGGAAATAGAATAGGTGCTAATCTAGCTTTAATAGATATAATAGAAGTTGATGCTTTTATTCCTGTTTAAAACATTGAAAGTAAGGTTTCAAGATTAGTAATGCTTTTCCGCAAAACTTCCCTTTTCTAGCTCAACTACTCAAAAGCCAGCATATCCTTGAGAGTCTTTTCTTTTAGTCGGGTAAGTCTTGCGGAGTACCTTCATGTACTCAGGGTTTGTTCTACCCCTGTTGCAGGTGCTGACTGTTGCTCCTAGCCAGGATTGTGTCGCTGGGCTCGACATGATTTGGTTGCCTCTCGCAACTTAGGTGTCCTACCTAAGTTGTCTTCTGTAGCTCCACTCTACTTCCACAATATAAAGTTAAGTTTGTAAAATGTTAACTTATTCATTATTGTAAACTTTTTAATGTTATCATTCTTCCGCACTCTGATATATATTTTGTAACAAATGTTGTAATGTTGGAGTTACTCCATTGTTGATCCCGGGTATGAGTGTAAAAAGTGGTTCAATCAGTGTTCGTTAAGAACATCGACAGGGCTTCATAAGTCGTGTGGAACACATGCATAGTAATCTGAGGTCTGTTAAGATGAGGATTAGTGCATGTGGGCCACATTACTTAGGAGGTTCTGCCACATGACGAAAGCTCTGAATTTTTGTTTAACCTTTAACTCATTCAGTGTCGTGGGCATTATATATCCAACATTATAGTAGCCTAATATGTACAATATCTAACCAATCTAATAGCAACCATCCTAACAAAATTGAACAATCCCCCAATAACTCAAGCTAGCTATTTTGACTAACATATCAAAGTCAGATAAGTGTAGCAAATCACCAAGCTATCAATGCATAGACAGATGCCTTCTTTCCTCCTTTTTTGTCAGCCTGTCGTCCCAACAAGATTCCACAATAAAGTAAAACTGACAAATGGTTACTCACTGCAAGGACCAACTAACTGAAAACTAATAAAACTGAGACATGTATGTGTGATGCAAGCCATTGATATTAGGCAGTTTTTTTACACAAGAATGGCCAAATTTTTTGTCCTAATGACATATTGGCTCTTTGGCATGCATCTCAAGTAATCATAACAAAAGAGACACAATGTTGCATATGTTATGATGTAGTGATGGCACATTGAATTATGACAAACACAATGAAAATCAATTCTTTGCACTGGATAGGTAACCTCAAAAATGGATCAGCAGCAGTATTGGACACGTGATGAAAGAGAGTATCAATATCATTCCACTGAAAGTTTTGTTAAGTGCTTCAGAGCCTACAGTTTCCCTACACTTCTGGAAGGCCAAGAGTGCCACAAATATGACAAACAAGAGAGCAAGACATCTGAAAAAGTTGATAGCAAAAGCATACCAAAATGGTACATTTTCAAAGCTTGCTTCGCGAGGGAGGTACTCCTATTAAAAAGTAATTATCCACTTCATATATTCAAGGCCGTCCAGATAATATTTCTGGCTTTTGTACTTGCAACACTTTTCTTTAGAACAGAGATGAACCATAATGATGTATTTGATGGGAACAAGTACATGGGATCCCTCTTTATGGGCATTGCTGTGGTAAACTTCAATGGTATGACTGAAACAACAGTGACTGTTAAGAGGCTCCCAACATTCTATAAGCAAAGGGAGCTGTTAGGATTACCAGGCTGGGCTCTCATTTGCACAATTTTCCTCATCAGTATACCAATGTCACTGATGGAGACAGGCCTTTGGACCTTGTCAACCTATTATACCATTGGCTATGCCCCTTCACCCATTAGGTACAAATGTTTTGTTTTTTTTCTTCTAAAAACACTATATTGGGAATAAAAATACTGATCGAAGAAAGCTCTCATACTTTCAGATTTTTCCAACAGTTACTAGTATTATTCATGATGCATCAAATGTCAGTGAGCCTTTATCGCTTGATAGCATCTATAGCAAGAACACAGGTAATGACTAACATGCTAGCGACTGAAATTCTTATAGCAATTCTTATACTTGGAGGCTTCGTCATATCAAAAGGTAAGTCTATTGCCATCAAAATTGTCATGGCTTAACAGTGAAAGGTGCTTTATGACTACATTGAAGGCATGAGCAATCACATGTCTTTTCATTTCAAAAATGACTATTAGATGACCTACAACCATGGATGCGTTGGGGTTGTTGGGCCTCTCCATTCACATATTCTCTCAATGCTGTCGCTTTGAATGAATTTTTGGATAAAAGATGGGCTACGGTAACCATATTCATTTCCTTGATATGAAATCCTAAACATAGTGTAGTACTTCATTTTTGAAATGATGCACATTATAAGTCATGCCCACTGGCCAATGGTACCGCAGGCTTTCCATTACGAAAATGTTAATACTACTGGAGAGGCTGTCATGAAGGCTAGGGGATTAATAACTGAATGGCACTGGTATTGGGTGTGCGTTGGTGTATTATTTGGCTTCTCTCTGATCTTCAACCTCGCCAGCATATTAGCTTTCGAGTTCTTGAACCGTATGTGCATCTAACAAAAATAGACCATATTCATTTTGACAATAGTATGCAGGACAATTATCCTACTTTTCATTGTCTTGTAGATCCACAGGAACAACATCGCAGAACCAAACCCCGAGAGGTTCAGGATATAGTCGACAGAGGTCAAATTGTTGGCAGCTGGAATAAAGCTGATGACAGATGCAACCTTCCATTCCAACCTTTGTCCCTGGTTTTCAGAAAAATCAACTATTTCGTTGACATGCCCAGAGTACAGTGCCTCTCTACACTGTAATGTTTTTTTCCTATCCCTTCTCTGACAAACAAAAAAAATAATGCTAGGAAATGAGAAAGAATGGAGTAACTGAAAAGAGACTTCAGCTATTATGAGATGTTAGTGGCGCATTCAGGCTAGGTGTGCTAACAGCACTAATGGGGATTACTGGTGCCGGGAAAACAACATTGCTTGATGTTTTGGCAGGAAGGAAAACTGGAGGATACATTGAAGGAACTATTAAAATATCTGGTTACCCAAAGAAGCAAGAGACATTCTCAAGGATCTCGAGTTACTGCGAGCAGTACAGATATCCACACCCCTTACCTCACAGTCTATGAGTCACCGCAGTAGCAGTTTTACGCCTACCTTCGCTTGCCTTCGAGAAGTTAATTCGGATAAAAGAGATGTAAGAACAATATTTGTATTTTTTATTTAAGAAGTAACAAGATCCAGCTCATGTGACGTCTCATAGCATTTCAATACATGATTCAGATATTTGTAGAAGAAGTTTTAGGACTCATAGAGCTGACTGACTTGAGGAGTGCTATGGTGGGCATTCCTGGGGTAAATGGACTTTCAGCGGAGCAACGGAAAAGACTTACTATAGCTGTGGAATTAGTTGCTAGCCCTTCCATAATTTTCATGGACGAGCCAACAACTGGTTTGGATGCTCGTGCCGCTGCAATTGTCATGCGAACAGTACGAAATACAGTGAACACCGGACGTACTGTAGTTTGCACAATTCATCAGCCAAGCATTGAGATTTTTGAATCATTCGATGAGGTATGTCGTGTATGTTAATTGTGCATGGTCCTGAATCAACCATAACAGGATTTACAATGAAAAAGGTCAATTTTCCATTCATATAAGTGTTTCTCTCATGAATACTATTTTCTCTAAAATTCTTATGCTTTCTTCCCCTTGGCTGCAATAGCTGATTTTCTTTGAACCATTTGAACGTAGTTGCTACTTATGAAAAGAGGGGGTCAACTCATTTATAGTGGGACACTGGGCCCACTGTCTAGCAGTTTGATAAAGTATTTCGAGGTGAGGCTAATTCTTGAAATGACATTTTTATTATTCAGATCACAAAAAGTAATTACTTTCTTGTTAGGCCGTTCCTGGAGTTCCTAGCATCAAGGATGGTCAAAACCCAGCTACATGGGTGCTAGATATCACTTCACAAGCCATGGAATATTCAGTTGGGGTGGATTATTCTGCAATTTACCAAAACTCACCACAACATAAGTAATCCAACTGCAGCCGTGATGTTATCAACTAGACAATATATAGTTATGCACTTTAATTAGATTCAGAATGAAAACTGGAGTAATTTATATAACTTGCATTTTGATTTTAATTGGTGTTTGCAGGGAGAACATGGCTCTAATTGATGACTTAAGCCAGCTAAGACCACACCAAAAAGATTTGCATTTTCAACAGAGATATTGGCCAAACTTTAAAGAACAGTGTATAGCATGTCTGTGGAAGCAACATTGTTCCTTTTGGAAAAACCCGGAACTAAATGTCACCCGCTTTCTATACACAGTTGCTGTCTCTATCACATTTGGCATGGTCTTCTGGCAAATTGGTTTGACAATGTAAGTACAGACGGATGCTCAGCCATATTAGTGTTTATTTCTCAAATGAGATTTTTTCACCATATGTTGTATAAAAACTCAACTGTTTTCTGTCTTCCGGCATAAAAGCAAGGAAGAACAGGATGTGTTTAACATTCTGGGAACTGCATACACATCGGCACTATTCCTAGGCTATGTGAACTGTAGCATGTTGCAGCCTATTGTAGCATCAGAAAGAGTTGTGTTCTACCGTGAAAAGGCTTCTGGCATGTACTCCTCCATGGCATATGTCATTACTCAGGTAATAAAAAGTAGGTGCAACTAGCCAGTTCTGGCGAGCATTGACTTAAGATGACATATGGAAACAAAAATAACATCAATCGGTATTGGAATTTTGTGTGCAGATAGCAGTTGAAATTCCTTATATGCTTATCCAGGTGTTCATTTTCTCAGTAATTGTGTACCCAATGGTTGGATTCCAACTGACTGTCACAAAGTTCTTTTGGTTTGTCCTATTCATGCTATTGAGCTTCATAGACTTCGCACTATATGGGATGATGGTTGTTGCACTTACACCCAACGAAGA
The DNA here is from genome assembly GCA_018135685.1 of Themeda triandra. Classification (NCBI taxonomy): domain Eukaryota; kingdom Viridiplantae; phylum Streptophyta; class Magnoliopsida; order Poales; family Poaceae; genus Themeda; species Themeda triandra. The sequence continues at coordinate 926,349 of JAENPR010000081.1, read as the reverse complement.
GATAGGTCTTGTCCTGTCCTTCTTCATCTTCATGTTATGGAATGTATTTTCTGGCTTCATAGTCCCAAGAAAGGTAACTCGTCTTTTCACTTCTCAAATCATCAGTACGGATCCTTGGTCTCCAAAACTCTCCACTAGGCTTGACATTTGGGTGGCTCTGAGTAGCACCACTAATGTTGATATGTATGCTACTTCTAGATGATGCCGGCCTGGTGGAGGTGGATGTACTGGTCAGACCCAGCAGCATGGACTATCTATGGGCTCATATTATCACAACTTGGCGACCACATGGAGCTCATCCATGTTCCAGGTCAACCAGACCAGCCAGTGAGTGAGTTCTTTAAGGAATACCTAGGCCTGCAAGATGACTACATTTCCTTAGTTACGACTCTGCATATTGCACTAAGTACGCTATTTGGTGTTGTGTTTTATCTCGCCATCAAGTATCTTAAGTTCCAAATAAGGTAAATTATGAATAGAGATAAGAAAAGATGGTGCATGTGGGGATTTAGTGCAATTGTATATATAATGTAATAGTTAGTACCCAAGTGAAGAAGCAAATAGTTCTAAAAAAAAGTGAAGAAGCAAATAAAGAAGAGATAGAAGGGAATAAAGAGCTTCACCACAAGTGATATTGTATATGTTAGTGCTCCAAGAGCAATAACTGTACCAATACAATGAAACAAAGAAACAATATTATTTGCAAGAAAGATATTTTCATGTAAGAAAAACTAATTGTTATTGTGAGAAACGCTAGCTACCTGCGCCTTTGCATGGGCCATCGTACTTGTTCACTTATTCTGCATAGTGTGTGAACATAAATTGGGATGCAAAATACAAAAGTGATGAGCTCAATAGTTAATAGCTACTCCCTCCGTCCCAAAAAGAAAGACCTTCTCGCTTTTTGAGAAATAATTGCTGGATATATTACTATTTATGATAAATGACTAGTATCATTGGAAAGATCTTTAAATCTAGTTTTTTAATAAAATTATTTAGAGATATAAATATTACACACATGTTCTACAAATTAAGTCAAACTTGTGATACAAAAACCCAAAACGTCTTTCTTTTTGGGACGTAGGGAGCACATATCATGCCATGGTAAACGATAATGAAACCACGAGCTTGGACATAAAAAGCCCATAACTGTGACCCCTGATATGAGCTTCATTAAAAAGCCCATAACTTTTAGCTCCAAACTCCGATCTATATGATCTTGGATATTCTAAAAGCTTATTTGAAGACCTATCCAATCACATCAACTTCATCGTGAAAGCCTTTTCAAATGTGGTAAACTTCAACAAGTGTTCCAACATGTTAAGTGTGAGAGTTAGCATTTTTCAAATATTTTGAAAGGCTTTTCTCTTTGACCTCACCACGCCACTAAGTGTAATGCATATGCAAATGAAACTCACACTTAGTGGTACTAGATAACCATTGTAACTAAAAGATTCACCTCCTTTATAGTACAACTATCTATCCTAAACCCGGTCATAAACTTCTCTACTCAACATTAGACCGATAAAATAAAATGCTCTAAAAATATACCTTGGTCTTGCGCATTCCATTCCATTTAATTCAAGTGTCGATGCAACGCATGCACCAACACGATCAATAATGACATGATCCACTTCATATCATCACATGACCCTGTTGGTTCATCGATCTTGGCCTCACTTGCTCTTCACCGTTGTGTCAATCCATCGGCGACAAGTCTTGCCCAAACTTCACCATCTCATGTTCCATCGCTTCAAAGCCTTGACTTGCCCTTCACACATGCACCCGGTCCATCGAGCCAAGCCTCATCTTGATCTTCTTCATCTTGGTCACATGACTCCATGTCATGTCTCATATGCAATGAACTCCTACGTCAACACATGTGTGAGTTTTGCAATATCTCCAAGCCATTTTCACCATCATGGCATATGTTGCTCACACACATGTACTTGTGGACTAATCCATGTGTATCTCAATCATAAACACGTATTAGTCCATCCTAAATTTGTCACTCAATTACCAAAATCAAACAAGGGAACTTTCACCGAAGGAGAGGAAGAAGGAAGAATATGAGAAGGAGGGGGAGAGGGAGTGTTCCAGCCCCAGGTGAAGCTAGTGGAGGAAGCGGCGAGGTCGGAGAGGTCGAGCCAGGAAGGTTCGCAATGAGCTCCCAAGCTTATCTGCTCGGCGGGGAGGGTCACGAGATCAAGACGGGTCATCAAAGCAGAATTCGTGTCGTCGTCCAGACGATGATGATGATAGGCGGGCCCCGCCCATTATTAGCCGGTGAGAGAGAGGGAAGGATGAGGCAGGCGCAAACCGGGCCTTGTGGCCGAGCTGGGCCGGCCCGTGCAGGAGGGAGAGGAGAAGGAGGAGGAAGTTGGGTTGTTGTGCTTGGCTGAGAGGAGAGGAAGGAAGGGAATCGACCCATTGGCCTATTTATTTATTTATTTTATTTATTTATTTATTTATTTTATTTATTTATTTATTTATTTATTTTATTTATTTATTTATTTATTTATTTATTTATTTATTTTCATTTGCTTTTCTTTTTCCCAGATTTCATACCTATGAGTTCTAATGCTTTTGGAATTTAAATATGCATGTATGTATATGCTATGATCACCACCATGAGTTCAACCAAGCAAGCATTCAATCAAGCAAGCAATGATGCACTCAAGCCATGAGTCAAGTTTTTATTTTGAAGCCCAAACTAATCCTATTAATTTGGTCTAGATGAGCCTAGTTTTATATTTTATAAAAAGTGTTACTTTTAGTGATTTTTCAAAAAAAGGTCAAAATTTTGGGGTATTACATCCACCTTGCACAATAATAGGGCTCATCGGGCACTATCAACACTTTTTCCAGACAATCAAGTTGAAAGCCCTCGCGTGGACTACTCCTCGGCCGAAGATCTACTAAAAAGCTCTAGTTCTGTCAAAGGTCCGTCAAAAGTTAAGAATACTTAAGTAGATCTAGACAAGTTGCCAACTCATCTCCCCCAGTTGAGGCCAATTATTGAGTCTAGACTAAGAGAGAATCAAATTCTCTTGCTCAAATCATTGTCCTAGGAATTCGAAGAGACAACAAAAGACCGAGCACTCGTGTGTGATAGTCATTCGGTTGTTAAACTGATCGATCTCATACAGAAAGGTCCCCTTGCCCTCATCCAGGGATAAGTGCATCATCCGAAGACCGGTGACACGATGCAAAGGAAATTAGCTATGGTGTAGGACCCAATCTCCAGCTGCAGATCGTTACGCCGCCGTGTAGGACCCAACCTCCAGCTGCAAATCGTTACGCCACCGAGGTCTCTCTTCATAAGATCGACAAAGTAGCATATGTAGCATCCATGAGGATTAGTCCACCAAATTGTAATTTCCTTCAGTGTACACTCTAAATTAATAAAATGTCTTTTGGATCAAGTTTGATTTCTTACGCATTATCATTTTCGTGTATGAAAACTACAATTAGCTTTGACTTTAATTTGTGGAAATACGATCTTGATGGTACCGAGAAAGTATAGTTGAGATATACCTTATTAACCAAAGTATTCAGTAAAAGCCTCGTGAGGGAGCCGCTTCGCCAGGGGGAGTGAACGGATCTACTTTCATCTTTTTAGGAGTAGATAAGTGGCGTCTTATTTTATTGTCTTTTGGTTCAATGCTCTCTCTATCTTTGTCCTGCTGGTGTTGTCCGTGGTGTTCGTAACCAACATCCACTTTTCTTGTTGTGTTTGTAACGAACATCCACTCTTCATGGTCATTATGGTGGTAGTTTTGTTTCTTGGGGTTTGATTTTGAAATATAGACCAAATATTTTGAAAGAAATTTAAGGCTCACATTCACCCTCTCCTGGTAGCTGATTCTGCTCCTTAATACAAAGCCGAGTGATTTTGTAAGTATGCCCAAAATTAACCACCACCCTCACCACCCCCCCCCCCCAACCACCACCACCACCCACACACACACATCCCTGCAAGATTTTCCCGCACAATTGCAGATCGAACCGGTGAAAAAGCTTGGCATTGTGGCGAGGATATGTTAGTGTGTGCTACCTTTCCTTTCTCTAGTGGGAATTTGTATTCGGTCCTTGCTATCACCCCACGCGGCCTCTGAGGAATGCACACATGGATTCAATCATTTTATTCCCGTATTCCTCTCTCGTCATTAAAACCTCCTCTTCAATTATTGATGGCTGTTTTTTCAGCCCTTTCACCCTGTTTGATTGAAGCTAGCTGCTAAAATTTAGCTAGCTAACCCAGTTGCTAAACTGTAGCCACTCCTATTTTGTTTAGCGGTGCCTTTAATCTCTTTTAGTCATGGTGTTTGGATCTAAAGTGACTACAAGGTGAGACAGCCTGAGCTTTAGTCCCATTTATTTAGTAACCCCTTGATGACTAATTGGCTAAATGTCCATTGAGTCCTAGTGTTTGAATAAAACGACTAAATAGGACTAAAATTAACGAGCTAAACTTTAGTAACCCAAAACTATTGTACATGATTTGTCATACGGACATGACCCAATGATGTGTCATACTGCAGTGTGGAAGGGATGGACACATCACATGTATGTCCTCGCCGGCGATGATAGTTGCACTCACGGGCGGAGCCCAGTGGAGGCGAAACTGGGCTCCCCGTTGTCCGGTGAACTTTGCAGTACTAATAATAGGTAAGATTGTGTGGATGCATGATACAAGACCGAAGGAGCACTGCAGCGTTTCTTTGATGTCTCGAGTATGCACCTCAATACCTCACCAGAGCTCTACGGCAGTGGCTGCAGGAGTGGCAGCGACACACTACTCTCAATGCTCAAAATGCTCAAATTTTCTTTGAAGGAGTACTAGCTTTTCAGAAATGGCATGATTGCATGATACTTCATGTCATTGATGAATTTTCTAGCCCTCTCTCTAGCCTGACAACGGCAGTGACTGCAGCGTTTCTTTGCACGCTCCGCCACTATTGCACCGGACCTTCTGTACTCTAGATTCCGTGATTGGATCGGACACCTACCAGAGTAGGAGTACCGGTGTGATGCCTCACTCATTGGCCACGAGCGTTTCATTTCATTTGTTGTTTCCGAGTTTGCCACATCGTCACGCCAACTAGTGTGATGCCTCACTTATTGGCCACGAGCGTTTCATTTCATTTGTTGTTTCCGAGTTTGCCACATCGTCACGCCAACTAGGCTTTCGGCTGATGATTTTAGGGCCTATGTTCTTTTGTTGTAAGAGAAAAGCAAGTCACGTTGATAAATTCAAATGAACAGGACGGTCTCGATTGCATTTGATTTTATGACATCTCTAGACTTGGAAATAGTGGTGTCGGCAGAGAGAAGAAAGGAGAGAGAGAGAGACAAAAGCGGACGGTAGGTTGACAACTATGTAACACATGCAACGCCGGCCTAGCAAATTAGGAAAAAAAATTAGGTTAACTAGAGGACCCAACAAGAGAGTAACGTCGACGTTGCCACAACAGCCGCGTCTTGCGGGCCAAAAGCGCCGTGCGCGCACGGCAGAGGAGGGCGTTGCCGCCGCCGTCTATGAAGATCGCCACGTCGTCTAGATAAACTAGAAAAATAGAAATAAATAAAATAGGGAACAGAGTATCCGTAGGATCTCGGGTCGCTTAGAGGTTAAGCAGCCTCAGGCTATAAATACAAGGGGAATTATAACCGATCAAATCAATAATAGAAGGAGTAGTTCTCATCTGCTCTCTTGCTCCCTCGCTCCTGAGCCGTCGCCACCACTGCCTGCGCCATTGTAGCCACCGCCCTCGGGCCATCGCCCAAGGCTGCCACGTGGCCCCCTGCGCTAGGCCACTTGTAAACTAGCTTATGTCTATAAGAATCAAGAAAATCTATGACATAAAAAAAAGGTGGATTATAAATGAACCAAATATTATACGATGAGTAAGTATATATATTCAATCAACGGTAAGCTATATTATTAACTTGCTCTCACTTAGATGAAACTCAGTCTCTTTCCTCTCATCAAATAAATTTGATTAGATGAAACCTTCTTGTTCACTCAAAATGAAACACTAGCGTAAAGTTTCGACAAGCGATTGAGGACCATTAATATAAATAAATTCCTGCCATCTTAATTCCCCTCGATATGATGCATACTATTGTCTAGTATTGTTTGCGTGTTGTTCAATAAACCCCTATAGTTTGGTTGTTGGCTACCAAGCCAATTTGTTTCGTTGTTGGCGCACATGGACGTTGCTTTCAGTGATTATTAGCTGGCTAGGTTCCTTGTAGCAGAACCAAATCATTGGGGTTTAAGTCCTTGAGTTGGCAGTGGTGCTGCATTTTAGGCAAAAATTCCATACAAACTTTATCTTCGGTGTAATCCATGAAAACCTTATTAAAACCATACGAGTTCTAAAAAAATTAAAACGATGCGTATCAATAATACATCCATAGATGCATATCATCACAAAATTTAGAATTCAAATTCATTTTTATAAAAAATCATATAAAAATAACAAATTTTACTTGCATATGCGGGTGGGCTTGTATTCTTATGAGATCACACCAATCACGAATGTGATGTGGCCGCCACCATGTACGGAGGGAACAATGTTCGTGATGGTTTGGCCAGAAGCTTGATAGTGAAGACACAGTGAGTGGTCCTAGAGAGGCTTGTTGAAAGGCATATAGGAGACCCACTTACGTGTGAGGAAGGCTCGAGGCTGTTCATGGAGTTACTGACTGGGAGCTTGGCCCTTGCGTTGCAAAGGACTAGGCAGTAAAAATACCAAAGTTATCGATGAGAGTTTGCATATCTCTATGATTTATATATACCAGAGCTGACAATCTTCTTACTCAATGATTTAGAAAACACACACACATTAGACAACATTGATATCAGTTTGCAGGTACAAAAAGAAGGTAAAAGTTGAAAAAGGTATAGCTCCCCAACAAATTGGTTCAAGCAGCCAGGTCTAGCTAAACTTATCAAGGGGCAAGATATGAGATTCAAAATTTATTAGATTGAAGAGCAAGCCGCTTCCGGTTTTCCTGATGTCTTCTACATTGACCTCAAGAAGACAAGACACCAGAGTCAACAACCCTAGAATTTGCAAGCTTCTCAAAATTGCTCGCACCTCCACTCCTTTTACAGTTTATCATAATGTAGTGACTTTGCTACAATAAAACAAAAAAAAACAGCAACAATCATTAAATCATTCAAGTGTGACTCTACTGCTGCAAAATCACAAAATGATCAAAACCACAAAATGACATCGGAACTCATCAATTCCTTGTTGATCTTAGAACTAACTATATACAGTAATCATAGTATAGTCATACTGATGAGCAAAGTGTTTAAAACCAAACCACAAAATAACATCAAAACTCTATCAATTCCATGCTGATTTGTTAGAAAAGATATCCGGCAGTGAACATTGTTTGGCAAACTCCTCTTTTTTGGTCCAGAGGATGGATGTGAATGTGTCAACTTGATGTCACATATGTCATCCCAGGGCTTTCCGGCTGGGAAAATGGAAAAAAGTATTACAAAGCATACTGACCTCCATAAATGTATTGCGAGTAAATTTAGATTTTTGGAGCTACAGATCATGTCAATCTGCAACATGATGAAGTGTTGTCAGCTGGTTGAGGTTGAACAACGAATGCGATTTCTAGTGAATGTCGGTCTACAACATTTAATGACCCAAATTAATCCAGATTTGAGGAACACAAAAGGTACCAGTGAGCAGTGACATAGTAGTTACAGTTGATAAAAGCACCCTGGTAGATAAAAAGGGAAGTGATTTGCTATCAAACCAACCCTGGAATTCACCATCTGTCATCTAAGTTATATTTGAAGAAGAGAACAGATAAAATGATGACCACCACACTTTAAGAGAATTGGCAACCCTAAACTCAGTCCATGAGCCTCATGAGCTCCACAACATTTAATGACCCAAATTAATCAAGATCTGAGTAACGGTACCAGTGAGCAGTGACAGAGTAGTTCCAGATGATAAAGCACTCTTGTAGATAAAAAGGAAACTGATTTGGTGTCAAACCAACCCTAGAATTCACCATCTCCCATCTAAGATATATTTCAAGAAGAGAACGAATAACATGATGACCACCACATGTTTAAGAGAATTGGCAACCGAATGGGTCACATGAGATACTGTAGCCAATAAATAAAGAATTTGTTTTAGGTGATTCAGTGTGCATCAGAACTCATAGTAAATGTTAGATAAGGAAATCCGAAAACCAATAGACATTTATGTGGAGAACCTGATACTTTTTAGGCTCAAAAAGAGAAACTAAAAATTTATTCAACAGTTGACGAAAATGGACCACAAATATATTATTGGCTAAACATAGTGAGTAGTTTATTTTTGGATCTAAGTAGCCAACCACAGAACAGACAATTTTAGCATCCTCCGAGAGAACAAAAAAAAATGTTTTCTAGAGAGGACTAGCCTCACCTGTTGGTAAGAATGGAAACATGTGCCAGCAAGTGCTGATCTAATACATAATGCTTTAATATTAACTCTCTGCAAACACACTAAACTTAGTATTTAGAAATTTTAAAACAGTGGAGAATTAAAATATTAAAAAATTCTTGTTTTCCAAGCTGGCTAAACTTACAGGCACTCTGTAGAAATCCTTTCTCAATTGACAACAGCCCAATATTACGCTCAAGCTCTTGAAAGTACCTCATCTTGTGCTCCTTTGACGGTACCACTGAATGTCAATGTGCAAGAAATCCTGAGAAAAACACAAATCAGAAAGCTTAGTTCTAGTTCTAGGTAATAAGAAAAACAATAGCTCATAGTACATATTTGGAAAATAACAATACCATATAACAAATACATTTCAGGTAGTTTACAAACTGTTGTTACAAACATGATCAACGAATTAGCTTTCCTCAGCTGGACTCCTTTCACATACGCGCGCACACACACACAAGACACGATGTTAAATATACTATTCAAACTTGCTTTGTAAATAAACAAATAAGTTGCCAAGTAAATTAAGGAATTTCTCAATTTGCGATGGAGGAACATGTGTGGAGTTTAAATTGGCGATTCTTTCAACTCCTCCAAAACCATAATCTGCATGCTAAATCAAAACCAACTCTTAGCTTACAGCAGCACATGAAAAAAATCCTATGAAGTCATAAAACCCGTCCTTCCCTATCTATCTTCCCCTCCTGTTTTCTTAGTCCATGGCATCCAGTAGCAGCAGCAACAGGGCCAAGGAGCATGGCAAAGCTCTACCAATCACCATGAGACAACAAATGGCTAAAGCTTCATGCATGGAAAATGGTCGCGAAGAGCTCGAACCCTAACCTGCTTGGGATGCTCCTATTTGCGTTCAGATGGGAGGTGGGCAGGTGATAACAACTATGGTGTCCTGAGGGGTATGGCGCCCGCGACGACGGTGCAGCGGGGACGATGTCCCGGACGGCCGCGCAGCAGGGATGGGAGTTGTGTGGCAGTGATGGCGGTCATGATGGTGAAGGGATGGCGGCCGCAGAAGCGGGGATGGCGACCACCACGCTGCCCATCCCGGCGTCGAGCGCAAGCGGGCGAGGCCTTGATCTGCCCCCCCCCCCACACACACACAACGCTCGTGTCCTGGCGACGAGCGCGAGCAGGGCGAGGCCTTGGATCTGGCTGCCCCGCGTAACCTCTGCGCCATGGCCACCCGTGGCATCCGAGCCACTATGGCCTGCGTTCGTGCGGTGTCGCGATGCCGATCTGCGGGAGTGAGGAGGGTGATGGGGAGAAGAGGGATCGATGGAATCGATACGGACCAGGAGAGCCACCGTAAGGGACAGAGCAAACAAGCTAATTTCCATAATTTTTGGCGGCGTGGCGTTGGTAATACTCGGTGAGGCTATACGGGTGAGAAGGAGGGTGAGAAGCATGGCTGTGGGGTCAGGGGGTGAGTGTCAGGCTTCTAACACGTTTAGAACAATTGCATTTTATAGTAGAAATTATTTATTATATCGCCACGCGTGATAGGCATGTCATGTACGTGGTGGGCCATGCAGGCCTTGTTTCATGCTTATATGTGTGTATATATATAAACAAAGGGTGTTGCTGCTACAGTCCCATGCTCCATTTTCATGAGGGCATAGAGGCGACACGAGCTTTCCCTCTGAGGTCAAGGTGCGTTCAATCTCTCGCTAGTACTAGCAAGAGTATTTGCCATCTTGTTACTACACTTATTTTGTTTTTCTGAAATTTCACTTGGAAAAATGCCACACCACTGTATATTTTCAGTTTGGAAGATTAATGCTAGAACTAATAAAGTACCGAAGTGTTTGCTGCCTCTTCCAATATCTTTTCTTCTTCTTTTTATGGGACGCTGCCTCTTCCAAGATCTTTGCGAGAAAAAAAAACGGCCAAGGCCGAGCGGGAGAGGAAACAGAAAACACATGCCCTGGTCGTATGGCTGCTGCTGCTGCTGCTGCATTCATGGTGCGCTGCTGCGGCGTGGTGGTCCAATCCAACCAAATGCAAGGCGGAGCCGCTGGGGTTTGGGGTTAGTTATTTGGTCTCCGTCGCCCTCGCGACTGGAGCTCGCTTCATGGCCATGTGCCATGGCACTATGGCAGTGAGTGAGTGGCCACAGGCCGCAGACCAAGTCAGGTAGGCAGCGCCGCCGCGGCGCTTCACGGTGGAGGTGAGCGAGGGGAACAATAGCGACCGGCGGTTACGAGGAGTAGAGCCATCCGCTGCGCATCTCCTCGATGCCGACGCCGGCATATCGTTGCTTCATTAAGTCAAGGGCAAGGTCCTCCCTCCGACCCTCCCTCTAGTCTAATGCCGCCCGCACAACTTGTACCTGCAGCGCGCGCGTCAAGCAAATCTGTGTAGATTTCTTAGCATATTACTTCTATTTCTCTATCTCTCAACAAATGCGTATTCCAATTTTTTTTTAAAAAAAAAAACCTTTGAGAGTTTCTCGATTATGTTGGTTGCGGTGGGAGTCCGATGCGATCTTGTCTCAGTTCAGTGGGGAAATTGAGAAGCTGCAAACGGTTAGCCATGGGAAACGATGGTACCTTTGAGCGAGCTCATGTAAGGAACCGGGGATCCATATCTTTTCTGTTGATCTACTAAGCTAAAGTAGTACAATAATCAGTAGTAATCCATATTTATATCTAATAATAAGGGTTTTTTAAAACTTTAATAATAAAGGTTTCGCTATAACACAATCGTCTAACTTTTCTCTAACTACTCAGGGGATGTTATCTTTCTCAGGTCTACCTCGTGTATAACTTTATTGGCCACTGACAACCAACAATAGGAAAGCAGCGCCACCAGAAACTACCCAGGCTACTGGTTTTTAGGAATTGTGTAATAATAAAAAGGTAAAATTTTAGCCTATTCTTTTATCTATCTATTTTTTTGTCCATCCCTCTAACTACTGGACAATACATATTTTTTTGGGACCTGCTAGCACTCGGACGTCCTAGCATAGGACGGTCAGTGCTAGTAGGGCCCGGCCCACTTCCCCGTTGCACACGCAACACGCTCCTCCCTATCCCCCACCTAACAATCTCCACCGCCCAACACTCCCCCCGCATGACAGTGCCCCGTTTGTTGTCCCCCGCACAGCCCACACACTCCTCTCTCCTAGCACCCGCCTCCTCCTGCCCAACCCGTCGTCAATCCTGCACGGGCCGTGCTCTCCCCCATGGACGGCCCTCGCGACCACCGCCATCGCTCTCCAGCATAACCACCGTCTACCTGAAACAAAAAAAAAAAAACAAATTAAAATACAAATTGAAACAAAAATGGACACAGGTTTGAAACAACATGGTCATGAGATTGAAACACACAAAAAAATGGAAAACATGTGTTTGCACCAACACAGAACCGTGTGTTGCAACAAATTAAGACCGTGAATAGAAACAACATAGTCATGAGATTGAAACATTGCATAAAAAACCAAAAAAAGATGACCAAAGAAGAATAAAAAAACACAAAACAAGACTGCAGCAACATCAAGAGAGCACCTACTGCAACAAAACCCCGAACAACAATGAAACATTCCGGGGAGGATAGTATGTTGTGAGAACCAATCAACACAAAACAGTTGAAACAACATGAGCATTGTGCTGAACAAAAGCAACAATGTCTGTTGAAACAAAAGAGGAAAATGAGGGGGTGAGAGAGGAGGGGGCCTGCTCGCCGGAGCCCTAGGGCCCAGCCGGAGTTGGAGGAGGGGAACATGTAGAGGAGGAGGAGAGAGAAGAGGCCTACCTGGACTCCCCCGACTCCAGGCGATGGAAGTCACCGCCCTGGAGGAGATGGATGCCCAGATGCAACCAGATCGACCGTCGCCACCCCAGATCCATGCCTGCATACGCCGGATCCGGCAGATCCGCCGCCGCCGCAGCCGGTTCCGGAGGGCGTGAGGCGGATCCGCCGTTGCAGGGGATGGCGCCCTGACCATGGCTCTGGTGCGTGAAGGAGAAACCCCAGGACGAGACACGCGCGTGGCGGGGGAGCCCGGAGAGGAGAGAGGCGCCCCGCGTAGGACGGAGCCAGGGCCGCCCTCTCGCCCGCCGCCAGGGATCAGGCAGATCCCGGGCCGGCGCCGCCAGATTCGGCTCCTTTCGCCACCATGGGAGCGGCTCGCCGGATGGAGCGAACAGCAGCATGAGCGCGACGCCGGCGCACGCGTCGGGGAGCGCGCGAAGCAACCGCGTCGGGGGAGCGCACGGAGCTTCTATGCCGGGGAGCACGCGGAGCCGTCGCCGCGCCAGGGGAGCGGATCCTCCGCCGCCGATAGCGCGCCTAGCCGCCGGAGCGCGCGGAGCCGCCGCCACCGAGGATGTGTGCGCGGAGCAGACGAGGTAGGATGCAGGTGAGTGGATAAGGAGTGGGTGGAGGGGAGTGTGGTGGAGGTCCATCTGGGGTGGGTTCGTCTGCTGCAGGAGGGACGCGTGCGGCGTGACTCCCACACGCTGAAGCAGGAGTGGGCTGGCGCGGTCGCATTGGGTCGTGTGCTCAAACAAATTAGAATAACACTTGTCTAGCGCTATAAAATTCGATTCCAAAACACATTGTGTCGTGTAGGTATGTGATCCGGACTCATAAGTTGTGCTCATATGTGTTAGAACGACACGTGTATAGCCATGATATAGGGAGTCTAATCTAATTCTAATATATGTCGGGACCTACTAGAACGTACTCCTATATTAATTAATAAATGTACCGTCACGTTAGTTCGTCGTTAATTTAGACATGTAATACACCGAACAAACAAGTATTATTCCACGTGCACCTACGACATAATCCTCCGTCCACTGCCACATCTGATGGCTCGTGACCGTCGTTGCAAAACAGGAAATAAGAAAAAGAACTACCGCCTGCTGCTCGCTTTCTTGTTATCCATAGAATCATAGATGCACGGAATTCATGCTTGATTTCCCTTGCTTCTTTTTTTACAACTATACCCGGACCATGCAACTTTTGTTGACACTTATATTTGCCGAAAGAAATTAAAATCATATTGGACATATAGATATATGTGGATCTAGCGAAATAGGATAGTACTGTACATGATGCGGTTGCGGATCTAGTTTTCATAGCGAAATAGTAGGATAGTACATGATGCGGCGTAAAGGTCGGCATGGATGATTGAGGGTTGGCGCTGTTTTAAATGATGTCGGAGTCAACAAAGCTTGATCTGGTCCTTGTCTCCAAATCGATTCTTCATGCCAGCTCCAGTATGTGGTCCTTGTCTCCAAATCGATTATTCATGCCAGCTGTAGTATCTGGTCCTTGTCTCCTCCAGCTTTATTGGTCTAGTTTTTTTTTTTCCTTTTCGTTCTTTTTGTCTTTGGCTAGTGTTCGGTGGAGCTTAAACTTCTTCAGAGAAACGCTACTTTTGACGTGTAGCCATACTTAAGCAACTTCAACGGTTTTGTAAATGGGCTTGACATTTTTATTTTATAAAAAAAATCTAAAAAAATTTTTTTATCTAATGGTTTGGTAAATGTGCTTGATATTTTTGTGAATTTGGCAAATATCGGGTGATATTTGACATCTGCCAAGCTGTAGTTCGCTTGGCAATCGTCCTCGCGCTATTCCTGGAGAATATTTTTTCTCGCACGCATAATTTTTAGTTTTGCCAAATAAATAATAGAAAATCATGAGAGATTTTTTTTTGACAGAAATCATGAGAGATTGACTCTTTTTATCTTTATCATATTCATTTGGAACTTGATAAATTTAAATTTTACCAAATAAAAAATTACAAAACCGCGAAGTGGAGGCTGATCGCCGGTGCTCGTTTACTCTTCGGCTGTTCCTCCTCCCCTCCTCTCTATCTCCATGGATCTCAACCCGTTGTTCGACTTCGAGCAGTACGTCCCTCCATGACAGCCACTCCTATCCTTCATCTGCTTCTTCCATTGCTGCTCCCAACGTCCACGGCGGCATCCGCACACGCCCACCACCACCACCCTGCCACCGCTCCATCCACCATCGTCGTCCGTCTCCCTCCAGATGGTCAACATCGAGTCCTATGTGCCGACGGTTCTCGACCTCGTCAACCCCAACTACTCCGGATCGTGGTGTGCTTCATCGCCTCCGTCATCGCCAAGTTTGGGCGTCAATTCACTCCAACATCGCCGCCGCACCGACCACCACCTAGCCTGTTGATCCGGACTAGCTCATGACCGACCAGTGTCCCGCGACATCATGTGCATCGTCCATGTTCCTGGCACCACGACATTCACCATCTGGTCCAGCATCAAGCTGTGTACCTGGAGGCCGAGTACCGCGCAGCCTGAAAAGTGTTGTCAGGCCACTTATACATAATGAGTTTTTTGCTTTTATGCCCGTCCCTACAATTAATTAGTGCTAAAGCTATCCTTTTTGTTTCATCTGTAATAGATTTCGAATTTAAAGGTTTGCTCACGTCGTCTTTTGAATTCAGAAAATAGTTCTTGTAGTTTCCCAATCTTCTTCCTTATGAAATGTAAGAGTTTCAGTTTGACACAAGCTGTTTATGTTCTCTACTAATTTGTTGTGCTCATTTGTGCCGAAAGACTGTTGCATCTTAGGATTTTTCTGCAGTTAGTTTGAGAAGAACCAACGCTAATATTAGGCCAAAATTTAAGACTGGCACTCAAAGAATTTTTATGGGAAAATACACATTGACCATATGACCCTACAAGTAGTAGAAACCAGTTGCTTCTGTTCACGTACAAAATGTTACATGCCTATGTTATTTACACTGCATCTTCTAAGGCCAGCCAACTCTGATGATCATGGACACAATTCCTTTTTCAGTTACCATCATTATTTTGACAGATGGAAGTCGACATCCATGTACCTTGATTTTATGCCTTCTTTTCTTCACAGAAGTAGCTGCTGCATTGAGACATGGTGGATTTGCAGACTCCTCGAGTGCGACCCAAAAGGAAGAAGGTTTTAGTGGACTACTTGGTGCGACTCCGATGGATTCCTGCTCTCTTTATAGCCCTCCCAATATCTGCACTGATCTACTTCAGTGTCTTTGTGGGGAACACGTGGTCTGCCATGAAATCTGAGAAACGTCGACAGAAGGAACATGAAGAGAATATAAAGAGAGTTGTGCGGCGTTTTAAAGAGAGGAATCCAAAGAGGGATGGCCTTGTTTGCACTTCTAGGAAACCATGGGTGGTTGTCGGTATGCGCAACGTAGACTACAAGCGTGCCAGACATTTTCAGGTCAACCTTTCTGCATTCAGGAACATTCTTAAGATTGACACAGAGAGGATGGTTGCCAAGGTGGAGCCTCTTGTTAGCATGGGTCAGATAACTAAAGCTACCTGCCCGATGAATCTTTCGCTCGCTGTGGCTCCTGAGTTTGATGACCTTACTGTTGGTGGTCTGATAAATAGTTATGGAATTTCAGGGGGCTCTCACATTTACGGCCTTTTCTCTGACACAGTTGTCGCGATGGAGGTTGTTCTTGCAGATGGTCAAGTTGTGAGAGCTACCAAGTACAATGAGTACTCTGACCTTTTCTATGGCATGCCATGGTCCCAAGGCACGATCGGACTACTTGTTTCAGCTGAGATCAAACTCATTCCCATCAAGGAATACATGAGGCTCACATACACTCCTGTCAGGGGGACCTTGAAGGAAATCGCAGAGGCTTATGTTGATTCTTTCGTGCCAAGGGATGGTGACCCTGCAAAGGTCCCTGACTTTGTAGAAGGGATGGTGTACTCATCCTCAGAGGGTGTGATGATGACCGGTGTTTATGCCTCAGAGGAGGAGGCGAAGAGGAAGGACAACAGGATCAACTGTGTAGGCTGGTGGTTTAAGCCCTGGTTCTACCAGTATGCTGAGACGGCTCTGAAAAGGGGTGAGTTTGTGGAGTACATTCCTACGAGGGAGTACTACCATCGCCACACAAGGTCCCTGTACTGGGAAGGAAAACTGATCATACCGTTCGGGGATCAGTTCTGGTTCAGGTTCCTGCTTGGCTGGCTGATGCCACCAAAGATTTCCTTGCTCAAGATCACCCAGGGTGAAGCTATCAGGAACTACTACCATGACAACCACGTGATCCAAGACGTGCTGGTGCCGCTTCACAAAGTCAGCAGCGCTCTTGAGTTTGCTCACCGTGAACTGGAGGTACAATTTCCTTTCTTTTTATCTTTTGCATCGCTGGTGGCTAGTCTAGAGTCTCTAGACCATGCCCTCTTCAACTTGGTTGGGTTGGTATTCAGAATTTTGTTTTTTGATCTGATCGTAGGTTTACCCAGTGTGGCTGTGCCCGCATCGGCTGTACAAGCTTCCCGTGAGGACGATGGTGCACCCAGAACCAGGATTCGAACAGCATCGCAGGAAAGGTGACACCAGCTACGCCCAAATGTTCACCGACGTTGGCTTCTACTACGCTCCTGCCTCTGTTCTACGGGGTGAGGTGTTCAATGGTGCCGAAGCCGTGCATATGCTGGAACAGTGGCTCATCAGGAACCACGGGTACCAGGCACAGTATGCGGTGTCTGAGCTGAGCGAGAAGGACTTCTGGAGAATGTTTGATCCCTCTCACTACGAGCACTGTCGCCACAAGTACGGCGCCGTAGGGACCTTCATGAGCGCCCACTACAAGTCCAAGAAAGGCAAAAAGAGCGAGGAGGAGGTGCTCGAAGCTGAAGCTGCCATCCTAGAAGCTGCTGAAGCAGATGCTGATGCGAACTGATATAATAGGCTTGACTTTGATTGCATTTCTATCCATCATGGCTACTCTAAACATGCTGTTCCGAACTATATATCCTTTACCCTAGCCCTGTAACTTGATTTGTGTTGTTTGAAGCTGTTGAATAATTTTGGGCTATTTGGATTTTTTATTTTTATGAGAGTTATTTGGATTTGTACCATTGTAATTTTCAAAGTTTGGAGAAATATCATTATTATTTTTGTATATTGAAATATACCATTAAAACTCTCCATTTCCCACAAAAATGCCATATATATTAAAATATAGAGCCATTTTACAATGGTTGAAAAAGCATCTAGATGCCTCTCAATGCCTTCCAATGGGGCGTGACTAATTCACACGCGCGCGTGAGAAACATTCTGAGCGAACGATCTCAGACATACACATACTTTCCTTTTTTGGCAAAAAGAAATTCCCGCAATTTTTCTTTTTTTCGAAAGTTTTCTATTTTTAGCAAATAAAAGGTAAAGTTGCAGATTCAAGAGCATAGCTTTCATTCTATAACTTATACGTCTAACTTAGAATCGAATTTATACACATGACTTACGTGATTTTTTACGCTTATATATTATGCTTCTAACTTATGAATTCAACTTATTACGTGAAAACACATATCTAACACGGTGCAAAAGTTAGATCTAGCTTATACGCATAACTTATGTGATCTTCGATGTGTTATGCTATAACTTATATATTTAACTTGTCACGTGAAACCACATATCTTACAACGTTATAAAGTTAGAATCTAATTTATACACATAATTTATATGATCTTCAACATTTCTAAGTTATGATTATAACTTATACATTTAACTTATCACGTGAAAAAATATATCTTACATCGTTGTAAAGTTAGAATCTAATTTATACGCATAACTTTTACCTATAACTTAGGTACCAGAACCTAGAAAAAACTTGTACACACAATGGCTGCTTTATAGGAAAAAAAGTGAAAAAAATTATTTGAAACATATTCAAGTGAGATCTAGTTTTGTTCGTGTCAATTATAACACTGAAAAATAAAATGTTTTGATTTTTTAGAATGACGCCAGCTAGCACACCGGTAGCGGACTACTACACGCTTCATCCGTACACACGCAGGCTACTGCACGCTTCATTCCTACACACATGCTGGCTTGTTGGATCGTTCGCTCAGTGTCGGAACGAGCGAACGAGTGCGGAAATGGACTTTCGCTTCCAATGGCTTCATAAAATTATTATTTTCATTAATTAATTTATTTAAGGGTATTATGGTCTTTTCGTAAAGCAACGCAACACCACCACCGTAAGTTTTTCGGTCGGTCGTGTGGGTTCTACGTGACCACGCACGAACATCAGTCGGGAACGGACATATACGATGCCGAGTTCAGCGTCTCAACCTTGGTCGTCGGCCACACCGAGAAGTAGACCAAGACGTCGAATATCATCTCGGAAGGGCGTGACGTTCGAGAGCGAGATGCAAGTAGCGCAGCGGCCACTCGCTAGCGGCAGCGGCGGACCCGTCTTTTTTTTTTCTTTCTAGTCCTTTTTTTAAAAAAATTTGCTCAAATACACCCTCACACGAAAGATTTCAAAAAATGGACCCTTACCTTGACGCCGTCCATGATGGCGCCGAGCTAACACGTCTCGACGCCATAGTCAATGGCGTCAAGGTTTTGGCAAGACGAGGACGCGGTGCTGAGGTGGACAAGAGCTTGGCGCCATGGATCTTGGCGCCAAGCTCTGACGTTCCGAAATGAAAAAAGTAAAATCGTTGGGAGTGCTATACAAGAGCTCTACTCTAGTACAAGTGGTTAGCTCGTGGTTCTTCAAGCTAAGGGTCTGGGTTGGAATGCCATTCCAGCACTATTTTTTTGCAGCATTTTTATAAAAAATTCCAGCACTATTTTTTTCAACATTTTTATAAAGAATAATAGCAACAATAACAACAAAAATTATTTACTTTTGTGGACAATAACAAGAAAAAATATTTCAAAAGTCGTGCAAAATTATTTTTAGAATCATGTAATGACCTATTGTGGTTTGGACGCACTAGTAGGAATGTGCATGTGACACGTACGTACTTAAAAAAAATATTTATATATATGATAATATGCATTAAAGGAATAATATTTCTTGTTATATTGCTTATAAAAATAAAATTGTCGCTGGCATAGGGTTCGAAATGTTGCAAAATACCGTATTTAATAAGCAATAAAATTGCTACTATTATTCTTTTATTAAAATGATGCAAAAAAATAGTGCTGGAATTCTTTTACAAAAATGTTGCAACAAACAAAATTAGTGCTGAATGGGCATTCGAACCCAGGCCTCCCGCTTATGCATTGCGCGAGCTAACCAGCTGAACTGAAGTTGACTTGTTGCATTATGTTCCCAACAATTATACTTGTTCCTTACAAAACGCCAGAGCTTGGCACCAAGATCCATGGCGCCAAGATCTTGTCCATGTCAGCACCGCGTCCTCGTCTTGCCAAGACCTTGGCGCCATTGACCATGGCGTCGAGACGTGTTAGCTTGGCGCCATCATGGACGGCGTCAAGCTAAGGGTCCATTTTTTAAAATCTTTCGTATAAAGGTGTATTTGAGCAAATCTTTGTAAAAAAGGACTCAAAAGCAAAAAAAAAAAAAAAAAGACGGGCGGCGGACCTGCTGTACACATGCACGCCGCCCATGGTCTCGCCAGCCGTTGCTGACCAAAAATATCCGATGAAGCTTTTTAACCATGTGTTGTGCGCTTCGAAGAACCAATACAATCATTCCAATCAAAATCACAAGAGTACAAAATTACACATCTAGCGAATATCATTGCTAGAAACAAATTACACTCGCCCCCATCTAACCTTCGCGTTTAGCCAATGTTACAATTATGAAAGTACTTTTTTTACTCTTGGTTAAGAAAATAAACTAAAAAAACAATTGTCACTCTTTTATTTGAGTCATAATTTCCCCCAAATTCAGAGGCATCGTGATGCCTCTTAGCGCATGTGGCCCACCTATCATAGACACATCAAATGCCTCTCGATGCCTCCTTATTGATGCCTCGCGACTTATGGGTCTACAAATCATAGACACATCAAATGCCTCTTGATGCCTCTCCAACCATTGTAAATTTTGTCTAAAATATATGTATGAAGATGACTTGCGAAACTGCAGGCGTATACCAATAGTATGTTTCATTGCAGCCCAGCGACGAAGCCAGCGGGCGGTCAACCCGAGCTCCAGCCCCATCTAAACTTGTTTTGTGCATGGAGCCCTATCTAAGCTCTACCTAAAAATAGTCACCATATTTACCTTAAAAGGATGGGCTCTATATTTAGTATGTGTTTAGCCCCTCCTAAGATTTTTCCTAGCTTCGTCACTGTTGCAGCCCCTCTGCCTATCACTGACGCACGCGGCCCACATGTCATCTTCTTCCTCCTCTTGTCATCCATGTCATCTTCTTCCTCCTCCTCTTGTCATCTTTCATTGCTGAGCGGGCGAGGAGCACGCAACAGCATCCCATGGCGAGCAGCAGCAGCAAGCGGGCGCGCAGCAGCATCCGATGGCGAGCAGCAGCGGCACGCGGGCAAGCGGCCAGCGGTAGGGCGCTCGTGGCCGGCGGGTGGGGAGCTCACGGCCTTGGCCGGCAGTGCGGATCTCGGGTCCAGCGTGGCGCGCACAGCTCGCGGCCTGAGCGGCACACGGAGCTCGTGGCCTGGGCGGTGCTCGGAGCACGCGGCCGGCGCGGAGCTCTCGGCCCAGACCGACGTGGTGCTGCTATTGCTATAACTATTTTTATTCAGACTAGAATATTTTCTTGTAAAGGTGAAAAGTGTTTTATTTACCTCTACAAACTGGAATGTCAAATAAAATCCATTTTCTCCGCAGACTTTTTCTTGTTTGTGTGTGTGTGTGGTGGTGGGGGGGACTCCGCAGACTTGCACTTTTTTTTTTTTTTTTTTGAGAGAAATGGAATTGGTCAACATGGGCCAACTTTGCTGATCAATGCAGAGGCAAATCTATGAGGCCTCCTCCACTGATTAAAACAGTACAAAAGGCCTAATGCTAAAATTAAAGCCCACTATAATTCATGTGGAAGTGGCCCAGAACAGCGTACTAGACGGAAACATCAACGTAAAGTTCACTTTTCCCCCTCCAACTTTTACAAAAATCCGTTTTCAGCTGAGTTGCAGAGCGATTCACAGGGCACGCTTCCCTTGCGTGCTGCTGAAGATCGACATTGCAAAGGCGTTTGACACCGTCGCCTAGCTGTTTCTTCTTGAGGTCCTTCGCCACATGGGTTTCCCTCAGCGTTGGACGAACTAGGTGTCGTTGGTGCTTTCCACTGCCAGCACCAAGATCCTCCTGAATGGAAACCCGGGTAGACGCATCTGTCACGCTCGTGGGCTGCGCCAAGGGGATCCGCTTTCTCCTATGCTGTTTGTGCTGGCCATGGAGGTGCTCAACCGTTGCTTCACCCTTGCGGTGCAGCGTGGGCTCCTATCTACTATCCCAGGCATTGTCGGATCCCGGGTTAGCTTCTATGCAGACGACGTTATCATCCTGGTTTCGCCGGGTATGGCTGAACTTCAAGCGGTGAAGGCGATCTTGCGGGTTTTCGGACTTGCTTCGGGTCTATTTTCTAACCTGGAGAAGAGCGTTGCCACGCCTTTGCACTGCACGGACGAGGACATGCAGCGCGTTCAAGATATTCTTCAGTGCCGGACCGCGGAGTTCCCGATCAGGTATCTGGGAATTCCGCTCTCTGTCATTAAGCTCAGAAGGGTAGATGAGCAGCCACTCGTCGACAAGGTGGCAGCGTGTATCCCTGTTTGGAAAGGAAATCTTCTCAACACAGCCGGTAGGACGGCACTGGCACGCGCGACGTTGTTAGCCGTGCCAATTCACACGGCCATCGCTCTGTCTTTGTCGCCTTGGGCGATCAAGGCAATCGATAAGCTACGACGTGGTTTCATTTGGGCAGGAGCGCAGGCGGTGGCCGGTGGCAAGTGTAAGGTGGCTTGGGTAAAGACTTGTGTACCCAAGGACCTTGGCGGACTTGGGATCGTGGATTTGAGGCGAGCTGGAGTGGCCTACCGTGCCCGTTGGGTTTGGCAAGATCGATGGTTGAGATACTTAGCGGGGTGTGCGGCCTCGGACCATTGCAAATGAGACATGACATGGAGTCATGTGACCAAGGCCGTCTTGGGTATCTCCTACGCGTCCTTGAGGATATCTTTGGGCAACGGCTCTTCAGTGTTCTTCGGTGGAGATGGAAATGCGCAAGGCAAAGGTATAACCTAGGGCATTTCATTTCCACCGGTGGTTGGACCGGTGGGTCCATGGGCGTGTTTGCATATCGGTCATCTAGTGCCACTTGAGCGATCTAACATTGCATTCGGGAGATCGCTCCGGCGGTGTTTGCGGCGGTCAGGCCGAGGAGGAGGTGTGCTACGGTGGCGGAAGCACTCCCTAGTGCAGCCTGGGTTGATCACCTGGCGGAGGGCGCCACCTTGTAAGTGATCGTTGAGGCTGCGAAACTCTTTGATGTCCTCGACCTAGTGCGAGTGCTTTGTGAGATTGCATTTGTGGCACTAGGTTGCAACTTCACGACGCACGCGTGGAGATACGGTGCTCCGGAGAAGAGATTGTGAGAGGTCGGTACTCACCTCGCGGGGATCGTGAAGAGTAGCCCTATTGGATTGTGCGTGTCATTGAGTTACCACCCTTGCGTGTGTGGGTTTGCTCGGTGCCTTGACACGTTCTCTTGGGCACCGTCTTTGGATGGGGCTTATTGAAAAATCGCCGAGTCATCTTGTGTCCACTTCGCGGTGGTTTGCTTCTACTTATGGAGC
The DNA here is from genome assembly GCA_018135685.1 of Themeda triandra. NCBI lineage: Eukaryota > Viridiplantae > Streptophyta > Magnoliopsida > Poales > Poaceae > Themeda > Themeda triandra. Next base: position 903,301 of record JAENPR010000081.1, on the reverse strand, counting down.
GTTGTTCTTGTTAATCACCTTCTTGGGGGCGACGATCCTCGGGCATCTAGTGAGCTGCGAAACAAATTTGGAAGACCGCCGCACCTCCAAGGTGCATCTAGCTTCTTCTTGGTTAGGCCGATAGATTTAATTCCGCACTTATATCGGTTGGTGCTTAGTTTTAAAAGCATGGCCGATGTTGGACGGCCGATAGGCGTCGGCGACATGGGTTGCAAGCTTCGGGGACGTGCATATTCTGTGACCAGGAGAGTGAGACTATGGACCACCTATTGGTGGGTTGCAGTTTCATTAGGGATGTCTGGCTACGCTGCTTCACTTGGTCTCGTGTGCCTGGTCTCATTGTTGATGGGCGTGAGGGGGCCATCTCTTGGTGGCTGTCCGCTAGGAAGCGCCTCGCGCTGGACCGTCACAAGGGGTTCGATTCTCTGTTCTTCCTTGTCAGCTGGCGCCTTTGGAAAGAGAGGAACAGGAGGACTTTTGATGTTGTGGCTACTCGGGCGGACGCTTTGGCACGTTCCATCCAGGACGAGGCCGAGCTGTGGTGCGTGGCTGGGAATCGCCATCTGGCCGCCCTCCTCGCTGCCTGAGGGCGTGCTTTCTGTAGCTCTACTTGTCGTCATGTAGTCTGTCTGCGCTTTGAGAGAGGAGGGGTGAGGTTGTTTGGTAACCTGGGTTACCTTTTTCCTTTACTTTGTATTTGGGTTGGACTCTCTTCTGCTTAATGAAATACGCGTCCAGGGGTGGATGTGTTCGCGAAAAAACAAAAATCCGTTTTTCCTCTCTGAAACTCTAAAACCGGCCAAATCGTCTTCCTCAACTTTTCAAATCATGTGTTTTGACTGAAGAGCAGGTGCTCTCGTGGGCAACTTGTTACGAGAGCTCGCTCTCGGTCCATAGTTTCGAGCTCTACATCCTCTAAATTAAAATATGGGGGTGCAGTCTACTCCTTCCCGTCCAACTTGTTTTTATTTTGGCTGAATATTTGAAAATTCACCATAAATCATAGAAAAATTATAAACTAGAAAACGTAATTTTGTTGAACTCTACATGAGTAGATCTACACAATGATATGGTGTACTCTAGATAAAGCTTTTACCATATATTTATATTTATACTTTTCTGCAATTAACTGAAGTAATTCATAACTGTAGTTTTTATGATTCAATTGTGGTGAATTATTTATAGTCGCCTAGTTATTGTATGCTTGAATTATAGTAAAAATTTCATACTCATTGGTTATAGATATATATTTAAGGTTATGCTTGTTAAATCTAAATAAATAAAAAAGAAAATGTTTAAAACTGTTGTAGGGAGGTAAAACGCATGATTTGAAAAGTTAAGTGAGGTGGTTTTCTCGGTCTTGGAGTTCACGGAGGAAAATCCGACTTCTGCAAAAATTGTGAGAGGAAAAGTAGCCTTCTTCCCCCGCTCACATCAGCCAACAACCTACTGTTTGGATCCATAAGGCTAAAGTTTTAGCTCACTTATTTTAGTCACCTTTTAGTCCTCATGTAAATAAACAGAGCAAGACAAAGTAATTTAAAGTGAGGAGAGTATATGACAAATCCATGAAGTTGAGGTGTTTGGTGTTTCCTTGAGCCCTTCTTTTATCTAGTCGTGTATCAAAGTATCCAAAGAAGTTAACAGGGAGGGGATCAGATAAAGGAAGAATGTACTCCCTCCGTTCCAAAAGGTGGCGTTTTTGACTTTTCACACTTCGTGTTTGACTGTTCGTCTTATTTAAATTTTTTGTGTAAATATCATATATTTTATTATATCTTGTTTTAGTATTAGGGATATTTTAATAATGATTTATTTATTTTGTAATTTATATAATTTTTTTAAATAAGGCGAACAGTCAAACATGAAGTATGAAAGTAAAAAATGTGTCATTCTTTTTAGAACGGAGGGAGTATCATTGTTATTTCATGTTTGAAAGTGGTCGTCTTCTAATGGAGCAAGAAAACTAACTATAGATGTATGGGATGAATTGCTGATGCTTTCGATTACCAATAGAGGCTGGGTATATAATGTAGGGAGGTTTGGGTGATTCGGCTTCACGAAGTCGCAGATAAACATATATTATTATTGGCATTTTTCTTGGAGTTATCTTTTCTCATAGCGAGAATTAATATTTTTTCGCAAGCAGGCAAATAGCCCGTTTTGTAATAGCGAGAATTAACATAAAAACTTTGTCAGAGGCCTTTAGCTGTAATGTTAAAATATGTCCCGTAATTCTCACCATTAAAATTCAGTGTTGCTAGTACCGAAGAAATAGTTGGCGCACTGCTGCTGTAAGATGATGATTAGGCAGAGAACTCTCTCTTCTCGTCGAGTCCGCACGGACCCGGCACATGCAGGTGTTGACGTCTATCTTTCGGTGACAAATAGCAGAGCAGTTGTGCTAGGTCAGTACGCACGGCGAAGCTCATTCCATCGAGATCTGCCATCCAGACTTTCGGACTCTTTGAGTGGAGGAACGGAAAGTAAATCTGTATACTATCTTGCTGTGTTTCTTTACATGGTGTGGCGCGCGCGCCGTGACTGGCCGTGAGCGACTGCGAGATTTACAGTTAGTTACAGCCTGACCCACTCGGTGCCGTCGATGAAGCTGAGCGAGATGAAGGGCTTGGCCTCGTCGTCGGTGAGCTCGTGCGACCACGCCACCCGCCCGGCGTAGCTCGCGCCCGGGCCCGTGCACTTGTACTGCCCGTAGAACACCGTCCTGCAGCAGCAGCAGCAACACGCGAACGTTATTTTGGTAGAATGGTCATGGGCTTGTGGCCCCAGTCGAATCGAATTCCACAAAAATGAAAAAAGTTTTGGTAGCCTTTGGCATTTGGGATCCTGACAGACCTAGCCGCTTAGGATAGGACTGTGCTTTTGCCCGTGCGCCTGTGCCGGCGGGGCAGCGGGAATCGAATCCTAACTGAAAAGACTTCCACGATCGCAACAACGAGATCAGGAGCGCGGCCACCCGTGCGAACGGATGATTCGCCGGAATAGGAATGGAATGGAGCCCGGTGGCGGTGAGTGCTCCCTTTTGTATGTGCTGTGCACGCCTTTATAGATCACGAACCTACAGGCTACAGCAGCTAGCTTGTCTACATCTACATACCACAAAGCAGCCAAAGGCATGAGACTAGCAAAACTGGCCTCGTAGCATGGCTTTGGCCATGGAGCACGCCTGGCGTCCGGTCCGGTAGCCCCAGATGGCAACGGCGCAACCAATAGCATGCGTGAGATGTTTTGCGGCGATCTTGCGAGCAGAGGATGGAAATGGAAGGAGAGCGAGAAGCGAGAGGCGAGAGCGAGAGGATGGAGGGACGACGTGACGTACAGCTCTCGGTTGGGATCGCCCCAGTTGTACCATCCGTTGGGGATGATGATGTTGTCCATGTAGGTGTAGGCGAAGACGACGCGGGAGAAGGTGCCCCAGGCGCGGCCCAGGTAGAGCGCGCCGGACCCCGTCACCCGGCAGTTGATGAAGGAGAAGCCCGTGTCCTCCAGCATGCTCTGCCGGTTCTGCGCCGTCAGCGCCCCGTAGTCCCGCGCGATCGCGTGCACGTGGCAGTCCTGCATCCACCAACACCATCCAACCAAACCGTCAATCTTTGTTCGAGCTTACTGTATATCGCAGTAGATTCATTCATGCATCATGATTGTACTACTTGCACGTACTCGTAGGTCGGTGCTGATCAGTCTGCAGTTGTGCGCTGACAAACTTTGGTCGGGCCAGCGCATCTTTGCCGTGCCCGTGATGCAGCGCAGGCATCAGATGCCGCAGCGCGTCGCTGTCGTGCCGCCGCGATGCATGCCGGCCGCCCGTGGGTGTAGCGTAGCGCCGCTGGGCCCGTCGCCAGGTCATGGGGCGGAACGCAACGCAACCGCCCAAGCGGACACCAGCAAGAGGTCGCGCGGGCAGGAGAGGTGCTTGATGACCGCTTGACGATGGCGTCTGGCGTATGCCGCCGGCCGCGAAACAAAAGCTACTCTTGTGCTGTGTGCTAGAGTTTTTGTCGGGGCAATCGCGCACACATGGACCCAAATAATGACCGGCTCGGCGACGGCGAGCACGGGTTACCGCGGTCCTGGGTTAAGTTCGCACTTGTCAGAGGCCCTGCTGCGGCCATCCTGCTAGTGTTTCGTGATTGGTGTGTTTGAGTGTTGAGTCGTTGGCCTTTATCTAGTCATCAGTAGGAGTACATCCAAATCATCGGTAACCGGTATTCTTTTGTCCAGTGCGGAGATGATTGCTTCAAGGTACTTCAAGGCGCACGGAAAAGGCTCTAATCAAACTAGGCCGTGACTCCGGTGGTACTTCCAGCCTTTGCGGACACGTTTCGCCGTTTCGGTCAGGTTGCCGGGCTGGCATTGTTTCCAGCCGCCTCAGGCGACCGAAAACGGATGACTTGGAGCGCTGCCTAGCTAGGCAGACCTGGACGCCAAACGAAACGGCCCCTGACTCCCTGAGTGCCCCACCCGAAGTCTCGGATCACTGTTATTTATGAACAGCATCTATCTTTTTCAAGATCGTCTGAACAGCATCTATATAATTTCGTTTTCGTGGACTACTGGCTTACTAACAAAAGAGGATAATAATTTGGAAGGTTCGCACTAGCATGCTCTGTTTTGGAGATGGAGCCTCCTCTGCTTTGTGTTGAGCTGGCGCAGATCTATTCTACCAACCTTCCTGGCTGTGTATTTTAACATCCTAAAATATTGATTTGCACACCTAGTAACCTACTAGTAGCAGAGCAAAGGACAAATCCCTGCATGATGTAGCATGTTTTCCCACAGAGATTGCTGAGAGGTGCGTGCATACCTCGTACAGCGACAGCGCGTTGCCGAAGATGAAGTCGACGGACCCTTCGATGTAGCACTCCTTGTAGTAGTGGCGGCCCGTGTGGTCGTACAGCGTGTCCTGCGCGCCCAGGAACTTGCACCCCACGAACGCCGCGTTGTCCGCCGACACCCGCAGCGCCACCGCCTGCTTCCCCGTCGCCCCCGGCTTCGGCACCGGCGACGTGTTCTGTTGTCCCGCCCCCAATGCCAGAGACAGTTTTTGAGCTGAGCAAACCAAGCTACACTACGTAGCCTAGTAGGGCAACCAGTCGCGTACCTTGAACGTGATGTTCCTTGCCAGGAAGTACTGCGCGTTCACGGCGAAGGACGCGGAGTTGAACGTGCCAAGGGGCCGTCCCTTGGGCCCCGTCGGCGAGTCCGCGGTGTCGCCCCACTGCACGATCGTGCTGTCCGCGCCGGCGCCCTCCAGGGTGATGAACGAGCGCATCGCCGAGATGCTCACCTTCTCGCTGCGACAAGGCAGCAGGTGGTATACGATAAGGTCATCACCGGGCCACTCACTCGTGGCTAAGCGCAAGGGATACCAGCGTGGCGTGCGTACGTACGTGAAGGTGCCGGCGTTGACCCTGATGACGACGCGGACGAGGTTGATCACTGGGAGCGAGTCGATGGCGGCCTGGATGGTCGTGAAGTCGCCGAGCGCCGGGTTCTTGTCGACGACGAGCGAGTAGGAGGGGAACGCGCGGGCCAGCGCGTGCTGGAACGTGCTGTGCCGGAGGCCGCCCATGTACCGCACCCACTCCATGAACTGCCGCTCGATCATCTCCGCGCGCGTCGCGTTCACCGGGAACGGCGGGTCGCCGGCGCCGCGCCCGGGCCGCAGCCCCCGCGAGTGCCCGGCCACTCCGCGCGTCGTCGGCGGCGCGAGGAGCACGATGGCCGCCACGGCAATGCAGGCCAAGAATCGTGCTCGTCGCACGCCCATTCCGGTGCCGCGACGGCAACGCCGGCGCGCGGTACTGCGGCGAGCGAGCCGGGAAGCTGGAGAGCCGTGGCAGGTGTGGTGAGGTGAGGTGGGGGAGGCGGAGAGGATGTGGGGGAGAATTTAAGGAAGAAAGGAGCTCGATCACGGGCAAGAAGAGAACAGAAAGGGAATGGAGGAGTCGCCACGGTTCACGAGCTTGCGAAGTGCGTTTGGTACGTTGGCTAGTGTGGCCCCTGGCGCGTGGCGCCGCGCACCGCCCAACGCTGCGAGCGCGCAGGGCGTACGACGGCCGTATGCATTTGTTCGTCGCGGTTCGCTGTTCTCGTGCGGTCGAACACTAGAGCCTTGGCGTCTTAGCCGAGCCTTCCATGTGATGGCGACTTCTGCGCGCAGAGCTAGTGAGGTGAGCGCACGAGAGTTTGTAGCTTGCTGACAGGAATTTTCTTGAGGGAAGCAGATAAGCTTCGCTTTGCGATTTGGTGCGCGTGCTCGTGTTTCATCCTTTCTTGTTTGTCTTTTTTCTGGGTATTTTGTTTGTGTTTTAGTTGGGATGCTTCTATTCATTTGCTCATCGTATTATTGTGACGTTGGGTTCAACTCATACTACATGCTTGGAGAGGGAGGTAGAATGAATAGGCTGCACCACATTTTGCTTTTGGTTTCGCTTTCATTTCGGGTTTTTACTTTTTAGAATGCCTATCTATTTGACTATCTTGGTTCAAGTCATCTTAATGCGGGTGCTTATGTTTTTTCTGATTTATTTCAGGATGTAATGACGTTGTTCTTTCGGTGATGGGTGACTTTTCCATCGACAACAAGACATTTTGAGTGATTTTATCAATCTTAAGATTTATCAATTCAATTCTCAGCTTTTGAAAGGTGTTTGTGGATGTAGGATCGATGTGTGTGCTTACGTTTTATAAGGGTGAAATACTACATCTTTAATCTCTATACTTCTCCAGCCAAGCTTCATCTTTATTAGAACCGTAGTACAAAATTACTCGCCTTGCTAAGTTTTTTCTTTTTAGCAAAATTCAATTTGGAAACTTTATATTTTTTGAAGCGTAATAAACTTGTGCATAATATTCCAATATTGGTTTTTAGCACAAATTCTACACATAACTTTTGCAAATAAACTTTTTGTAACAATTTGTTAGCATAACTTTATTTTCAACCTAGGGCCTGCTTGGTTCAATGCCAATCATTGCCAAGCCAAAATGAGGACAAGTTCTAAAGATTTGGCATGCAATTGGTTGGTTGCCAAAGTTTTGGTAAAATATTCAAAAATTTTGACAATACAACAGTTTTCTCTCTTGTTCGTAGCAAATCAAAGACCTACCTTCTTTGCCTTACTAAAATATTAGCTTGCTCTAGTATTGGTGTTCTCATATTTTGGTTTGCCTTCAAATTGGCTTGGCAAAAATTAGCATTCAACCGAGCAGGCCCCTAACTTGTTCCTACAACTTTTAGGAACAACCTATAAATATTGGGCCTACTTGGTTGGGAAACTACGAATTGCCAAAATTTGGTTGTCAAAACCTTGGCAAGATTTTTAGTGTAGCACTTGGTTGGTTGCTAAAATCTTGACAAAAATTTTGGTATAACACTTAATTGGTTGTCAAAACCTTGCCATCGATTTGGCTAGAACCATTGGTCTGCCAAACTTTGGGTTTCAAACCAATCAAGCACTCAAGATTTGGAATTGCCACAGTTTTGGCGAGGCATATTTTGGAGGGAAACCAAGCAACCCGTGGTATCTTCGTACAAAACTTACACACAGATATCTAGCATAGAAAAGATGCATTTCACACAACTTTGAGTATAACTTTTCTAAAGAAAATTTTATTCGACCCTCTACGAAGAGTTTTACACTCAACCATCCGTTATTATTGATTCAGCCTTGAGATGACTAAATACTCGCAAAAAACCAAGTTTGAAGACAAACTCAAACTCAATGTCATGCTAAGTCAACATAAGAAAACAACTACTCTTTACAGTGAAGATCTCCATTAATTACAGTGGTCTGAAACAATAACGACTTTTATGCAAACAAATTTTGTATGAACAAGTTTATACAAACCCAATTTCACTCGTAAATTTTCTATAGAAAACCAAAATTATACAGAAAAACTATACATTACTCAAACAATTTTTAGCCTCCGGTCACACGAATAAAAGTCGTTCCTTGGTTCCTTGCTGTCTGATCCTCGTCACACTTGTAATGCGTCCAGGTCGCCGATCTGTCGCCCTGTTCGTTCTGCTGCCGCTACGCTACCCGTGACCGCGACTCCGTGAACCCACCGGCCTCTACAACGTGTCAACGTCTACGGGTTGGCTGAACACCGAAATGTCGCGGTCTGCGGATAACCGCAGGCAGGGCCGGCGGCGGGGCGCGGGCGCGGCCAGGCCTGCTTTTTTCGGCAGCGTCGCGCCGCGCCGCTGCTGGCTACGGCTGCATTTGCGATCACGGCCGCGCGGTAGCTGCCAAGCTCGGGGCTGGCTTTACAGGTTGTGTCGCGCCGCCGAGGCCGGACAAGAGGGCAGAGGCGACGTGTCCGTGACTCCCTTGCCCAGACGCCGCGTGTGTGGTTTTCTACTGGTGCTACGTCTAGGCTCGGCGCTCGACCATGCAAACTGCGTCTGAGAGTCTCAATTCTCTGTGGAGTGTGGACACTGGACAGACATCGTCGTAGGCGTGTCGAGCATGCATGATGCCATGCTCTCTCGTGCATACTCCGTATTCATCATGGCTGGCAGGCTTGGCTCTGTTCCAGCTCCAATTTGCGCTCCACTTCGGTTCTTCCTTGCGTTCTTCGTCCACCAACCGTACCTAATTGTTCAGTTATTCAGGTTTTAATGGAGGTCCGTTTTATTAGCCACCTCACCAACAACATTTCTTCACGTTCCCGTACTTCCTCTGCGTTGGTGAGAGATTTGGAGTGCGGATGAATGGAGCATGGCCTCCTTTTTTTTTTTTTTTTGCAGTTGCTAACAATATCAGGCACAGGCACTGAAAAAACTCCACCTTCACGTCCACTTATATTTTTTTTCTCGCATTGCGTGTACCTGTGTAACTTTAGGAGCCGCCGCCAGGACAGTCTCCGTCCAGGCGTCCATTCGTGGGAGGCAGTGCCGCAGTGGACCTTGTCATCAGCCACGAGTTTGTGGTGATGGTGACGGCTGCTCGTACTCGCACAACATCAGAATCAGAGGTTCACCGGGGTCGGCGGTCCACTAGATCGAGCAAAAGGGACGCTAGATCACCCAGCTTGGCAGCTTGCACGCAATCACTCCCGTTCCAGTACGTATTACGGGCCTAGAATAGAAGTGAGCGAGCAGTGGTGGATTTGGTGGCTACCGAAGTGCCGATCGGCCACTGTCTCGCACACTTTTCTGTTTTCTTGCGTCATCGATCGAGATCAGCCGAGATGCAGATGATCATTAGCGTAATCAAAGCCGCCGGCCGGGCGCCTGTACGTCATGCACCGACCTCTTGTCAGTTTGCGGCGCTGCGGTCATGCATTAAGCGCGAGATGGGGGCATCATCATCATCATCATCTTTGCAGGCGATTCAGTGTAAGCGTCAGTCGGTTGCATTTTTAAAATCGCGTTCCGTGCAGGGAAAGCGCTGAAACCGATGGCTTCGTCCGCGGGTGGATTCAGTGTAGGACGAACCTGTTGAAGAAAGATGTCGTCGGCAGTGTAACTTGTGAATTTTTCGGTTGCGCAGCTGCAGGTAGTTTTTTTTGAGGGTTGCTCTCCACGCTTGCCACGTGGTGCAGCTGCAGGTAGTTTCTGGAATGCAATAGGCATCACAAGACTGGCAAATTCAGAAACTTACGGACCTTCAACACCCGAGCCACATCTGGGGTTTCTGGAATTGGCGCAATAATCGGGTATTCAGAATGGAACGAACAACTTTAGCCGGAGTCCTCGTGGCCTACAAGGCAGAAGCGCTGTTGTGAGGAGCAAGGCTCCCAAGAGCAGATAAGGAGATTGCAGCAAACTAGTGTCAGGTCTTAGTTAACGCCATGCAGAACCGAAATAAAATGTAAAAGCGCTCCATGCAAAACCGTTTCGGGCCTTTTTGAGGCCAATCTGAATGATCCTCTTCCCTTCTGCAGGATCTAGAGCTATGAAGTGCAGCTCACAGAATCCAGACCAAAAGCTGATGCAAGGAAGCCTTCGGCCCAAGCCCAGTCATATCTTCGATGCTCCCAGCAGTCCACGTCGCTCCATCCCACCTCGAAAATAAAAAAGGCCCACCGAATCTCCACGTCCCCATCCACTCGGATAGGCCCGCGCCATTTTTTATTTTTAAATAAATAGATAAAATAAAAAATAAAAAAGGCGAAGACATCCGATACGGCGGAGGGCGGACTACGCCGCCGGGCGCGCCGGCTGCGCACTCCCACGGTCCCACCCCGCGAACGACGGCGAAGGAAAACGTTCACCCGGCCCCAAACTGTCAGTGACACAACCCTGCGGTCACACAGTCACAGTCACAGTCACAGCCCACACACCCTCCCAGACTCGGCGTCTCCTCCTCTTCGCTCGTGTAACTGCAGCGTCTCCGCCGCGTACAGGAGAGCCATCTCGACGACGCCACTGCCTAGTCGCCCTCCGTGACGACGAGGAGGCGGCGGCATGCCTCCACGCCAGGGCGGGGTCGATGACTCCGCGGCGCGGGCCCCGCTGCTCCTCCCGCCCCCTGCTCCGCGCCGCGCGGCCGTGAGGCTGCGCCCGCTGCCGCTCCTCATCGCCGCGGCGTTCGCGGCGGCCTCCTACCGCGTCCTCTTCCACCTCGCGCCGGGGCCGTCCTACTACCAGTCCCTCCTCCTCTCGCTCGGCTCCAACGACACCGCCGCCGCGCACCTGCACGCGCTCACCGTCCGCCTGCACCTGGCGGGCACGGGCGCCAACGCGGTCGCCGCCGCGCACGTCGCCTCCACGCTCGCCGCCCACGCCTTCCCCACCCGCCTCGCCAGCTACTCCGTGCTCCTCTCCTACCCCGCGCACCGCTCGCTCTCGCTCTCGGCCCCCGGTCGCGACGCCGTTCTCTTCGCTCTGAAGCAGGAGACCTCCCCGGGCGAGCCCTACGACGCGGTCGCCGCCGAGGCCGTCCCCACCTTCCTCGCCTACACGGCCTCCGGCTCGGTCGTCGCCGAGGCCGTCTACGCCAACTACGGCCGCGCGGAGGACTTCGCTTACCTCGCCGCACGCGGGGTCAACGTCACCGGGAAGGTCGCCGTCGCGCGCTACGGCCAAGTGTTCCGCGGCGACATCGTCAGGAACGCGCGCGACGCCGGCGCCGCCGCGGCGGTGATATACAGCGACGCCAAGGACTACGCGGCCGGGAAGGCCTTCCCGGACGGACCGTGGCTGCCGCCGACAGGCGTGCAGGTGGGTAGCGCGTTCAAGGGGGTCGGGGACCCCACGACGCCGATGTGGCCGTCGTCGGAGGGATGCGAGCGCCTGAGCGTCAAGGAGGCGATGAGTTCCGATGACATGCCGGGGATACCGGCGCTGCCGGTGTCCTGGAAGGATGGGGAGACCATACTACAGCTCATCGGCGGCGATGTGGCGCCCAAGGATTGGCAAGGAGGCGATGGCGCGCCGACTTACAGGATTGGGCCCGGCCCCGCAGTGCTCAACCTGACCTACATAGTAAGTGCCTCTTTTGCATTTTGCTGTACAGGAGTTGGAGATGGAAACTTGGAATAAAAGGACAGAAGAAATCTTCTTTCGCTATTTGTTGTTTTCTTTGTATAGGGGAATGAGACGCTGGCTACTATTCAGAATGTCATTGCGGTGATTGAAGGGAGAGAAGAACCTGACCGGTATGATGAAAATCCCCAAACCTTACCTGCAACTGCAATACCCCCATCCAAACTCCAAGTTAGGAAAAGGGGCGCTGTAGCATCTATAGTACAAATCCGTCTGTGGCCTCAAGAGTCACTTTGAATGCTATGAATGGAAATTCAATCTTCGTTAGGTAAATGTGACTCGTAAAATTTAAAGTGTATGAGACACTTATTCTTTGAACAGTGTGTATGACACACTTTGTCATTGAACAGTTTGCTGACACACACTAAGTATCTGTAATCAGACTATAAAGTCAGAGTTATATTTCGTGCTGTGACCATCATTTAGGGAACCTTTGGTGGCTAGTGGTGGAACAGTCACCATGAACCAATTAGTGTTAAAGATATACCACAAATCTTGTATGTTATTTCAAGCAAGTTAGTCGCTTACCAATCTCGTTCTTTGAAAATTAAAAAAAAATGTCTGCAATTATCATTGTAAAACATGCAGTTATGTAATCCTTGGAAATCATCGCGATGCATGGACATTTGGGGCAGTTGATCCAAACAGTGGAACAGCAACCTTGCTTGAGGTATGCTATATGTGGTCGCCAAAGTTTATATTCTAATTAAGATTTACTCGACTTCTTGTTTATTAACTTCCATTACATGCAGCTAGCTCAACGGTTGTCTGAGCTACAAAAGAAGGGCTGGAGACCTCGACGGACCATCATCTTGTGCAACTGGGATGCCGAAGAGTATGGATTGGTCTCTCTCTCAACTCAATTGCTCACGACAATGTCTTTTTTTGAACGAACAATTAACATGTCTTCCTAATACAATTTTATTTGGGGAACATTGCAGATAGGATCTGTTGAATGGGTCGAGGAGAACAGGGCAATATTAACTTCAAGAACTGTTGCATACCTAAATGTTGATTGTGCGGTGGAAGGTTATGGATTTTACCCATCTGCAACTCCTCAGCTTGATGAATTGCTTAAAGAAGCTAGTAAGCGGGTATAGCAATTTGAAAGAATTTTAGCAGAGTTTTGGAGTTAACGAAGAGAACTTAACTTATCATGTGACCAGAAATTGTACATGTGGCTTAATTGTGTGGATCCTGTAGTTATGCAAAGGGTACAGTCCAATAATTACTACAATCACATTAGTTCAAAAAAATAGTACAATCAGAGGGACAAAAATTATTGATTATTGACTATTAGCAGTTTGATTTGTGATGTAATTTGTTTTTGTTGGATATACAATTGCTGTTAGTGTGAACATCTGCCGATTATGACTAAAGTCAAAAGGTGACTTCTTGTACCAGTCTATTATTCTGTCTCTAAACATTTTTCTGTTTTCATTGTTATTGAGGAAGGTCCAAAATCCAGACAATGGGATGCAGAGTCTCTATGATTTGTGGATGGATTCTAACGGTTCTCCTTTGGTAAGTACTACCTCTGTTCCATTTTATCTGGCGCACACACATATCAAGATCAAACCTTAAAAACTTTGACCAGTAATTAGGCTAATAATTTTAACAGTTATAATACAAACTTTATATGATTAGATTTGTAAGGACTTATACTATCGAATGATTGTAAGTTTATAAGCATAAATAATATAATATAAAGCAAATGAATGGTCAAAGTGTAATCTAGGAGACCGTGAGGGAGTAGTTAATGCTAGCTAAAGCCATTCCTTTTTCTTAAGACAAGCTTGTCGTCTTTCAGTATTTCAAGTGGTTAGCATGTAAAGGGAATCATAGACCTAGTTTTGTTTCGTCTTTGTTCCAAGTTCAGGATGTGTTGCTTTTGCTGCATTAGATGCAAGTTTAAGATTTCTAATGATTTAATGGGAGTTTTGTTGACAAATGTATGCACCAAGATTGGAAGATTAGGAGGTGGAGGATCGGATTATTCTGCATTTGTTCAACACATTGGTATTCCATCAGTGGACATTTCGATTGGGTCAGGTTTGTTCTACTTTCTTTATATACTTGCTTTCATTAATAACCTTCCCTTGTTTTAATAAAATATTATTTTTAAAATTTTATTTTTTGGATTAATCAAATAAAATATTATTTTTACTAGATACCTTCCCTTTCACAATATATTTCTGAAGCATAGCCAATTCATAGAGAAACAATGCAAAAGAGGCAATCCTATCGATTTTTGTTTTCCATTTTGTGCTGTTTGTTTGCAGACTATGCAGTCTATCATAGCTTGTATGATAACTTCATATGGATGGAAAAGTTTGGAGATCCCTTGTTCCGGAGGCATGTTGCAGGTAGGTTTACACCAACCTACATATAATGACTTGGACTTGTACCTTTGTCACAGATGTGTCTACCTTGGGGTTTACATACTAACATGCTATACTTCATTATATGCTTTGTCAGCTGCTGGAATGAGAAATGTGATACATCTCTAAACATTTTTCATCTTGAGGAGACTGATTTTTTTGTTACTTCTGCATGCAGTTTTCTCTAGAACACTAGTTTAGGTCATTATAATGTATTCCCTCTGTTTCAAAAAGAATGCAATTCTGAGTTTGGGAAGAGTCAAACTTTCTTAAGTTTGACAAAGTTTATAGAAATTGGTCTAAAACATAAATATTTATATGTCCAAATAGGTTTATTATGAAAATATATTGCATAACTAATCTAATGGTATTTATTTGGTATCATAAATGTTATTAACCTTTTTTGTATTGATTTGGTTAGACTTAAAGTTGTTTGACTTCTCGACCAGTGAGAACTGCATTCTTTTTGGGACGGAGGGAGTACATCTTGTTTACTTATTAGCTCTATTGTACAGCCACAGTATCTTAAGAAAAGCTTTGTTGGCTTTGTAGAATGAAACATGCATTAAAATTGTTGGGGTGAAATTTCCTGTGATTGTGATCCTTCATCCGTACTTTCAGTGAAAGTGGATTATGCTAAACAAAAATTTTGAAAGGAAAGTATGCCAAATTTTGTTTGATAGTCTATTGGCAACATCTAAAATTAACTTTATGTTTCCTTTCTAGTTGCAAGCATCTGGGGGCTTGTTGCTCTTAGGCTCTCAGATGAGGAGATCCTACCCTTCAACTACAGCAATTATGCCACGGAGCTTGAGGTAACCTGCCCTTCGGAGCTCTCAAACAAATTACGAATCCACCTGTTTCAGAATTGCTCGTTTTCTATTTTTCTTTTTTCAAAATGAGAAGTACAAATTTAGAGAATCATGACAGTTGGTCCTTGTTATCAGAATGGAGCATTGGGTATAAGTGAAGTAGTGGGAGTGTCTGTCAGCTTATCATCCCTGTACAAGTCAATCAAAGAGTTCAGAAAGGCAGTTCTGAAAGTGGATTCTGAATTGAAGGTATCTATTCTCCTGATTGCTGCGTGTTGTTGCCTGATCCAATGGTTTCAACTTTGTTTAAATTTTTACTTTATTTTTTTATTATAGGCTCTACAGACATGGAAAATTTGGGCCCCATGGAGAAACAGTCCCTTGAAGGTCAGAGACATCAATGACCGGCTGATGATGACCGAACGGGCATTCACAGACCGGGAAGGACTGTCTGGACGGCCATGGTACAAACACCTGGTGAGTTCTTTTGGTGGGTTCTGAGAAAATACTGTCATTAGCTCATGTTATTGCCAGACTCACGGAAACAAAATCACGCAGATTTACGCACCTTCACTGCACAACGATTACGGGGCTCAAGTGTATCCGGGTGTTGATGACGCCATTCAGACAGCGAAGAAAACAAATACTTCTGAATCCTGGCAATCTGTACAGCATGAGATTTACAGGGTGTCTCGAGTCATAAGTCAGGCAGCGCTAGTTTTAAGTGGAGGCCTAACTTAGTATTTTTTACAGTAGCCCCGTTTTCTGGTAGTACTTGGCCGTTGGCTATACCTTGAAAACAATAGCTGGACTTGATACAGTGTTGCGGTGGATGTGATATGGGAAAAAAATGTACTAAATTTTACTGGCAGCGCTTAAATTTATCCGGAGTTCTTATGCTGATCTCGTTGCGTGTGAATATCTCGCTCTCCAAACTTTTTATGTTCTCACCCTTATTCGGTTATTCCGATTGCAAATAGCACTCTAAACTGTCCTATTCACCCTTATTGTGTCCTCGCCGAGGCGCCTCACCATCCATGGGCATGTAGGCGTGCACATCCATCGGTCCATGCGCCCATGCGGGCGAGCTCGTCGTGGCGGATGCCAACCATTTGAAGTTACCAATTTGGCCTGAAATCCAACTCTTTCTTTTTTTGAACTTGAAATCCAACTTTCCTTCCTTGGCCACTAACAGTGTTAGGTGGAGCCGTGGAGGTACGATTTTACCCACGGGCGAAATAAGCAAGTTAAGTTTTCATATATTTCATTTTTTAGGATTATTAGGCTATTTTTTGTATGAAATGTACAACCTCAAATCATGCAAAGATATTCTGAACAATCCTTAAAATGAAATATATGAAAACTCACCTTACCTATTTCACTTAGGGGTAAAAATTAAAATCGTCATTTTGTTCTCCACTTAAAAGTGTTAGTGGCCAAATTTAATGGAAGGGCCATATAAGAAAAGAAAGTTAGATTTCATAGATAACTTCAAATCTAAAAGGACCAAAGAAGGAAATCGAGGGAGGAAATTTCTCGTGTCATAAATGGTGATTGTTGGCTGTCGCTACATCAACATTAGTAGGTCAGTTTCTTGTTTCACTCCAATATGTAAAGAAACTCAAAAATAAAAAAGTTGCTCACACCTAGAAACTGGAACACTTCTCCAGAAGAATCTGAGGGAACAGCAGTCAGAAAATTATCAGATGAATCAATGATAAGGAACTCATGAGACGACTCAGAGGGAGTTGGAAGTCAAAAAAAAAAAAAAATGAAGGCCCTGCACAAGCAGCAGGTCCGTGTGCGCGAAAAGCAGTAGCACCTAATGTGAAACATGGCTCGAAGCTCAGAGCCAAAGGTTCAGTAAAAGCTCCCGAACAATTGTTTTGACCCATATATTATCTACGCAAGAAACCCATGGCCTGGTAAACATTGTTTAGGGTGATGTCTGCTATCTCAGCAGCTTTTCCTGCTCCTTCTAAAAGAACATTATCCAAGTAGCCTGGGTCAGACATTATCTCCTCATAACGGACCTACAAAGGTGTGAAAAAAAAAAACAGAGTTAAGGGAAAAGATTCATATGGGATTAATTATGCAAATAAAAAGAACTTGATCGCTAAATTTGTCAAATACAATGGTTCAGTCCAATTGGATGGGGTAAGCACAAGGGTCATGAAACCTGAATAGGCTGCAAATGATCTATTAGAGCTTCCGTAAGAGTAGTCTTGAATGTACCCCAGTTCATGTGTTGGCACTCGCTAGTAACTTCCTGAAAAACAATATTAGTAAAAATATCACTCTAACTAACTTGAAATAACAAATTTATACTGGATATAGGTGAAAATGTCTATATATAGGCAACTCTGCTTCATGTTTAGCCTGTGTATAGGTGGACTGTGGGCTGTGGCATGCAAAAATTAGATACTCCCTCTGTTCAACAAATAAAAGAACATCTATGGTTCAAAAAAATTCTCATATTAATGGTCATGTATAGCCAACTTTTCCACTGATGCCCCTAGCGTTACAGCCTGAACGTGACATAGCAACAGGGCGTCATTGATGCAGCGGTTGGAAATTTGAACAGCGGCTGCTCACAAAAAATAGTCCTGCAGGCCGGTGGGATCCTCTGCAGGCCGGAGACAACAGCACAAGGATTTGGTCCACAAATATCACGCCACGTGCACATCTTAGCCATACATGGCAATAGCCCTGCCATACAAGATCCATCTCTCCTCGTGAGCATGCCCAAATGCAGGTGCAGCGAGTGATCAAAAGCGGCCAAAGAAGCTACTGTACGTAGATACTTTGTAGGGGTAGTTTCGTCATTTTCACGTTCACCTTGGTTTCCGTGTCCAACTCTAGATGTACAAATATTAGTGGAACGGAGGGAGTACCTCCTTAGTCTTCCCAGTGATAATCTGGTATATAGAGAGAAGATTTCTGCATTCAGGCCTCGCTGGGTTGTCAAACTCCATACTGAAATATGAGTTCAATGAAATGAGTTTCCATACTAATGAAAGGCGAGGTAGAGAGGGCGAAGAAGAGAGGAAGAGAGAAACCCTGGGAATGAGTCAGTTTTGCAGCGCTTTATTTTATTTGCGATCACCTACCAAAAAAGCAGACAGCTATATATGAATAAATCCAATCACAGAAATATATGAACATGTCGTTAAAGTTATAAAATTCGAAGTCATGGGGATTCAATTCATATCACTATACTTAAATCCTTACATCTTTTGGGTCAAGAAGGTTAATACGAGACTGATCTGAAGGAGCAGACTTGGACATCTGTCACCAAAACAGAAGCAAGCACAGTATATGTATAGAGCACAGTAATCAGGTAAGTAGAAAAGAAAACTGAACCAGCTCAGAACATAATTCAATAATTAAATGCATATCTAAACTGGCAGTTCTGTTAATCACCTTGGAGAGACCATCAGTTAGGGACATAACACGAGCCCCTGCTGGAGGAATAAGGGCTTCAGGAACCTAAATAATCA
The DNA here is from genome assembly GCA_018135685.1 of Themeda triandra. NCBI lineage: Eukaryota > Viridiplantae > Streptophyta > Magnoliopsida > Poales > Poaceae > Themeda > Themeda triandra. The sequence continues at coordinate 885,090 of JAENPR010000081.1, read as the reverse complement.
AACCAGAAGGTACTCTAATCTAAGTATAGCATAGTATAGTAACTTAAAAGGATGTGAAATTGTGTTTGTGCATGACATTTTGCACACCTTAAATAGCAAACCCCCTCTCCTGCCAAGCAAAAAATATAATTGAGTTGTCATGAAAAGACAGACTACTACTGGAACTGCAAAAGGCAGGCCAAAAAGACTTATCTCACCCTCCCAATTTCTTCCACTTTCTTCCACCATAAAGATTATTTACACGCTCAGCTATTTCACGAGTTAATTCCAAATGTTGTGTTTGATCTTCACCAACAGGAACCAGATCGGACTGCAATCATTCAAGTAAGCCATTGTTCATATTGAGGAGAGAAAAACAAGGGAATAAATACAGCTGAATTGAAATGTTGCATTCATGCTAGCTAAATGAGCTTTTAATAATTCACCTGGTACAAAAGGATGTCAGAAGCCATTAGAACAGGATAAGTCAAAAGTGCAACCCCCACATTTTCATCACCCTGATAAAAGAAAACATCAGCAGTACTATTATAGTCAACGTTCAAAAATCTGAAATATTTAACACCATAATGTAAAGCATTGAGGGATTTTGCAAAATGGAATCTGACTCCACCTTATCACTACATATGGAGCTAACGCTTCAGTAAAATAGTAGGGCTAGAACTAACAGATTTAAAGTTTAAAGCAGCACTGAAGCTGTATAAAGTGACAAGGCAGTTGTGATCTGATGATTAAATTAGAATTAGCGAAGATGCATGGACATCATGTGGTGTGAACTACATACTCATGTGGATCAAACAGAGATCCACAACGAAAATTCATTATTAGACCGAAAGTATTAAAATACAAGATATTGCAAGATCATTTATCTGAACCTTTGACTTAATAATCCATCAAATGTGAAAGCCAAACCCTAGCATGGAATTGATGTATCCTGAAACATGACTATTGTAGTGGGTACTGGGTAGTGGACCATAAGCACATGGAATTGCTAGTCACAAAAACAAATGTTTTGATGAAATACTTTATCCCAGTTCTTAGTATGATGTAGACATGTGCATGTTATTGGAGAGCATTTTGAACTGCAAGAATAGTTGCATATACATTCATTATTTCAGCAGGTGTTGAATCATAAAAAATAAGATGTTGACAAAGTAAGAGACATCTATATTCCCTGTCCCTTCTCATAACACGTTTAATTTCTCAAACAAAGTTTGATGGTGAAAGCTGTCATACAGCAAGTGACGCACCGCCTTGCGAGACTTCTCTTTGAACTGGATCATTCTATTCAGCCAGCCAATAGGAGTAGAAGAACTCAATAGCCACATTAACTCAACATGAGCACGGACATGAGACTGTACAAAGATGGAAGCCTGAAAACACACAGAATCATAATACATAACAACAGAAGCATACACATACAGAATAATCAAAACACAGTGAGGCAGACCTTGGAACTGTCGACGCCACACGCCAGATATATTGCAGCTGTACTTCTTGTTGCTTTGGAAAGCAGTGGTGCCTCATATGGTAGAGTAATCTGCAAATATTTTTAACAAAGTGATAAACATAACCTAACAAATTTAAAAGAGCAGCAAAATGAACCATAGACAACATCTTTACAAAAATCAATTATGAAATACATAGAACAAGAACATAAGCAGCTCCTTATTCCTCCAATCCTCCTACAAGGTACTCCGTAACAACATAATTTGAACATGGACAACATTTAGCTAACATCAAAATTGAAAGAATATCATGTATTACACAAATATCATGCAGCATATGTGAAAGAGATATTTAAGAAAGCAAGTTAATAGGAAGGCTGTAATTTGTCTAAGGACACCAGAACAGGGTAGAAAATTTCATTGATAACAATTATGAGAATACCAATTTATCAAGCTGTATAACTAATACAATTATTATGCTTCTGTTGTAAGATGGATATATCCTAAGAAAGAACTTACTGCATGAAGATCCACGATGAAAAAGAATGTCTCATATAAATCCTGCAAGGAAGTGCCATATAAGAAGATATAGCGATGCAAACTACCCTGAACAAGGGATGAATTAACACTGATAAGTTCACTACTTTGTAGTTACTTCTTGAGTACAGTTCAATATAGATTAAACAAATATCACAACAGAAAGGACCTTGCTACTGAACAAACTGTTTCCTGATTAATACTTATACTTCTGATTGTTTTCACTCCTTTCAAGTCCTTTTTAGTTCTCTACCACTCAAGCAAAGCCTATACAGTGCAGTTCAAAGGAACTTGTAATTTCAAAGCAACATATGTAATACCTGAAGTGCAACCCAATTCTTAATCGCCCCTAGATAATTTCCAAGGTGAACCGATCCTGTTGGCTGTACACCAGAAACTACTCTTTTCCTGCAACAGTGAACACAGCTAGCTGTTCGATTTAGAGAAAAGAGGGTAAACAGATTTATCAGAACTAAATCAATCACAACCTTAACATGAATTCATTACATAACTATGAGCCATCATGGAAATAGGCATCATGTCTAATCATTACATAACTAGGAGCCGGGAAATAAGCACCATGTCTATGGAAAACTAAAAGTTCGTAGAGAAACCCTCCCCATCCAAATGGGCACTATGGAAACTTTCTGTGACATATAAGGAAATTTTAGTCCTATATTTTTTCCCTTCTATTGTGCTAAAATTCGTATTTTCAACCTAGATATTTCTATTGAACTTGCATCCAATCTAAACATGTCGTTGAAGCAAAAGGAAGGCCAAATGATCATTAGTAAATGCATATGGAGAAAAGAGCTGTATCGCAACCATGGCCTCTGACTTTTCTCTATCCAACCACGACTGCAAGCAGCAAGTAAAACGCATTCTACAGCAATTCAATTCTAGCATTGGTCATTTGCAGAATTCTAAAACATCACAAACCCTATATATTCAATGAAGGTCTCGCCGCAGTAAAATGTAGGCGACGTGCTAAAAGCCAAACTGCACAGACCCGAAAATACGCAACAAAGCATTACGTCGAACACCACCCTGACAGGGAGGCGCGGGACTTACTTCCTCGCCGGAGGAGCAGACGCCTCCTCGGTGGGGCCGCGAACGGCTTCAACGGCGCTGCAATTGAGACGACGGAGTGGGTGGATGCCGGAAGCGAGCACTCCTCCTCGGGCACCAACGCCGCCACTCCTTAAGCTACGACGGGAAGAAAAAAAAAACAGAAGTTGCAGCGTCAACGGCGAGGGAAAAGATACAAGCTGCTAGGGCTTGAGCAGAGCGTACCAGGCGTACGCGAAGTGCGGCGGGCGGTGGAGGACGTGGGAGAGCAGCGCGCGGCTCATGGCGTCGTCCCCGTCCTCCGGATTTGGCTGCGCGGCTTTGGTTGGAAGAAGCCGCAAGCGGCCAGCGTTCCGCTTGGACGTGTCTTCCGCGATGGCCGATGGCGAGCTGGCAGGCTGGGCCGTATTCTAAAACAGGCCGGGTGGAACTGGACGGTGCGGATCCAGCCCATGAGCCCAACCCAACAGACATTCTAGAGCCGCCGGCCGGCCTACCAAGGGGGTACGTGGCGACACCTCTCCTGCGACGTGTCCGGCGCGGACCGCCGTCGCCGTCACCGCATGGCCTCGGTGTCCGCCGTGCTCCTGCAGCGCGCCTCCTCGCGCGCGCGAGAATATTTACGGCTCCAGCGCGCCGCCAGCTGCTACTCAGCTGCGCTGCATTCGGAGGGCGAGGGCCTGCGCTGGTGGTGGAGCAAGAGCAACAGCTGCGGGCGTGGCGGGAGGTTTGGGGCGAGAGCGGCGCACCGTATGGCGGGATCAGGGAAGGGGGAGAACGGCGGCGTGCCGGCGGGAGCTGAGGCCGCGATGGCGCCGGGCGTGGTGACTGGCGGCGTGGAGGACGCCTACGGCGAGGACCGCGCCACCGAGGACCAGCCTGTCACGCCGTGGGCCGTCTGCATCGCGAGGTATATGCAGGTTTCATTCGTTCTGCTGCTCCTGTTATGTTTGGTATACTCTGATTCTACTGTAAATGTTAAGACGATCGCGTATCGGCTGAACTCTGAAGTTGAGATTCATTTCGAAGTACTTGTCCATTTCAACATGTGTCGTATTGATATACGAAAATCCTGGAGCAATCTGGCCTCTGGCCATGAACTTGGATGAAAGTCAACTGGTGTTCTGATGTGTGCATGGATGGCTTCATGAGTGTGATGTTTTTGTCATTACTGGGATTTCAGTGGCCACTCCCTGCTGAGAGATCCAAGGCACAACAAAGGGCTATCGTTCACGGAGAAAGAGCGGGACGCGCACTACCTGCGAGGATTATTGCCTCCGGCAGTGCTGTCTCAGGATCTCCAGGTCTGCTACTTCTACTTTCTTTAATTTAGCCTTTGCGCGTTAGCGGTTGATGATTTCAGTGAATCGTGTGCATCTTTTACAGGAGAAGAGGATGTTGCAGAATGTTCGGCAATTCCAGGTCCCATTGCAGCGCTACATGACGCTAATGGACCTTCAGGTAAGCCCATCGGCTTTTCCAAGAGAAATTTTGGATTCACAAAGTCAGTTGCTTTTATCTCATTGAACGATGCATTATTTTTCCAGGAAAGAAATGAGAGGCTGTTTTACAAGCTCCTGGTTGATAATGTAGAAGAATTACTCCCGGTTGTGTATACACCAACAGTGGGGGAAGCTTGCCAGAAGTATGGGTCGATCTTCAGACGACCGCAGGGTTTATATGTTAGCCTCAAGGATAAGTGTGTTGTCCCTCCTCCTCTCCTCACAGTGACTGCTTATATCTGCTGAGAGCCTTAAAGGATTAAGGGTGCTTATGATGTGCTTTTCATGCTAGGGGGAGGATCTTGGAGGTACTGAGAAACTGGCCAGAGAAGAGTATTCAGGTTATTGTGGTCACTGATGGTGAGCGTATTTTAGGCCTGGGAGATCTTGGTTGCCAGGTTAGTTACATTGCCCTGCCATTTTTTGCTTTGTCAAGGATCATTTGTGCTTCTGAATGTTTTGTTAAGGGCAGAGTTTGTTGCTTATAATCTTTTTTCGCGTGAAATACGTAATAGGGCATGGGAATTCCTGTGGGGAAGCTTGCACTGTATACTGCTCTCGGAGGTGTACGGCCATCTGCTGTGAGTACTTTACATGTGAATATACAGTTTTAAATTGGCCCATGTGAATATACAGTTGTTTATTAGCAGTCTGATGTAATATTTTCCTCCATGTTTTGTCATAGTGCTTGCCTATTACCATTGATGTGGGAACAAATAACGAAGATCTACTAAAGGATGAATTCTACATTGGATTGAAGCAAAGAAGAGCAACTGGCCAGGTTCCATGCTACCTGCATTGGCTATGCTCGTTCAATTATCAGGATTCATGTTAACCTTTATGATTATGGATCTCAATATATTCATTTTCTGAATCAGGAATACTCTGAACTTTTGGATGAGTTTATGGCTGCAGTTAGGCAGAACTATGGACAAAAAGTTCTTGTCCAGGTACGGAAAATAGTTGAAAATAAATTATTTGTTTCCTATTGAACTGTAGCAGACCACTTTCTAAAATTTGTTTGGCCTCACAGTTTGAGGACTTTGCAAACCACAATGCATTTACACTTCTTGAGAAGTACAGGACAAACCATCTTGTATTTAATGATGATATCCAGGTAATCAAATCACATGTTAGTTAATTTATCTTACTTTTCTTTGAAAAACTATCCGAGTTTTGTTCCAGACAGCAGTACTAACTCTGAAACCCTGATATTTACAGGGCACGGCTGCTGTAGTGCTTGCAGGGCTTATCGCTGCTCTGAAATCTGTTGGTGGGACTCTAGCTGATCATACATTCTTGTTCTTCGGTGCAGGAGAGGTGATTGACCCTTTTTTGGAAATTGTAGCGTAAATGCTTACTGCTCGCTATTAATTACTGCATGTATCAAAACTACATCGCATTTGCTTACTTGCCTTCACATTCCCATGAATCTTTAATCAGATGAAGATAGTAGGGAACACTATCAGTTCCAATATGTTTTTTTCAGTATAGACATGCCCTTCGGTGTCTTGGGGATAGGATCGTATTGTAAATCCTCTTGTACTTGCTGGTTTACATTCCAAAAGAATGTTTTGGTTGTCCTGAGATGTCAATACTTTGGCAACCATAAGTACATAGTAATTGGTATGCAAGTTATTCATTATGGTTTATCAGAAACACAAATGTATGTCATTGACTTTCTTGTTCAATAAAGACTGCAATTTAAAGGTCCATCCGTCTGTCTTGCAGGCTGGTACAGGCATTGCTGAACTGGTTGCTCTGGAGATATCCAGACAGGTAGTAACTTTTCAAGTTTGGCTTAGCTGGAGGAATTTGCTGGTGACCATAGTAAATTAGTGATGTTTCTTTTCAGGCAAAGGTTTCTGTAGAAGAGGCTCGCAAAAAGATCTGGCTGGTTGATTCGAAGGTTAAGTGTTCCCTTCCTATTTATTTTTATTTTTGCTGTTGTTTTTGTGAACGCATTGTAAAGAAGTCTGCCGTGTGTTGCAGGGACTGATTGTGACCTCACGTAAAGAGACACTCCAGCCGTTTAAGAAGCGATATGCACATGAGCATGAACCTGTCAAAGATCTCTTGGACGCTGTTAAGGTGCAAGACTAAACCAAAGGGGGTACAAATAGGCTTCCATTGTGGATTTTCATGGTTTATAAAGTCTTTTTCCATTTTTCAGGCTATCAGACCGACTGCACTAATAGGATCAGCTGGTGTGGGTCAAAGCTTCACGAAAGAGGTGATTGAGGCTATGTCTTCGATTAATGAGGTGACACTTAACATCACTTCCTTGTCTAGATAGTTTGTTTTGTATCACTTCATCAAGTATTTAGAATTAACTCCAATGAAATGCAGAGACCGATTATCCTTGCTCTATCAAACCCAACGTCACAATCTGAATGTACTGCTGAACAAGCATATACATGGAGTCAGGTAGTGTTCGTGTTCCGTGCATAGTTTCATCTTTCCACAAATCCACATGGCAAATTTATTTCGAATGCCTCAATCTGAGGATACATATGTAAACAGGGCCGTGCCATATTTGGGAGTGGAAGCCCATTTGATCCGGTGAAATATAATGACAAGCTGTTTGTGCCTGCCCAGGTATGAAAAATGGCTTGTGCACGAAATCCTTAATTTATTGTTGGTTTCAACTACTCGTGAACTTTATCTTGAACTATAACAGGCAAACAATGCATACATTTTCCCGGGGTTTGGACTGGGGGTGGTGATCTCAGGAGCGGTCCGGGTGTCAGATGATATGGTCCTTGCTGCTGGTAAACACAATATGCAAGATTTTCAATAGGATCATTCATTTCTCGATATGCTTTACTGTTCAACAGTTGTCACTGATTCTGTCCTTTTTGGGGGGTCATTGGTTTGGGATTGGACAGCTGAAGGACTAGCTGAACAGGTAACCCCGGAGCATATTGAGAAAGGCCTGATCTACCCACCCTTTTCCATCATCAGGAAGATTTCAGCTAACATAGCTGCCCGTGTCGCCGCAAAAGCTTATGATCTCGGTATTTTTTTCTGTTTTAGGGCACATTTTACTAGAAAACTTAGCGGTTTCGAGACACTCATGTAAGTTCCATTCTTCTGCTTCATTTCCGCAGGAATGGCTAGCCAGCTCCCTCGGCCAAAAGACCTGGTGAAGTACGCTGAGAGCTGCATGTACAGCCCCGTCTACCGATCGTACAGGTGATGTGAAGAGCGAACAGTGCTGGATACTCGGATGGGGGTGTTATACATAGAGGACTGCATATGCCAATACATTGGTATCTAATGCTGAATTGCTACCTGCTATGCTTGTACAATGTACATATATCTTCCTTGTGATCGTCTTGTAAAACGTGTGGCGAAGTCGGCTACTGTGGAGCTGATACTGCTGATACTGCACGTTCGTACTTTATGTTGCTGTTAATAATGTTCAAGGGGTGTAAATTTTGACATATTCTTACGTACTAGTCTACGGCAGCATGTTCTCATGTATGTCGGGGGTTTCTTGTAAATGATTTGCCGGCGCCTATGCAGTCTTGAAATCTACGTGATGTTTTGTAATCAGCTGCTACTTGCTACTACGAACTGACGTCAAACTCTTAAAACCGAGCTCCATCATCCCGACGTCAGGATTATCGGATCAAACCGCAGACGGACATCAGGATTGTCGGATCAAACCGCATGCCGTGTAAATTTAGAGTTCGGACGCACACATGGATCTGAAATCCCTCTATATGACGCCGTAGGTCACTTCACAAGTTGGAAGAAGTTTTTGGAAAGCCCTTCCCAAACCAGATTTTGCCGAAAACCCTTCGCTTGCTTTCAGGAACATAAACAGGCAAATTGGATCTTGCAGAGAATAGTGGAAGGCAGAAGGTAATGGACTGTTGCAACTGCAACAAATGGTGTCGCAGGTTATACATGGTGATCATCTGATCAGTTCTGTCTTGATACTATCTTGATTGTGTATCATCTAGAAATTTGGGAAGTCCACATCGCCCAGAAAGATCTCAGATGCAGTTAATGGACTGCTGCAACTGCAACAAATGGGCATGCAGTTTATACATGGATGATCTGAATAGTTCTATCTTGATTGTGTATCATCTGAAATTTGGGAAGTCCGTATCGCCCAGAAGGATCTTGGTTGCAGGTTCTTGTTATCGGCTCTGAACAGCCAGCCTATATTGGACTGGCAGGCACCGCAAAATGCGATCGTCCATGTGTATCTGCAACCAGAGAAAGAACTTAGCAAGTGAATCAGGCAACCATGGTAATTGTGTGATTTCCAGGTTCAAGTGGAGAAACGAAAAAGAAGGAACTGGTAAAATTATCATACTCTGGAAACCAGCTGTGAGTTTTGGAAGGGTTGCCATGCAGCGCAAGACCAGTGGCATTGTATGTTGTAATAATCTCTTTCGCAGAAATGTGAGGCTTGCTGCGAGAAGACATCGGACTCTCACTGGATGTCACCACCATGTCACTTCGTCTTGCAATATGGGTCTACGACAAGAAATGAACCTGTCACCTCTTGTATTGGTCAAAAATGCAGAAATTATTTGATCAGTTTTATAGCTGATATTCCCAGGACTACCCCAGATCCAAGAATCAGATGGGATGACAACCAAGAAAGAGTTCTGTGCTGATCCTCAAAAGTCAACTCGCTAAAAGTTGATCAGTGAGTTTTAACCATCTCTATGAAAATAATGAGTCAGCTTCATTTTTTTTCCTTTTTATTAGGCATTCGAAACATTGCACTTATGCAAAACAAAAGGCTGAAATCCTGCAGAAACCCTAAATCACAACAAAATTCGAAACCTTGGGTCCAGTTTCATTTTCATGTCGCCACTATGCATGATGCATTACCACTGGCTCCAATTGCAGACTGGACAGAGATAACATCACAAATCTTTGCCATGTGAACAGAATTCAAGAAATGAAGTATGATCGGAAACTTTGAGAAAGTAACTGTTTAAAAGAAAGTAAACATTACCAGGCAATTTCTACATCGAACGATATTGAAGGCTTTGAGTAGCTGAATCTCCCGCTGTAGTCGATATGAGATTCCATCAATCTCAAGCAATTCTTGCCTTAGAGACTCTGAGATAGGAAGTTTGCTTCCAATGCAAAATGACAAATAATTTGGTTTCCTCACATGATCATCCATGCTTGGGTTTAAAATTACTTGTCTCCATAAATCTGCCATGAAGAAAAAACAAGGTCATACATACAACACTTAAATAACAACTCAAAGGATTTATACTTTGACATAATAGGACTTATCTCTCTATAATATAAAGATATAAGAAGCTTTCAAGCATGTCCAAGAAAAAAATTGCAGGAACAAATATTATACAGTTAACAATCAATGAATGCAGAGTAACATAAATTCAGTTTGCTACAATTCAAGAGAAATAAAAAAAAGTGGAGAAATAACTTTGTACCTGCAGCTCTCCTAGAAAGTGAATACGAATCATACATCTCATAAGCCCAGCGAGGCCAAAATGACAACGGGGCCTGTGATGCATTTGTTGCGAAGTAGTGTTTCTGCTGTTTAGTATCTTTCTTTCTTGCTCTCTGAAAGGATTTGGAGGATATGAAACAAAGATTATCATCATCTCCTGTGTTTGTGTTCTTACCTGGCTGATCATACCCATTGATTTCTTTTACAGACTCATGGCTTTGGTAGGACTGTTCAGGTATAGAATTTTGGCCTTCGTTTGAGGATTCATCCACAATACCACACCTTACCAAGCCACTAGACCGGGAACCTAAAAGGTATATTCTTTTATCTGTTACTGAGTAGTCACTTGAAGTGCTAGTGGCTGATAGAGAATCGCTATCCATACCAGAATCCACATGATCAAGTTGTGTAGAACATGACGCTTGCAAACTGGGCATTATCGATGAAGTACATTGCCTGGAATTGTTTGCAGCTAACTGTCCAAAGGCATCTCTTGGAGTTCTTTGAGGTGTATCTTCTTCAATAATTTGGACTTCACCCCATGGCTGTCAACAAGAAAAATACCATAAGAATATGCTCTCTTCCTTTTAGTTCAGAGAATTACATACTTCTACTTAGGCCCTGTTTGGATCACAGCTGGATCATTATAATCTAGATTATACATAGGATTATCATATCTGAATTAATAATCGGAGTGCTTGGATCCCTGGATTATTGTGGTGGATTATTCTTGGTTCAATGACAAATACTCATCATCACTAAAAAGCATGTCCAAGTTGGATTATAGGATTATTGTAACCTGGTGGTTTGGTTGGATCACAAATTCACAATTACATTATCTTAGATGATTATTGTAATCACAGTGGATCCAAACAGGCCCTTAATTACTTAGACTTACTACTCCGTCGACATCCAACCAATGGCGCATAAGACGAAACCGCTGCTGGCCATGAGAGAAAATACATGATGAACCATCATCCAACTGTTGAATTTCCAGTATCTATGAAGGCAACATAAACACACAAGTTAACTTAACTGTTGACATTCTATGAGAAGGGCTACAAGTGAATATAGATAGTTTGGAAGAAATAAAAAAAATAAAACTGCACCAATATATAGCTCACAACTTATACTAAAAAAAACTTGACCTGCGGGGGTAAGACAGCCCCTGGGTATTGCATTAAACTCACAACTTATACTAGTCTAGTTGATTTTGAAATTGCAAAAAATGTGTAAAAGGGTATTTACCAAAAGAAGTCAGACTCAGAGACATGTTAGTGGCATGAAAATGGCACTTGTAGTGCACACTTGAATTCCAACTTCCAAGATGTTTTCTATCATCAACTGATCGATGCAAAACAACAAATAGTCCCAAGCAAGTCCGGATAGACTCATCAACTGATCAATGTACAAATCCAGAAATTTGGTTGCAGGATCTAATTTCAAGAATAAGGAGACTATAATCGGCCATAGCTTCTCAAAAGAAGAACAGAAAAACACAATACTCAACTTTAGCTGCGGATACCATAAGGATGTTTTCCAGTAAGTAAATGTCTAGGTCCTGTGTGAGTTCATTGTTTCTTTTTAATGGCTTGATATATGTCTTTTGGATGGCACTAAATTTGTTTACAGATTCCAAGTCTAGTCCAGTGGTGAAGCTGGAACCGAAGTGGCAGTGGTGCACCAGTAGGATATGGTCAAAACAGACCTAAATTTCATTTTACTGTAGTGCAGCACCCTATCCCTATGCTCTGTCACCCCTTGACTAGGCTTTAGTTGTTACTAACTTATTGTAGAAGACATCGTCGAGGATATTTGTTCTTTTTGGTTCCTAGAAGGATCATGTACATTAATATAAAAGTAATTTATCATTCTATCATATGAGCAGATACTCAATCACTAGTAGAAACATCTCAACGAGGAGGAAAACCACAAGTACACATGACATAACTAGTAGCTAATAGCTTAGAAACACACCTCTGCCATTGTCCCAACAGAAGCAATAGTATAATGTCCATCATTTGTGTTTCGATAAACATATACCTGGCATTGGACCACAGCCAATTAAAACAGATAATGTAACGATGCATAACGACAATGAGAAATGGCACTCACCACGCCTATTATGCATGGAGCATCAACATGATTAATAGCCTTGTCAATAGCTTCCACTAATCTAGGCTGAAACACTCGAAGATGTAGGGAAGTTTCAGGAAACAAAACAACTCCTGCAGAAGTTCCATGACAGAACATTTAATATAATTCCACTATGTTGAAAATGTACGCCATCAACATAGAATAGTCTCTCACTCCGGTGAAAAAGGCCAACACAGATGGGCATTTCTATATATACTTTGTAAGATGAGATTATTACCACTAATTACACAGTCGATATTAGATCTGTTCAGATTTCAGGACGGACAACAGGATGGTCCACTTTAAAATGTACTGTCCTCGTATTAATTTGAGGTAAGCTTTGCCATACACTGCATGGTCAACAGGAAGCAGGAGTGCTACCTTGAAGATAAAACATCGGCAGATTGAGGACTCTGTCTCCATCCAGGAAAGCAAATTTGCCTCGTGCACCATCAATCTTGGCCTCTAGCAAATAACCAGACTGTTCATGCATTTAATCTAGGAATGTAAAATACACAAACAAGATTAGCATGAATATTTACCAAGGTAGGTGTGAGCTTGCAAGGAAACAGTAGATGTATCGACCATAAGCTCCTCGGAAGTGTTGATCCCTCTATCACCATGAGTATTTCTGTGATTAAAGAATTTGAAGAAAAAATAAAACAAGAGTCCACAGAACAAGCTCATACAAATTCACCATTTAAATGAATGCAGGTACAAGTAGTGGGGAAATGTTGGGCCTTAGGATGTTATCTAGGGTATTAATCATTAGAAGCAAAACTTTTTAATATAACCGAACTTGTGGACGCCATGTATACAGGGCAAGGGGCCCCTACCCATCAGATTAACCCTTTTCATCTTTGTTGGTTTTGCTTGGGCTATTTGGAATAATAGAAACAAGATGGCTATTGAAAAAAAAAAAGTTTATGGCTCCATATGACATCATCTATGTTGCATTATGATTCCTGAGAAGTGGTGTACTCCTCAAGGGGGAGGATCACCAATGCATTCTGCAAGTGAAGGATCAAATCCCTCGCTGGATGATGAATTTCAGGCCTTGTGTGTTGATCTCTACTGAAATCTGTGAAATCTTAGATCATGCACTACTGATAAACGGGCTTCCCCAGTATTGTATCCGACTATGCTTTCTTAAAAGCTGAGGTAAAACTCTCGCTAAAAAAACAAAACAAAAACTTAAGCTTGCAAAAAAAATCCCCAATCCTAATTCCACCGCCTCCGAATTCAGTCACGCCACTCTATCCCCGTGAAACTCCGCTCTGGCAAGGAATTGTAAGAAAGGGGCAATTGGGGCGCTCGGACCTGAGGAAGGTGTCGACGTCGGAGGAGGAGGATGAGCCGTCGTCGTCGACCTCCTCTACCTGGAGCTCCTCCATATCCAGCTCCAGGATCTGCTCCATCTGCCTCCGCTCCCTCTCCAGGATCCGGTCCCGCTCCGCCATTTCTCCGCGGCCGCAGGACGCACCGCTCGAGTCGCGGGTTGTGGAGGTGGGTGGCGGCGGAGTTCAAACACTTCCCACGCGTGGGTGATTTTTTTTTTTCGTAATGAAAATGTTTATTGGTTTACAGGCAAAAAAAAACAAAACGAGTACTAATTTTCACCAATAACTGACAACGGTATTATTATTTAAAACCCGCGACATTGCAATTTAAGGGTCCTTTGGAATTTTACACAAATGATTAGGAATTTTATAGGAAATCAATTGACGAAAAAAACTTAGAAGACTACAAAAAATCTTACCATCTAAAAGGGCCTTGAAAATAAATAAATCAGTTCATTCAACTAAACATGTTTAATATTGATCCGATTAAACCCGAATCTTGGTCCATACCCACACAATAGACATATTTAGTTGAGCTATTTGGTGAGAGACCCATTTTGTGAGGCTTCTGCGATATCGCCATTCTATAGAGCCGTCAAGTATGCCATTATGAAGTGCGACACAATCGCTAGAATGCCATCCGAACGATTTTTGAGCCTTTTGTTCCCCTTCTGCCCCTGCCTCTCTTCTTCTTTCATTCATTCATTCACGAGCCGGTCACAGGGGACGGAACGGAGGAAGAGAGGATGGATCGAGCGGGGCACGGTGCTTCTCCAACGCCCGAGCGGCGGGCAGGCTCCCCACACGTGCACATCAAGGACAACGCCGGTGAGCTCTGCCACACCCCGGACATCCCGTCGTGGGCACGCTCCGTGCTGCGTGCTCGCGCACCTCTGCCCCGACGTTCCCAACAGGTGTGTGCCCTGCGCCGGTGAGCTCTGCCACGCCCGGACATGCCATCGTGGGCGCGTTCGCGTGCTGTGTGCTTGCCCCAGACATCCCGTGCTCGTGCTCGCGTGCTGCGTGCTCTGCCACGCCCCGAACATCCAGTGCTCGTGCTCGTGCATAATCTGTAATGGAGAACGCAAGTCCCTGCTCGTTGAAGACGGTCTGCGCGTGCACGCGGCGGAGGTCCAGCATGGTGTGGTCTGCGCGTGCACCGCTGCCGCTGCCTCCGCCGTCTTGCGCCATTGCTCAGCCTGCAGGCGCCTCAGCTCGCCGTCCAGTGCCTCCCGCACGGAGAAGCGAGGTGGGTGGGCGTGGGGTCTCGCCGCCGGGGGGCCTCGGCGCGACGGCGCGGGCGGGGCCGCGAGGGGCGATAGGGACGGGAGAGGCGGGAGAGCAAGCGGGGCGGCGGGAGGGCGGGGAGCAGACGGGCGGGCGGGGAAGTGACGCGAAGAAGACGACCTATGGCGTCGCCGGCGGAGAAGACGCTGGATCCGTTCTGGCGTGTTGTCTCCGTCCCGTAGCCGGTGAAAGAAAGAGATAAGGCGAGGGGGTAGAAAGGGAATAAAATGCTCTAAAATTGTCCCGATGGCATTCGGCGGTTGTGTCGCCTTCGCCAATGGCGTGTTGCCGACAAACCCCCGTACGCGATGGCATATCACGGGCGCCCCTTACGGAATGGTCTCTCACCAAATAGCTCTATTTAGTTAGGTCCATTTCACCATGGTCATGGACGAGAGAACACGGATCCACCACCTGTATCTTTTGAGTTTCTAAAAAACTACATCTTTCGAAGCAGCCACTACTTAGATCAAATACATACTATCTTGTAAAAAAAAAATCAAAAGACCACAGAAAAACCACCAACCAATGTCTAAATCAGTAAAGAAAAACCACCAGATATTTTGGAGACTCCAAGGACTAGATTTCCTACTTGCCACACCTAATACTAGGGGCTAGGGCCAAGACCATGTGAGAATATTTTTAACTATTAAACTTTTATATAAAAATAGGATCACTATTTTTCCTTATTTTATTGTTTTATATCCTTTTGGTCGCGTCAATATATCTGAAAATGTTGTTGCGCCACATTTGTTTACGTGACAAAATGTGATAATTAGATGATGTCCACACAGAAAACCTTTTCACGGCATTCTCATTGAAAATTGTCATTCAATATGGCAATCTTGTCGTCCCAATGCATCTAGCACAGACAGGTCTAGGTGTGATCAAAAGTGTTAAAAGGTAAAAGTAATTAAAACTTCAAAAGATTGATAAAAAAAATAAAAAAATCTCGAAGTTTATAGGTGCAATTCTAACTGATGGCGCGCCATTTCCCATTAGCAAGGTCCCATTTCCATTTCCGACACATCGGCAGCCGCGACGACCCATCGCCGCCCGGTCACCTGGCTCTCCACGTCTCCGCGGCGACGCAGAATCGGCCGGCCGCCGCCCCACTTCGTCCTGCTGCGGGGCTGCGCCCCACTAGGGAGTATCTCACTACCCACTTCACCCTCCGCCGGCATCACCTTCGTAGCTCTCTTTGAGCTCCCGCCGCCCTTTTCCCCGCGCGCCTTTCGCCATCTTTTTCCGCCCCCTTACCCGTTCGGCATCCCGCGATGCGAAACCTGCGGCCGAACTCCGGTTCACGTCGCGCCGCGCGGGGAGATCGGGCCGGCGCGCTCATCCGGACGGGGAGGATGCTGCCGGGGAATCAACGTGTCCTTCTCTCCTCTCTCGATTGGTCGGTACCCACCCACGCCTTTCTTTTCTTTCCGCTCCCTACCGATGTCGCTAGGAGGGAATGGGAATGGGAATCGGTTCTGGTTTTTTGAGAGTGACGCCAAGCCAATCTAGAGGGAGCATGACGGCTAAGACCGTGCGATCTTTGTTTGCTAGTACTAGGATGAAAAAGATCATATCGCTCCTGCTCGTTTCTATATCATGTTTGGATTGCTAAAATGATTTAAAAGGCCATCCCACTAAGTTATTAGCTGACCCAGAAAACACCACTGGCTGCTCAGTCACTTGCATCTCTAGCTCATAGCGAGCTTCAGAATCTGGAAGTGTGACTTCCAGTGAGTTGGTTGCAGAACTGCAGAAGATCATGCTGTGTCTGCTCATTATGTGCAGTGCATCTCAAAAGCTCTGTGAATGTTTAAGTGACCACAGGTTGTATCCTCATCCAAACTTAAGTCTTGGTGCACCTGATCCAATGGAAGAGCAAGATTTCTTATTTGTAAGTAAAATTTGAATGGAGAAACAATTGGTCAAGTTGGTGCTTTCTAGGTGAGAACAGAAACCTACTAATGTGCCAAAAAGTAATGGGGCGTACACATCAAACCAAGCATCTAGGTTCCTTTCTGGAGCACTGTGGATGAGAAATCCATGAGGCTGCTTTTGGAGGCACCGTGCACATCCAGTTGATGTTGTGCTATCCAGATGCTACTTTTAGACTGTGGAAAGTTAGTCTCTGATGCTATAAATGGATTGCTGAGTGCTGATAACATGATCATGTGCAAGCCGTATAGCATGAATGACCTTGATATGTGGAAGCCAGACATTATAGTGTGAAGTATTTACCAACAAAGACAAGCTCCGAACTTTCAAATGCTAAAATAACTTATCTTTGTCCTGATGCTTATTCCTGGTTTCTAGTTAGACGATGATGGGGGAACCGGGGGATTAGATGGGTGAGCTCAGGCCTGTCGAGTTTGTTAGCAGCTTTCCTTCCAGGAGATGTCGTCCCTGTGGGCGTATCCTCTTGATTTACATGTTAATATACAAAGCCTGAAGATTTCTACTTTTATGGAAGGGGCCATGTTCACTATCCTTTTTCTACATTGAAAAGGACATAATGAATGGCAAATAGATTTGTGGCAGAAGGAAAATTATTGCCTTGAGAATACTCATGAAATGGATAGAGACAACAGTACAGGAATGGACATTGGGACCATGCCTTGGGATATTTGTGAATATTTAGTCACCACACGGGGAAGGTACTGACTGAATAGCTTCGCATGTAGACAATGTTTGCTGTCTATTCATCTGTGGCAATGGCAATGACTAGTCCAGAATTTTCTTTTTGCCAATATCCATTTCCTGTATAGACTTTCTGTTGTTAGACTGTTATGATCGACTAGGAGTGGATCCAGTAGGAGTTGTCTCTTTAATTTGGTATGAAGCAGTGGTGCACCATCATGGTGCACGAATCAGTGAGAGGGAGAGGGAGATAGAGTAGGGGAACATACCACGGGATCCAGGGCCGCCGTCACGTTCGTTGATGGAGGCAGCGCACGGGCAGCGACGGTTGGGGAAGAGGAGTGGCGCAATGGAGTCCGGCGGTGGAGTGCAGTGGCAGGAGCGATGCCGGTGGAGCTCCCCATCGCTGGCAGTGCCGCCCTCTCGATCGGTCTAGGGTTAGGACGGTGGGATATGGCGGCGGCTGCTGGTGAACCTCATAACCCGAGCCAGTGACCCCCCCACCTCCTCTTATAGGCCTTTGTGCGACGGGCCCACCGGCCCGTGTTTGATCTCCCCCGATCGAGGGGCGATCAAAACCCCGACTCGGTCGTTGGACCGAGTCGGGAGGAGATCAACTAACATTCTCCCCTTGATCTCAACATATACTTTACTTTTGACATTTTCACTTTTACACATTCCATTACAAATTAATGCATAGAACTCGCTTCATCGTCACGGTCAATTGCCGATAGAATTCACAACTACAATACATATCTCCGTTCCGAAATAAGTTCTTTAACTTTTGGGCCGTTTATTGTCCGGAAAACATAGGCTATACCATAAACCCATGTCGACTGTGTGTTCGAACACACTTTGGGTGGTAAGCCTTTGGTAAGCGAGATCTGCAAGCACTTTCTTGTTACTTTTACGTTCAATACCTTGAATATGATTCCGGACTTTCTCCTTTACAACGTAAATCTTTATGTCAATGTGTTTGGCATCACATTTGACTCGTTGTCTTAGGAGTGAACAACTTAAATGGTTATTGCCGTTGTGCACCATCATCAACTCCGGGTATAAGTTATCTTAATCATTTTGCCTGTCCCGTAGCCTTGTTACATGCTATACCTTAACTTTGCATCACTGATGATACAAAATAGTTCTTTGTTGGAGCTTTTCCACAATAAAACTCCAACTGCGAGTGTTTAGAATGTGGATTTCTATACACATCTCGCCACAAACAAACATTTGTACCCACAACGAGAGTACATACTCTTTCTTACTTAGCATGAGGCCAACATTCTTTACTCCATTCCGAAGTGATCTATATCCTGACCGGTCTTTGCCAAAATAACCCGGATATGTGAACCGTGTTAGGGTAATGTCATACTTGCATTCTTTAGGCTTCCAAATGTTTGAAGCATATGGTACCATGATCATTTGAGCTATTTCATATCGATTCTTGGAACATTATAGTTCTCAAATCCATTACCCTTAACTATAGGAACAGCGTAGGTTTTCACACTTGCATACTTTATTTCTTTAGAATCTTTTCTAAGTATGCCGATGCGATAGTCCTAATACCCCTTTTCTTTTATCACGGTGAATTTCAATTCAATTCGTATAACAAGATTCATTTCACCGAGAACATTCCTATTGAACCTTGAGGACAAGAACTTCTCCTATAGTGGATTGACATCATTACTAGCAAGTAAGATGTCATCCTCATATATAGGATTTGGAAATGAATTTCCCATTCTATAACTTTGCACAAAAGCAATTGTCCCCTCATTCTCTTTAAAACCCAAACTTTCTAATTCAAATCAACTATGATAGTTGACTTCTTTAGGCGACATCCCTTATGCTCTTTTGCTTTCGACAAACTCTAAGGTTGTGCCTCGTAATCAATTCCTTACAAATCCCTATTGGGAAATGCCGTCATTACTTTCATCATAACGTATCGCTAACACATATTGTATTGCATTCTTTTGCTTTGCGTAAAACTTTCAATTCAAGACATGCTATATATATTTTCACATATTTCCTTTGGAGTCACATATTTTGTCTTGTAAACCCATTACGGCCTACTGTTTTGGCTCCATTAGGAATTACTTATGAATCCCAACCATCATTGGTAATCTTTGATTTCATTTTAGCATGCTTAGCTCATTGCCATTTAGACAAGCGAGTGCTTTCATAGCTTCTTCTTTGAGATGGTATTACCCTCCATTTGAATTTCACCATGTCTCTCATTTGGGGTTGTTGTTGCTTGGTTATTGCCAAGAGGCAATTGATTCTATAGTCTCCTATATCATAGGATACGAATCTTCATACCATGCTCCCCGTTACTCCATCTTCTACAAAGATAGTGTATCTTCAAACTTTCTTATTTGGGTTTATTATGTATACCTCATATGGCGCTTAAAGCACTATCTTGGTATTTCTTATCTTTTCATTTTCTTTTTGGGGTATCATTATTATGACCGTTGTACTCCCTCAACGATCATATTCATACTTTATAGATCACATTTGCTCTAAATTCAAACTATTCAATGGGGAATATCTTTCAATCGTCTTTATCAATTACCTTTTCCCCGATTTATATCGATTTCTCCCCTCGAAATATGGCATAAACTTTATTGCCATACTTTCGAAACATTCATAACTTTTAGAAATGAGGAAACATTTATCACTTTACTTTATTCACATGATCGAGTCATGCAAAACAAAGTTATTTCTAAAATCTTTTTGGGAGTACATTTTCTCATTCCACTTCATGAACTCAACGATTCCTTTAATACTTTTGCAAGTTACACTTGCGTGTCATTCTTTTCTTTAGGTTCATCTCGTAACTTTCTGTTCTCCTTAAACTCATTGAGTGCTTAATGACTATGACACAATGGAAGTGCACGGTCAACACTAAAGCACACGAGTCATCGTAACTTTCTCTGCCGTGCGGATGAGTACTATGCCAAACTTCACCGCTATGCGATTTGAACAACATTTGCACTATGTTAACTTTACCCCGCCATGGGTTGCTTTGTCAACCTTTTCTCGCTCTGCGAGATAATTCCCTTTAAGGGATATAAGTGCCATAATGGCTCTCAGGGCATATTCAATCATCAGAATCAAAAAATATTCCGAATACTTTGTACCACATATCACACACATGGTTAATCGGACGTTGGTCAAATTAGACATGTATATGACTTATTACAACTCTTATCATAGGGTGCTTGGAACTAAAGATTAATTTATTCTTTATAAAAGGAGCACATAAAAAACATTTGTTAAACATAAAAGAAACACTTATTAAACTAAACTCTTCCTTTCTTATGTCATATCCCCGAAAACTTTTCTTTTCAAGCTATTCTTTGAAGAGAACATTATCTCTTAAACAATTGGCTTTCTTTCTTATAAAACTTGCACTTAGGCCTTTCATCATCTGAGTCACAAGTACCCAACTTATTTCTTTCTGCCTTCAAGAATGAAAGCATGAAGATCCTTTATCTGAAAAGTATTCAACAATAATAATCAATAATGAGCATGAAATAACCCTACTTTTGTCCGGTTAAAACATACTCATTAAACTTTTAATCTTTCTTTTGTATTCTAAATCACCGATAGGTAGAAATAGAAACAGAACATCATCCTTTTATATTAATTCCACATCACCGTTGGGCGAAATGGAATTAACATTTGAAAAACTCAATAATCTTATAACATTCTTCAAATTAAACTCTCCCGTTGGTTCGAGTTTAATTAGAAGATAATCATTAACATTTCAGCGGAAACATGTAAAATACAATTCTTTATCTTTATGTATTCTCTGAAAATTGGTCACTTTGATGCAAAATATATCAGAGAAATAAACTTTAAGCTCATAAATAAACTTATAATATTGCTATCATCAACGTTGGTCGAAAATAACAATATTATAATTTAACTTTATCAATAAACCATACGTCCCTCCAATTAAAATTTAAACTTTAACTTTGGCGGAAAACGTAACATTATTCTCAATTGATCTTCTTTGGAATTTGACCCGGAGGCCCACTTTTGTCGCAAGCTAGCCTTTTCGCGTGGCAAGTGACCCATCTCCCCGCGCGAGCACTCTAGCGGCGGGAGCATTGTATCGATAAAATCATCAATAACATCATAATATTGCTATTAATCAACGTTGGTCGAATAATAACAACATTATAATTACTTGTAAAATTATCCATTTTCAAACATTAAACTCTCCCGTTGGTTCGAATTTAATAATGAAATTGATAATAACTTTAAATACGCAGCGGAAACTTTAACTTTGTCATAATCAATTTTCCAGAAACTTTAAGATACTTTACTGCTATCGATGCAAAATTGTCGTTGGATCAAATTTTGCATGAGATTTGCATCAAAAAACAATTCAAATTGAGCAAAACATACTCAAAATAGTTCCTGGAAAAAGGAAAAACTTAATTTTGACTTTTACTATGTAGTAGTCCATTCGGCCCGAAACAGCCCAGGTTGCGGCCCATAGACGCGCGCGCGCACTGCGCAGCGGCAGCGGCCCAGCGAGAGGACGCGGCCCAGCGAGCGCCATTACCCTTCCTTTTTTTTTTATCGGTTTAGCCAGCCCGGCCAGCAAAACGGCCCGGCCCAGATAAGCGCCGGCGGCTTTCCACGCGCCCAGGCCTTAACGTGGGCCTGGACCGGGAATTTGGCCTCGCGCTCTCGCCCGCCTGGGCCGATTTCAGTCCAGCCGATCGTGGCCGCTCGATCCAGGGCATCCTAATCGGACGGCTGCGCGCGCTCCTCGGAGCAACAAAACCGGAGCCGGCCTCCTCCCCGTAACCCTAGATTCCATTTCTTCTTTCCCTTATCTCCTGCGCGCCCGCGGCAACTCACGGCGGCGGGCCGGCGCCGGTGAGGTGGAGTAGGGTCGCCGGCGAGCATGCGTCCGGCTCCCCTTCCCTCCTTCTTTCCTTGGTCTTTCCTCCCTCCTTTCTCTCTCGGCACAGGCCGTAGCGCAGCGTTGGCCGCCCACGGTGGCAAAGCAAAAGAGGTATGGTCGCACGGTGGCGGCCAGAGGAGGAGCGACGGTAGCGCCGCCGTGGCACCTCTCGCCGGTGCGCGCGTGCGGCCGGAACCGCGCGCGGCGCCGTCGAGCGGTACCGCGGTGGTGCCCTTTGGCCCGAGCCCGAGGCGGAGGACCCGCGTTGGCGAAGCCTCCCCAGCCGGCGGCTTTGTTTCTCCTTCCCGCGGGGAAGCCGGCGCCGGCGTGGATCCGGTGAGGAAGACAGGTGATCTTTCCTCCCCCCGCACCGGATCCTTTTCTTTGACCGGTTAGGGTTTCTGTCTTTCCAAATCAGGGTTAGGGTTTGCGATTTGGTTCTTTTTCCCCTTCCCCGATCTGTTGAGTTAGGGTTAGGGGTGCTTTGCCGATCTGAAATCGATGTGTTTCCCTTTCTAGATCCACTCACTAGTAGGCGTCTGATACCATTGTTAGACTGTTATGATCGACTAGGAGTGGATCCAGTAGGAGTTGTCTCTTTAATTTGGTATAAGGCAGTGGTGCACCATCGAGTGGTGCACGAATCGGGAGAGGGAGAGGGAGATAGAGTAGGGAACATACCACGGGATCCAGGGCCGCCGTCACGTTCGTTGATGGAGGCGGCGCACGGGCGGCGACGGTTGGGGAAGAGGAGTGGCGCAATGGAGTCCGGCGGTGGAGTGCGGTGGCGGAGCGACGGCCGGTGGAGCTTCCCATCGCCGGGGCGGTGCCGCCTCTCTCGATCGGTCTAGGGTTGGGACGGTGGGATATGGCGGCGGCTCTTTGGTGAACCTCATAACCCGAGCCGGTGACCCCCCCCACCTCCTCTTATAGGCACCGTGCGACAGGGGCCCACCAGCCCAAGTTTGGACCCAGGCTCCCCCGATCAGGGGCGATCAAAGGCCCTGACTCGGTCGTTGGACCGAGTCAGGAGGAGATCAACTAACATCTGTTTGTTTCGAATTTCTGATCCATGCCGTATTCCTCTTATCAAGTTGTGATGTTGACTTGGGGTGAAGTGCAATCATCAGAACAATCATTGAATGAATCTCTTTTACTCCTTTTGCAAAAGACTGTTAGTTTTGCCACGTGGTCCAGTGGTCTGAGAGAACATTGGCTTGTGACAACTGAACCAAGCTGTTGAGATCTATTCTTTGTCCTACTTTTATTTGGCTGAGGCTCAAAGTAAGCATCTTGGCCCTATTCTAGTTCTCAGTCATTCTCCCAGATTTTATGACCACATGATGTTTGAACTTTGAGGGGCACAAAAAGACATCTTGTTCCAGCTTTCCCATTTGTCTGATTACATTCTATCCTGGGATTTGTCACTGGAGAATTTCTTGCGTAATCTTAGGATGCTGTTTAAAAACCACAGCAGACTGCAATTTTTTTTAGTTTTATTCTAAATTCTCTATTTCACTGACCACAAAACAGCCACAAGGTACCATTATAACTGTATAAGGTGAATATATTGATGTGTAGCAATCTGACTTTTCTGATTTCTGCACTTCCTTAAACAGGCTAAATGGTCACCTATTGTTTATCTATTTATCGAGCTAAACAGCCATTTAAATAGATTAAATGGTGATTAAATGGACACTGCAAGCCACCGTGTAGCGTTTACACCTCATGTAAATGAGCTAAATGGCCGTGTAGATGAATGGTGATTAAACAACAGTTTGTTAAATGCTAATGATTAGCACACAATGAGAACCGGTGCTAAATCTTTTCATACCTTGTATGGAGTTAGGAAAAGTTTCCATCTGCATGATGCAGTAACTCTGTGTGGGCTGGTTGTAATGAAAGCTTTAAACTGTCTGTCTGTTGTAATTTTGAAGTAATTTACGGTGCTTCAGTTAATCAAATTGAATGATTGACCCATGTTTTCTAAGCTGCCACCTAAAGACTTCTATGACTCTGTGATCATGCCTGAGACTTCTTCACTTGTTCTAGTAGTCCATGCCTATATTTTCTATTTTTGAGCAATCCAACATGAGAAAATTTGGCAGTGCATACTGTATTAGATCTTAATTTTCTTGCTCAAATGTGTTTACTTTTATGTGGGGGTGTCAAGTAAAATAATAATACAGTATTGTATCATGTTTTATGTACACCTACATACAGAGAGACATTGTTGCTGTTCAATCACTTGATGTCAAATTCTATCTTTGGTCGGGTTTATTCAGGAAATAGTCTGGATGCTATGAAACAGGTTACTCTTGATAATTCCTAAAAGTAAGTTCTTTTAAGATTTCTTTGTGATTGTTATAAACCAACATATATCTTTTATAAAGAGATACAGGCTAAAAGAATCTGCATCTATTCAAGTCACTCTCCAAAATGTGGATAGCTTGTGCACACCGTGGCAATCAAATCACCTGTGCATGCAAGATGCTTACATTTGCTATCCAGAAACTGGAATATCTAAGTTTCACTTATGTTTGGTAGACAAATAGTAACTGCCTCCTCCACTATATAAGCATATGACATGCTCAACTTTCTGTATCCATTGTTCCCACCAGTTTATATATCTCCTGTGACTTGTGAAGTGTGTTCCTATCTGTATCACCTTCGCCTTGCCACCCTTTGCCTAGTTCATTCATACGAATGGATTATTCTAATTTGCATCGCCAAGCTGCATCCATGAAAAAGAGTCTCTTTGATCAGGCCTGTATTATACTCTGGAGATTTCTAATCAATAGCTTATCTTTATGCTTTCACAAGGACCTAGAAGTTCGATCATACCTTTTTTCTATGTATAAGCATGCCTGCTTTTGACCCCATCCATGGCAGACACTATTCTATGCTGTTTTATGGTTTTCAATGTTTTCCTTTCATATATCAAATGCTGACTCAGTAGGTTTTATTTCATCTACAGGGGTACCTAGATGAGCAATTTTGCCAGGTGGAAGACTTGCAGGATGAAGCTAGTCCTAATTTTACGGAAGAGGTTGTCACTTTGTTTTTCAAGGACTCGGCCAGGCTAATATCAAATGTTGAACAGGCTCTGTAAGTAAAACATGCATATCAGGGGAGAAGTGATTTTTTGTTCAAAAAGAAAGAAAATATGATGCAAGCAGAAGTGTTGATCTTGACTGATTAAATTTTGTGACACTGCAGGGAAAAATACCCAAAAGATTTCAATAGATGGGATGCATACATGCAGCAGCTAAAAGGCAGCTGTTCCAGGTAGCTCTGGTGCTGCATCTGGATAATTGGATATATTTTTCAGTTGCATATGATCCATGCTATGTGGCTGATTCAGTACAGCACACAGACCTTACTTTATAGTTTTGTGAATAATTAAGACTATTGAGTTTAACTGAACATCATTCAAAATTGACACTATCCTTTTTTAAACAACTACTGCATGCTTCGGCTTCTTAAACAAGTGAAAAAAATCTGAAGCATATCAATGCCTCAGTAATGACATGTCCAGTATGCTTGTAAACCAAAGGTTCTTGGAGGCTTTAAAGAATCTCAGGGAAAAACTCATATTTTGTAGCTCCA
Source organism: Themeda triandra (assembly GCA_018135685.1). Taxonomy (NCBI): domain Eukaryota; kingdom Viridiplantae; phylum Streptophyta; class Magnoliopsida; order Poales; family Poaceae; genus Themeda; species Themeda triandra. Next base: position 859,150 of record JAENPR010000081.1, on the reverse strand, counting down.
TGTGCCAACCAAAATGCTTAACGTGTGCCAATGAACTTTTGTAAGCATGGAATGGTTCTGAATCAGATGTAAAGAAAGCATAACTCTGACATGTGAACACATTATAGTGTTCTATATTTATAAAGTTTATGTGTGTTTGACGATGTTACAAAACTTGATGCAGCATTGGTGCCTCAAGGATGAAGAGTGAGTGCATGTCATTCAGGGATTACTGTGGACAGGGAAATGTTGAAGGGTATGTCTGTCTGGCTGCTTAGTTCGTTCAGGATTTTTGTCTCATGTCAAGAAATGAGAACACAGCCATTGTTTATTTACTTACTCCTGTGGCTTATTTCGGTTTGCAGTTGCATGAGATCGTTCCAGAAAGTGAAGAGGGAGCACGGTGCCCTGAGGCAGAAACTGGAGGCCTATTTCCAGGTAATCATCCACGACAAATCTCATCCATCGTTCTGTAGCTTGTGTCATGAGCCCGGATCTCAGTTTGTGTTAATGCATACAGCTGCTACGACAAGCTGGTCCTGCTGGAGGTGCCACCAGGCCTGGTATGTAAGAACTAGGAAAGGAGATGCAGGAAGACTGAGTATGGCCCAAGAAGGTGGCCCACTACAACTAACTGGCCCAGTGGCCCTGCTGCGCAGCAATTAGGGGTCAGCATACGAAGCCAGACAAGAGATGATATGCGTGAATAGGCATAAAACTGTAATAAGAGAGTGTTTTTTTGAAGGAAAAAAAAAGACAGAGGAGAGAAATGGATGGCCTTGTGTAGCTGTGAGTTTACAAGCTTGCTTGAGAGATGCTATTATTGTCTCATGTGTAATATATTCCTTCCCTCTCAAAATAAATCAATTCCTACACCATAAGTTAAACTATCTTGAGTTTAACTAACTTTATTGTGAAGAATAATAATATTCTGATACTAAATAAATAGACGATGGAAATATTTTTTATGATGTATTTAACTATAGTGTTCTAAATATTTATGATCTTTTCTATGAATCTGATAAAAGTTAAAATAATTTGACTTGGGATGACTCTAGAAGTGATTTATTTTGAAGCAGACAGAGTATAACGATGGAACAAAGATTACAAAAGTTTATCAACAGAAGTGTATGGTTGCAGTGCCTACACTTCACACTTCAGGACCAAGGCGATCAAGGACGGATTGCATGTGGATCAGGACGCTGTGCAGTGCTTATGTTGGACCGGTCTAGCGTGCTCTGAGAGCCATTCCGCCGGCTGGTACACCGTGGTCCGTGGAAGGGATTGATGACGGCAGGTGGCCGCCAACCAAACCAACCGGGCAAACAGATCCAATTTATCGAAAACCCACGTATCATCGTCATCAACAATACGTGTGTTCCATGTATTGAGTCCCTGACTCCAGCCGAGCCTCATCGGGGGGAAAAACGTCACTCCACCTCTCTTGCTAGTACAAAGCTTGCGAGGTTGTCTCCATTTTTTCAACCTTTCCCTCCCCACGGCTTAATGATGCACCATGGGCCTGCCAAAATCACGACACAGCAGGCATGCGAGAAGGAAGTTAAGACCAGATTGTTAGCGCACTTAGCGGCGATCTAGTTCCTCCCATTCACCGCTTTAGTGTGACCACGTGCTGCCCAAAAACACAAAGAAATTGCTCCTCCGCATACGTAACAGAATATAGGACACACCATCACGTGATCGTCGCTGATCGGTTGTATCTAGACACGTTGAGCATCTAAGGACAACCCACTTTTTTAAACATAGCTCCTCTACCATTCGTCATAAAATGGTTTTTTCCTCCTAAATTTTTTGGTAAGCTCCTCCGGCTCCTCTGCAGAAGCTACTGCTAGAGTTGGAGTCGGAGCTAAAACTATAGCAAATAATCCCTAAATACGTAGCAAAAGCTAAACATCTTTTAATTTAGAAGGAAGAGAGTGTTAAACAACATCACATGAGCAAAAGGATGCTTAATATAAGAACAAGACCAGGCTAATATACTAGCACACGGTGAACTCTCCATGGCATCAAGCATCCCCTACTTCTTGCTCCACAACATTTCCACTTGTACCTCTTGCCATCATCTCCACTTCCATCTCTCCGGCCACCTTCGCCACTGCATGCTTCTCCTCTTCGCGATCCTTACCCATGGGGACAAGTCGAAGGGCGCCAACTTGTTGCTCCATGGCATGAGCATTGGTGTGTGCCGCATAGAGGTTGAACAATATCGCGGTGTTGTGCATCCAAGCCAATGAAGAGGAAGAATCCGCTAGTAAAGCAGTGCCAAACGTTTGTGTCGAGGTATAGAGGACTCACCTAACTCCGAGTCAGAGCTAGAGCGGTGGGAGCTATGTTGGGAGTGTTACCAAACTGAACCTAATAATTCTCCTTTAGAATCTAACAATTTTGATGTTATTCCCATTCTCCAAATTTTTAGAAATCTAAACAAGAATATATTTTTGTGGTGTGGGTGGGTGAGGGAGGAGGGGTTGGGGTTTGGGGGGGGGGGGGGGTAGTAATGAGAATGGTCTCCATGGGGCTAAGCATCTACCATAGACTCCATGCAAACATCTTCCGACACATAAAAAAAGGTGGTGTTTTTTTTTCAACTGTTGCTCTAAATTCATGCATAAGTCACATGTGTGGGATGATTTATCTATATACACGGACGTGTCATGTATCTGCAATAGGTGCCTATGGTTGCCCATCAGAACTGTCTCTGTCTTCTAGATTTATTTACAAATCAACTTTTTTGAGGAGAGAGTGCAATATTTAAAATGGTATGGGGTGAGTCTTTTTCTTTTTTTTTCCTTTTGAGTAGCATGGGTGAGTCTAATTTCAAGCAACTTAAATTTTGTTACTTATAGATCACTCCTTTGCCTATTCGGTCATCTATGTTGTTACTTTTAAAACACTCAATCATATTGCTATAATTTTCAAGCTGTGCTGTTATAGCTTTAGGTGGACCGTCCAAAAAAAGGTCTAGGAGATGAAGAAATAAATTAGTGATAGACAATTGAAAGGTTACCCGAAGTTGTAAAATCTAAAGATTGCCGTACATCCTCGCAATAGCACTATAAAAGTATTGAAATGACTGCGCAATTTGTGAAAACAACGCCCCTATCTGCCTAACACGTGCTCAGCATGAGCCACGACGTTCAGAAAATCTGGTTTAACCGAGACAAGTACACTGTACAAGGCTATAGTTACTCGCGCTAACGGTAAATTCACGTGAGCTTTAAGGTGGGATACTGGATGGGAGGGAGGACACTAGTACTGCACTGCCACTGACCAGTGGCCACCGGCCTTAACTTGCAAGCAAAAACAAAAATCAAAACCCAACAACCAGCAGGAAAAGCGGAGAAAGCCACAGGGCGGCAGAGAAAGCTGCTCGAGCCTGAGCGCTGCGCAGAGCTCCGCCCGGCACGAGGAGGACGAGAGGGACGGAGGGATAAGGAGGGGCCAAGAAAATCCAGGACAAAAGCCCTCGAGCTCACGTCGATCCGCGCCGCCTCCCGCATTGCCTTGAAGCCTCTCGATCCGGGCGGACCCGAGCTGCCCCGCGGAGGGCTCGATCTGGGCCCAGATCGGCCAGCATTTCGGCCCCGTGCATCCTCAAGCCCCGGCGGTGAGGCATGGGGAACGTCGACGGCGAGTACGAGTTCCACGCAGGTGAGATGGTCCTCGTCGATCTGAGCCGACGCTTTAATTCACGTCCTGGAGCTCAAAGTTTGGATCTTTGAAAGTTCCGTGCGTTTAGTATGTGTGAGTATTTGGCAAAAATGGTAGGCTGGGGGCGATTCAACTCTTGTTACAATTTGCCAGTATTTGGAAAGTCTGGTGCTCTTGATAGGTATTTGCAATGCAGTGCGTTGTAGCAATTCCCCCCTTTCTGAAATGGGGATGCAGCGATTTTCATTAAAACATTTGTCTGCCAGATTTTTGTGCAGGCAAAATGCGGTCTTTGTTCTAATTGCTGTTATTTTTGGGGATTTAAATTTGAATCTGAGGACCCCCGAAGTTATTTATTGTCCATTTCTAACGATTTTTGCTTCTTTTGGCGATAAACCATTCCTAGCCAACCGGAGAGCTGAGGTGATACATTGGCTTGGTGGGTTGCTACCGGAGTTCGACTTGCCGTTGGATTCTTCAGACGAGGAGCTGCGGGAGTACCTCATTGATGGCACGGCACTATGCTACATTGCAGAGAAACTCATGCCAGGCATTCAGGAGGTGAGCTCACTTAGCTCAGGGAGGCTGAACTAATGGTGCATGCTACTCTTGCTGATCTAAACATGAGGCTTTGTTTACAGGAAATGTGGGGTGGTAATGCATCGGATCAGAGGTCGAATGTGAAGAAATTTCTCTATTTTGTTGCGGAGATGGGTCTGCCAGGCTTCAGTGTCAAGGATCTGGAGGAGGTGAGGTTACTCCTCTCATGTCAAGATTTGTCTGGTGTTCTCATCTCCTTTCCGAGGTGTACGTTAATAATGGTTAGCATAGTTGGTGTCAGTTATTAATACTGGCAATAATGCCTACTGCTGTAGGAACTACATAGCAATGTTGGGTCTATGTCAGTATGAAGATCTATTCACAATTGTGCCTCGACTATGATTGATTGAAATCAGCAATAACCTTTTATTTGCAGTTGGAAAGGTTGAAAAGTGTAGAACTGTAAGGAATAGTGAACTCAAAGTGTTCTTAGATCTTACAACTCTGCTTTAGAATTCTATAAGTCCACAAGAACTTCACATCCTATGGCATGGACTCAAATTCGAGAGTGAATTCATAGTTAGAGAATGGCCATAGGGATGGAGAGAGATCTGTATTGTTCCTACATTTCATCAAAATTGTCAATCGATTTTACTAATCTGTTTGATGATTACGGGGGTCAGTGTCTTCTGTTGTGGAGTGTCTCTTGGCTCTAAAGGATAATGTGACTATAGGATTGGGTCAAAACATTACAAACAATGCTGCTAAAACACCCCTTAGAAGGAAATTGGAACTTGAAGAACCTGATGGGCCTATAATTTCGGTTATGACACCGGGGAGAAGATCTGGGGAGGAAAGATGGAAATGCCACTTGGATCCTAAGTCCCAACAAAGAAGTATTCTTCATTCTGGTATGCTCATGTTGTTGTTTCTTTACGATAATCATTTGTTGAATTGAAGACCAAGTTAAAGTTTAAACAACTAAGCTTCCATTTATAAATGGTAGTGAGATATCTCATTTGTTCTTGAAATTTACATATATATAGTGATAAAAGTATTTTCCAAAATTCATTCAATTAGGCATTTCTTACTTTAGAGCAAACGAATTCTATATGTTGCCATGGTTTCGTATTCATAGTGCCTTTAACATGTTTATACTTTATATGTTGCCAAGGTTTTATTTCATAGTGCCTTTAACTTGTTTATCTTCAATATCCAAGTAACATTACCTGTTCGCCTTGTTTCTTGACTTAGGTGCCTTTCTCGTGTTAATCTTTTGTCACACTCACCCTTTTTGTAAGATATATAGGAATGTTAATTTCGGCTCTACAACATGACTATTCACGCAGCGTCTTTATTACAATAAATCAATATGGTTCTGAAATCAGCCCATAACAATCCAGCATGCTCACCTTACTTTGCAGGACAAAAGGTCCATGATGCTTTCCAACTTAAGCGAGGCTCCTACACAGAGATGATGCATTCAAGAAGTCTAGATGTAACATCTTTATCATTGCATCATATCATATTGCTTTTTTTCCTAGTCTGTGCCCCTTTATTAATTAGAATCTTTTCTCAGAATGCCCCTACTCAATCACTTTTTAGAGTTGTTAACGGCATTCTAGATGAGAGCATTGAGAGGAAAAGAGGAGAAATACCACATGTAAGTCTATTTTTATTTATTTTCAATAAATAGATTATTTTTAAAAAAATAGATTATCTAAATGCTATTGTTTATTTATCATTTGTTATTGATGGCTAATGTCAGCCTGTTGTTGTCTCGGCGTGTTGTTTACTTGCTAAGGAATGTTGTTCAAGAGATTGAGCATCGCATTGCTATTCAAGCGGATCACATAAGAAATGTAAGTGTGGTATTTTCTATTTATTGGCATCGAAATTTAACTCTTATAACACACGATTTGGTTCTATAGCAAAATAGCATTATCAAGACTCGGGAAGACAAGTACCGTTCAAAAATTAAAGCACTCGAGACATTAGTAAATGGCACAAATGAAGAAAATGAGGTAAGTATTCAATTTGCTTATGATCTGAAAACTCTCACAAAAATACCTACTATCTTTTACTTTTTGACACATTTTTGGTTCTTTTTTCAGATTACTGTAAATCGACTTGAGCTAGTTGAGGTATTTAAAACATCATATGTTTTTCTATTTTTAATCATTATGCATTCTTCAATTAGATATTGATTGTATGATGTTTGGACCTTATAACGTTAGGATCACTTATGAGTTGTTGCACTACATTTAGTACTTAAGTTAGAATGAACATATTTAAAAATTTGTTTATTTTGTTCATGTAGGTAGAAAAATCAAAACTTGATGAGAAAAGAAAACTTGGTGAACAAGGCATGGTTCGGCTCATGCAAGAAAAAGAAAATGCGGAAAATACAATTGCTTCCCTTCACCAAGAAATACAGATCTTGAGTAGGATGCATGAACAATACCGTGAGAGAAAGGAAACAGAAGCCAGGCAGATGGAGGAACACTTGGCTATGAGACTTAAAGAGGCTGAGTTTCTTTTAATGCAATCAAAAAAGAAAGTTGAAGAAATTGAATCTGCTTCCCAACTGAAATCTCAACTTTGGAGCAGGAAGGCAAACATTTTACAGAGTTTTATGGATAACCAAAAATTGTCTATTAAGGTTCTATAATTTTCCTATATAGCATTGTTTTGTTTCCATGTAATTTGTTTGCGTTTTAACCTCCCACTTTTTAATATTAACTATGTTAGGACATAAGGATATCATCTCAGTCCATAAAGCAGGAAATGCTTACCCTTCAAATGAAATGGAAGGATGAAATATCTAACATTGGTACGTGGGTTCTTGTGATTTTTATTATGGCGTTATTGTATATGTATGTTTGTTGATACTTTGTTTATAAACTTGTTTAGGAAATGATTTGAAAGGCTTAGTTGATGCTGCTGACAATTATCACAAGGTTCTTGCTGAAAATCAGAAGCTATTTAATGAGGTACAAGAACTAAAAGGTATGTCCCTACAATGATACACTTACACTACACTTGGAGCACATTTTCTGCCTAGGCCTTATTTAGTTCGCGAAAAGTTAGATTTTTTCTAATTGTAGCACTTTCATTTGTATTTGAAAACTAGTGTCCAATCATAGACTAACTAGGCTCAAAAGATTCGTCTCGTGATTTATAACTAAATTGCCAAATAGTTATTTTTTTATCTCTATTTAATGATTCATGCATGCGTGCAAAGATTGATGTGATGGAGAGAGAGTGAAAAAATTCAACTTTAGCCCTCAAACTAAACAAGGCCATGTTTATCATTCTCATTTCCACTCTAATGTTTGTTATCAGGCAACATCAGAGTCTATTGTCGCGTCAGACCATTTCTTCCTGGTCAAGATGGAAAAACAACCATTATTGATTATATCGGTGAAAATGGTGAGATTCTCATCACAAATCCCTTCAAACAAGGGAAGGATGCGTGCCGAATGTTCAAGTTTAACAAAGTGTTTAATACACATGCTTCTCAAGGTATATCTTAAGTATGTTAATGGTGCGATCTAAAATTTGAAAGTTGTATATTATTGCTCACCAAGTTTTCTTGCCTAATTTTCAGCTGAAGTATTCTCGATATCCAGCCTCGATCGATCAGTTCTTGATGGGTTTAATGTGTGCATTTTTGCCTATGGTCAAACTGGTTCGGGAAAGACATACACGATGGTAAGTGGCTAGACTCAAACAAAGTTGAATTGATAATTTGTACAAAATAAGTTGAATTGATAATAATCTTAGAATATTTCTATATTACTAATCGGTGTTTGACATTGTTTTCTTAGAGTGGGCCAGGCACATCTAAAGATGATTGGGGTGTTAACTATCGAGCCTTAAATGACTTATTTGACATCTCTTTAAGTAGAAGGAATGCTTTCTCATATGAGGTGGGAGTGCAGATGGTTGAGATTTACAATGAACAAGTGCGGGATCTTCTTTCAAACGATATTGCACAAAAAAGATATCCTCCCCCCAAATGTTTACTTTCTGTTAAAATATCTGTCATCATTTCATTTCTACTAGTATATTATTAGACATGCACAGAAAAAATGTTTTTCTTGACAAAAAGAAACACTTGGAATTTGGAGTACATCTCAGCCTAATGGACTTGTTGTCCCTGATGCAAGTTTACATCCAGTCAAATCAACATCGGATGTGCTAGAGTTGATGGGAATTGGACAGACCAATAGAGCTGTTGGATCAACAGCTCTGAATGAAAGGAGCAGTCGATCTCACAGGTATGTAGCAGAGTGCTAAGCAATGTTACTAGAACATCGGTTGCCCTTCCGTGACTTCTCTTTCACAACCTTGAATTTCAGTAGGTTTATTACATTTCATGCTTTGATAGTAAGATAAAGCACAATGGTAATATTATTCTAAAATCGATAAAAAAATCACAATTGTATCATTTATTTGTTACATAATTTAAATAAATAAAGCCAAATCTCGGTAAATATCTTTTTACTTTTTAGAATGGTTGGATCTACTATTTACATATCTTTTTTAGATTAATCAATCAATAAATACCCATAAAATTCTTGTGACATAATGTTCTAAAACCTTTTGTTGCATGCAGCATTCTAACTGTGCATGTCAGAGGGGTGGATTTGAAGAATGGATCTACTTCTAGAGGATGTCTACATCTGATTGATCTTGCTGGGAGTGAAAGAGTTGAGAGATCTGAAGCAATTGGAGATAGATTAAAAGAAGCACAGTATATTAACAAATCTCTCTCTGCTCTTGGTGATGTGATTTTTGCTTTAGCACAGAAAAATGCCCATGTTCCTTATCGAAACAGCAAGCTGACTCAAGTACTACAGAGCTCTTTAGGTAACATATACCTTGAAAAAAGAGACATCAAATAGTTGTTAGCTTACATATGTGGACATATGGTAATTCTCTTCTGTTTTCATGCAGGTGGACAAGCAAAGACACTGATGTTTGTTCAAATTAATCCAGATACCGAATCATATTCAGAAACAATAAGCACTTTGAAGTTTGCTGAAAGAGTTTCTGGAGTTGAGTTAGGTGCTGCAAGAAGTAATAAAGAGGGTAAAGATATAAAAGAGCTGCTAGAACAGGTTTTGCAACTATATCTCATATATATTCAGAAATTTTTATTTCTATCGTTTAACACTAAGAAGCAAACTTTGTACAAACTTTACTTGAGCTTTCAACACTAGGAAGCTTCACCTAAACTTTAGTTTAAAAGGGGAAAATTTCTTCAATATCACTAGTTCAAGTTAAACTAAAAAAAATGAAGAATATGTTTGTTCAACCTTATAGGGTGCATACTTATGCAGTTAAGTTTCAGCATATTGATGCTAAATTCCATGAAAAGTATATTACTGCTGATGCTGGCAGTTGTTACCATAACTAGAGCGTATAGCTTCGGTGTCCTTCTATGGTTATCTTGGTTTCAAAAGTCAATCATTTTTCTGTCTACTAGGTTTCATATCTGAAAGACACAATATCTCGGAAAGATATGGAAATTGACCAACTCCTAAAGGACAAAGTCAAATCTCCAAGTTCATCAACATATAGAAATGACAGTAGCCAACAAATCCGACGACTGTCAGGCAAGAGATTTATTTTCTAGTGACAAAATTTCATTATGCCCTCAAAATCATTCAGTGGATGGAATCAGTAATGGATGCACTTCACCCTCTAATATAGGGGCTGGTGGATCAGGTGAAGCTGAATGTGAAGATAACATGTCTGATGATGGCTGCTCAGTAGCAGGAACTGAGTATTCTGTAGGTGGTGCTTCAGAGGCGACAACAGAACGGATGTATGTTGCTAACATCTCAACTTTTCACATCTTATCCCTTACCATGATCTTTTTACTTTAATATCACATACTAGTTAAAATCTGCTGGAACCCCGTAATTCTTTCGCTACATATGTGTCAACGACAAACAATCTACCTTTTTTTTACCCTCTCAACAACGAATCCCGTTGTTTATGCTATGCTCTACAATTACAGGCAGAAGGCCCCATCAAGGATAGCCAGGTTGTTCCTCACAAAGAATGGGCAGCCTGCAAACTCCAAGCCAAAACCAAGAGAGTCTGCTCTGAAACCGCCAGGTACATTAGAAACGTGAACCAATTGCATGCTACATGGTAGTAGGTATTGTGCATTAGTTGATTAATACTGATGAACATTATTGGTTTACAGGTCGCACGACATCTACAGGAAGCCAGGCAACAGGAGGATCTGCAGTGAAACCCCCAAAGAAGCGGTAGAGAAATAAAGATTCTAGCCTTTGGGGTTTGCCATGTTGATGGCTGATGCTATGCGTCTGTAAACCGACTCGGAGATTGTGCTGAAATGCAACGGGTGGTGTGATGTAAGGGTATGTCACTGTGACGGGTTCACTTGTAATGCTGATGAGCAGCCGACTATAGGCTGGACGTTTGATGGCAAATATTGTTGCATGGTGCTAGTGCGCCGTTGCGTTTTGAGTTCAGGCGGCTCTGCTGAAGCCCAGGCCGTCTACCGAGCCCCATTCTGAGTTGACCACTAGGACTAGGTGCTAGGATCCTATTCTGTTTCAGGCGAGAAACAAATAGTATAAGAGCTCTTTGGCGATGTCAAAGAACAAAATGAAGGATCCCGTGCCATAGAACGCAAGAGACGGCACAGATAGAACTGCCAAGGAAAATGCTGAATTGAACTGTGCAAACAAAAACAATAAAAAGCTGAACTGAAAAAATTAGGATCCTATTCTGTTTTAGGCGAGAAACAAAAAGTATAAGAGCTCTTCGGCGATGTCAGAGAACAAAATGGATCTCGCGCCATAAAACGCAAGAGACGGCTGAGATAGAACTGCCAAGAAAAACGCTCAATTGAACTGTTCAAACAAAAACAATAAATTGAACTGAAATTTTTTGATGCGGTGAGCGTGGATCGAACACGCGACCTTCAGATCTTCAGTCTGACGCTCTCCCAACTGAGCTATCCCCGCTTTGATATGCAAGTGTAAAATAATTTTCTTATCCAAAAATCTACAAAATGCCAATGCTTGTGCCACTAATCACCTCTTGTAGCATATAAGCTAAAAAGGCAATGTAATTGAGCAAAATACCTATAAAATGCCGGTGCTGGTGCTACTGAATGCCTCTTGAGCGAATCTTCTGCGCACAACTGTGTTTAATTTGGTTTACAGTATCAGATGGCGTTGCATAAGGGTCGCTACGAAGGTGGTGTTACTTCGAGGAAAACGAGACTATAATTCCATTCCATAATTCCATATTAAGAAAAAGAAGTAAAATGCTCGTACATTAGATGATGGCGCAAAACTGAAGCAACCAAAGCAGCTCAACCAAAAACAAAAGCGCTTTAGTGTTCCAGAACATCTTTAACAGAACGCAGAACCTAACGATTTTCGGACGGATGGTACACTGATACAGTTGGATGAGCCCCTGGCACAATGATGCTGCATCATGCCATTGCCACCCCCTCCCATCTTTCGAGCTGTCATCTGCCGGCTTCCTTCCCTGCTTGTCCCTCTTTACCACACCAAGAAAGCTAGCTAAACAAGCTTGGAGCCCCCACTACAAGCCCATTTTGATCCGTCCTCCTTGGTGACCACCACATGCTCGTGTCCCTACGATTACACTGGCGAACTCAAATTCACTAGAAAACTGGTAGAATTGGCACCTCGTCAGACGTGTATATATATGACCCAGCTAATAATCCAAGCAGAACCATAGTGCCACTCATGTCTACTGCGTCCTTTGTCACCTACCATCAGAGGCCCCGGGACCTGCCGGTGCCGGAGTTCCGGGCGCCGCCGCCGTCCCCGGTCACCGGCGTTCTGACTGGCAGCAGCTCAGGGTCTTCCGGGTACGGCGAGTGCCAGGATGACGACGATATCGGCAGGTTCCTGCGCTGCTCCGCCAGGGTCCCGGTGCTGCGGCTGCCGGAGAGGCCCGGCCCACGGAGAAACAAGAAAGCGGTAGCCGCCTGGGCACCGCCTGTCGTCGACATGCGCCTGTTGGACTCACTGTCGTCGGGGTCCGCGGTGGAGGCACTGAGGTCGGCGGCCGTCGCGTTTGGGTGCTTCCAGGTGGTCGGCCACGGGGTCGACGCAAGCTTGCTATCGGCAGCGGTGCGTGCTGCGAAGTCGGAGGGATCGCCGGCGCTGGAGACGGACGGAACCGAAGCAGGAGATGAAGACGTGGATGAGCTGTGGTGGCCGCGGGGCGAAGGACACCAAGAAATGGCGGGAACTCAGCCGTTGCGAAATCGTCCAAACCAATTCAGGTATGAAAGATCCATGCCAATAGAGAAAACTCAGGTAATACGTGTCGCGAATTCACAATGCACCACGCCTTTGGATTTTGCTGGGTCACAGGAACAAAGCAGACGATTTGTTTACTCAGCTCGAGCAAGCTTCGACCAAGCTCCTGCTCGCCTTGCAGCAAACCAGTCCAGCTGAACCGTTGGCTAAAGCTGAAGCGAACGGCTCGCTTCTCTGCATCCGCAAGCACCGACGCAACGGCGGCGGCGGCAGCGCGTCCGGTCCGGTCTGCCAAGACGACTTCCTGCGGATGCTGGTACAGAGCTCGCGGTGCTCGCGCGCTCTCGCCCTCCACCTCTGCCCCGGCGCGTCGGCGTTCCACGTCTTCTCGCGGCGAGGCTGGTCCAGGTTCTCGCCCCCTGACGGCGCCCTCGTGGTCACCGTCGGGGACCAACTACAGGTGATAGATGCATCTTGCAATCAAACTGGAAATTGCAGTTTGCAACAGCAATTAGGAAACTGAAACCATCCTGTTTGCTATCGCTGCCATCATTGTTCATTCAGGCCTCGCTAGTGACCTGTTTCATTTCCATGGATGCAGTGCGAGCTCTACAAAAGCGTGTCCGGCAAACCAGCTTACAGCAATGATGATCTCCAAGGAGACAGAAGCGATGCCATCTCGGCAGAATTCTTCCTTTCCGGCTCTGCAGCAGGTGCGGCAAAAGAGGCTCTGAACATGGACACCATGAAGGTCATCCCGTTGAATCTGCAGATCATGGTAGCAGCTTGCCTTGTGCTTGTTTACCATGTCTTCCTGTCATGCTCGTATGCCATTTGGTAAATTTCAGCAAGAGAGCAAGTGCAGGGCTTGTTTCCTTTCGTATGCAAGTATGCAACACATTTGCCACTGTTAGTCAGCCTAAACATCAGAATGAACAAAACCCAAATTTGCTCAGTTATCGGAAGGCAAGTACTCCTAACACATTATCTACCTCTACATACTATGAACCTGAATCTGCTGAGACACAAGTATGAAAATCTGTTGGGGAAAAATCAACATCTGCAGTATCAGACGGTACTTTAAACAGGTCCAATGATTCTTCTATTCATGTAAACTAAGGAGCTGCATCCAGGGTTTTAAGATCCCTTTTGTTCAGTAATAGTGTATTATTAAGACTTGGTAATAGTGCATGAAGACCCAGCTTCCTGTATGCAATCCCCAAGTCACCCACCCCAACACACACAAACATATTTACCAGGGTGTGAAACTGCACTAGCTTTTTGTTACCTGGCAGAACCATAGTACGGGGTGATTAAAAAGATGTAATCATCCAGCACGACAAAAAAAGAGAATATTCTAACCATACCTCATGATAATAGTTTAACAGTCAGACCTTCTTAGGCCCTGACACAACTAGGTTGGGGCAGTTGTACTGATCAGGTGTACACATCAGGCAAAGCCTTACACTGCTAATGTCCACTAAATTAATGATTAATACGAACTACAAAAGATCTACTACTGTACATGCTAGTCTATAATCAAGAACGATAACTCCACACATAGGAGTTGCTACAGTGAACTAGCTACATCAAAAGATGGTGCTGACAGGACTCCACATGAAAGATTCCTAGGATACAGTACGCCCATAACATAGTGATCGTAGGTAGAGATTCTTAGACCATTTGTCCTGCAATGAAACAAGAGTACATTTTATCAGAACCAGCAGTCAGTTGCGATAACATACTGAATGAGATACTGCAGGCTTGTTAACCTTCACATGTAAACTAGGGAAAGTGTTTGTCCTCAGTGTCTCTTGGGTTTCATCTCTACGTTGCCTCCTTGGTATACTTAAAATATAAGCAGCCTGATCCCAAGTTGCAGCAGTTGCGGTTATCCTGTAACCACTGTCCCATCTTTTATGAATTCCCTCACTGGGATACAAGAAATCCAGTTCAACAACCTGGAAAGTAAATGGCAGTAGCTCAATAAGAAATATATTGCACTTAACCAAAGTGTAAAAACAAATGCTGAGAAGGGACTGATGGTATAGAAAAAAATGCTACCTGACTAGAAAACCCAGCATTACGAGACATGACAACAACCCATCTACTTCCAGCAGTTGCCATGGATGTTACATAGAAACCCTCTCGCCATTTCTTGTTTATCCATTTGTAGGGGAAATTATCACTAACTTTGTAGGATTGTTGTGTGTAGGCTGTGCCTGGATTGATACGTCAGAAGAATATTCATATAATAAGAAACTACTGCAAGCTTTAGCTGCTTTACCTTTAGACATCACTACCACTGAGCTGCCATTGTATGCCCCAGCAAGCTCAGTTATATAGTAGTTCCTCTCCCATTGCTCCATTATCCATTCCTTCACATGGAAATAAACCACCATTATATTTGGTAATGTAGAGAGTTGTTGTAGAGAAGACAATATATTGCTTACTAACTTTACTTGACAAAGTGATTATTTTGTAAAAGTTACATAGAATGAACCAAGGTGCAGATCACTCACTTTGTTAAGGAAATGTGGTGAGAGCTCATAAACTTGGGAAGTGAAATGGGTTCCGGCATCCATGATTACAGCCCAGAGATTGGAACAAGATGTTATACAACTGATAAACAGTCCATCGTCATTCCCTTTTTCAATGTGCTGTACAAGCCCTGAATCTGCAACATTGTAGTGGTACCTGCAGTACCCAGTGAATTTGTTGAATTACTTTGGCCCAGCCACAAAGATACATGATCCAAGTTTCGCTAGGCGCTAGGCGGATTCTAGGTGCTGACCCTCTGCCTAGCGCCTAGGCGGGAGTAATCGCGCCTAGGCGTTTTGGTTTGGTAATTTAGCAATAATTCAGAGTTTAGATCCAGTATTAAGGCAATCAGAGTTCAGATTCAGACATTCAGACAAACAAACAGGCAATTTAATCAGGTACTCAGATCCAGACATTCAGTTCTAATGCAGGGGAGAAAAACAGGGGAGGGGGTCGTGGAGCAGGGGAGACGAGCAGTGTGAGCAGGGGAGGGAACCAGCCGCGCGGAGGGGAGAGCAACAGGGGAGGGAAAGGAGGGAGCTGCTGGGTGGGGTGTGTGTGTGTGGGGGGGGGGGGGGTGGGGTGGGGGAGCAGGGGGGTGCCGGCAGGGTCGAGGAGCAGGGCTGTGCCGCCGGGGACGAGCAGGACCGGTAGGAACTCTAGAGAAGGCAGGAGCTCGTCCGGGCATCCGGCCTCCGGCGATGACGAGGTAGAGAGGCAGGGACGAGCAAATGCCAGGCGGCAAATGCTGCCTCTTCCTCTTATCCTTCCACTGATTTCGCGCCGCGGGCCCGCAATCCGAGCTGGAAAGCTTCGCAGGATTGCGACAATTTTTCCGCGGGGCCGAAATTTCCGCGGGCTTGCACCGCGCGTCTGCCTCCGCACCGCCTCCACGCCGCCTATCGCGCCTCCTCGCCACGTAGAACCGCCTCTGCGCCGCCCAGCGCGACTACCCCCTAGTCGCGCCTAGCCAAACTTGGTACATGATATGTTAGCAATTAACTAAACTTCAGGTCTTATAAGAGTGTACCTTTGTTTCATAGGCCGTCTGCCATTATAGACACTTATCCACTGTGCTGCAGGCTCTCCCATCCTGATCTTCTTCTTTGGTTGTTCATCTGCCTCTTCCTCTATCAATAAGTGGCCTCTCTTTTGGCCAACTTGATGTATAAGCTTTAGAGAAGATGCAAGGGAGATTAGACAAAACCAAAATAATGTTTTTTTTAAAAAAAATGCATGCAAAATATGAACATACCTTCTGAGCACCATCAGTGTTAATTGGTCTGACATTTGGATTTGAACTTACTATAGTATCAAAAAATGATACACACTTTGCATAATTGGGTTCTTCATCAAACTTCAAGTTGATCACATAATCTAAAAACTCTTTGAAGGGTTGTGGGCAAAAGCAACAGAGATATTCTGGAGAGGTAGCCATCTTCTTCTTGCAGACAAGAAAGCCTTTGTTTTCACCCTGTAGATGCAAAACAATCATCAAGTACACATACATCACTCAAATCAATAAAATTGGCTGGAGGACACCACATTTTACCTGATAACCTTGCCAAGGTAGATGTCCCCGTAGAAGAAATACTAGCGTGTATGCTAGAGATTCTAAATCATCCCTCCTGCTACCTGTTCTCCCAAGATGTGCATGAACACTAGCATAGCGATATGTTCCCCTGAAACAGCAGCAGTAACAATGTAACATAACAGTGAGACTAGTACCTCCTTCAGTTGATTCAACTATGAGAAGCATAAGCACCACAGGTTTACTAGCCACTGTGACAATATGTTGAGTCTACCATCTCAACAGAGACTAAGAGACTGATTCCATGTCCAGTGAAAAAATGGGCACTACTGTTGTGATTAGGACGAACAAACGATGAAGAATCAACAATCAAACCACAGGGGGACACAATATTTAACGTGGAAAACCCCTCCAATGCGAAGGGGGAAAACCACGGGCACCAGCCAGCAAACACTCCTCACTATAATCAAGAGTAGCAGTACAACGCCGTGCGGCGGCTTACAAGATGATAACTACCCTAACAAAGGGTATATGTACCCCTCCGGCGACGGGCCTCCGCTTCGCTCCGTCAGAAGTTGGCCTTTATCTTGGAGAATGAATTTGGAACATACTCAACAACTACCACACATGCCAATTAGGACCATTTCACCAGTAGTGACTAGAATATGTGAGTTCATTGCAGCAAGAATGCAAGATGTTGAAAAAAGAGTAAAATACTGTACTGATTCTATAAGGCTAAGGAAACATGCAAGCTCACAAGCACAGGGAAAGAATGATAATGGTAGCTGAAAAGTGAAAATTGTTTACAGCAGTGGTAATTTCTGGCGTAATGGCTGGATTTAGGATTACTGGGAAACAGTAAACAGACAGGAAATGTGACAGGATAATCAACATCATCACTTAAGTGCAGGGCTAATGCAAGTGATGCCTATCATAAAAGCTTCATCTGGTCACCTGAAAACATCTGGTCGCTGATCATATTCAACATGTTTCCCTGTATACTCCTTCCACTTCGAAGCTGCCATCAGAACCAAGAATAAAAATTATTTACACACCTTAATATGTTGTTTACATAAATAAGAGACGAATTCAAATCAACCAGCTGAGTGATAAAAAGTAAATTAACTTACCTAAGCCAAGATCGACAAGGAAGAGTTTGTTTTCTTCAGGTGTCCCAGGAGTCCCTAGCAAGATATTCTCTGGTTTGACATCGCCATGAACATACCTGAAATCCCAAAACATTTTTTATTTTAAAATTTTGCCAGCGGATGGAAGAAATACATAGAGAATAAGGAGCTACACGGAAGGAAAGAATAATTAGTGGTGTTAACTGACCCTTTTGAATGCACTTTCTCAAGTATCGAGATTGATTCAATAGCAATACAAGCAACCATCTCAACTGACATTCTGCTAACAAAGGGATGACGTTAATGGTAAACTAAAAGACAATATCAAGTGTTGACTCAAAACTATGACTCACGTTTGAGAGTTCTTAATCCGGACATCCCAAAGACTGGGTCCGAGCATATCCATAACCTGAATTTTCAAGACCAAGTTAACTAGCATCTAAAAACGGTCAGAAATAAACAAACTAATACTTCAACAATCCAAACAAAGTGTAATACCATAACAAAGTAATCCCCTTGGCGCCCTTTGTAGTGGACTCGGGGAACTCCATCAGTGCCATTGACAGCACTAAACGTGCAATAACCATGGAAACCGATCAGCTACCCATGAGTTGAATGATCTAAGAAAGACATACACCCTCTCATACCCAAATTGCAAGATCATAGATTGACTTACCCGTAAACTGACCACTCATAAGGAGGGCCATATTTACACCCTTTACTATGCTCAAACTTCAGTGCCACCTAATAAGATAGAAAGGAAGACGACTTACTCTCCAGTGCTAATACAAACTGCAATTCCAGCTTTCCAAGTCGACTGGTACTAAAAAGAAAAAAAAAGAAATCCTCTATCACCTGAAGGGCACCTGGACCAGTAGCTGACATCCGGTAGCCAACATATACTTGACCAAAAGTACCATTGCCAAGCTTTTCCTCGACTTTATACTTTGGTGAATCACCCACCTGGACCTGAATTTATAGAACAAGCAGGCAAAGATTAAACCAAAGTCATTCGGATCGGAAGCAAACTTGAAGGCAACGCCTTTGCGCAGCAAAAAGCATAAAACAGACAGTGGAACCAAAATTTCATCTCTCGGGATCATCTCGGAGAGCTCAACGCAATCGAAGCGCAGCAGGCACACTCAAACATCACACGAACAGCTCACCGTGTCAGGGAGAGGCGGGCTGCCCTCGTCATCGGTCATCACCTTGTCCTCGCTGTCCCCGCCCATCACACGCGCCCCCTCGTCGCCGCTGCCTTCCCCCGCGACGGCCTCCACGGGTCTGATCTCCTCCCGCTCCCGCTCCCTCTCCGCCGCCCTCGTCACCCTCTGCCTCTTCGCCGGCGGTGGTGCCGGTACTGCTGCTGTCACCATCCGCGTCTTCGCCGGCGCTGGTGCCGGTGCCGGTGCCGGTACTGCTGCTGCTGTCACCCTCCGCGTCCTCGCCGGCTGTGGTGCCGGTGCCGGTACTGCTGCTGCTGTCACCCTCCGCGTCTTCGCCGGCGATGCGATGGGGATTGGGGGGAATGGGGAAGCGGCGGTGCTGTGTTTACACACTAGCTGCTGCTGGAGATGCGAGAGTTTTTGAGGCAGTTCGTTCGTTGCGGCCTGCGGGAAAGGGAAGGATTTGCATTTGCCACAGCGCGTGCGCCTCGCCGTGTGCGGCAACACGGAGCTCGCAGTGCTGGAGAGTGATGGAGTGGGCTTTGTTTTGCTCCGGGGACGCCACGGGCTACACCAAAAGTTGTACGCACACCGTCTGTTCTTGCCATCACTTGGCACTCATGGCGGTTGGACAAGGAAGGTCTGATGCCAACGCAAGGTTGCACGCTAACATCTGCTAATTGATGTGGAATGGAGCGTGAAGAGATACATCAATGTTCATTTCCTCGCCGGTGATAATGGTTAGAAGTTCGCTATGTCAACTGAGGAAGGTCATTAAGTATAAAAAAGAGCCTTTTTCTTCAGAGCCATCAGAAAAATTGCCAATCTCGTTCAAGCCACTAAAAAATTTGATCTTTCACTGGTGCCCAAGTTTGCAACTTTCTTTTCTCCTGAACCATTCCGTCCATGCTCCGTCCGTTTTCATCCGTTTAGCAGCTCTGACCTATGGACCCCACGAGTGAAGATGTCTAAAGTACCCTCCACTCTCAATCCTTATCCTTCCTTTCTCTCTCTGCTTTCTTAGTGCCCGTGCTGCCTCCGCCGCCGCCGTTGCCGCCGCTCGGCGTGGCAGCCCAGCCTCACCTGCTCGCCGCGGCCGTCGCGTGGCTCCTCTGCTCGGCGTGACAGCCCGGCCTCCCCGTCGTCGCGGCCGTCGCGTAGCCGCATGAGGTGGAGGTGCTTGCACACGACGCGCCGAGGCCCGACGCCTCGTTGCACGCCGCGCTCGCCGCCTTCTCGCAGCAAGCCCACGACGGCGGCCTCCGCGACGCGTTCGCGCTGGTCGCCCGCGCCGAGCGCCGGTCCTCCCCCGCCGCGGTGGGTCGAAGTTGCGGCTGGCGTACTTGGTGGTGAGCGGGAGGGAGAAGTCCTTCGGTGAAGACGGCGTCCGAGTCCACCCACCACACCCACTCCGCGTCCGGGTGCGCGAGCATGGCGGCGCGCACGACGGGGATCTTGGCGTTCGGTGCTCCGACGCGTTCCGGCCGCCGAGCCCGCACGAGCGCAGCCACTCCGCGCGCTTGGAGTCCCACCCGGTGAGGCGCCACCCCGGCTGGCCCCGCGTGCCCACGAGCGCGAGCAGGGCCGCCGCGACGCCGGCCGAGAACACGAGCGCGTCGGACCGGAGCCGGGGCCGCGCCGCGCAGCCGCGGGAGGGAGACGGGGACGCGTTGCGGTGGCCTCCTCCTCGTCACGTGCTGGCGGTGGTGGTGGCGAGGTCGCTCGCGCCCGGCGACTGCACGCGGCGGCGCCCTCGTTCGGCGGCCGGGCCCGCGGTAGAGCTGTGCTCGCCTGCGGTCGGCGAGCTCGGCGCTCTGCCTGCGCACTCCGCGCCGCGTGCGCGCTCCGGCCCGGCGCCGACTCCGTCCTCCGCGCACTTTCCGCGTCGCCGTCACAGCCGCCGTGGCGCGCGCGCGGGAGCTCCGCCCGGCCGCCGTTGCGCGAGCGCCGGCGCCGGCGAGGCCCGCCCGGCCGCCGCAGATGCGCGGGGGAGCTCCGCCCGACCGCCGTTGCGCGGGCGCGGCGAGGCTGCCGGCCGCCGCGGTCGCGTGCGTGGGGAGGAGCGGCCGTGTGGCGAGCCACGGTGGCGCGGTGGTGGTGCTCGAGCGGCCTGGTGGGGTGGTTGGGAATGACCGAGCGATAAGGTTGAAAGAGAAAGAGAGAAAGCTGGGTGGGCGACAAACGGACCCCATACGAGGGTATTTAGGACTTTTTTCAACACGGTTTGACACCGTCGGGTAGGAAAGTGGACGGAATGGCTTGAGAGAAATAAAAGTTGCGAACTTGGTCACCAGCGAAAGATCAAACATTTTAGTGGCTTAGACGAAATTGACAATTTTTACAGTGGCTCTCACGAAAAAGACTCTATAAAAAAACTCGACCCAACCTAGGAGGAACTAGGGGGCTTTTTCATTAAGAAGAAAATAGGCACCCAAATTCGCTCCCGACGGGATTCGAACCTGGGTGGCTAGGTGTAGTGCCACATTGAATCACCTAGCCAAGTGAGTTAGACTCACTTCCTTGAAGGTCATTAAGTATAATATTTGTCATTCCCACTACATAAACAATATATAAGTGTAGAAAGACATTGGCAAAAGAAGAGGCGTGGAATTTATAATTGACTATAGTATTATTTTATTTTAGTATCGGCCCAATATGTGTGTTTCACAACGTCTTCGGGTAGAATTTGCAATTATGGTACATTGAATAGTATGTTCAACTTCGGTAAAAAAAACAGTATGTTCAACTCGGGTTTTTTTATAATATATACCTACATCGAATAAAGATACGTACAACAGCTGTCCAACCTATATTCTATGAGAAAGGAAGCCGGCCGCATCCGCTGCCAACGAAGATCGCCGACACCAGCCGACGCCGCCAAACCTGAATCACCAGAAGCCGGAGGAAACCACCGGCGTTGAGGTGGACTGCAGCAGATGTTCAATCTCGCGGAGGCGAAGAAGTTTTTGAGCGCCCATCCGTCAGGATCACAATCCAGGTTGGAACGATGAGAGCGGCGCCGACGATGGCATCCGCCGTCGCAGTGAAGCCAAACTCGCTCAATCCCGATCTGTGCCGCCGGCAGACCGAGTTCGATCCACCGCATTCCATCTTGCCGCCATGCCCTCAGCCGCCACCGTAGCCTTGACCTTAAACACGGCACGAGCACCGCCACTTCGCCACAACGATGAAACAGCAGTCGTCGCAGACTTGAAAGTCCCTAGTTTGGTTTTGGCTAATTGATGAAACCTAGGACTAACCTTGTTTATCTAAGTAGTTGATTTAGAGAAAGGTTGTCCACACGATGAGTATATTGCATATGAAGCATGACACATGTCATGTGATCAAAGATGAAGATCAAGACGATGCTTGGCTCCATGGACCGGTGTTGAAGGTGAAGGGCTAGTCGAGGCTTCGGAGTGAAGGACCATGCGATGGTGAAGCTCGGGCAAGACTAGGCGCCGATGGACCGATGCACGGTGAAGGGCAAGTGAAGTCGAGGTCGATGGATCGAGACGGTCACATGATGGTGTGAAGTGTTCATATCATTTGGAGGAACAAAATGGACTCAAGGCAAAGGTATAACCGATAGGGCCATTTTGTTTTGCACTCAAGACACCATAGAGGGTGTGAGTGGTTTAGGATCGATAGCCGCACTATTAAGAGGGGAAGTCTTATCGGCTATTCGACGCATGGGTGCCACTAGGTGAATTCATGAAGTGCATTGCATGTAGGACCTAGTGAGCTAACCTAACCTTTGGGAAATGGTTGTGAAAAGCTAACACACAAGCACATGGAGATGTACACTTGGTGGTGTTGGCACATTTACAAAGGTGGTGTTTGGGCGCGCTGTGGTTTGCAGGGTAGAGATGGGTTTGGGTCCTCTCTTCCTCCCGCCGAGCCTGTGAGGCGGGATTCGCGCTTTCGGGAAAAATGGATGCATATTTTCTATTGCGCCGGATGCAAAATTTGGTTGAAATCATGCTATCTTTGTTGATCAAGTTGGTATACTTGTTGGATAGCATGTCGAGAACTTGGATCGACGACACGGCGAAAGGCGGCCTCGGGAGGCGCGGACGCGCTTTAAGGCGGCGTCGGACGCGTCCGGCGCATTGTGGCGTGGCACTCGTTGGCGGCTCGCATTGCCGAAGCGTCGGACGCTTGGCGCCGGACGCCGGCCAGCGGGCCGGACGCGTCCGGCGCGCTTCGAGTCGGCGCGGCCGGCAGACCCGGCGCAGTGGAGCGGACGCGGGCGTGGCGCGTCCGGCCCGGGTCCTCGACGCGCACCGGGAACTTTACGGCCCGCGTGCTCGTGCGTGGCTCGCCGTCGGACGCGCGCCGGACGCACTCGTCGGACTCGGGCGGTTCACTTCATCATCCGACGCTCGGTGGATTCAAACGAAGACGAAGCAACGGTCGGGCCGACGTGGCGCGGCGGCGAGCGGCGGACGCGTCCCCCGGCCGGCGCGACGCGCGGACGCGTCCGGCGCTGACGTTGCCGGCCGAGGGCAACGGCTAGTTTGAAGAGTTTGGGCTATAAATAGATGGGTGGCCGGGCTTGGCTCCCTCTCTTGGCTCTCCCAACTCATTCATTCATCCTTTGAGTGAAGAAACACTCTCCCTCTCATCTCTCTTGCTTGATTGTGAATCCAAAGTGAGATTGAGAGATCACCTAGTGCATTGCATTGCTTGAGGGCATCTAGTGGCACTTGTGGGTGGTTTAGCCGGTGGATTTCTTGTTACTCTTGGAGAGTACCGCTCCTAGCCGGCTTGGAGATCGTTGGAGGCGTTGGCAAGAGAAGGTGATTGTTCTTGGCCACCTCCGGTTGATTGTGAGAGGTTTGAGCTCACCTCGTGGGGATCACGAAGAGCATCCTAGTGGATTGCGCGTGTCGTTGAGTACCTCGCTTGAGAGTGGTGTCTTGCGGTGCCTTGCGGGGCGAGCCTTGAGGGGCTAGTGACTTGAGGGTCACACCGAGGAACCATCTAGGTGTTGGTCGACACAACGGGTGACGTAGCTTGGCGGTGCCCAAGTGAACATCCGGGGATAAATCATTGTGTTCATCTTTGTCTCCCGGTGATTGGTCGTCATCGATTGTGTGTTGCCGATTGTGATTGATTGCTCATTCTCTTGGTGATTGGCAACCTCGACTCGACGCGTCGGTATAACAAGTCTCATCCTCTCTTGCATTACTTTGTTTACATTCTTGCAAAGTAGAATTGCTTGCGTGGTCGGTCGGGAACCACATCTTGTGTAGACTAAATCCCGTGGGTAGAATTGCTTGTGTGGTCGGTCGGGAACCACTCCTTGTGTAGATTAAATCCCGTGGGTAGAACTCTTGATCACTAGCGGTAGCTATTGTTTGTGCTAGTGATCACCTACTAGAATTGTTTGGATAGGAGGCTTGCAACATCTAGTAGGCTAAGCAAAACTTGCTTTCCGCCGTTTGTGTATCTAACGAAGTTTGCTTAGTGAGTTTGTAGAATTTTTTATAGGCTATTCACCCCCCTCTAGCCATCTAGGACCTTACAAGACTCCTACACCGCCTCACAGACCTACCATCGTCACCGGAGCAGGCGACGACGAGGTGGATGAAGACCGGGAGGACCTTATTCCAACATAGTTGCGCTACCTCCTCCACCAAGCTCGCTCCGCCGGAAACCCTAACCCTAGAAAAAGGGACCTAATCTACATCGTCGGTCAAGGTCACGCGATTCCCCACACATCCGAGGCCCAAAGGGCCGCCGGAGGCGGAAGGAACCGGCGACCTCGCCGGCGGGAGCACAAAACGTCGGTGACGGCGCCTCGGTGGAGCTCTCCATGGCTAACCCTAGACAGACCCTTGTTCAACTCTGGTGTTGCATGTGAACCAATGCACTAAGTTGACATTGTAAACAACAAAGAGACATAAAAGTTATTTAGTACGTCAGAGATGTTTTCATACAAGTAATGTAAACACAAAGTAATAGAAAAGACAGTAGAAACACTTTACATACACCCATCATGCATAAAACAATGGAAAGGTGGGATCGATATGGAATAACGTGCATAGCAATACTATAATTTCCAAACAAAACTATGTAGTCACAGTCACGGCACAACTTATGAAATTAAACTTCTTCGTAGAAAAAAGTTACACACCCTTTTGCTGAAGATAAGCAGCAAAGCTCAAATAAGCAGCGCTAGAACTGAACTTTTTCGTCCAAAATCAACCAAGCAGGAAACGTTGAGAAACTGGTAAAACTCTCGTGTACGCACAGCAGATTCCATCAAAACTCCCGGCGCGCCGCCTGGTCTCTCCGACCGGGGCCTACCGGAGCTCCCTTTCCTTCTCCTATACGGCGCGCCGCGGCGCCGCTTCCCGCCTGCTTCCCTAACATAGGACGGCACTACGTCCTGGGACGTACCTGTGTCCGATTCCACTCGTTTCTGATCGATCGGTAGAAGTCAAGGGGCACGAAACAACTAGGAAGCCACAGGCCCATATGTGGCCCAAGTAGGCTCCAGCAGCACTTCAGACGTCAGGCAAGCTTGAGTGAGAAGGATGTTGTAAGAAAAAAGCTTGAGTGAGAAGGAGAGCATACAAGATCGAGAAGGGAAAATGCGGGAGAAAATTTAAAATGCACGGGCAAATGCACAGATTGCAGATTGGCTCGCAGCTGTGAAATAAAGGCAAGACGGTGAGAGAACTGCAAGGGTGAAGGAGTGATCGCTGGGTTATCCATCGATGCAGGGGATTCGTTGACAACTTGCTTGCTCTTGACAACCTTCCTGCTTGCTTCTCTATTCTGTTCTATGGAGATCGAAGAAGAGGCCAACAGGAAAGAGGCTCTAGTTATGTATATATATAATTTAGCTTTCATTTGGTATTTTGCAAATATCTGCGATGATTACAATGCATTCCATTATAGCTGAAATATTAGCATAATCTGAATTGACATTCTTTCGGCACAAAATCTGAATCTGTTTTGCCATTCAAATAGAGTTTTCAAACTGACACAATTATCAAAATATGGCTTAAGTTTCAATACGATAAGTCAATCAGGCCCTCAAATTGAGAAAAAATCCATCATCATAACCAGTATTGAGCTACAATCTCAATTCATGTCGTTTTACATTTTCAATTCAACCAACTATTTGTATAGTGCTACTCTGAAACTTTTGGCCAGTACAAAAACAAGCTGGAGTTTCAAAATGACAAGGTTCAGGAACTCACATTGGCAAAGATTCCATCATCATCACCAATTCACTCAATTATCTGTCTACTGCTACTCTGAACCTTGCTCCCGCTGTTGCCCACCACCAGAGCAGTGTGTCGTGCCCATCGTTGTATGGTGCGTTCTTCCAGAGCCAGAGCCAATGCGCGCGCCTTACATGGCCCGAGGCGTATGCAGCTCCCTGCTTGTTTCCATGCACTAGATCAGAAAGGGATTACTAGCGCTGGATCGGAGGGCACGAGGTGATGAGGGTGTTCCAGCACATTGCGTCGGGGTGCGCACATTTCGTCGAACACCAGGAGGGCGTCCGCGAGGGACACGAACCTCCTGCCGTACGCGTCCATGACCGCCTTCGCCACCGTCGCGCTACTCACCACGCGCCCGAACTTCGCGGAGAGCCCGTGGAGGCACCTCGACACCTCGTGAGGGCGCCAGTGCCGCCAAGGAGCGCCGCGTCGAGCTCGAGCGCGCCCGGCCGGTGGCCCTCTCCCACGCATACACCCAATGTGTTGTGCGGCGGGGGCAGCTAGTTTGCAGGCCGTGTCGCGGTCGCGCGCACGGCGCAGGCGGACTCCAGGTGCGCGGTTAGCGCGCCGGCCACGAGGGAGGCGGCGACCTGCAGCAATCGCCGACGGCCATCATTTCTCCTTCGCGGGTCCGAGGAATAGGAATGGTATGAGGGCCGGCGACGCCTGTAGACGTGCGCTGCGGAAGAAGGCGGCGAGCCGAAACAACCGGAATATGGTGCGTTCTTCCAGAGCCAGAGCCAATGCGCGCGCCTTACATGGCCCGAGGCGTATGCGGCTCCCTGCTTGTTTCCATGCACTAGATCAGAAAGGGATTACTAGCGCTGGATCGGAGGGCACGAGGTGATGAGGGTGTTCCAGCACATTGCGTTGGGGCGCGCACATTTCGTCGAACACCAGGAGGGCGTCCGCGAGGGACACGAACCTCCTGCCGTACGCGTCCATGACCGCCTTCGCCACCGTCGCGCTGCTCGCCACGCGCCCGGACTTCGCGGAGAGCCCGTGGAGGCACCTCGACACCTCGTGAGGGCGCCAGTGCCGCCAAGGAGTGTCGCGTCGAGCTCGAGCGCGCCCGGCCGGTGGCCCTCTCCCACGCATACACCCAATGTGTTGTGCGGCGGGGGCAGCTAGTTTGCAGGCCGCGTCGCGGTCGCGCGCACGGCGCAGGCGAACTCCAGGTGCGCGGCTAGCGCGCCGGCCACGAGGGAGGCGGCGACCTGCAGCAATCGCCGACGGCCATCATTTCTCCTTCGCGGGTCCGAGGAATAGGAATGGTATGAGGGCCGGCGACGTCTGTAGACATGCGCTGCCGAAGAAGGCGGCGAGCCGAAACAACCGGCCGGCGGCCATCTTCTTCGAGCGATTGGGTAGCGGCCGACGAATGAACCTGTGGAGCCTTTTTTTTCTCAAATAGAAGTGCGGTTGGCCACATCGTTTATATGGGCCTGTAGCTTCCTGGTTGTTTCGTGCCATTGGATCATAAATGGACGGAATCGGGGGCAAGTACGTCCCTGGACGTAGCAGGTCAGTACGTTAGAGGAACCGGTTCCGCTTCCCCGACCGGGGTCTGCTGGAGCTCCGAAATTTTGAACTACGAGCCACCCGCGACGGAACGAGATCCTCTAAGTCGTACGGATCGACTTCACTCTAAAGTCACTCATTTCGACCATGTGTGTTTTTTTTTTAGCAGAACTCATCTCGACCATGTAATTTCCATCCAACGGTGAGACTAAACAAACCAGGCCACACCCGGCCCATACCAACTAAACAAACCAGGCCACACCCGGCCCATACCAGCCCAATAACTAGCGTCCGTGCTTGGCTCCTACTCCGCCGGCCGCCGTTTCCCTCCGCGACAGGACACCACCGTTGCAACGCTGGGCGGCGGGCGCTACCTACCTCGCCCCGACGTTCAGCGCCCAGGTGAGGCAGTCTGCTCCCCGGTGTCGCCTCGACAATCCAGTGCCCCAGCCGTGTGCGCCGCGGCGGCCTTGCCTTCGGTGGGCGGCGCTCTTGGCGGGCGGCGCCCCAGCGAGTCGTGCCCCCCGGCGGTCGTGCTCCAGTGCTCGCTGGCCCTCCACTCTCTGCCACCGCGCCCCTGGCTTCGTGGTCGCAGGCCCGCAGCGCCTGTCGCCCTATGGTCAGGTCCATCGATGGGCTTGGAAGAAGACTGTAATGCATATATGCTGTAATCATGTAATGTGTGTTGCTATCAGTTTTGAAAAGAGACTATCACTGTAATGTGCTATGATGCCCATGTGTGCTTGCACAATCTGTTGTAAATCGATTTGGAATGCTATTATAAATGGAATGCACAAAAGATGTTGTTGGGTTACTGCAATTTCATATATTGCACAAAAGATGTTCTAGTCACTGCAATTTTCTCAAGCTGCACAAATAATGCATGTCTGAATAAAACATCTTTGCCTGACAAAAGGTTCTCTGAATCCTACACTGTCATCAATAGCTTCTCTGAACTATTGAAGGTTTTATATCAAAGCAATGCACTTTTTATTTTCTCAGGTGTATGGCTCAACAGACTCATCGACCATCATGTTCAGTAGTTTTATTTTCCCAGTTCTCTGTAATCAGCCATATGAAATTTGCAAGCTACAGACTTGCAGTAATATGCATCATATTTGTGCAGCCATATGAACCTGCAGTAATCAGTAACATCTATTGTATTTCATTCACAATATCGTTCCAAATCAATTTACAACACAGTAGCAATCTTTACGACTTCTATAATTACAATATGTTTGGTAGCACTTGAACAATTTACAGAAGTCATAGCAATATGCAAAGCACGCTGCAGTAATCTTTCAGAACTGTACATTACAGCATATACATGCATTACAATCTCCTTCCAAGTCCACCGATAGACCTGACCACAGCGCAGCGGCAGCCGCTGCGTCCACGAAGAAAGGCGGCGCGGTGGCAAGAGAGTGGAGCGCCGGTGACGTGCCACGCCGCCGGATCAGGAAGGTGAGGGGAGCGCCGGCGAGCACTGGAGCATGGCCGCCCGGGCGCCGCCACGGAGCAGACGGCTGGGGCGCTGGTTTGACGGGGCGACGCCGGGAGCAGACTGCCGGGGTGCTGGCTCGCCGGGGCGGCACGGTGGCGGCCTGTCACGGAGGGGAAGCGGCGAAGTAAAGAGTGGAGAGTCACGGACGCTAGCGATGGGCTCCTATGGGCCGGCTACAGGCCTGCTTTGTTTAGACAGTTTTGGTCACATCGTTGGATGCAAATTTAATAGTTCAGATGAGGATGAGCGACTTTAGAGTGAAGTCGATCCGTACGACTTCAGAGGATCTCGTTCCCCCGCGACGTATCGTTTCCGCCTTGGCAAAAATTAAAAATTCCTTTTGTTCAGTAATACTAGTGAATTATTAATTTAAGCCTAAATACTACTTTCCGAGCGCGCAGGCATATGCGTCGCGGCATGCACAGCAAATCCACCGTTGATTTCGCTCGCCATCATCCATCTAGGCAGCAGCGTATTGATCTCCCATCCAAAAAACGGGACCCACACATTAATGTACATGCTTAATTCCAGCATGCACAGCAAATCCTCCGCTCCGTCGTGGGCGGGAATATATAGCCAGACCTGGTGCTGCATGGCGTGAGAGGAAGAGGCGGAGTGACGGACTCGTCAGTGGGATCAGGTTTCCTAAAATAGAGCATGCAGTTTGATGATAGATTTTCTGCGCGCGCAGGCGATAGCAAGCTTCTAATTTAAGACTTAGTAATAGTGCATGAAGACCCAGCTTCCTGTATGCAATCCCCAAGTCACCCACACCCAACACACACAAAAACATACAAGAGTATAAAGTGACTACTCTTACCAGGGTGTGAAACCGCACTAGTTTTTTTGTTACCTGGCGGAAACATAGTACGGAGTGATTAAAAAGATGTAATCGTCCAGCACGACAAAAAGAGAGAATATCCTAACCATACCTCATGATAATAGCTAAACAGTCAGTCAGGCCCTGACACAACTAGGCTGGAGCGGTTGTACTGATCAGGTGTACACATCAGGCAAAGCCTTACACTGCTAATGTCCACTAAATTAATGATTAATACGAACTACAAAAGATCTACTACTGTACGTGCTAGTCTATAATCAAGAACAATAGCAGACGCCTTCACAACACAAGGCTCATGGTACCAGTAACACTGAGACGCATTTAGAACTCCGCACGTAGGAGTTGCTACAGTGAACTAGCTACATCAAAAGATGGTGCTGTCAGGATTCCACATGAAAGATTCCTAGGATACAGTACGCCCATAACATAGTGATACTAGGTAGAGATTCTTAGACCATTTCTCCTGCAATGAAACAAGAGTACATTTTATCAGAACGAGCAGTCAGTTGCGATAACATACTGAATGAGATACTGGAGGCTTGTTAACCTTCACATGTAAACTAGGGAAAGTGGTTGTCCTCAGTGTCTCTTGGGTTTCATCTCTACGTTGTCTCCTTGGTATACTTAAAATAAAAGCAGCCTGATCCGAAGTTGCAGCAGTTGCGGTTATCTGGTAACCCCTGCCCCATCTTTTATGAATTCCCTCGCTGGGATACAAGAAATCCAGTTCAACAACCTGGAAAGCAAACGGCAATAGCTCAATAAGAAATATATTGCACTTAACCAAAGTGTAAAAGCAAATGCTGAGAAGGGACTGATGAAGTAGAAAAATAATGCTACCTGATCAGAAAACCCAGCATTACGAGACATGACAACAGCCCAACTACTTCCAGAAGTTGCCATGGAAGTTACATAGAAACCCTCTTTCCACTTCTTGCTTATCCATTTGTAGGGGAAAGTATTACTAACTTTGTAGGATTGTTGTGTGTAGGTTGTGCCTGGATAGATAAGTCAGAGGAATATTCATATACTAAGACACTACTGCAACCTTTAGCTGCTTTACCTTTAGACATCACTACCACCGAGCTGCCATTGTCTGCCCCAGCAAGCTCAGTTATATTGTAGTTCCTCTCCCATTGCTCCATTATCCATTCCTTCACATGGAAATAAACTACCATTAGATCTGGTAATGTAGAGAGTTGTTGTTGTTGTTGTAGAGAAGACAATATATTGCTTACTAACTTTACTTGACAAAGTGATTATTTTGTAAAAGCTACATAGAATGAACCAAGGTGCAGATCACTCACTTTGTGAAGGAAATGTGGTGAGAGCTCATAAACTTGGGAAGTGAAACCAGTTCCGGCATCCATGATTACAGCCCAGAGATTGGAACAAGATGTTATGCAACTGATAAACAGTCCATCGTCATTCCCTTTGTCAATGTGATGTACAAGCCTTGAATCTGCAACATTGTAGCAGTACCTAAAGTACCCAGTGAATTTGTTGAATAACTTTGGCCCAGCCACAAAGACACATGATACGTTAGCAATTAACTAAACTTCAGGTCTTATAAAAGTGTACCTTTGTTTCATAGGCTGTCTGCCATTATAGACACTTATCCACTGTGTTGCAGGCTTTCCCATCCTGATCTTCTTCTTTGGTTGTTCATCTGCCTCTTCCTCTATCAATAAGCGGCCTCTCTTTTGGCCAACTTGATGTATAAGCTTTAGAGAAGATGCAAGGGAGATTAGACAAAACCAAAATAATGTTTTTTTTTTTTAAAATGCATGCAAAATATGAACATACCTTCTGAGCACCATCAGTGTTAATTGGTCTGACATTTGGATTTGAACTTACTATAGTACCAAAAAATGATACACACTTTGCATAATTGGGTTCTTCATCAAACTTCAAGTTGACCACATAATCTAAAAACTCTTTGAAGGGTTGTGGGCAAAAGCAACAGAGAGATCCTGGAGAGGTCGCCATCTTCTTCTTGCAGACAAGGAAGTCTTTGTTTTCACCCTGTAGATGCAAAACAAACATCAAGTACACATACATCACTCAAATCAATAAAATTGGCTGGAGGACACCACATTTTACCTGATAACCTTGCCAAGGTAGACGTCCCCGTAGAAGAAAGACTAGCGTGTATGCTAGAGATTCTAAATCATCCCTCCTGCTACCTGTTCTCCCAAGATGTGCATGAACACTAGCATAGCGATATGTTCCCCTGAAACAGCAGCAGTAACAATGTAACATAACAGTGAGACTAGTACCTCCTTCAGTTGATTTCAACTATGAGAAGCATAAGCACCACAGGTTTACTAGCCACTGTGACAATATGTTGAGTCTACCATCTCAACAGAGACTAAGAGACTGATTCCATGTCCAGTGAAAAAATGGACACTACCACACATGCCAATTAGGACCAATTCACCAGTAGTGACTAGAATATGTGAGTTCGTTGCAGCAAGAATGCAAGACGTTGAAAAAGAGTAAAATACTGTACTGATTCTATAAGGCTAAGGAAACATGCAAGCTCACAAGCACAGGGAAAGAATAAATGGGAGATAATATTGGTAGCTGAAAAGTGAAAATTGTTTACAGCAGTGGTAATTTCTGGCGTAATGGCTGGATTTAGGATTACTGGGAAACAGCAAACAGACAGGAAATGTGACAGGATAATCAACATCATCACTTAAGTGCAGGGCTAATGCAAGTGATGCCTATCATAAAAGCTTCATCTGGTCACCTGAAAACATCTGGTCGCTGATCATATTCAACATGTTTCCCTGTATACTCCTTCCACTTCGAAGCTGCCATCAGAACCAAGAATACAAAATTATTTACACACCTTAATATGTTGTCTACATAAATAAGAGACGAATTCAAATCAACCAGCTGAGTGATAAAAAGTAAATTAACTTACCTAAGCCAAGATCAACAAGGAAGAGTTTCTTTTCTTCAGGTGTCCCAGGAGTCCCTAGCAAGAAATTCTCTGGTTTGATATCGCCATGAACATACCTGAAATCCCGAAACATTTTTTATTTTAAAATTTTGCCAGCGGATGGAAGAAATACATAGAGAATAAGGAGCTACACGGAAGGAAAGAATAATTAGTGGTGTTAACCGACCCTTTCGAATGCATTTTCTCAAGTATGGAGATTGATTCAATAGCAATACAAGCAACCATCTCAACTGACATTCTGCTAACAAAGGAATGACGTTAATGGTAAACTAAAAGACAATATCAAGTGTTGACTCAAAACTATGACTCACGTTTGAGAGTTCTTTTTTTTTGAAAGGGACGTTTGAGAGTTCTTACTCCAGACATCAAAAAGACTGGGTCCGAGCATATCCATAACCTGATTTTTCAAGACCAAGTTAACTAGCATCTAAAAACGATTATTTCAATAATCCAAAAAAAAGTGTTATACCATAACAAAGTAATCCCCTTGGCGCCCTTTGTAGTGGACTCGGGGAACCCCATCAGTTCCGTTGACGACGCTAAACGTGCAATAACCATGGAAACCGATCAGCTACCCATGAGTTGAATGATCTAAGAAAGACATACACCTTCTCATACCCAAATTGCAAGATCATAGATTGACTTACCCGTAAACTGACCACTCATAAGGAGGGCCATAGTTACACCCTTTACTGTTCCTATGCTCAAACTTCAGTGCCACCTAAGATAGAAAGGAAGATGACTTACTCTCCAGTGCTAATACAAACTGCAATTCCAGCTTTCCAAGTCGACTGGTACTAAAAAAAATCCTCTATTACCTGAAGGGCACCTGGACCAGCTGACATCCGGTGGCCAACATATACTTGGCCAAAACCACCTTTCCCAAGCTTTTTCTCGACTTTATACTTTGGTGAACCACCCACCTGGACCTGTATTTATAGAACACAAGCAGACAAAGATTAAACCAAAACCATTCGGAAGTGGAATGATCGGAAGCAAACTAAAGGCAACGCCTTTACGCAGCAAAAGCATAAAATAGACAATGGAACCAAAAATTTTATCTCTCGGGATCATCTGAGAGAGCTCAACGAAATCGAAGCGCGGCAAACATCACACGAACAGCTCACCGTGTCAGGGACGGGGGGGCTGCCCTCGTCATTGGTCATCACCTTGTCCTCGCTGTCCCCGCCCATCACACGCGCCCCCTCGTCGCCGCTGCCTTCCCCCGCGACGGCCTCCACGGGTCTGATCTCCTCCCGCTCCCGCTCCCTCTCCGCCGCCCTCGTCACCCTCTGCCTCTTCGCCGGCGGTGGTGCCGGTACTGCTGCTGTCACCATCCGCGTCTTCGCCGGCACTGGTGCCGGTACTGCTGCTGCTGTCACCCTCCGCGTCCTCGCCGGCGGTGGTGCCGGTGCCGGCACTGCTGCTGCTGTCACCCTCCGCGTCGTCGCCGGCGGTGGTGCCGGTGCCGGTACTGCTGCTGCTGTCGCCCTCCGCGTCCTCGCCGGCGGTGGTGCCGGTGCCGGTACTGCTGCTGCTGTCATCCTCCGTGTCCTCGCCGGCTGTGGTGCCGGTGCCGGCACTGCTGCTGCTGTCGCCCTCCGCGTCCTCGCCGGCTGTGGTGCCGGTGCCGGCACTGCTGCTGCTGTCGCCCTCCGCGTCTTCGCCGGCGGTGGTGCCGGTGCTGGTACTGCTGCTGTCACCCTCCGCCTCTTCGCCGGCGGTGGTGCCGGTGCCGCTACTATTGCTGCCGCCGCCGCCGCCGCTGCCGCTGGAGCTTTGTCCTCGGCCGCCGCCGCCGCCGGAGTCCCATGCGCCTCTCGGGCCCTTCGCGCCGCGCTACGCAGCACAGGCATCCTCAACCACGGAGGAGCCCCATGGCCCGGCCCCGCCCCGCCTCAGCTCACCGCTCCGCCTCCTCCTGAGATTCCACCGCCGATCTCAGGAAGGCACTGAGGGCAGGACACCCAGGCGGCGGCGCGCGGTGGCTGGCACCGCGGACCGGGGCGCTAGCTAGGGTTCCGTTCGGGACTGGTGTGGCGGCAGAGCAGACGCGATGCGATGGGGATTGGGGGGAATGGGAAGGCGGCGGCGAGGCGGCGGCGGTGCTGTGTTTACACACTGGCTGCTGCAAGAGGTTGCTGGAGATGCGAGGGAGTCAGTTCGTTCGTTGCGGCCTGCGGGAAAGCGAAGGATTTGCCACCGCTGTGTTGTGTACCTCGCCGTGTGCGGAAACACGGAGCTGGGCGTGATGGAGTGGGCTTTGTTTTGCTTCGGGGACGCCACGGGCTACACCAAAAGTTGTACGCACACCGTCTCTTCTTGCCATCACTTGGCACTCATGGCGGTTGGACGAGGAAGGTCTGATGCCAACACAAGGTTGCACGCTAACCTCTGCCGAACATGAAGAGATTCTTTTCCTCGCCGGTGATAATGGTTAGAAGTTTGCTATATCAGTCGAAGGAGGTCCTCAAAGCGTAATGGTAGTCGTTCCTACTACATAAACAATATACAGGTGTAGAAAGACATTGGCAAAAAGAGGTGTGGGATTCATAATTGACCAAATTATTTTATTTTAGTATCGTTCCAATGTGCATGTTTCACGTCATCTTCAGGTAGGATTTGTGATTAGGCTACATTGAATAGTATCCAACTATGGTGTTAGGTGTGAACCAATGCACCAAGTTGGCATCGTAAACGACAGAGAGACACAAAGCTATTTAGTGTGTCAGAGATGTTTGCATACAAGTAATGTAAACACAAATAATAGAAAAGGACAATAAATTAACACTTTACATACACCCATTGTTATGTATAAAAAAATGAAGAGGTGAGATCGATATGGAATAACGTGCATAGCGATACTCTAAACAAAACCACGTCACAGTCACAACACAACTTATGAAATTAAACTTCTTGAGTGGGGACGCAGACGCACCCGACAGCGACGACGCGCGAGCCAGGTACTGCTGCCAATATCCATCATATTTGGCCAACACAGCGAAAAACATGAGAGCTCCAAGGGCGCTCTCCTCCGCCCTTCCGGCGGGGACTCGGCGGCCTTCGCCGCCCGCCTGACTCCGCGCATCCACCTCCCCTTCCTCGCCGTCTCTCAAGGCGCCCTGGTATGGAGCTCTCCAACCTCAACTCCCGCCCTGGCCTCGGAGTGCTGCAAGTGATCAGACGCAAGTTTGGTTGCATGGTGTCTCCAATCTCGAGAAGCCACCCGTTCGAAAGGGGTGGGCTTTCATATTGCCAATTTGTGTTCCTTTGTTTGCTCAGACTACATAGTCTTCTTCCATCTCTGGGGCATGGTGGACCGGACTGGATCCGTGAGTGGAAGAATTTTTGTGATGAAGAGGCTGCCTCCTGGACCCGTGTTCAGAGTCATTCTTTGGTGAGAGGCGACGTGCCTAGTTCTTCTTTTGCCCATGCAGCAAGAACCAATGTTCTTACTGGTGCCAATGCAGTGCCCATTTCCCAGTGCCGGATTTTCAATTCTAATCGGTTTATCCCAGAGCAAGGAAAAAAAGATAAAGGAAAATAGCCCATTGGTCAGGTTCATCAGTGTGATGAAGGCGCGGCCAGCTCAAGTTTGAATTTGGGGCTGTCCCGGTCAAATAGTCATTACATGCCTGCAAAAAATCTTTCTGCTGCGCTGATACCCGGGATTTGCTCGCGGTGCCTGTCCAAAAGTCATACTAGGAGAGCGTGCAAATCTCCTATAAGATGCTTAGGCTGCTTGGGGAAGGGGCACATTGTTGCAAATTGCAGAGTCTCTTTTATTGGGAAGCCAGTGGATCCTGGGCCGAGCACAAACGGTCCTGCGCCGGCCCAACCAACAGCATTTCAGCTCTTCGGGGCTCGGGCCGACCAGAGTCCCTCCGCCTCCCAAATGCGGCCGATCGCTGAACCAATGGGGATTAACACTTTGCTCAACCTTTCTATGACTGGTGGACCCGACCCTGCTGAGGCCCACAACGCAGCGACGGGTTTGAGCTTGGCTGTGGTACCAGGTCCTTCTGCCGCCGCCCAGAACTCCTCGGAGGTTCCACCGCCTGACAGCCTTAAAGCAGCACCAAGAAAACCCCACTCCGCCCAACCTCACTCGCCATTGCCACTCAGTCAAGAACAACAAGAACACCATCGGCTCCCTGCTTCCACCTCCCAGCAAGCCCAGATCATGGCGTACCAACGCGCCGATCCAACCCCATTCAAGCCTCAAGGGATGACCATCCTCAACATTCCCAATCGTCCCATGATGGTGCGAACTATGGCACACCGCAGGCCGAGAGCAAGAAACAAAGACCTCGCCATCGTCACCATTCACCCTATCCCTGGTAATGAGCTCTTCTTCCCTGTGGTAGAAGATGTCATAAGAGAATGTTGTGCAGTCAGAAGGGCTAGAGTTAAGGATGTGCAGCGTTGTCCTCTAGGCCAAGCTTTTGTCAGATTTGAGCATGCTCGTGATAGAGATAGAATGGTCCGGGATAGTCCACATCTTTATGGGGGATCGCATTTCAATTTTGTGAAACATAATCAGGGTAGGAACTGGAGAAGTCTCACTTTCAACTTTGAATGCTGGGTAATGCTCATGGGCCTTCCTGAGGACTATTGGGAGGATGAATTTATTGAAGTAGTGCTCGGACCTTTTGCTAGAATCATCTCGTGGCAGAGAGATGAATCTGAGAATGTTGAGGAGAAGACAGATGATATCTCTAGACTGCTGGTCAAGGTTAGAGTGGTTGATCTTGAGGACATTCCACACTTTTCAGTTTTCACCGATGGGCCAGGCCTCAATGGGCAGTCCTGGTCGGTTTGCAGCAGGAGAATCTTGGGCAGGAGCCACCTCAGGAGGAAAATGTCCCAGTGTTGCCACAAGATGGGGGCCCCCTCTGTTTGATTTTTTGGGTTGGGTCAGCCGGTTCTAGCACCTGTTGTTGGCCATGATCAAGAGGAACAGGGGAATCAGGCTGATGATCAAGAACAAGCCCAAGATGATGCCTTTGATGACCAGCAGCAACAACTTGGCATGCCTGGTTGGGGTGCCTGGCCAGATCAGCATCACCAAGTGCAGAATGTCAACAACCAGTTGGATCTCAATATCCAACCAGCTGCAATGGATTTGGACCTAAATGTACAGCCAGAAGTGGATGACCCAGTTGAGATGATCATCAATCCAGCTTAGGGTGTGGAGGAGGAGGAAATGGCTCTTCACATTGCTCCCCCTGTCCAACATCAACCACCACCTCAGCTACCTCCCTTACAGATTGAAGACCCACCACTGCAAATGCCAGCCATGTTTTCTGCTATGCAAGTCCAGGAAGAAGTGCTGATGGATGAGGATGAAATTCAGCACCAAATTGAGGCAGAGGCAGGGGCTAAGGCAGGGGCTGGTATTGAGGACATCCCTGAAGAACACCAAGGATTTTTGAATGATCAGCAAAACCAAAACTTGGACTTGGAACTAAATACAGTTCCTCAGCATGAGTAGGTTCAGGTTCAGTTTCCAGTAATGAACATGGGGGATCAACAGGACCAGGAGGAAGTGGAACAAATTGGCCAGCAGGAACAGGAACCTCTTGAGCACAACCTAGAGGAAGGCAATCTGGAGTTACAGGCACAGCAGGGGTTACCTTTTGGCCCTTAGCCACCCCCACAACAGCTGCAGCTCAATGCTTTTAATCAACCTGACATCCAGCAGCTCCCAGAGGACCTGATAATACAGGAGAATATTCACCTTGGGCTTGTCAGGACATACACCCTGAGCCCTTCTCCTGTTCAGCTTTTAGCGCCAAGGGAAATGATCCATCCCCTGAACAACTTTCAAATTAATGGGCCGGCAGTTTCAGTTGAGTGGGCCACTTTCTTCAAAAGCCTGCTCCAGACCCCGGCTCAGCACGACTGGGCCAAAAAACTTTTACAGTCTGGCCTAGATGGAATTCTGAACCTGGACCCCCAGCTAGCCCTGGATGCCAAGGTTGACAAAAGCCCGACAAAGCAAAAGTGTAATTTTTTTCAAAGGGGAGAGCCACGATGGTCAGCTGATTTGGAAGAAAACTTGCCACCACATGTGGAAGAAGAAATGACAGTCAACAAAAAGAAGTGCAAGAAAACAAAGGCAACAACTCGGTGGTTAGAAGAAGCCTCAGGGTCAGGGCCATGTCCCAGGGGTTCAAAGTGGACCATTGCAAGAAAAACTGCCCTGCCTGTCCAAAAGCTCCTCCATCACTGTCCCCGGATACCCTGAAGAAAATTGGCACATCTCTCTGCCAACTCAAGGATAGTGACCTGGAAGGCTTAGGCACAAGTGGCAAAGCTAGTTTTGGCCCTGTTGGGAAAAGATCCAAGGCCAAGAACCCAGTCAAGCTGAGCAAAGGCAAACAGATTGCTATTCCTGAAGATGCTGATCCAAGTGATGTTGACAAGGACTCTGAAGATGAGAAGGACTCTGAAGATGATGCCTAAAGTAGAAGCTGTCCAGTGCCCCCAGAAGCCTCACAGGGTGAAAGCTGATGCTGCCCTGTCTCTTTTGTCTGTTATCTTTAGTTTGTTTTTAAAGTTCCTTTGGTTGGGCTGGCATGTCGGCCCCCAACTGTTTGCTACCTCTCTGTTGCTTTAAACTATAAGCTTATCAGTTTGTTTTGAGATTATTTCTTGTTGTATTTGCTTTTTTCCCCCAGGCTACTTTTCAGCTCAGGTTACTCGGTCTGGGGTTGGGCTTCTAGTGTCCATGATCTCCATCGATGATCGATACCGGAGGCTTAGATGTGATCTAACTAAGCCTCATCTCCGATCCCCGATTTCTACAAGATGTCAAATAGAAGATCTTGGAAAATTTTGGACTGGAATGTAAGGGAACTAAACTCTGATAGGAAATGGAACTCCATCAGGGACAAGATAGTGGAAAGCAGAAGTGACATAATTTGCTTGCAGGAAACAAAGAATGACAATTTTGATGCAAGCTTCATTAAGAACATTTGCCCACCTGAGTTTGATGATTTCCTTTTCCTTCCTGCCATTGGGGCATCTGGAGGAATACTGATTGTTTGGAAGACTGCTTCTTTCAGAGGAACACTCTCTTTTAGCAATGCTTATGCTCTCACGGTGGAATTTTGCTCGGTCCACAACAACGACACTTGGATGTTGACATCCATTTATGCCCCATGCACACCAGCTGGGAAAAGAGAGTTTCTAGAATGGTTTGGGAACATTGACATGCTTGAAGATAGTGACTGGCTGATTGTAGGTGATTTCAACCTCATCAGAAAACCGGAGGACAGAAACAGGGATGGGGCAGACATAACTGAAATTAACCTTTTCAATGAGGCGATCAACAATTTGGATTTGATTGAACTCCTTTGCATGGGAGACAATATACCTGGACAAACAAGCGTTCTCCCCTCCTTGAAAGGCTTGACCGGTTTTTCTCATCTGTCTCTTGACTGCCAAGTATCCAAACACTTTGGTAAAATCTTTAGTGATGGAAGTGTCGATCACTGGCCCTGTGTGATAGAGATTGACGCCACCATCCCCAAACCACAGACCTTCAGATTCGAAAACCACTGGCTGCACCATGAGGATTTTGTGGAAAAAGTGATTCAGGGATGGAATTGCCCCACCAACATCACAGACCCAGCAAAAATTTTAACTGCAAAGTTTAAAAATTTGAGGAAGGAGCTAAAAATTTGGAAGAGACAGTTGCCAAGCCTACCTCTAGCCATTGAAAATGTAAAGCTAGTGTTGAACTTCTTGGAAACTATTGAGACTCTCAGAGATCTCACTATCTTTGAATGGGATTTTAGAAGTCTAGTTTCAGAAAAGCTGGTTTCCTTACTACATCAACAAAGATCCTACTGGAAGCAAAGGGGGAAAGTAAGATGGGTCAAAGATGGGGACACATCATCCAGGTTCTTTCATGCACATGCCACTCTGAGAAACAGGGCCAACAGAATCACTTCTCTTCAGAATGACAGTGGTATGGTGATTTCTGGGCATCAACAAAAGGCAGATCTACTATGGGCCACTTTCAAGGAAAGAATGGGAATTTCAGAGTTCACTGGATTAACACTAAACCTGCAGCAACTCATAGCCTTGGTGGAGCTGGAGACAGACTTTACCAGACAGGAGATAGAAAATGTAGTCAAAAAACTACCAAACAATAAGTCTCCATGGCCTGATGGATTCACCAATGAATTCATCAAAGGATGATGGCCACTACTGGATGTTGATATAATAGCCCTATGCAAAGATTTCCAGAATTCTGATATCTGTCTGCAAAGCATCAACTCCTCACATGTAACTCTAATCCCAAAAAAGGATAGTCCAATTCAGGCTGCAGATTACAGGCCTACCTCCCTCCTCAACTCCACAGTCAAGATAATAACTAAACTACTAGCCAACAGGCTACAAGGAAGGATCACATAACTAGTACACCAAAACCGGTATGGGTTTATCAAAAAGAGATCAATTCAAGACTGCCTAGCATGGGCCCTAGAATACCTGCACTTATGCCACAAGTCCAAAAAGGAGCTCATCATCTTAAAGCTAGATTTTGAGAAGGCCTTTGATAAAATTGAGCATGCTGCAATCATCAACATCCTTGAGGCAAAAGGTTTTGGACAAAGATGGATCTCATGGATCAAAGCCATTCTCAGCTCTGGCACTTCTTCCATCCTTCTCAATGGATTACCTAGAAAGGTCTTTCACTGCAAGAGAGGGGTAAGACAGGGTAACCCTCTATCACCTTTACTTTTTGTTCTAGCAGCAGACCTACTACAGTCAGTGATCAATGAAGCAAAGAATAGGAACATCCTAATGACACCTATCCCCCTTTCCTACACATAAGATTTCCCCATAATACAATATGCAGATGACACTTTGCTAGTCATGGAGGCTTCAAGTAGACAGCTGGTCACACTAAAGGCTCTTCTGCAAACTTTTGGGGAATCCACTGGTTTAAAGGTAAACTATAGCAAATCTGTGATGGTGCCAATCAACATCACTCAGGAAAAACTACTACATTTGGCTAGAACTTTCAATTGTGAAATGGGCAGCCTACCTTTCACTTACCTTGGATTGCCACTTGGACTAACCAAGCCCAAGATAATTGACTTCTCACCTTTGGTAACTAGATGTGAAAGAAGGCTTGCTGCAACTTCCATCTTGTTAAACCAGGCTGGCAGGTTGGAGATCACAAACTCGGTTCCGACAAAGAATGCCCACTTTCTGTATGAGTACCTTCCTAGTGCATCAAGGAGTAATAGAGCAGATTGACAAATATAGAAAACTTTGCTTATGGAGAGGGGCAGATGTCAATGCAAAACATAAACCAAAAGCAGCATGGACAATGGTTTGCAAGGACAAGGAACAGGGGGGTCTAAGTGTCATCAATTTGAAAACACAGAATGAAGCCCTCCTACTCAAGAACTTGCACAAATTTTTCAACAGAGAAGACATTCCATGGGTTAAACTCATCTGGGAAAACATTATGCAAATGGAAGATTGCCCGGAGGAGCTAAAAAAGGTCTTTACGGGTGGAGGGACATGCTTAAACTTCTAGAAAAGTTTAAAGGAATGGCAAGGGTGCAAACTATGGATGGCAAGTCCCCGCCTTCTGCGACCGATCTTTGGGAAAATGAAATCATCTCTCAAAAGTTCCCGAGTTATTCTCCTTTGCAAAAAACAAGCTGAAAGGTCCTAGATGGCTAGAGGGGGGGGGTGAATAGCCTATAAAAATTTCTACAAACTCACTAAGCAAACTTCGTTAGATACACAAACGGCGGAAAGCAAGTTTTGCTTAGCCTACTGGATGTTGCAAGCCTCCTATCCAAACAATTCTAGTAGGTGATCACTAGCACAAACAATAGCTACCGCTAGTGATCAAGAGCTCTACCCACGGGATTTAATCTACACAAGGAGTGGTTCCCGACCGACCACACAAGCAATTCTACCCACGGGATTTAGTCTACACAAGATGTGGTTCCCGACCGACCACGCAAGCAATTCTATTTTGCAAGAATGTAAACAAAGTAATGCAAGAGAGGATGAGACTTGTTATACCGACGCGTCGAGTCGAGGTTGCCAATCACCAAGAAGATGAACAATCAATCACAATCGGCAACACACAAAGGATGATGACCATTCATCGGGAGACAAGATGAACACAATGATTTATCCCCGGATGTTCACTTGGGCACCGCCAAGCTACGTCACCCGTTGTGTCGATCAACACCT
This sequence comes from Themeda triandra, assembly GCA_018135685.1. NCBI lineage: Eukaryota > Viridiplantae > Streptophyta > Magnoliopsida > Poales > Poaceae > Themeda > Themeda triandra. The sequence goes on along the minus strand of JAENPR010000081.1, from coordinate 815,986 downwards.
AGATGGTCCTTTGGTGTGACCCTCAAGCCACTTGCCCCGCAAGGCACTTCCCCGCAAGGAAACCACAAGGCACCACTCTCAAGCGTGATACTCAACGACACGCGCCGCGAGGTGAGCACAAGAACCTCTCACAAATCAACCGGAGGTGGCCAAGAACAATCACCTTCTCTTGCCAACGCCTCCAACAATCTCCAAGCCGGCTAGGAGCGGTACTCTCCAAGAGTAACAAGAAATCCACCGGCGAAACCACCCACAAGTGCCACTAGATGCCCTCAAGCAATGCAATGCACTAGGTGATCTCTCAATCTCACTTTGGATTCACAATCAAGCAAGAGAGATGAGAGGGAGAGTGTTTCTTCAGCTCACAAGATGAATGAATGAGTTGGGAGAGCCAAGAGAGGGAGCCAAGCCCGGCCACCCATCTATTTATAGGCCAACCTCAAACATCCAACCGTTACCCCCTCGTGGACCGAAACAACACGCGCCGGACGCGTCCGGCGCCACTTCGCGCTCGCCCAGCAGCCGACCGTTGGCAGCCCAACGTTCAAAACTTCCAGCGTCCGACGGCCCGCGTCCGTTAGATTTGCCACACCTTGGAACTTTCTGGTCCGCGTCCGGCCCACGCCGGACGTGACCGGTCTGCGTCCGCCGCCTTCAGATGGCCCACCTGCACCGCGCCGAGGCCCACTATGCGTCGGACTCAGCACAGTGAACACGCCGCGTCCGACGCCCGCGTCCGTCGCGCGTCCGGCGCTCAGCAACGCAGAGCCACCAACCTGAGCCAAGCTAACACGCGCCGGACGCATCCGGCGCCAAAGCCCTGCGCGTCCGGCGCTGCAAAAACTTCGTTTTTCAGCCCGTCGTGACGCCAACTTCTCCGTCATGCTATCCAACAAGTATACCAACTTGAACAACAGAGATAGCATGATTTCAACCAAATTTTGCATCCGGCGCAATAGAAAATATGCATCCATTTTTCCCGAAAGCGCCGAATCCCGCCTCACAGGCTCGGCGGGAGGAAGAGAGGGACCCAAACCCATCTCTACCCTGCAAACCACAGCGCGCCCAAACGCCACCTTTGTAAATGTGCCAACACCACCAAGTGTACATCTACATGTGCTTGTGTGTTAGCTTTTCACAACCATTTCCCAAAGGTTAGGTTAGCTCACTAGGCCCTACATGCAATGCACTTCATGAATTCACCTAGTGGCACCCGTGCGTCAAATAGCCGATAAGACTTCCCCTCTTAATAGTGCGGCTATCGATCCTAAACCACTCACACCCTCTATGGTGTCTTGAGTGCAAAACAAAATGGCCCTAACGGTTATACCTTTGCCTTGAGCCCATTTTGTTCCTCCAAATGATATGAACACTTCACACCATCATATGACTATCTCGATCCATCGATCTTGACTTCACTTGCCCTTCACCGTGCATCGGTCCATCGGCGCCTAGTCTTGCCCGAGCTTCACCATCGCATGGTCCTTCACTCCCAAGCCTCGACTAGCCCTTCACCTTCAACACCGGTCCATTGAGCCAAGCATCGTCTTGATCTTCATCTTTGATCACATGACACGTGTCATGCTTCATATTCATTAAGCTCATCATGTGGACAACCTTTCTTTAAATCAACCACTTTAGATAAACAAGGTTAGTCCTAGGTTTCATCAATTAGCCAAAACCAAACTAGGGACTTTCACAAGCACATCTCCTTTGCTTCAGCAGTAGCAACCACCCCTCTCCACTCTTTGTTTCATCTACCTATTTCCCAGCAAGCTTACCCACAGTTGACAGCTTTACAGGCCATCTTTGATACACTCCCAAACAGTGAAGAGAAAGACTGTTGGTGGTATATTTGGAACTCCTCGGCCTTCTCTGTCAAAAAGGCTTATAGACAGCTAAGTGGAAATCAGACCATTCACCCGGCCTACAAATGGTTATGGAACTCATCTTGTCAGAAAAAACACAAGGTTTTCTTCTGGCTTATTCTTAGAGACAGGCTAAGCGAGGCATGCTAAAAAGGAAAAACATGCAGATCCCAGATTACAACTGTGTCCTCTGCAACAGGGCAACAGAGGAGACTCTAATTCATCTTCTTATTCGTTGCCCCTTTGCCATACAGTGTTGGGGTTCCATCAACATTCAAGTCAATGTCAACTCCACCCCCTCACAAGCCTTGCAAAACTTCAAGGATCAATTGGCAGTCCCTTTCTTCATGGAAGTTATTGTCCTCATGGCCTGGACAATCTGGATGGCAAGGAATGACTTCATCTTCAGAAATATAAACCCTTCAATCAACCTAGCAAAACAAAGATTCAGTTCAGAATGGCAATTGCTTCTTCTAAGGGCGAAGAAAAGTTACTCTCCTATCATTGAACAATGGAGTGCAAGTCTAGTTTAGCAAGGTTCAGAGCAGTCTCCTTGCTGCTCTTTTTCATTACCTTTTTTGTTTCCTAAACCTCTCCTCCCCCTCTTCTCTTCTTCCTCTAGTGTCTAGGCTTTTTCTTCTTCTTCTTGTTTCTGTTCTTGTACTTGTACTCGGCTGCTTTGCCTTTTTTTCTAATAAATTGCTGTAGGGGTGTAAACCCCTCCAGTCCTCATAAAAAAAAATTAAACTTCTTCATAGAAAAAAGTTACACACTCTTTTGCCGAAGATAAGCATGCAAAGCTCAAATAAGCATCGCTAGAACTGAACTTGGTCCAAAATCAACAAAGCAGGAAATGTTGAGAAATTAGTATATGCTACTAATTTTTTGGTTCAAAATTAAAAAAGCAGGAAACGTTGAGAAAATACGACCTATGGTAAAACTCTCGTGTACGCACAGCAGATTCCATCAAAACTCCCTTCCTTCTCCTACGCACAGCAGATTCCATCAAAACTCCCTTCCTTCTCCTATACGGCGCGCCGCCTGGTCTCCCCGACCGGGGCCTACTGGAGCAGCTCCGACCGGGGCCTACTGGAGCAGCTCCCCTTCCTTCTCCCATACGGCGCGCCGCGGCGCCGCCTGCTTCCCCGACCGGGTCTGTCTGCTGGAGCTCCGAAATTTTGGACTACGAGCCGCCCCGCCCGCGACGTCTCGTTTCCGCCTCGGCAAAAATTAAAAATTCCTTTCCTTGCCACAGAAGGATCGCCCTCGCCCGCCACCACGACGATGGCGCCAACGCCGGATGGGCTCCCGGGCTTTCGCACTTGGGCCTGTTTCTACTCGGCCCCGCTGTAACTGTAATTGATTCACTAGCCGCCGCGCTGTTCCAAAAGACCAGACCGACGCCGTCCAAAAGACCAGACCGACGCCGTCTCCTCGGCCCCGCTACCCGACGACAACGCGTTGCCGCCGTGCCGGTGCGCAGTCCCGGTCTCCGGACCAGCCGGAAGTGACGCGTGCTGGCGTTCGTGAGGCGAGCCCGCGGACCACCGTGTGCACCAAGCCAGCCCTTTGCAAAACGATGAGTGGACCACCTCACCACCGTGTGCACCAAGCAAGCCCTTTGCACCTACAGTACACTGTCCTTATTACCAAGTCACAGTTCCGAAAGGAACCGAGAGATTCTTATGTGAATTTTCTGCAGGTCAAAAAAAACAGGGATTTTGTAATGAAGAAAGATCCCTCTAGATTTCAAATGCCTGACAGTTCTTACTCGAGACTCGAGAGTACAGGAACTGGCTCAATTGGGTTGTGTACTTGTGTGTGGTATATTATATATGTCAAGGTGTGCATACAAGCTGATACATACTCAGTCTGACTCATCAGTGAGTGTAAAAGAATGGATTATATAGCCCATGGCCAAACAACGAATGCTACTATACTTTACAAAAGATGGGGAAGATGAAGAAGAAAATAATAGGACAAAAAGTAGAAATAGGAGGGTTAATAGGCATTCAACCATGGAAACTTGAAGGCGTGCATGTGGAGCCTGAATCAGTGGGGAATGCCTGAATCAACAAGGTATAAGAAGGGCACGGAGACTATATGGGCTATGGCAGGTTTGCGCTGGCCATATCCCCCATGGGTAATGTTCCCTCTCTGGATGCGAAATCCTGTAGCATTCAAACAAAATGAACATCAAAATTCAGTTGAAGGTTCATATGCACATGAATTTGGCCCACCTAGCATGAGCATATGTGATAGCATGGTTGAGTACCTGAAGGCGGTTTAACAAGTGCATCAAGAACAAATGCACGAACACCTGGTGTGGACAAAACAGATTTATAGTCAGAAAGAAGTCTTAATTTGGAGAAAAAGAAGGGGGGCAAACATAGAGGAAATTGAAGTTATGTGGTTCGTACCAGGTAGAATAGCAGGCTGACTCTTGCAACTGGATGTCGCCACAAAAATCTTGTTGCGCGCACAGCTCCTGTGTCTAATAGCTTCGCCGCCTTTTGTAACTGGAACAAAGATGTATAGAAAACAATGTTAATTCTTGACAATTCATTTCCTGTAATTTAAAAGGGTGTGAATCTTCAGACTAGCACTGGTCATATCTACCTGCTGATTTGCTGTTGCCATGTGTCGATGATGTAGAGGAAGAGGCCTACAATGTGCGCACTTAATTATCTAAGAATGTACTAGAGTTTGCAAATAGATGGATACACTTAAGACTGGATACCATCAATTATCATGAAATCCAAGAATGATGAAAAACACAATTTTCACGTGCGAAACAGCTAACATACTCTAATGCCTTGATATCAGTATCTTCTTCCCACGAAGATGCTGATCTGCGGGTAGCTTTACTCCTTTCTGCTTCGATCTATCAAATGGAGACCATTGATAACAAAAGGGCAGCAACATAAGAACATCTGCAGTTAAACTTGTTAGGACAAACATCAACAGAATGATGAGAAAAAAACAACCTGCACTTCATGAAATTGTTTCAATGATTTCTCCAGTTGGAACTCCAATGCGGCCTTTTCGCTGGCCATGGATTCCAATTGTGTTTGCTTGTGATACTGGAAGGAGGATACAGAATCAAATTAGCTCTCAATGTCAAGAGTGCCAAGGACGCAGAAGAAACGGACAGTTTGATTGCATACCAGCAAGTCAGTTAGCTCACGGTATCTCTTCTCAAGCTCAACATGCTCCTAATAAAAAACAAGAAACATTCACAAAAATAAGAGCTCCATAGGATATTTAATAACCTAAATCTTTATGACTTGGTTAGGGTCAAGGAAAGTAACATGAATTCCTTAACAAATATTTCACCTGTCTAGAATAATGTTCTGCATCTCTTCTCATTCCAGCCATTTCAACTCTCATTTTCTGTAACTCAGCCTGCATTGTGAAAATAAGGGAGCAGTAATTTGTAAATACAAAATAATACCCTCAACAAAGGTTATCATGAAAATCAAATTTGATATTCCTAGCTAGAATTTACAAATCAAACCATGCACATCCAGCAGTACAACAAAAAATATGAAGAAAATACTGAATCTTTAGTTGGGTGATGAAATTAATGTCACCTCCAAGGATGATATCTTTGCCTCTGCCTCTCGTTGGCTTTGGCGTGCACGCTCAACTTCTTCCTGCCAAGCCTGCATCTGTTCCCACACCAGTAAGAGATATACACAAAGTAAGACAATCCTGACCAGTAAGACACCTTGTGCAAAGTGCATTCCACATCAAAGGCATGAAGTACAACTCAAAGTTGAGCCCTCAAAGACAAAAGGATGTTTCAGTTTTCACCTGAAGAGCTTGATTAGCTTCTTCGGAAGGCTTTTTCTGCGTGCGGCGATTACGAGCCTCCATCTCTTGTAGTTCTTGTTGCAATGAAGCACATTCAACCTAGGATAACCAGAATATTCACGGTAAATAGGATAAAAAAACCATCTCATAGCCTAGTGTGCAAAACACAAGGTGGGAAGGAATGTACCTCAAGCACAGCGACCTGGTGCTCCAATTCCAGCGCTCTTGATGAGCTTTGATCAGCAGCCCTCTGGATGGCATCAGCATTAGAGTATCATCAGTTATATTAAGAAAGTATATGTAACAACTTACAAATTACTTCTTCTGGTAACAAAAAAATTGATGTCTTGGGTTTTTATGAAGTTAATTGTTTCAAACTTTGATTACAAATTACGTACTTTTGATGAGTTCGAGTTTGGATATTTGAAAATGATAAGAGTAAATATATATCGAAAAGTAGTTTCATAGCAGTATACCTTTGGTATGTGTAGCAAATATATTATAACAAAAAATAGCGGGTAAAGTTGAGTTTTGGAAATCATGACTCCATGTCCAAAATGTCACTTTATTTGTGAAAATGGAGGGAGTAGTTAGCAGCATTAAAGCTGAGATCTGCATGCAATATAGGAAGCGGAATTTGTATAACAAATATAATTTTGGAGCATCGATGTTGGTCAGTTACATCACTTCTCTTGAGATTATGTTGTTATTGTACTTGTGTTGATATTTTGAGATGAGTAAAATATGTATTAAAAGTTTAGATAACAGTGGTGGACCAAGCGTTCAATTAGTTCATGCCCACAGTTGCTTGTTTAAATAACCACCCTGAAGTTTACAATACAGCATATAAAAATAAAACAAAATAGTCCCTGAACAGGGCAGTATGCAGGGGTGGATCCAGGTTGGCCACAATGTGTGCCCTGGCACACCAAAAAATTCGTGAAGACTACTGGTTACTAGGGAGTACGTAACTATGTATGCATCCAGCTAAAACATGTGAAGCTCAATGGTGTCCAATTACCATGACCCCTAGGTAGCCCAGTGGTGACAAGAAACTGATTGCCAAGACAGAAGAAATAGGTAGTTGGCTAGCTTAGCTCTTGAATTCCCAATTCTACTACCTTGGTCAGTGTGCAGTGTGCACACCTGGTGATAATTTTCTAGATCCCCCACTAACAATATGCACAAGAAACTTTTATCTCAGAAGAATAACCATAATAAGACAGGTAAGTTATTATACATCCATCCTATTTGACTGTAATGGTTCTTGAAGACCAAAAGAACCAGACTGTAATAGATGAGCTTTCAGCCTTTCATTGTTGTACTGTGCGCAAATGTGACACGTGACCTTAATAAGAAGTAAATATTTGCTTAGCATCAGTGAGCTAGTTTCCGGTTTGCATCCAAAAAATTAGCTGCATGACTTTCACATTATAGCATGATGATAGTTATACCTTGTAAAATTACCTGGATTCTAGCTAGAGCGTTTGACGCCTCAACAGCCCGGTGTTCTAGTTCTACTTCTCTCTCAACAGCTGCCTGTATAACAAGTGACTAGAATATAAATATATAATAGAAGAGACTATGGAGAATATAAAGTGCTGAAGAGAATGAACACTGACAAATTACCATCTTTGTGGCATTATGAGAAATGCGCTCTTCTTCAGCCCTACGCTCTGCGGTAGCAAGTTCCTCCCGTAAAGCCTAAATTAAACGGTGTTCAGAGGTTATGTATCTGATCTGCATCATGGGAACTGACATGAACTATCTTTGCTTTACTAACCTGGATAACCCTGGTTTCGGTAAGTTCACGGTTCCTCTTGAGACCATCCATATCTTCCTGGTTCAATAGACAACAAGGTTAATATTAGAATATTTATCTTTTTCAAGATCAATAATATCTATCTACTAAAATGCAATTAATTCTAAGTCATTAAAGGTTTTTTCTTGAATCCACAAGAGAGCTGAGTATTGTTGCATTATTTTAAGAAGTGTACTTAGACCACAACACTCCCCCCACCCCCAAAAAAACAGTTAAAACTAATTACATGTGCTGCGATCTCAGTTAATGCTTAAAACGAAACAAATAGTTCAGGTCTATATCCAAAAGTGTAGACACAGAAAGTAACAACGCATACAAAATGGTAACTAGTCCAAAATTTCTAATGACATCTGATAAAGCCCATATCAGGCTGGGCTTATAATTCCGACGGCAAGCAGTCGATTAAATAGAACAATGAGAGAAAGGTTGCTAAGATTATGATGAAGGGTCTCTCGATATTGATGCTTCAGAAACAGAGAGTAAGCTCTTTATTAAACAATATGCATTTAGCTCTAGAATATCAAACCCTGGAAGGGTAAGCTGTTTACTAGCACATGTAAACTAATAAAATTACTAAGGACAAGAGTAAATGAAGTGTTAAAAGTGTATACAAGAGCACATACTACTAATGGAAGGGTGATAAGCTACAAACCGTAGTTCCCTTAGACCTTAGGTACTAGTTGTAGCATGCTTATAGAAGAAAGAGAGCAATATAAGCATAACGAATGAAACCTCTAAAGAAGCAAGCTTTTCTTCTGAAGCTGCTGCTCTTTTCTTCCAAGAGTCCAATGATTTAACAAGAGATTCAATCTCTGCATTTTTTGCAGTCAAAGCATCAACCATATTTGATTCGGCTCTTGAACCTTCTACTCTGGACATTGATAGTTCTTGCTGTAGTTGCTTTATATGAGCCTCACATGAGGTAGATTTCTCTCTCTGGCATGTTGAATAACAGTAATGCATATTAGGGGCGAAAAGGAAAACTGCATACAGTTGGGTGGAGATAAACAGAAAATTATAGTCACAGTAAAGTGCTTGAACTAATTAGACCTCTTGAACAAGAAGTTCCTCCAGCTGTGCATTTTCAGACTTATACTCTTGGAGGCGGGATGAAAGTCCAGCACAAACCTATTCATAAGTTGAAAACAAATGGAGAAAAGAACATATTGGTAAGTTGAAAATAAATGAACAAGAAAACAAACAGATTAGCCAGCATAGATGGAGTATGAGCAGTGAGGCAACAGAGCTTATGCTTATCCTTACCCGAGCTAACCTGGCTTCTTTTGATTGGCCAGTCTTGACAGCACTTTTTAACAATCCCTGAGCCTACAAAAGATCAACAAAACAATGTGAAACAAACAAGAGAACATATCCAAATCTAAATCAGAACAATTTGCTCACTGAGTTTCTAATTCTCTGCATCTTGATGAAATGATGCGCACGGCTCTCATGTGTGTTCGAGAGAAAAAAAAAACAGCAGCATACCTCATCAAGTTGGTCTTGTTCTTTCACAGAAACAGAAACTGAATCTGATTTCTGTTCATGTCGATCTTCTATGATTTCTGGTGAATCTGAGACATTCTCTTTCTTTGATTCTTGCAATTTGCCAGGAACCTCTGTATTTGGCAATTCAGTCACATTTCTGTCCTGGGTAATAGCCACAGCAGAGTCTCTCTCCTCCAAATTAATCACTGGACCAAGGTCAGCAGTCTGGTTACTACTGCTCAACTCACTTTTTTCATCTGGAACTGAAGAATGGCTTTCAACATCAATCTCTGAACTGGATTGTGTAACACCATCCACAGTGGGAGCTGCACTGTCAGAGTTTTTCTCCATCGGTTGAACTTCAGCCGTGGTATTAACAACAGTCCCAGACTCATCAGTCTTAAGATCATCAGTAGCTTTCTCTCCTTTCTCCAATGTACCCTCATTGCCCACTTCCTTAACATCGACCGGAGCGACTTCTGGTTCACTAGCACTGGTATCAACACTTGATGATTCTGCCGGCGGCGAAGGCCTGATCTTCTCGATCTTCATCCGCTCTCGCGGCGGTTGCCTACTCCTCCTTTCCTTCTGAGCAGATGTCTTGTTACCACCATCGGCACTAGTGAGCTTCAATGGACCCTGCAAAAGAAATTAATGTCAAAGCTTGAAAAATGGCTCCCATGCATGGTATGCTCAAGAAGGCTGTTAAGTAGTGACCTTCTCCCTCGGCTTTCCCTTCTTTGCTTGCACTTCTTGGTTGTTTGGTCCTTCACAAACAAGCATTCAACAAGCAATCAACAAGCAAAGATTAGACTACCTGACAAATGGTTAAATGGGCACGTATAAACCAAGGAGGCACGCTACCTGAAGGCTGAGAGGTAGACTGCTCATCCGACAGCTCTGTCGCCACGATCTTGGCCCTCCGGTCGACGACTTCGAGCAAGTCTATTGCAAAAAAAAGGAGCATCATGTTCAGATTCCATATTGCAAACTCCTCATAGCGCAATCAAGCAGGAAGAAACGGTGACGAGTTTCAGTTAGGTGCAATTAGGCGCGCAGATTGATCAAACAGAGCACACTACCACAGTCCACAGCTATAGGTAATACTAGTCTGACGGAGTAATCAGCGCGGAAAAAGCACGAGAGCTGTGGGATGGAGAGGACTCAGAGGAGGACGGCAGATCTTCGCCGGCGGAGAGGGGTGGATCTGTGTGGCGCGGCGAGATAGGGCGAGGGAGGTCGGGAGGGGTCGTACCTTCGGCGACCTTGAGCCAGGAGGCCATGGCGGGATCCCCGCTGGTAGTGCAGTGTGACGGCGAGCTTGACAATTTTGCTGGTGTGGTCTGAGATCTCCGGCCACGGCAGTGGGGTTCCAAGTAAGGTGCCGCAACTCGCAATGGTTGGTAGCGTGGCCGGGGGCGACGGGTCGGAAGTCGGAACTGCGGACCAACCGGTGCGTTAGAGTAATCAAATGGCTTTTGACTAAGCGCAGTGTCAACTTCGCCCGTCTAGCTCAGTCGGTAGAGCGCAAGGCTCTTAACCTTGTGGTCGTGGGTTCGAGCCCCACGGTGGGCGTGATTTTTTGCCAACATGATTTTGGTCCTCTTTTGTTTTGTTTTGACAAATGCTTCTGGTCCTCTTTTGTTTAGTTTTGACTGCTGATTTATGATCATTAGTGATTAGTACAGTGAAGATGCTTAATACTCCATTTCATTTCTTTGAGTGAATTGCTAGCAAGGTCATATGTTTCAAACTCTGTCCTTGCTATCCATATATCCATATTGAATATATGCATAAAGACATTTTATATACGCTAATGATAAGATTAATTATTGGGCTAGCAATTTAGGTATTATTATACTATTACTCTAGTAAAGAATCTTCAAACTAAATTACTTATTAAACACTTCGTCCACTATTCGAAACTATATGATGTTTTGGTCTTGCATACATAGATTTTGTTATGCACTTAGATATACAAAAAACCACAAGCATCATGTAATTAAAACATAATCTAATGGTCAGTATTAAACTATCGCAATGACTACTTGCTAACATGTTACATCACCCACTAACATCCATTTATGATAATCTATTTATCTAGTTATTGAACTATGTATAGTGATTTGACATATAAATCAATAGTTATAGGCTATTAGATTTCCATTTCTAATAATATCCATTCATCCAATGTCACTCGTGATCTGGACAGCAATGTACGGGTCAGGGCATCATTCTGATGAATGGTGTTAGCTCTAGGAGGTCCATAACTTGGAACTTGTGAATAGCGCTGTAAGAGGCTTGTTACTTTTCAATCGGTTCGGGTAAGAAAAGACTTTTTTTTTTGACTGCCTATTACTGGGTACCGCTGTAGTATCTGTTCAGCGTACATACTCACACACTCACACCACACGCACACCACCACTATGCACGCTTACAGACTTACAACTACACACAGTAGAAATCGCGTCCTTTTAGAGATCGACGAAACTTCTTGGAGCTCCGTAGACGACGGGCATGTCGTTCTGACCATTGTGGCATCACGCGAAGAGGCAACAAGATTTTTATTTGGGCAACACTGTTCATGGGAACAGTGCCCCTGGGTGAGACACCGCGTGAGCCAGCGCTCGAACCGCGGTGGGCAGCGTGAGACTCCGCTCAGCTGACCAACCGAGCAGGGCTCGGTTCTCAGAAAAGACTTGTTTACATGGCACATTTGTGATTCGACACAAAGTGGCTGGAATCAAGTAAGGAAAAAATATCCAAATTTCACTATGCACCCTTCTTTATAAAACACTTTTCCTATATCCTAGTCGCCTGGGTTCTTGGAAAAATCCAGGTGAGGGGTTCCATTACACTGTCCGAATTCCAGCGATGTTCTGGCTTGCTCGCAGTAATGTTCTGCCCTGTGATGTTCTGCGCGAATCTCTAGTCTTTCTCTCCATGACAGTCACTCGATGTTATGTCTCGTGTTTGCCGATGTTCCGCACTGATGTTCTATGTTCCACGGATAGTGCTCGACGTTCTAGCTTGCTTCCAGCAATGTTCTGACATGTGTACGGCAGTGTTCTCTTCTGTGTATGGCGATGTTCCGCCGACGTCGCCCGGTTTTTTTTTTTAAACCCAGACGACTCGGATTTAGCAAATCCCTAATAATTATCATATAACCATCAACTTTTTGTTTATCAATGTGTGTGTTTGTTGACTCACAAACTTAAGAGGTTGTTTGGTTGTTTTTACCGCGGACCGCTCGGTTTTTTTAAGAAAAAACCGGCTCGGTTTACCGATAAAACCGGCTCGGTTTACCGGTAAGACCGGTTTTTTTTTTGCCACGCATGTGTCGGTTAGGATCCGGTTACCGCCGGTTTTTGCTACCGGGCCGGACCGGTAAGACCGGATACCGGACCGGTTCGCGGTAACCGGACCTGTAAAAAAAAACTTTTGCCACATTTCACCTTACAAGACAAGTTTGACTAAGTTGTGTTTGGTTGACAACTAGACTTAGAAAAGATGTGGCCACACATGTCGTATAGTACAAATGCATGGCAATATTTTCTTAGTCGTGGCATAGTATGGCTCCAAATTTTTAGCCACGCTATCACACTTAATGTTAGTTGTAGTCTTGTAGACTTGTAGTAAATTGTGTCTGACAAACAGCCCCTTAACAACTTTTGGCAGATACTAACGTTGTCATGTTTCAAGCCCAAGAACAGAAGCAGCTTCAGCCCACACTACTTTCCAAGCCTCCAAGGCCTGACCAAGATTGTCCAACCGGCTTGTTAAGAGCTTCTCCTCCGAATGTATTAGGCCCAACTACATGGACTAAGTGGACCGCTTTGTTCCTCTTGACGGGTTATATCAAAGTTAGACTTACTAGAACCTAGGAATAGAGGAAAATTTTCTACTCAAACTCCCCCTTGTTCTTTTAGCCAACACATGTTTGTGTGTTGAAACTGCAAGTGGTCTGATTTTTTCAAGAAAACCAACAAGAAGAAGACAAAATTAATTGTCTGCCGGGAGAAAAACATACTGTATGAGGAAAGACTGGTACTGTGACTGTGCCTTAAAACAACCTCTGAACTTTCATCTCATATGTTTAAGCCTTCCTTTGCAATCTACTGAATGGTGGACCCACGCAACTGCATAATCACTCTACCCAGATGTTCCAGTGGTACAACATTCATGGCGTACTGTGCCAGGCGAAGCAAGGCAAGAAAGAGCTCCGTTTGCCTATACATTCAGTCATTCAGACTAGACGACTGAATCGTATGGCGACGGAAACTATCTGTCAAATGCTTGTCAGGAGATGGAGTTTGGAGCTGGGCAAACCCGGCCGCACCCAACCATTGCAAGTACTACTACTCCTACTACTCGACAAGCAATACTTTCCTCCGGCAAAGCGAAAGCAAGTGTGTTTCTTACTGTAATTTCGATTCCCCTCTGCTATGGCAGAGTTTCAGCATCTACCGAGATGTCGTGTTGACGAAAAGGAACGCGCGGCAGAGCTTCCTCGCTGCAGAATGCTTGTACAACTCCGTATGTACTGACCACCGACGCACTCGATCTTTGCTTACGTGGAGAGTTTGCAGCAGGATTTAAAATTCTAATACTAGCAGGCAAATACACATGCAGACTGATCAGGAATCTGTCACTCTGTCAGTCATCAGGTGGTTCATATGCAAGGCCAACGACTTTGTACAGCGCCGTAACACCACAAGCGCGATTCTTGAGCTTGTGAAAGTTGAATACTTGGCCAATCAGGTCACTGTGCTGGAGGATTCGAGTTGACAGTGATCGACGTGGGCTCGGGTTCTCATTTCAGGTTTGGATTTTTCGAACCCTGCTGCCGGGAAACAGATGAACACGGTAGCAGTGGTGGTGGTGATGCAGCAGTACGACCCTAGTAGATCAAGGGCCTCCATGAATCATGGCACGAAAACAAAACACTCGAGAAAATATCTCCAGGCCAGGCCAGGCCAGAGGCCACGTCCAGCGAGCAGGCAGGCATGTAGAGGTAGAGGTAGGCCGGGTTGCGCGGCACGGCATCAACGCACGTACCACTCACTCACTCGAGGATAAGGCAGCGGCAGGTGGCGATCGACGGCACAGGCCACACAGCACAGCGCGTGGGGCTCTCTTTGCCTGGCGTGGCGGGGCACACGGCCGGCCGGCCGGCCGGGCCGGGGCATCTGCGCCCTGCACGCCGCCCTGCCTGCCCACCACCGCCCCGCGGCCCCCACGCCCAAAAAGAAAGCCGCCACCCGCGGGTGGTGGGCGTGCTCACGCCTGCGCACGTGCCTGCACGTGCCCCGGAGACGTGACCAGCCCGCGCCAATCTCCACCGGCCGGCGACCGAAGGCGCGCACAGAGACACAGAGCGGCCTCCGCACACGCACTGCACGTTACCGTGAAGAAAAAGCCCGCCGCGACCGTACGTGAGCGCGCATGTGACAATGTGAGCGACCCACTCGGTCGCGCCGTGCCATGCCAATGCCATGCCCGGCCGGCTTAATTAACTCGCAACAAATCCAGGCGCGCGCGCGTAGCATCTGCGTGCACGCTAGCTCCAAATCCGCCGATCGATCGAGCTAACTAATCAAGCTCTCTAGCTAGCTAATCTCGGTCTCTCGCGGTCTCGCCACCTCGATCTGGGAATCTGGCTCTGATCGATCTCACGGCTAAAGGGGGGCACTATAATGGACAGGTCGTGGCATTGACCAACAACCAGTACGTGCGTGTGCATCTAGTGGTGGTCTAAGCTAGCTAGCTAGCCAGCAGATCGATGCGACGAGATGCATGATCAATGGTTGGTGGTGGCGTGGTGGCGCGTGTGCGTCGTCGTCCTAGCTAGCTAGCTTATTTTGACGACGGTGTTCGATGGATCGTCTCGGTATCCTTGATGTAGTACTCTTGTGACCGTGCGAGCGGGACGGACGAAACATGCTGCGTGCGTATGCCGGGCTGCCGGGCTGCGGGGCCGGTGCACCATTCGCGCAGGCCGCAGGGGAAGGGGAGCGACGGTTTCTACTTTCTAGGCGGCATGCATGGACCTGCTGCTGGACCGTACGGTGACGGACACTCGGGCTTGTTTAGATGCCAAAATTGGCCACCAAATTCACTATGCAGAATTCCTATTCCCCGTCACATCAAAATTTCGGTCCATGCGTAGATCTTAAATGTAGATGAAATCAAAAACTAATTGCACAGTTTGATTTGATTATGCTGCGAGGCGAACATTTTGGCCTAATTAGTCAAAGTTTGGACAATTTTTACCAAATACAAACGAAATACTACAGTGCGCTGATTTGACACGGCACTATGCAAAGTGCCAACTTGGGCTGGAACTAAACAAGGCCTCGGATGCAATGCAAAGTGACCGAGAGGCAAACGCACAAAGCGCCACAGTGAAATGTCAAGGGGTATATTCGTGGAGTGGTACAGGAGTACTAGCAGTAAGAGTGGATATTATCAATGCAAATCGAACAATTAACTATTTGCCGATGCACATAGTATACCGCATCAGGCGCGGAATAGTTTAGCGATCGTTCCATTTGGATCACCAACGCGCCTGCCTGCGTGCCTGGGATCACGAGGACGCCCGGACCGAGGAGCTTATTGCCGAAATGCCGCTCGTCAGCATACTGTATTGTTCAAAGCTCGTAGATTGCCCTTTGGCCCTCCGCGCGCTCTCCCTCTCTCTCTCAATATATTCTCGGGTTACTCTATTGCCAACCCCCATGTGAGCGCCCTCCGTCACCGGGCGCCCTGCCGCGGCGCTGCCTGCCCGCGATCGGCGACGCCGGTTTTTATACTCCTCCACTTGTCTCCTGGTAGTGAGAGCCCACATGCGCTCACAGTGCCCGCGACAAATGCAATGCAAGCTGCCATCACCACCACCACCGCCTAGCTTAACTAAGTTACTCTACACGTAGGATCGGATGTCCTTTCGGAGGAGAGAGACGGTGGGCTAGGTGCTCCGCAGTGGCTCGAGTCTCTTGCGAGAGGAGACCAAAGCCTCGTCGAGAAAAAAGCACTAGCTCCGTTCGAAAGAAGCAAGGGGATGGTTGGTGAGCTGCAAAAGCAACTTTTATGAAAGCGACATTTCAAAAGAGATGCGCGAAGAGTCGAGAAAAGCATGGTGGTCTGCACTGTAGCTTATATTGCCTCAATTTATACGGATCTACGTGGAATACGCTTTTCAGGTGGGGCTGGACGGCCGTCCTGCCTGCGTTGGTCTTGCCCTAAGGCTAAGCTAAGCTACTGTTACCAAATTACTCCTCCTAGTATACCGTCGTTGCATGCATGCATGTTCATGCATGGGTGGTAGACATGCATGCAAGAGCTAACTATCGGCCGATCGGTTAATTCAAGACTCCTCGCAGTCGCAGGACATGAGTGACAGATGTGGCTCTCCTAGCCCGTGTGTGCCTGTCCCTGCTGCCGCCTTGTTCTGCGCCCGCGGTCCTCTAGCCTCTGCTGCTGGTCAGTTTCAGTACGCACTGTACGACGTAGCCAGAGCGCAGCGTATGTAATGCCAAGGTGGCAAGGTGAAACGGAAAGGTTTCCTCCTTTCTCTCTCCCCGTTTCAGGTTCAGCGTTGCAGACTTGCAGCGGTGGGGGGCGGCGATGCTGCCGCTACCGCTGGCGCTGCCGCAGCCGCAGCCCACAGCACTACAGCAGCATGCATGCATGCAGTGGCAAGTTAAAGCGAGAGCCGGCCAGGCGCGGCATGCAGATTTACAGCGAGGAACAGAGATTTGTATACTGTACTAGGTAAATGCCCATGCGTTGCAACGGGAAAACATAATACAACAATAACATACCTATGAACGTGTGTTATACTATTATCTTCAAAAGATATCGCAATCATGATGTTTGAAACATCAATATTACATAAGCTTACATAAGAGATAGATCATTAAAATATAGCATCAATATTTAAATCAATATTTAAAAAAAGCATGTTTCTCATGGATATTTGTATATTTATAATTAAAAGAAGCATGAACTCTCATTGAGCTGTCGAGATTCATGAACAATGCTAATGCTAATATTTAAAAGAGGCATGTAAAAATATGCACGGGTGATCGCTAGCTTATAGCTTTTTAGAATCCATACAAGGCTGTTTTGTTCATGAACTTGCACATGCTTTATTCTCGTCTGTTTTTTCATCAAGGAAAAAAAAAAAAGACATCGGCGCTTAACCTTTCACCTTGCTGCTCATGTAACTTTCCTCATCATCATTACAGATCTCATCAAAAACCTCTGTAGACAAAATAATGATCGTTTTTCCATCAGCTAGGATGTCAAGGCCTCTTGACGATTCTTTCTAGAAGTGGCTTGAGATAGTGCAATATACAACTTGCCCATGAGAGAAGACCGGCTTAAATGCTTTGGCTGTTAGGGATATAGTCTACACATGTGCCTTCTATCAGGAAGGACTCGCCCTATGCGACATCTCGACATCCTTACAACAAGAATATCTCCTTCCCTGACATTTCTCTTGAACCCTGAATTATATGGTAGTCTTCCTGATCATTGCTAGATAGAGCAGAGCAAATGGCAAGCATCATGTAAACAGGATTCATCAACAAAAACTTATTACTACATCTGTCAAGAGAAATTTGACATTTCACAATTGTCGTGGCTGTAAGAATATATATATGGCATAAACATAAGAGGTAAGGCTTGTATTGCTTGCTGACATGAAAAAGCTCAATCTACCGATCAGGTTACGGCCACAATCAACGCACCTGAATGCAGTAGGTGTTTAGGAGCCCCTCAGTACAGGCGCCTTGTGTTGTTGGACTGATTGTCGACAGCAGACACCTCCCTGTACTACACAATCATGCGACACCACCATCACTCTTGACATGGACACCTCCCTGCCGACTGGAAGGCACGCTGCGTGCACGAGATGGCTTAATCGCCGTCGCCGCCTTCATCTAGCGATGGCGACGACGGCGAGTCGCTGCTGCTTGGCCTGGTGGATCTTGGGTTCCTGCCGCTACCTGGCCTCCCGAGGATCTTCTTGGCCGTAGATAGGCGCGGAGCACACACGGCTTCGCCGGATCTCGCCGCCAGAGCCGCACAATGTTCGGGCCCACACATCAGGTTTTTTTCTTTCTTTTTTTTTTATCTCACCCGTCCCTATCTTTCCTCTCCTCCCCGCAATGCTTCTCCCCTACCCGCAATTTCCTCTTCCCCGCATCGTCCGGCCGAGCATGGAGGCGGCGGCTCCCGCATGGAGGACGAACTGGGCGGTCGGCGCTCGCGCCCCTGGTGCTCGGGGGCCGCGACGGCCATGGAGCTCGCGGCCTCCCTCCCTCCCCGCGCCGTCCGTCTCCACCTCGAGCTGCAGAGGGCGGGGAGGTGCTTGGCAGCGGCAGGAGTAGATGAGGAGGCGGGCCGCTGCTCCACCCGTCGGAGCTCCTCACGAGATCCTGCTCCACCTCGCGACCCGGGAGCTCCTCCACGTGTGCTCCGTGGTGCGCCCGTTCGCAACCGCGGCGGAGGAGCTCCGCTCGCGCCTGCGGCAGCGGAGGCCGTGGCTGCAGCCCACCCTGCTCGTCGCCTACATCGCGATTTTCGCCGTCGAGATGTTCGTCGACGACTGCCGGAGCGGTGCCGGCGAGCGCGCGGACCGGCGCGGCGGCCTCCTCGATCCGGCGCGGACCGGCGCGAGCAGGACGGTCGCGGCCGCGGCGAGCAGCGCGGGGGCGGGCTTCTCTGCTCCCTCCGGCGCGCCCGGCTGCCATGGCTCTAGATCGAGCTCGCCGTGCGCCATGTCCAGCGGGCGAGCACGGCGCGGGGGTGGGCTTCTCTGCTCCCTCCGGCGCGCCCGGCCGCCATAGCTCTAGATCGAGCTCGCCGTGCGCCATGTCCAGCGGGAGAGCAGGCCGCGGCCCTGCCCCCATCTCCATCCCTGGCAGCGGGCGCAGACGGAGCAAGCGCGTCTCGGCGGCGGTTCACGGTGAGCGGCGGTCACCTCTTTTTCTCCGCCGGTCATCTCCTCTCTGGTCGCTCGCGCGGCCCCATGCTCCTCGGCGGGCCCCACGCGTGGATAGCGCACGTCCGCTACGACGGCAAATCTGGCGATGAGGCATGGCGGTTCGTCGATGGAGACGGATGTTTTGGGAAGATGGGTCAGCGGGCGGGGTAACTTTTCGACCGAGCGAGCGACGAAGCGATGTGGACGATTTATTTGACCCTTTTTAGTAGTAGGATTTATCATACCGATTGGATCCACTATACTCGAGTCGACGACCACCAGACTAGCTAGCCCCACCATTGCATTTGTTTGCAATTGAGCGAGCTGAGGAGGCATCTCTTTCACGCAAGACTCTAATGATCACGTGCGCCCGGGTGGTGTGCGCGGGTTTGCTTGGCACGCTCGCTCGCTCGCTCGCCTCCGGCGTGCACGGCCTCGTTCGGTTGCGCACACAACATCTGTGACATGCATGTACTCGCGTCTTTGGGTTAATTCACCAGCCGGTTTGCAACTTTGCACGGCTGCATGAATGCATGCGTGCGTCTCCACAGTCTTCAAACAAGGGAAAAATAAAATCAAAGGCCAAAATTTTTAGTCTTCTTTTCATGTTCCGGAAGCAGAATGAGAGCTAATGGAAGATAATGTAGCAGCCCTTAAATTAAATTACAGAGTGCTAAGAAACAAAGGAAGAAAAGGGCTAGCGAAACACTCTCTCTATCATAGAGTTCTAACTTCTAAGCAGGTTAAGAGAGAGGCTGGCAAAAAAAAAAAGCATGACAGAATTAAAAAAAAATGCCACGAAAATTTTGAATAGCTGAACAGAAGCACACGAACGAACTAATAAGCAAAATTTAGAGGAAGAAGAACTCCTAAGGAAATATTAGTAGTTCTTTCATAATTTTTTTTTTTGCGAAATAGTTCTTTCATAATTTTAAGGAGAAGGGTTTCTTGGATTTTAGCTGATGCATTAATTATTACTGGGCTAATTGATCAACTCTAGCACAAGCTAGTAGAGACTCATCTAGATGAGCTGCCGGTAGTCTGTCCCTAGGTGGTGGTGGTGGATCAAAAAGTCGTCTCCGGCGGCGACGATGGGGGACGCCGACGGCCCGTCGAACAGCATCGCGCTCTGCATGCGCATCAGGCCACCTCCGCCGCCGGCGATCACGTGCGACGGGTGCGGGTGCGGCGGCTGCACCACATCCTTCTGGCGGCGCAGCTCCAGCACCTTGCGGTGCGAGTTGGAGTGCTTGGACATGACGAACGTGGGGCTCGCCGCGGGCCGGTACTCCGGCACCAGCCGCCCCGACTTGTACCGCACCCCGCACGCGTTGCACAGCGTCTTGGGGCCCAGGGGCCCCGTCCTCCACTGCGGCGTCTTGTCCGTCTCGCAGTGAAGGCACCGCCGCCCTTCAGCCGACGCAGCAGACGAGCCGCCGCCGTTGACGTTGCCGCCGACGACCTGTGGTGCTGCCGCGGACACGCTCGAGGGCGGCGCGTCTTTCTTCTTCGACGGCTTCCTGGCGGGGAACGGCGCCTGCGCCGAGATGCCGGACTCCGCCGGCGAGATGGCGGCCATGGACGCTGGGGACGGTGGTGCCGCCGGCGTCGGCGGGAGCACGAGCAACCGCGACGACCAATTGCCCGGAGCCGCGCGCGAACGCTTGCTACGTGCCTTTGCCGGGACCGGCGCCTCCGGGAGGAACATACCGGGCTGTGCCGCCGCCGCTGATGCTGCAGCCACTGGGGCCACGGGAGCTGGTGGCAGAGCCCGGGAGAACCCGCCGGAAATGAGCTTCAGCTTCTCGAGGTCCTCGGCGGCGAAAGACTCCTCGCCCTCGCCCATGTAGTTGGACAGCCATTCCAGCTCCGCCAATTGATCGTACTGCGCAGAATTCACAGCAACAAGTTTAGCAACGGCGAGTTCAGGAAAAATTGCAGGCTTAACTTTTCATAATTCTCAGTTTAGACTGTTGTGCTTGAAGTTTTTTTACTTTTCGCTACTGTTACGTTTACGTCAATTTTATGGAGTTACAGATTCTGATGGACCAAAATTGAGTGGTTAACAGCAATACAAATGTTTTTTTTTAACTTCCGGGCGATTAAAAATGAAATCCTGTAACTGCACTCCTACAAAATTACAACAAAATCCCCATTTCTTCTCAATTTTCCGTTGAGCTGTTTGAAGAATCAGAAGATGACACTGACAGGCTAAATTTGCCAAATGAATTGACAGTATATACGAAAGACACAAGTTAGAGTTACCGGCTCGCAGAATTCCGTCGGGAAGTCGCCGTCGGCTAGCCCACCAGAGAATGAGTTGCTGCAGCTGTCGAGGGCGGTGACGGTGGACAACGAGTCGGCGGAGAAATTCCCGAACGCGCCGGGCTCCTCCTTGACGACAGGCTGCAGCAGGCACGGCGGGGCGGCCTCGCCGCCGTCGCCTGCCGCCACCGCCGCTGCCTCGCCGCCCCCTTCCTCCTCGTCGTCGTCGTACGGCAGCGCGAGGAGGTCGTCCACGACGAAGTGGTCCCCGCCGCACCCCACGGCGGCCTTCCTCTCGCGTGGGCCCGCCGCGCCTCCGCCGCCGTAGTACCCGTACTCGGCTGACGCCGCTGCCGCCTCCATCGTTCGTCTCCCGGCCAAGGCTGCCGTAGCACTGCACAGTACGCGTCGCGCGTACCGCAACGCCCGCGGCGTCTCCTGCGTTACTCGGCCGGGTTTTGTTCGTTTGCTCTCCTCTCTCTCTCTCTCTCTCTCCCTTCGGTTTTGGACGACGTGTGGGGGCGAGGAGAGGGAGAGACGGAAACGGAAATGACGCAGAGAGAGTGAGGCGCAGGGAGGGTTTAATTGGCGTGGCGTGGAGGTGGAGTGGAGGACGGAAGGAGAGGACGGCCTGAGGGGCAGGGTCAGTTGGAGCGAACGATTCTTTAGGAGTGAATAAAGCGGGAGCTGCCGAGTCCTCGGCCCTCCACCAGTAAAACATGCCAACAACTAGCTGAATTAGAATTTGAATGAACTTGAGAGCCGGGATAATCGGGGAGTTTTGGTTTATTTTATTTTTTTTCAAAACATGCATAAACATCTTCCTAATCACAAAACCAGCAGGAATAATAAACATCCCTGATCACAAATTCTGCAGGATTTAATATTCGTCTCTATCTAGTAGAGTGAAAAAAAGTTAAACAGCCATTACACGCATGCACTTAAGTGCTTAGCTGATTACGTGACACCGCTTTTCGTCACGTACTCCACGTAACACAGCACGAGAGCTGGAGCTTTACGTTGCAGGAAGGGGCCCTGAAAGGCTGAAACGCAATAGCTACCGCGGACGCCGGTACGGTGCATGCATGGACCGATAGACGACACACGGTAGTCGTCGGTAGATTCCTGTTGTCTCTTACGTCTGCGTGAGAACAAATGCGCCTGACGAAGCAGGTGGATTTTGTGAGGCGCGGTCACGTGGAAGCCGGTAAAAATTTAGGTCCCATTATTGGAATCGTTGTTCTCGTTCTGTCGTTCCAGGTAACCAAATATATCGCCGGTGCTCGCATGTCGTTTCTAATTTGAAAAAAAAAACGATACGACGTACGATGTTTGTATTTTAAGTTATTCACAGTAACTCAAAATTATTTAATTTATATATAAATTAAACTTATAAGTTGCATAAAAAGAACTCACACAATGGTACAATAGTTATCTCAAAGTATAATTTTAGTTTATGATGCAAATAGAGATCGCTCGCGAAATAACTTCTTTCTCTTCACTTTTTTTCCTCCATGTCAGCAAATAAAAGAGAGAATTATGAAAATGGCTCTGAAAACGAAAGTGTTGAGGAAACTGGCCTTTTTTTTAAAGTTAGGAAACCGCTCTCGATGCAAAATTTTCTTTAGAAAATGGCCTTCCGTTAGTTTGAAAAATCATATCGGAGTTTGGCACGTCCATCTTGGGTGAGCCAAATTTTGTTGTGTTCATTATGATGCCTAGTTTTTATTAAAAATATTAAACACGTCATGTTTAGTAATAAAATAATTAGTTATAATTTATGCCTTTTAAAAAGAGGAAAACTAATATCTTGTTCTGAATAACTCCAATTGACATGAAACTTTTAGGGTAGGCTCCTGATGTAATGTGTGTGCTATGGTAAAAATTTCATGTTCAATGGATTTAATTATGACTGAGTTATTAAGTTATCTTGTTTAGGGCTTAATAAATGACTTAATAACTTAATAACTCAGTCATATTAAACTCAATGAACATGAATTTTTACCATAGCACACACATTGCCTCAGGAGCCTACCCTAAAAGTTTCAAATCAATTTGAGTTATATAGAATGAGATATGAATTTTTCTCTTTCTAAAAGGCATAAATCATGACTAATTATTTTATTACTAAACACGGTATATTTAATATTTTTAATAAAAACTAGGCATCATAATGAACGCAGCAAAATTTGATTTTTCCAAAATAGACTTGCCAAACTCTAGATATGATTTTTTAAAATAACAGAAGGCCATTTTCCTAAGAAAGTTTGATTTTGAGGCCAATTTCCAAAGTTCAAAATAAAAAGGGCCAGTTTCCTCAACACTTTCGTTTCCAGAGTCATTTTCATAATTCTCTCTAAAAGAGAAGTTATATGACACTGTAGAAGACGAATTATGTCACTGACGCGTAGCAGTGTAATTTCTAAGCAGGTCAGAAGAGATGATCAAACGTAGTTATTTACCTTCGCCATTTCTGTCACACCTGACACGAGCATTTTGTTTTATCATCGTGTGGATAATGTGGCCACGATAAACTAGGGTTTGGGTACAACCAAGTGGCTAGGTTGGCGGCTTTGGCCACCATTTAAGTCGAGAGGAGTTTAGTAACTTGGTACCCTAAGACTGTCCACAATGTTAGCGGTGTCGGGAAAAAACAGAATGCCAGGTGTATTGATGCCTCAACTCTAGATATTTCCACAATGTCGGCACCGAGCTTTCCTGTGCATGGAACACAACCATAACAGCCCCATTCTTTCCTTCTCGACCATACACATTTCGACGGTGCTCTCCCACGAGTAGCGGTAGCCCCAGCCCTGGCCCCTCTCTCGAGTGGTAGCGTTGTCGTCCCCTCCACGGCGACAGTGCTGCCTGCCCGGCGGATCTGCAACGAGGCTACTCTCTTCCCCTTCTAATTGTGGCGGCAGCAGGCTCCTATCACCACCAACAACCCTTGGCAGCTCCTTCCCCAGCGACGACAGAAACGCCACGGGGCCGTCGCAAGGCACAACGGGAGGGCCGCCACGGGGACGACCTCTCCTCTTTGCGTCCTCTATTGTCTCCGTCGGGTCCTCGATGCACGCGGCATCATCGTCCACGGTGGTGCCGCAGCCCAGTCTTGCAAGGGCACCTAGAATACTATTTTTTATTGTTTCAAGCATTGATGAACCTAGGCCTTGTTCTCTTCCCGATTCTGGGCACCAAATCGGCAAGACTTTATGCGATCACATCGCTACAGTGCCGATTTTGTTTTTATATGGTAAAAATTGTCCAAATTTTGAATAATTAGTCTCAAAATGTTCGTCTCGCAAAGTACAATAAAACTGTGCAATTAGTTTTTGATTTCATCTACATTTGGTACTCCATGCATGTGCCAACATTTTGATGTGATGGGGAATAGGAATTCTGCATAGTGAATTTGGGGGTGAAATTCTGGAACTAAACAAGGGGCTACGTGACTCGATGTCTACTTTTTTCCCAACTCGGCATCGTCCATAATGGTAAAGCATCGATGTTGAAACATAAGAAAGGAGACGGTTTCACACTAGTATTTTGCAACATCGTGGGTAGTCCGAGGCACCTCCAACAAGAACCCCTCTGATAGCTTATATCTCACAAGAATATACTGTAGCTCAGAATTTTTGCTCACATGGAATGGAGGGAAAAGGAAAATATTAGAAGAGAGAAAAACCTGACTGACTCAACCCACGCTAGTTCGGAGGGATTGCAAGGCCCGCTGGTGTAGCCCACCCATGTCTCGAGTGCAGGGGCATGGCTGGGCAGCCCAGGGATATGAGCTCGAGCGCAAGGCAGCGGCCCACCACGGCACAAACCTACAACGTCTGGGTTTGTCTGGCTCGATGCCCAGTGAGGCGAGCAATGAGAAACAACGGGAGTCTCTCTGGTGTTTTTTTTTTTTTTGAACTTGGGAGTCTCTCTAGTAAAGAAACAACGCGGGCCTCTTTCCACCGCCAGAATCCCCGTAAGGATCCGTTAATCCAAAGGAGCCCTACAGTTTTTCCTTTGAAACCAAGTTCAAAAGCATTCCAACACAGCTCAAAATTTAGAGATACTCAACCTCATGAATCATGATGCACATGCTTAACAGGTAAACATAGGAGCCCTTCAGTTTTTCCTTTGAAACCAAGTTCAAAAGCATTCCAACATAGCTCAAATTTTAGAGATACTCAACCTCATGAATCATGATGCACATGCTTACCAGGTAAACAAGCTGGGTCCATACACATCACCCATAACATCGCCAAAAAATGAATTATCATTTGATCACCGCAGCTCAATGCCTTAATAGCATCATTGCCAACGAAGAACATGGATTGAGCATCAGCAATTAGTTAGGATTTCAAAAACACATTCACTTACAATCTTGAAGCTTACAAAAAAAACACTCGATAGTCTCACCACAGACAAACTGGGTGTGCAGCCCCTGCTATACATCAG
This sequence comes from Themeda triandra, assembly GCA_018135685.1. NCBI lineage: Eukaryota > Viridiplantae > Streptophyta > Magnoliopsida > Poales > Poaceae > Themeda > Themeda triandra. The sequence goes on along the minus strand of JAENPR010000081.1, from coordinate 790,284 downwards.
AAATCAAACAACACGATTTATTCAAGTAAATTATTAAATTCGGAACTAGGATGCACACAGCATTAAACTAAACTGCAAATGTTGTACACAATGTTTTGCACATGTATGCAACTTGCTACAGGGCATAAAGTTCAAAACATGCACGGAAGTTACTATGCTAGTTCACTACAGCACATACAACAAAAATGAAGCTAAGAAACAGAAACCAGTTCTAACGCGGCTCTCTTGACTGAGACCTATCAGCCTGCCTGTCGTCATGCCTGACGTCGTCGCTGCCACCATGCATGTCATCAGGCCTATCATGGTGCCTTTCATTATCTGAAGGCTGCCTATCAAACTGTCGATCATTTCTCTCATTGTGATTCTCATATCGCCTCTCGTTGCCCGAATGCTGCCTACCATAATGCCGTTCAGGCCTGGATGGATATCCCTCTGTGTTTGCTGGATGGTCATATCTGCAGTCATCTCTATGGCACTTCCCTTTAAGATATTGCCAGCAGACTCCAGGTGGAAAAGGTGCTCCATGTCCTCTTGACCCCCCATCGCCACCAGAGCGTTGCTTCCATGACCTTCCGCCTGAGTCCCCAGCACTAAAAGTGCCATGTTGTCCAGAGTGCCTGCCCCCATTCTCTCTCTGCTGATTATTCCAATTAGGATTACCATTTGGTGCATTCCAGTTCATATTGTTATTTGCCTGACCCGGATTTCCCTGCACAGGAGCACTCCAGCCAATGTTTTGGTTCATGTTTCCAGCTTGTTGGTTTCCCCAGGCAGGATAAGAATTTGCATTTCCTGCTGCAACACCACCCCAAGGGGCCATTGCAATTCCTTGCATCTGACCTCCCATCATAGCAGCTGCATTTGGAGCCCCCTGGCCTTGAGTTGCAGCCCAGACCATGTTCATGCTGGTGTTTCCTGGATTTGGTAACCAACCCATGTTTGGAACTGCATTTGGCTGCGTTGGCATGGCTACACCCATGTTGTAGCCTGAAGCACCTTGAGCTGAGGCAACCCAAGGCATATTCATATTGCCCTGTCCCATCATTCCCCAACCTAAGCTTGCATCACCCTGAGGTGTATTTCCCCAGGTCATATTTCCAGTTATCTGAGATTGGCCAGGTGTGTTCGCCACTTGTGCAGGTACAGCCCACCCACTGCTTTGATTATCACTGCCAGCAATGGTTGTCAATGAAGGCTGTACTGATGCAGCAGATGGTGTTGACATCATCTGCGATGGCATCATTGAGTTGGAGGATGGCATCTGGTTTCTTGTGTCTGCAGGTGATACAATAATAATGTCATTAGGTTGGCTTACACTTAAAAATTGTAGTAAGAGCAGATGAATAAGACTGAAATCACTGGATGTGATTGGAAGTAAAGGAGACAACAGAATCTGTGATTTCTAAAAGCAAAAAGGAAAGCAAACATGGCACAAACAGCAGGCAAGCATTGAGCTAATACCTTCAAGTTGCTGAGTGTTCAGTTGTGCTGGTCCAAGCTGTGCACCCAGTTGTCCGGTAGCTGCAAGGGACAAAAAAAAAATGTTTACATCAAATACAAACATTTCTGTACTACAATTTCTAGATCTCAAACGCATCGCCACCCATTTAACATAAAATAGTGGAGTTACGATCTAAACAAGTCAGGCCAATTTAGACCCCACAAATTTGGTTCCAGTTTCACCGTTCTGGGCACAACTCGGGGGATCTAAATGGCAATTAACGGATTTCACTGAAACAGGAAAACCAAGGGCCTACCTTCAGCTGAAGAGCTCACTCTTCCATGTGAAACATCTTCCCCTGATTTGGATTCAATGCCATCAGCTAATCTGTCATCCGTTTGCGGTAAAGAAGATAATATTTGGCTCTGGGAGGTCAAATCTGAATTAACCATTTCTGCATTCGCAGTTGCAGGAGCCATTCCAGGAGTTAAATGACCGATATTTTCTGCAGCAACAATATTTTGTCCCGAATAGCTTCCCATGGCAGGCTGGGTAGGTGTCACAGGATTTACTGCAACCCCAAACTGACTTGACGTAGCATTCCAACTTCCAGTAAGAGATTGTTGGCTTGTGTATGCTGCATGAGAATTTTGCATCCCATAATAACCTTGCGTGCCCGAATGGATCATGGTTGTTCCAAGGTTCGTTGAACTATAATCATGTCTTTGATCACTGCTTGAGAAAGACTTTGCAACTACTGATTTTGGAGTTTGTGCACCAGCTATTGTGCTTTGCTCAAGAGGAGTTTTGTTAATTTGAGACAAACCAACATTTGGTGGTTCCCATGGAGGAAGGTCTTTCTCAAACTTCCCTGCCAAAGCATCAGTCAATAGAATGGAATCATCCTGCTTCTCACTAGCTTTCCATATCTTCAAACTAGGAGGGAAGTACCCATTGCTGTTCCATTTCCGCAGCTGTATGATTGAGAAAGGACCTTGGATTTTATTAGAAGGATCCATGTACAGCCAGATCTTCTCAGACTCATTAATAGCTGATTCAGGTGCAGTTTTTGCGCCTGAACCTATGTTAGTAGCTAAAATTCCAGATGAGGCACCAGGTGACACTTGTGGAACACTGCGCGTGGTGCCTTCCAGTTTAACTGTTTGTGCACCAATGTTCGGGCTCTCTGATTTACCTGTATAACCAGCACTTTCACCTTGAGAAGAAAATGTGGACCTCCGTGAAAGGGGTGATTCCATATGAGAACTAGATTCAGCCCATGTGTTTCGATTAGATTTCCAGTTAGTTTTTGGATCTCGCTGTACAGCATTTCTACCATCTCCTTTACCAGGAGACACAAGATTACCATCTTTCCTTGAGAAAGAACCTCTGGACTTATTGAAACTACCTGTACAATAAAAATTATGGAAGTTCATGTCAGAGTTATAATTATATTAACAGAAGATGATACTATGGGAGGGAGAAAAATACTTCTTTCAATTTCCTGCTCCTGTTCCTCCGGAGATTCATAATATGGATCCATCGCAGGGTCAGCATGTATTTCAGGTTCTTCATTCAGCCTACGAACACGCTCTTCAGGTGTGCTTAGCAATTTCAGCTTCTCTACACATTCCCTAAGCGTGAATACTGATTAAGGAATACAAGCCAAATTCACATAAAAAGAAATAACAATCCTCACTAAAACTTCTTCAAGAGAAAAATAAAGTGTAAAGCCAACTGGCAGGAGAGGCAGAAGCAGGTTAACTGACCACAGGCACCAGTAGAAATTAACTATACTGACAATGTATAATGCTGCTTTATAGATGAAAACAATAATGCATGAAAAAAGGATATTCTTTTCTATGTCCCATATCACTTGCACGGTCACGAAGATGCCCAAGTCGCATTTTTTCGCTTTCAATCCACTGGAAAGTTTGTAATTGGCAGTAAAGTCAGTAAAATAGAATTACCTAGCCATGAAAAACTTTTATAGTTCGTTAGGATAAGCTGCATACATCATTGACTTTCAGAGTTTGGAGAACCCTTGCCTTCTCCTGAACCTCTCCCTAGAAAATGAGATAGTCAGTCAAAAGAAAACAGTGCAGAAATAACAAAAAAATGTGCGAGAAACACTCATAATAATAAGTTAATGATAACTTTACCACTGTCAGTCTTGGAATGAATCCATACTTTATGCTTTGACGCAAGCGTTTGCACTCCTCCTAGAAAAGAAAAAAACAATTGCAAATCAGAAAAAGTATGAAATTTGAATGAAAGAGTATCAAATTTACTGATCAAGCGTGTGTTTGTATCCATGAAGTCAACTAGCAAGATCAAGGATCTTCCAACAGTAGTTAAAGTTAACAATACAATGACAGCCTTATACTAGATTTTAGTAAACTGTGTAATAGTAATAAAACTATTAAGATCAAACTGAGAAGAAAAATACCTCAGTGAACTCTTGGTTTGAGATTATGTCAATAGTCACTGCCTCCCGCTTGTCTAAGTTTAGTATCTCTAGCGTTATATCAGTAGTTCTTTTCCCAAATTTATAATTTTCTGCAGATCTTCCAGTCCCTGGAAACAATAGAAGGAAATTTAGTATAATCTAGTTAAGACAAACAATACAAATTAGGAAGTAAGACAACCCTTACCGACAATTTGTACAAGTCTATAAATGTCTTGCCTTTGCCCGGTACCAGGTATTCTTATTCTCACAAATGATCCGACAACTTTCTCATCAAATGTGTCAACATCACCAATCAATTCTTCCATTAGGTTACGACGTAAGTACATCAAGCCAATGTTATGGTTATCTATTGCTGCATAGTCATCAAGATTAGGCTGACGTCTCAGGTCATACTTACGTGATTTTCTTCTTTTTTCTGGACTCATAACAACTGAAGCTTCACTGTTACCATCAGCATCCTGACTGAAATCAGGGTCTACTACACCACCATGATTTTCATCAGCATCAATTGGTGAAACCTCACTCGTGGGAAAATGTGACTCAAGAAGCTTAAGCATCTCAAAATGCCCAACACGTTCTTTTCCGAAGAGACTTTGGAGCAAAGAATCACAGATTATCTGGCTTTTCCCACGAGGATCACGTAGATTGTTGCGTTTGACATAGTCAAGTAAAAGGGTTTGAACGTCATACTGATTCATCACAGATTTATAACCTCTCGCACGATATACAAAGTTTATGAGCTCCTTAGAAGCCCAGCTGGCCTCTTCAGCTGAGGATGTAGATGTCCCAACACTTTCAGAGTCTTTTGATGATTGCTGGCTGCTCAAAGAATGCCTGGATGATTTTCTAACCTTTTTCCCTGAGGAAATCTGAGCATCATGAATGCCTGACAGGCCTCGTTTGGAAGATTTCCTAGTGCCAACTTTTCCTTCAGAACCCTCCTCGGTGGCAGCTTGTTTAGATCGCTTCCTTCCCCTCTTTTTTGATGTATTGTTTTCTAGATGGCGCCCTGATGAACTCTCCGAATTAACTTCTTCGCCATTAGGATCAGGTAATTCTCCACTCTTTTGAGACTTTGCTGCTGATATTTCCTCGACTGTCAATGACAAGTTTGTCTTCAAATGTAACCAATAGTCCTTGAACAAATACCACCAGCTGCTTTTGTCATCAAAATCTACCTCCTGTTAAAATAAATTTTCATAAGACAAAATTCCACAAGTATACAAAAACCTAAAGTACAATCAATAGGGTTCACATGAACTACAACAGATTGAAAGTAATACACGCCAACAATAAGCTAGATTGATAGACAAACAGGAAAAAGAACAAAGTCGAACATACAATAACCAACCTGAAAGTTCTACAAAATAGTTGTAATTACTACAATAGCTGATGTTGTTGAATGAGAATTTGAAACAGGGAAGGTGCTTTGTGCATATGTATAACTCAGTGAAACTACATGCCTGATGCCTCTAAACGTTTAATGGTTTGCCAATATAACATTTCCTACTATAAATGATTGGTAAATGCCAGGATTATCTACCCACAGTTGCAACCATATGATGCATGGTACCATTCTCTGTGGATTATTAATCAATTGTGACTCTTCATGTAATTTATGCATGATGGAGTACGATAGCAGGTAGAGTTTAAAACTTGAAGTTGTGTTCAACTAAGATCTAATCATAGCATCACACTTGCGCACCCCTGTAGTCACATTTTTTATGTTGCAGTGTTTCCAAGTTGCAGCATACATTTCTCTTATTTCCAACGCACACACCAAACATATTTAAGGTCCCATTTGAATGCAGAAATTGTGTAATAAACTTACATAAAGGGGAACTCTTAATTTCTGTACAAAATAGAAAAAAACAATAATAACTTAGTGCCAATGGATATAAATTGCAGCATGGAACACCATCCAACATTGTCTTGGTCTACTCCAGGAAAAACTAATGCAGTCAAGCCTTCCATACTTTTGCTATCTATTCTGGCATTTTAGATTGGACACCCAAAGGAGACATTTGTCCTACCGGAATTTTATATAGACAAATATGTACAAGAGGCAACAGTAGTCAATATTGCAGTTTTGGGGCAGTAAGGATGACCAAAATACCACTTATTCACTAAAGAGTAGCAAGTTATAAAACTATTTAGCAATTCCGAAACACAATTCATTAGATTTGACCAAATCAAATAAAAAGTTCAAGCATGGATCAACAACTTAATTGTAGCAGGGGGCATGTATATTGTGGAACTTTGGGAACAGAAGAAATGTTTGATGGGGCCTCTCCTTGTTATCAGCACTTCAATTCTTCAGAGAGGAGGCAAGGCTCTGGTGCTTGGTTTAGGTAGCAGGTCAGTTCTACAAAGCTCCAGCCTCCAGGAGCTGGCCATTTCGGATAGAGGGTTGGTTACTTGGTTTAGGTAGCAGGTCAGTTGTGAGCCCCATGCTGAGGTCAGTGTTGTATTTTTGTTTAGCAACCTTCTTCGGCCTCCTAGAGGACTAATAAGTGGCTGCTTTGTATGGTACACTTTACCTCCCTTTTCTCTCTAATATATAAGATGCACAGTTTTCCTGCGCTTCGAGAAAAAAAAACTTAATTGTACTGGGACACTTATATAGAACAGATACTGGGAGAACATGGCAAAAAACAAGAAGCACCTTGCATGCCTGGTCTAAATCATTTGTAATATAAAACGATAAAGTGGTGACCTCAGTGCCATAAATACAGAAATACAAAAACATAATGATAAAGAAATTAACCAGACTAAGGAAATTAGAATAGTGGAGAAGGATACCATTGGGTCCGCAGCCGCATCTTTATTCTCTATCAACATCACAGTGTTCATGCACGTATCACAAAAGCCCTTATTTTCTCTGACACAGCTAAACTTTGCATCTTTCATGCATGCCTTGCATAATGAAAAGGTGCATGTGTAGCACATATGGCGGGCAGGTTTCTGACAGTTGCTACAAATGTGCCACCCTGGCAGCAAAGTAATTAGGATCAAATAAACCCTGAGTCCTTGTTTAAGAAGCCAGAATAACAGAAAAATATCAGGTTTTAGAAGTAAACTAGCATCTAAGAGTGTCCAACACAAAAACTAAACATACTTCCTAATTCACATACAGCAAGAGATAACATACTTTCTAATCCATATAAGTTAAACAAATCAAGACTGATTTCACTAACCTCGATGTTAAGGAACATATAAACATTCTCAAGTACAACAGTCCTGTCAATATAACAATATCTCACAGTTCTGTGAACAACAAGATCTCACAGACAGTTGCTCAATCCTTGAATTTTAACATGCAGTTAACGCTTAGAATATGGTTGTTTGAGGAATTAAGACTTTAGTCATCCAGTGGGAGCAGATATGTAGTGACATTTCAAAATTTTCAGTTCCAGGCAGGGAAAGATGCGTTAAAGCTGGAAACTGGAAAAGAATCACAGGTTCTCAGATAAGTCATTATATGTTTTACTGTTATGATACTGGTCCCTCATTTAAAAATATTTGTTAAGGAAAAATTCCAGCAAAAACCAAAACCTTCTTATGGCTAATGGAAAACAATGCTGTTCTAACTAAGGATAGTATGATCGAGAGGAAGTGGAAGGCAAATCCCCTCTGCTATTCTTTAGTATATATATAGACAGAAGTCATTGGTTCTGTGATCAGGAGGAAAGCATCTGTTATGTGGCTGCTAGGATTTTTCTTTTTTTTTTTTTTTTTTTGGGGGGGGTGGGTGTTGGCGAGTTGAGGAGCAGCGGCGACCGGTGTGCTAGAGTACCTGCAGGTGCTGTTCCCAGCGGATGTTATGCGGCAGCTGGTGCTGCGAGGGAGAGAAGGCCGGCCGGGGCCTTGCTCACCGCTGAGCAAGAGGGAAGGGATTTCCTTCTTAATTCTTGCTTGATTAGATTGATACATCTTCTCTCCTTAGAGAGGTTTACTTGACTCCCAAGCAAGGCTTACTTGACCCCTAAGCTAGCGACCCTTATCTCTAATTATACCTAACACTAACGGGCTCTACCCCCAGCCCAGGCCCAATAGGCCCATGACGTACTCTAACACTACACCCCCACCTGGACATGCAGCTCGTCCAACTTATAACGATTACTCAACTCGACAAGCCTAACACCTAGAAACAAGAATTATACATCTCGGCTTATTTTATTATTCTCAATCTGAAATGGATGGGGACTCTTTATTTTTTACTCCTGAACATACGGTGAACACCATCCTTACGCCAGACTTGCCTCTTCTTTGTTTGCCCAAAGGATAAAGTGGTGTGGATAATTGTGGCTCAAAGCCTAAGGGCTGATGACAGACCCAAAAACTTAGAAATGGTTACCTAATGGTAACAAGTTCCATGCTTTCGGATTGCGGCGATTTGCTGCGCGATCTGAAAAACAAGGAAAAGGCTTGCTTTGATGGTAAATTGGTGAAATACCCTGCTGAAATCGTTTGCTATGTTTGTGCATTCATGTGATACTGGACAGGTCTGTATCTGGCGGAGATTCAGGAGATGATGGTTGAAAAGATGAATATCATTCATGCTGGTCACCACAAGATTGCTGGCAGAATCAGCTTTCTTCAGGCCAGGCAATGCTGCAGCTGGAGGACGCACCTTGAAGGGGTGAAGGCAAGAACTGAAAGCTCAAATGTTGTGAACTTTGCATATGGATGTGAGTGTGTTGCACTGGTCGAGCGTTAAACTTGGTTGGTTGGTTGGTTGGTTTGGTAGTCAGTTGTATCATTAGCTTTTAGTCCATGTTTTGTAGGGCACCAATTCCTCTCCTGCCTGACAACTGAAGTGGACTATCAGTCCAGACAAGGGTGGCCACCGTTTGTTATCCTTAGCTCTTTCATCTAGGTTCTTGAACATATGTATTTCTGTTGTGATCTTGCGATTAATGGAAATGGGTCCAAGCTTGGTTCGGGAGAAAAAGGAACAAATAAAACATTCTCAAATATAAACTATGATAGTATGATACTACGAACAGGGAAATCGTGTGATGACCAATGTTGCAGGATCAGTGTAAAATTTATACAAGTTAAACAAATAAAATAGAGCATGATAGAACGATTTCAATAATCTCAATGTTTAGGGATGAATAAAACATTTTCAAGTTAGCTAGATGATGGTAAGAACAGGGAAATCACACATGACCAATGTTGTAGGATCGCTATCAAATTATAAATTCCATATTTCATACAAATTAAACAAATTGAGAGGAGAATAATATACAGGTTTCACTAATTTCATTTTCCTAAGTTATTAGACGACCAACATTACAGGATCATTGTCAATGTACCTTAAAGAAATCATGCATGGGGATCATTGTCAATGTACCTTAAAGAAACCATGCATGTCCACATGATTCAAATGCAAGAATTTATGTAAGGACAACGAGGGTTGGTCAGACAAAATTATTACACATACCACAGTTCCACCGACCCTTTGACTTGAAGAAGTCATCATCCCGATTAACACAAGACGGATGGTAGGCTTTAGGGCAGCCCCTGAAATGAGGACATATAAATGAAGACATGATCAACCCAAAGCTGTAACATGTTCGATCTTCCATATTTTGGAATAAAGAAATAAAGAAACTCCATGCGATGCACAAACCTACGATCACAAATGACAAGATCACCACCATCAAAGCAAATGAAGCAGACCTCCTCCTCATCCTTCCTCTTTACAGATGGTTTCACCACAGCCTGTACCTTGGAAGATGGGCGGCCTCTCTTACGACCACCTTTCTTTGACACTAAAAGAGGAGGCTCATCGCCATCATCGTCATCATCATCATCCACATGCGCAGCCTCTTCTTCAGGGACAACGTCACCAGTTATGTCATTGACAGCTTCTACAACATCTTCACCAACAATTTTGTTGTCTTCATCATCATCGTTAGTTGTGGCAGCTGCCTCCGTCAGTATGGCATTTTCTTCCACTCCGTCGTGGTCAGCTATCACAGCCTCTTTCAGCCCATTATCGTTGCCCGTCAAACCAGCTCCCCCATTTGGAGATCCTCTTCTTCAGGGATATCATTACCAGCCTTGTCTATCTGAGCAGCCTTTTCTTCAGGGGCATCAATACCATCCTCGTCATTTACAGCTTCATCTGCAACATATTCAACAGCAATTCTGCCTTCCTCAACCATATCTCCAGTAATGTTTACTGAATCCACCTGCATGCCTTCCTGTTCCACACGATCCTCATCAGTTGTTGCAACTTCCTTTTGCTCATTATCATCTCCAGACAGTTCAGCCCTACTCATTTCTATTCTCTCATCAGGCACATCAACACCGACTGCTCCATCATGTTTCTCATTATCATCTCTGGTCATGGTAACTTCACCCATGTGCTTGCCCTCCTCATTTGTGGCAGTGTCAGCAACAGTGCCAACATGCTCTGCCTCGCTGTCATCTCCAGTTTGGATCTGCATATCCATATTTGCATATTCCTGTACAACATGGTCTCCAGCTTCCACAAGCTCAGTTTCCACCTCATGTAACAGCGCTGCAGCCACATCTAACTGTGGGTTTTCCCGATCCTGAGCATGCACATGATCATTAGCTGCAACATCCATATCCATCCCTGCACTGTCATATTGTACATCATTTACCAAAGGAGCGACCTCATCAGCGTCAAGGGTGTCACCACCCAACTCCTGATCAGTTTGGTCATCCGACCTATGCACGCCTCCAGTGAAAACTCTACTGCAGTCATCATTAACCAGGCAAGCAGCCAGCGCTGTGCGATCCTCTGCGGATGATAGCAGGGAAGCACCCACCTCTATGAGATCATCTGACACAGCAGCACTCACCTCTGTGAGAAGATCCACAGCAGCACTAGTACCATTAGTTTGCCGCTCTACATCAGCACCCTCCTCTGGTTCATCAGCCTTAGCAACATCGGGTTGGTTGGGGTCTTCAGAAATCCCCACGAGCTCATCTGCCGCTATAACATTGCCACCTTCACCATAACAAGTTCGGCCACCCTCCTGACCCTCGATAGCCTCAATATCCTTGTAGCCCTCGCCATCCTGGGTTGTCCGCATGGCCTCCTCCATTGCAGGAGGTGGCTCAGCGTCGGACATACTGCTTCTACCAGTGGAACAGTGCCAGACCAGGATTTGGGTGATTGGGTATTCCCAGCCACTACTAGAACACACCGTCTGGTTGACGTGTGCGCGCAGCGCTCCAGCTCGGCCCCGGGAGGCCGGGACGCCGGATGCTGCCCGCCTGCTCTTCTTCCGCTGGTGCGCTGCAGAGTTCGCACGCTCGGCGGTGGCCGCGCGGTCGCCGCTGTCCGCTTGCCGTAGCCACGCGCTGGGCGATGGCCGCCGCGCGGTTGCACCGTCGCGGCGTTGCGCTTGCCGGCCGCCGGTGCCTGCCTACCGGCTTCCCTAGGGCCTAGGGTTTGTGATTGGGGGATTGGGGTCGACGAAGGAGAGAGACCGAGAGACGGGAGAGAGCGGCAGGCCGCTGCGGAGAGATCGAGCTAGAGGCGACTCGAGATGATGTGAGCGCCGCCGAGTGGGCTGCGACGGCCCGGCGGCCCATGGATTTACTCGTGTTGGACATTGTCCAAATGACACGGACTTGATTTTTTTATTTTATTTTTATTTATTGTTTCGACGCCACGTAGTGCTCAATTTTTTTATTTTACTAGAACATCAGGCGCCCTACCGTGGTCGTTTGGCTAAAGCTATAACAAAAGAATTTCTTGGTTCATAGTAAGACGAAACTGAATAAAATTTCTTGTGCAACTGAAAATAAATCAGAACACAAATGTCATCAAACATTTTTTCAAAACTTCCGCATGAGACAACACCGTGTTTGGAGGTAGCATAGAGTTTTTTCTCGAAAACGCAAAAGACTTGCGCTTCTTTTTCATTAAGAAGGAGGATGCAAATGCAATGCAATACAACGGGGCCGGGGTGGATACAAGATTTTAAATACGCACCGCCACCACCGGCAAAACATACACACAAGAGAAAAGAAAAAAGGCCGCCTCCGGCCCAACAAACAACCTGCGGAGCGGGGCTCACGCGAAGAAACTACCCTGTCAACAAGAAACCGACAACCGACGAAACGGAGCACCGGGCGGCGGACAAAATGGGGGCTCATGGCGGCCTCACGGAGCCTTCAAGAAGGGGGTGACGTCCTCAGACGCCAACTCCAGAGGTGCCCCGCCGGAACCTTCGTTCCTGAGCCTGCCAGTCGCCATAGACAGACGGCGGTCGACGACGCCTTCAGGAAGGGTATGACGGTAGCGCCACCGTCGCCGCTCCCGAGCGAGCCCTAGCATAGAGTTGCCGATCGAAGGTGAAAACACCAAAAAAAAAAGATATATATGAAGATAGTACTACATAATCAACCAAACAACAGTATCTACTATATACATGGAGCAAAAAAATGTAAGAGTTGTTTTAAAAAAATACACATGTGGACCTCGAATTTGTATGCATGTGTCACATAGGTCCATAAATTGGAAAAATGCAACTGGGTCCCTAAACTTATTAAGCGGTGCACTGCAAGCCTATGCTACGTGGGCATATTTTTGCTGACATGACATACTAGCATGCCATGCATTTTTTTCAATTAACCACTCGCATTTTTTATCCCTGTTAAAAATAAACCCTTGTTTCTCTTTCATCGTCCCACTTATTGGCGCGTTGTCGAGACCGTGGTCACAGGCTACTCCACACCCCTCGCTCAAGCTTCTTGACCCCGCAATTGCTGCGCAAGCACCTCCGCTCTTGGCTAGAGCACAGCCATCGCTGCTGGCCTGGTCACCTACCACGGAGAGGCAGGGTGGGGCAGCAACTCGTGGTTGTGGCCATGGCCAAGACGGATGAAGCGTTGCTTGCTTCTCCAGCTTCCTCGCCCCCATCATTTAGCACTTATGCATATACATCCAGCTCTATTTAGCATGTGTTCGGTTTAGAAGTCAAGTGGTGGGTCGGGTCAAACTAGTTTTGTGGGATGAAATGAACTCATCTCATGTTTGGTTTGAGAGTTGGAGTTCTTCCAATTTTTTGTTTGGTACGAGGGTGGAGCGAGTTGGGATGAATGATACGGCTAAACTCTGTTTGTCCTTATCTATGTAGGACTCGACTGTCGTGGCACCTTCCTCTCCTTCCACCTCCGGTCACAACGTACCTTGCCCTACTGAACCGAGCCGCATTGACCCGCCACCGGCTGTCTCCCCACATTGCACCGCCCTGCTTCGCAGTCTGCCTCCCCGCACCGGCATACGGTGCTAGGCCCCACCACGCAGTGCGTTCCTACTTGTCCTGCCCGCCACCTCCCCGTGCCGTTGCTTGCCCAGTCCAAAGGAGGATACAAAGGCCGCGGAGAACGGGAGAAGGAGACGACGAAGGTTGTTCCGTTGTTCTTTTTGGTAGAGTGCATCTATTCAAATCGGAGAAATCATGAGAATCCACATCTGAAGGGCGACACGGGTCGACCCCTTCACATAATCCCACCGAACCCCCATCCATGGGCGGACCGAAGGCCCGGCTAGCACAGGCCGGTGCCGGCTCATCCTCTATGTGCGGCGAAGATCAAGCACCATTCCTAAGCGATTAGGGTCAACCAAAAGGGCACATGCATGCTATTTTTAGACTCTGGTAGTTACTTGGTTAGTTGCCCGGGCTCATGAAATTTCCTGGGTCCGCCTCTGCCCCCATCTAAACACAGATTCATCTAGGTCTTTTTTTGAAAGTAAAGGTTCATCTAGGTCTAACCCAAATCAATTCTCAAACCAAACACTACCTTAGATTTTAGGGATCCACTACATATAATCCCGCCATGTGGTCACGCCGCGTCAAACAAAATGCTCACCTGATAAGTATGGCCACGTGATCTATCATTTAGCAAGTTTACGTATCTAGAAATATATTTTTTAAATTTATGGATCTAACTGACATCCCTTTACAAGTTCAAAGTCCTCTCACGCAACCAAAAATTGAACTGCAGAATGAAGAACCGGCGTAGCTGTTTTTTCAGGCTTCAGCTCGCTCTCTGCTACATGAACACTGCAGGAGTTATGTGAAGCCGGAGCACCTGACTTCCGACTTCCGAGCCGAAACAGCCCCGCCCAGCAAGTTCCTGAACCCACACAACACCAAACGGCATTGTGCTCTCACAAAATTCCCGCTTCCTGTCATACCCCTCCAAAACCCTAGCCCGTCCGGCGGCCGGCGACGAGGATGCCTGGCATGCCGACGGACGGTGGCGGCGCTATTGTACCTTTTACAGGGGAGCCTGGCCAAGGGGCGCCCCGCCGCCACTCGTGCGGCCAATCCGCCACGGCGTGGCGCCGCCCATCTTCCGCATCTACGTCTCCTGGTCCAGCGGCAACCTTCTGCAGGTCGCGTGCCTCAGCCCGCCTAATTCGGAAGGGGGCCGCGGCACGGAGGAGGTCGTTGGGAGTGTGGTGGAGGTGAATCTCGGCGACGGTGGCAGCGGTGGCTTGGAGGCCGAGGAGGAAATTGGCGAGGCGGAGATGCGGCGGATAGAGTATGGGTCGATGCCGGCCTTCGCGCTGCTGCAGAGCAGGAAGAATAGCCTCGCAGATGCCGCCACTATGTCGCACGTGCACTCAGTCCCTGATCATGCAGAATGGTGAACTTTATTCTGAGGCTGTCTATATACACTATTACATGCTTATGATTAGTGATTAATTTGTTACTGCCTGTACTTAGTAATTATCTCCTTGTATGGTTCATGTAACAAGCTATCGGCTTAATGCCACAGGATCCGTGAAGCAGGAATTTGCTAAGCAACTTTGACTTTACCAAAGTGTGATGTGATACAGCAGTAGTGTTTCTGTCACCTGTCTGATCCATAACATTGTAGATTGCAGAAGCTTAAGTTGTTACTTTGTTACATTTGTCACACCGATGCACATGTCTGCACCAGTAAAAATATGGTTAAAATTCCTTAAAGCAAAGATATGAGTTGTTCATTTTGCTGAATAGTAATGTTACACTGTAAGTTGTGCTGCCGTTTAATCTTAGTGGTGTTTCATTAGGTGGCAATATGTGCTTGAATACAGCAAAACCATTGGCAATCTCCTTGGGAACCCAGACCCTCCTGTTTTCACGATTGAAGACCCCAAGACAATTCTTAAGGTGTCTATATCTATGTGCTATGCTGTTTTATATTCCGTTACTGGTGATCTCGATCAATTCTTACATGATTTACTTAAACTTCAAATGTTTTCTCTCCCCTGTTAAAAAAAATGCACTTTAAAGGTTAGGGAGAAACCCACAAGTTTAAGGGCTGCTTGGGAGTTGTTGGAGATATTCTATGTTGATAAACATTTGCAAGGCTGGCTTCCTGAGCGTCTTGTTGATTGGTTAGCCGTAATACTTCTTTTAACCATTTTCTCGTTCCATTTGTTTACACTTAACTTGTGCACTGTCCATGGATGGCTCCCTCATTCTACTTCATGTGATTTTAGGATTTTGACAGCCTGTTGTCAACAATGGCGGGTACGGTGTACTCTAAGCTCAGCAATTTCCAGAAAAAACTCATTAACTTGCAGGTTGGTTTCAATATGACTAGCATCTTCCAATCATGTGATTTGCTGTTTTGTTTATACAGACTCCCAGTATCCTGTATCCATGTGGCTATCCCAGCATGTGATGTGATTGATGCCCTGTTTTACTATCTACTACTATTCATATGCATTATTTCCAATCCTTGATGTCCTTCTGTTGATGAGGTCAAGTTAAATGCATCATGAGAGATCATTTTGTAGATTGTTGAAGATGATCCTGATTACTGGAATGGTTTGTCAGCAGCACTTTCGGTTGGATGGCTTGATATTGTGGTATGTCTGTTTTCTTCATTTTTCTAATAAGTTGGTGCTTTTGTTAGATGCTTGCTATCTGAAGTTCTTCATGTAGGTGAATATGCTACGATTTCATGGATCGTACCAATTAGATCAGATGGATAACCGTGAGGTATTTCAGTTATTTTTGCTGGTTTCTTTGAGCTTACTTTTTTCTTCTTTTATTGGTTTATCATTTATCTTGCAAACAAAATACCATTAGATTTCTTTAGGGTTCTAGATAGATATTTTATTATTTTTGTGTGTGTAGAATTTGTTGTATTTAATAATTGCTCTGCATCTGAACTGGAATACTGTGTCCAAATGTAATAGCAAAAATAGAAATATATGAATTATGCTTTCTTTTGCTCCACGTCATTTTACCTGGAGTCTTAGGTGTGAACTGTTAAAATGATTTGCCTGCTGCAAAAAAATACAATCAATTTAAGTGCTGGTTGTGTAGCAAATGATTTCTTATAAATCAAGCCAATTTGGGTTGAGTGGGCACAGCAGCATATAATACTCTGACGCGGATCTTGTTTTTGTATGACTGTTGTGAAGATGAAAGTGGAAACACAGAATGGCGGAATGGATCTGTTTGAACTTAAAATTAGGTGGGAACTCATAATATGAGGACTCATATTGGATATGTTTGACTTGTCCATTTTAGATTTAATTGTTTCTTTCCCTTTTTTGCTTGAATTCATTTATTTTGCAAGTAAGATTCCATGAAAATGTAACTGCTACTATGTAATGTACTTTAGCTTACTGTTAGTAATTTCGTTCTTTCACTTTTATGCATTTTCTTCAGGAGTTTATTTGAGGCTGTAGTAATACATGTATTCGTTGTAGCTTTGGCCTTGTGCAACCATGTTATATTGTCAGTCGATTTTATGTATACTCGGTTTCCTAAAATAATTACTTTTCTTCCTTTGGTTACCAGACAGAAAATGGATTGGTTGAGGCTGTTGCTGTTCTTGTATCAACGATGCCCCGCTTGAGACCAAATTTGCCAACTGGTAAATTAGGCCAGTGCTGCAAAACAAGACCTGATTTTATCAAGGTTTGTCTTATAAAATTGTGCCATTTTCTCTTGAAGCAAGTATCATCTTCTGTCCCCTTGAATTGCCTTGAATTATGGATATTGTATGGTTGCACTAGTTCTACGCTGTCAAAAAAAAAAAAAAAAAAAAAAAGAAAAGAACTAGACCACCTGTGAGCAGCCGGGTTTGGGACGGGTGGCTAGCCTCTATAGAATGGAGGCTCTACCATCTGAGCTGTCACTTCTTTCTTTCATCCATACATGAAGTTATTGGTGAAGCTGTTTTGCCAAACGGTTTTTCCAAAATAGCTCAGCTGCATCTAGAAAGTTACTGATAAAGCTGTTTTCCAAAATAACAGCTTTACTAGTGAAGCTAAGCTGTGCCAAACAGGGCCTGATTGTAAATTGTCCAAATATGTGTGGCATCCTTCAGGTGCCGTTTTGGTGCATATTTTGAATTTCGAAGTTCTCTTTGTGCATGTTTGTAAGCCTTATGATCAAGTCAGTCCCTCAGTGGAAGCTTTTGCTAAGCTATCTGTATTTTCAGGCATGGGAAAAGTGGCGAGGTCAAGTAACTAAACTGGAGTGCAGTGCATTTTGGATCCAGTGCGGCCACCAGAAAACCCGTGATGGTTTGAAGAATTTGCTTCATATTATGATGGGGAACATAAAGGGACTCATTGATGCTACTTCGCATTGGCTGGAGCTGTTTGTTTCTCATTTTCTTTACATAAAACCATTTACAGTGGTTAGTTCTCTTGTATTTTAGTTTTTTGTGGTTCCTCTGCTTGATTAAGTTGTTAATACCATTCACAGATGATTGCATGCATTGCCCAATGACCATTTCTCAAGTATAGATGTATGGGCCATTTACCTTTCTCCTTAATACTGAAAAGATTTCAAATGGTTTTACCAAAAGAAAATTCCATGTCAAAATTAATATTATTAAAACAGCTGCTTGCTTGTGAGATCATTTATTTGATATCCTGGATACGCCATATGAGCCCAGATACTTTTTTGAACCATCTTTTCTTCTCTAAATCAATGTCCAAACAACCAGCTATTAATTTTAAACTGCATTGCACAGTGACATGTATAATGACAGCAAATGTTCTTTTGGGGGATTGGATTCTCTTATTACTCCAATTTTTTTCCTTTTCTCATGCAAACAATTATTTTTCAGTAGTTTCTTTTCTTTTTTTGTTTTTGTTGGGAAGAGTTCCCTCCGCTTTTATACAAAGCAAGTGTTACCAGTTTAGGTGCTTGGGCATACCAGTTTACCATCCAAAACTAAACGTAAACCAAAGCAGCTATCCTGTTACAGATTTATTTAAATTTTGACTATGTCCGACATTGTCCTCTTCTTGATCACCTTCAGTTTGTCCTGGTTGTGTTGCTTGCGCTGCAAGCTCCACTTCAACAGGAATGAAAGCCCAATAAAATCACTTCAAAAGGGTTGTTAGGAAACACTTTCAGTATATAGTTCAATAGTTCATACCCTTGTGTAAGTTTTTCTGAAGGAAGTATGCAGTTGGAAAATTGACGTCTTACATCATAATAAATAAATCTTGTCAGGGTTTTGAAGGGATGCACTATTTAGCACAGAAATGCATAGAGCTTCAGCCACCCTCTGGCACTAATGGATTAACAGGCCTCATTATTGGTGTCCTTTCAGAAAATCCAGAGGTTAGAGCATGAAGTCATCCTCTATCTGTGTCCTTGGACTTCTTATACATTCTTATATATTGTTTGTATGACATCTTTTTCATGATTAGGTTGTCTTGGCAGAATGCACAAAAAATTTTGGCCCTTGGTAAGATGGACAATTTGCTAATTTCTATTCATTGAAACACTTTCCTAACTGATTTGGGCATTTGTACCTGCAGGCTGGTCACACATGCTATGGAACTTCTGACAGCTGATAATGACTATGCGGATATTATGTTGCATGAACGGCGACCTAATTTAGGTGGCATAACCATAGAGGAACTGCACCGGCTAGTCTATGCTCAAGTTTTATGTTCTCATTCTTTAACTTGGCAGGTTAGTTATGTAACATAGTAACCCAAGTACACCATCAACTAATTATTTTAGTTCTATGTATTTTATTAGCCATTACACTTCTTGAACTAGCAACTGCACGAATTTTATGCATGCATTATTTGACTGGGATTATTTCCAGCGGCGGAGCTGGTGAATTTCCAAGCCTAAAAATTCGAAACCTGATCAGCATATCAATTTGTTCACAAAGGTGAACAATAAAATACATAATTTAGTGGATGTATCTCGGTTCCACATGTAATTGTACAACAAACTGATTCTAGTCGCACGGCATTTCCATTACTAGTTCTCATTGCACATTTGTACTTATACAGAAACAAAAGATTGGCTTGGTTAATAGGCTTAGGAATCTAGGACCAAGAGAAAAAACGGATTTCAATGTCTTTGTCTTCTCCATTGTGCAAGTTTTACGGAATGCAAAGAAAAACAAAGTAAAACAACCTGACTGCTAGTTGCTACATCCTAACAAAAACACAAATATTGAACAATGGAACCATGGAAAATTCGAACGCGAGATTGTGTTATTTCATATTTGGTTGGAGGCTTGGATGCATCGAATTAGAGAACAACCTGTTGTAATGTATTACTGTGCTTGTGCGGTGTACTCCTACTGCTCTGCAGTCTTGCAGAAGGGAAGGGGCCACCAGCCCAGAGGCACGCCAGCTGCCGGCTCGCCGGCTAGGAGGCCGCCCAACTTGCCTTTGACCATGGAGCACGGAGCCGTGGAGAGCCCCTAGCGGCTAGCATAGAGGACCTGGTGGTGACGGGCTGCCGCCTCTTGCCGAGTTACCGGCTGGCGGTGATGCAATGGGCGGCACAACAACAGATGGCAGTGGCATGATGGCTAGGGTTAAGCAGCACTGCAGCAGCGAGCCGGACAGCGAGAGGAACGGGCCAGCCAGAAAGGGAGAGGAATGGACGAACAGGGATGGGAGTCCAGTCACCATGTTGGATTGTGGCGCTGGTCCATGCCGCCGCACGCTGACTTCCTGAGTCATAATCAGGTGTCGAGGAGCTCCTGTTTTCTCCTTTCTGTTCTGGACCAGCTGGGAGTAAGAATTTGGCCCAACAGCCCAGGGTTACTTCAGATTGGGCAAAAATTCACATGCAGTATAAGAATTATTTTGGTCCGTGATCCTAGTGGCCCTAGGCCCATATCTGCCCCTGATTATTTCCTTTTTTATCTCATAGTGTCATTTCAGTTCTTGATGCCTTTTGGTCTGTTAATCTTCCCTTGAGATCTCTTTTGCCTTTGACCCCTCAGTTGGCTTAAGCATGGATCCATCCAACGGTAAATAGGAAATGGGTTCCAACTGAGTGGTGAATAGGAACTATTTTATATGTTTTGTGGAATATTTATACGTGCATATGCCTTTGATTTGCTATATTAATCTGTTTTAGTTTTAGTATGAGAAAAAAAAATTCTGTTGTGGTTTGTTTGTGATAGCAAAAATGTCTTCTTTTGACAACATTTATCTTGGCTATCTTGTATATTTGGTTCTCAGATTGCACCGACTTATCTGTCCTCATGTCTAAACCAAGGCCTAGGACTCTTGGAGATTCTACTTCTCAAGCAACCCATACAAGATAATCGCCTAGTACTCAAGGTACCATGCATTTTAATTCTATACTAGCTTTCAGCGTCTCAGACCCACTTTTATTGTCTAATATAATCCTCATTTCTGTGGGCAGACTTTGGAAATTTGCCGATATTATGACCTGGACAATGTTAGTACAATCATTATGAAGGTAATCATGGATTCAAATGTTGCACAACTTTTTGTTACTAATAAAAAATTGGGACATGGCATTATGACCATCTTGTGTTTTGGATGTTGCTTATTCAAACTTATATGTGTAGCCTGCATTTTCCATTGTTCTCAACTGAACTCAATGTTAGCTTAAACTAAGGATTCATTTCTAATAGCTGCTTGTTTCTCTTTTAGATTGCCGGCATTTATCATTGGAAGCATGGACGAAAAGGAACTGGTGTATACTGGTTCCAGCAAGCTCATGATAAAGTTTGTCTTGACAGAATTGCTCAACAGTTATTCGAACACATTGGGAAGTCAGTGACAGATGATAGTTTTAAGGTTTCTTTTTCTTTCTAAATTCCTCAGATGTAATTGGCAATTAGTTCTCGCACGATAGTAACCTAGTAACAATGATCAAAAGGAAGAGTAACCCCCTTCAACTAATAATGATTTTGCATTTTCAGCAATGGGAAGGGCTGCTCGAGCTCCTTGGTTCTGACATTGGTAGTGCGGGTGGTCTTGAGTTCCTTCACAGGTATTTCATTGTCCATCAAATTTGTCTCTCTACATGACAATTTTGAATGTCAGCTTAGGATGTGATTGTGCCAAGGTACCGGGATTTCAAGAGGTCTCTGCAACAAGCTCTAGACAAAAGGTCTGGTGAGGCTGCTCGGCAAACTGTGGATTTTCTAATACAGGTGAAGTTCTAACATATCAACACTTCGTGGGCCCCAGCTGGGGAAGTGTCCCCCTTTCTTTGTTTTTTACATACTTATTAATTGAAAGGCAGTGCTCCTACCATCTCTTTCAAAAAAAAAAAACATATCAACACTTAAGGCCCCCCATACCTTGAGAAAAGAAGAGGATCCGGAAATTCAGTATGAAACTACCTTAGAGGATGCCAATAGTATGTCGTCTCCAGTCTCCTGACCATATAAATGTGTTTCTTTGCAGCTTATGAAAAACCCATCCACACCACAACGTTTCTGGTTACCCCTTCTACATGACTCGGTAACTTATTATTTCGTGTTAGCTTAGGATGCCAGTACCAGTTGTATCCAGACCACAGAACTAAGTCTATTCTGTAATTCTGTCACCACTTTGTCCAGGTGGAGCTACTTAATAGCAAACTCAACCCTCTTACAAGTGTTGCTGAGACGACATTGTTGCTCAACAAGCTGCAAGAGCTGTCAATGGCCAAGCTGCGCCTGATTTTTCCAGTAATCACCTACCAAGCCATGCAATGAGCTCTGTGAGATTGGCAATGGCATCAAATCTGGCACGTGCCATTCTTGAAGACCAGTAGTCCAAGCACACTTTAGCACCTGAAGTACGACGTTCAGTTTGCTGGTGGATTATGACCATGTTTGCTTGGGGCCTCCTGGCAATTCAAATGATCAGGTTTGAAGTTAAATAGATGTATCACAGATTGTACTCTTGCATTTGTGTTGCGAATGCATGCAGTATGCTGAGCACTGTAGTTTGAACTTTTAAGGAAAGAAAGTATTGACATGTTGTTTGAAAACATAATTTCTTCATGGGAGCAGCTTTTGTGAGAAAAGAATATTGCTTGTTTTGGCGTGAGAGAAGAATACTGTACCATAGCTGATAAGTTTAAGCAAACAGGCCTGACAAAATGGTCTGACCAGTCGATTGCTTTTCTGTGTTTGGAAACACTATAGCCCTTTTCCTTGATTCTCTGAAGCTGTCCAGCACCAGGATGGCTACGATGGGTGGATACAAAACAGCTGACTTTTATTTATTGTGGAGAACAATTCAACTCATGTACAGGAGCAAGTAACTAGCGTTCTGGATTTCCCAGTCCCAATGTCTGCTACAGTTAACCGCCTTTACGACTGTGTCAGTGAGTTAAATTCTCATGGCATGTTACGGTTTTATTTCGACTGTCTAACGTGCCCCTATTTTCTTTTCTCAAATCGAGAAATTTCAACCACAGGAGGCGACGTGTGTTCTCTTCATAAGTTACTAAATTAGTGTCTTTTTTTTTTTTGTAACGGGATTAGGATAGAAACAAAATGGTACCCATCTAAATTGTAAAACGGTAATGCTACTTATCTTACGTCCTAACAATCGGACGCCGTGAGGCCCAACTCGACCTTGCCGGCCCACACGCAACGCGCACACCGCTCGGCCACCCGAAACCCAGACCCCACTCCCTCCCGTGACTCCAGTCCACTGTTCTCATTTTCTCGCTCTCTCCGTCGCTCACACGAGCTGCTCCTCCTCTCTCCGTCGCTCACGTGCGTTCCTCCCCGGGTTACATCGTCGCCCCGCGGGAAGCTCCTTTGCGCGATTCCTCGTCGCCGGCGGCGAGCCTCCCTGCCAACCTCTCCCGCGCCCTCTTCCTCTCCCCGTTTTCCGCTACCGCCATTCTACCTCCCCGACGCACGCCTTGCTCGTCCATGGTGGAAGAGAGGATGTCGAGAACGATGACATCCGGCAAGCTGGGGCCGCCTGCCATGGCGGATCCACCGGATCCGGCCCCAAGCAACGCTCCTGCTGCTTTCTCGCCTCTACCCCTTCTCCTCCATCCCCGGTGGGGAAGAGTTAGGGTTTCGGTGGATCCGAAGGCGATCGGATCCGGCCATGGCGGGGGCCGAGCCGACCATGGTGGTGCGGAGAGGGCGGCGATAGGTCGGCCCCGGGCACGGATTCGCACGCTTCCCCCCTCCTCGTCTCTCGGCATCTCCTCCATTTCGGGAGGGCGGGAGGGACGAGCTAGGGTTTCGGCCGGATGCGGCGACGCCGGCGCAGAATCCGCGAGGGCGAAGGTGGATGCTGCACGAATCCCACCCGGGTAGGCCTCCTCCTTTT
This sequence comes from Themeda triandra, assembly GCA_018135685.1. Taxonomy (NCBI): domain Eukaryota; kingdom Viridiplantae; phylum Streptophyta; class Magnoliopsida; order Poales; family Poaceae; genus Themeda; species Themeda triandra. The sequence goes on along the minus strand of JAENPR010000081.1, from coordinate 766,818 downwards.
TCCGATCTTCACGCTCGTCCTCCTCTTTCCGGATCTGGATCGATATGTTTTTTTGTGTGTTTCAACTGCTTTTTTCGACGAAATTGTTTCAACTTCGTTTGCTCGTTGTTGCAGTGCCTATTTTAGGTGATGTTGCGAAGAGAGGGTTGAGGGTTTCGAGAGCTTTTTGGTGTCTATCCCGGTTTGGTTTTGATGTTGTTTCGATTCAAATGTGCATGTTGCAGCAGCTGATGGCTTGTTGTTCCCATGGGTCGGTGTGGTTTTATCCCAGTGGGTACAAATCTGCATGTTTCGCGGTAGCTCGCGGCATGTTTCACAAGTAGTTTTGCTGTTGTTGCAGCAGTATGTCCTTTTGTGTTTCAGTAGTTTCGCGAACCAAAGTGTTGCAGTAGCTCGTGATGTGCTTTGTTTCATAAGTTGTTGTGTTGATGTTGCGGCAGTATGCCCTTTTGTGTTTCAAATAGCCGCGAACTAGAGTATTGCGTGCTCGCAACATGGTGTTTCATAAGTTGTTTTGTTGATGTTGCGACGGTATGGCCATGCGTGTTTCGCAGTTTTTGCGAACCAAAGTGTTGCAATAGTTCTCGCCATGTGTGGTTTGTTTCAATTCTTTCGCCGTGTGTTTCAAATGTATTCGTTCATTTGTTTCAGTTTTATCTTCGTTTTTGTTTCAAATTTTGTTGTTTCAGATTTTGATTTTGTTTTCAATCCTTTTGTTCCTGTTTTGATTCTGTTTTTTATTTTATTTAATTTTTTGTGTTTTTTTGTTTCGTATGCACGGCAGCCATGTTGGCGGCGGCGGCGGCGGATCTTTTGTCCGTCGGTCATGGAGGAGCATGGCCGCGCGAGCGCGTGGAGCCGATACATGTGTCGGGTGTGTCGCGGCTGCGGTGCGAGGGGCACCCGTGTGTGCCCGTGTATCGGGGTGTCCGTGTGCGGAACGATGTGTGGGTTGTGTGTGTCCGGTGGTCGAAAGGGGAGCGTTAGGTGGGGGGCCCACTTGCTAACGCCTGGGCGTCCCCATCTTGGGACGTCCTGGGGCCGCTAAGCAGGATAATTGTAAAATGAAGCAAGAGGTCAAAGGAACAATTTTGGATGGATGAAGGTTTTTACCAAATAAAGATATCTTAGCGAGTAAAATGCACCCAAGGTACTCGACTATCGACTATTTCCATATAGTGCTTAAACCATGGCCGACACCGCATTGCGATCTATTATCGATGCACATCAAAGATCTAAAATCTGCCACATCAGCGCTACTTTTTCAAAGATCACCTTATCTCTTTTCTCCTTCTTGCAACTACCTCCTCCCTCTTCTTCCCTATGAAGCAGAGCACTGCACAGGCGGAGCGCCGGCCGGGGCGGTGCTCTTCCACGCGTCGCGTGAGGCTGGAACGCCGGCCGGGGCGGTGCTATCCCGCGGCGCGCGAGGCGGAGCGCTGGCCGCTCGCCCGCGGCGGCCGCGCGTGAGGCGGGCGTCGGCCAGGGCTGAGCTCTCCACGCGTCGCGTCAAGCCGGGTGACATCCCGCGACGGCCATCGTCGCCGCGCGTGCGAGCTCTCCGGCGCGGAGCAGGCCATCCTCGCCGGGGCAACCTCCCCGACTCGCGCGCCAGCCCGCCCTTCGCTCTCTCCGCCTGACGAGGAAGGCCCACGAGGAATGGGGCCGGCGGCGGCGGATGGGAAGGAGGCCGGCCTGCTCTGCGTAAGGAGCCACGCGCCTGCTCTGCGGGAACGGGGAGGAGGCACCGGGCACCGCCACCGCTGCCCTGGCGTGCTCGCCGCCCCGTACGGTCGCCGGCCGCAGCACGCCATCACGCCGCTCACCTGCCCTGCATCTACTCGCGCCGGGGAGTCACACCGCCACTGCTTGCGCCGGGGAGACACCGGGAGCTCGCCGTGGACCGCATCTTCGTCGGAGCAGGGTCGCCGCTGGCCCGCCGCGCCCTCGCCGTTAGCCATGGACGCCGCCACAGCCTCCACCTTGCCCGTCCACCTCGTCGCCGTCTTCACCTACGCGCGCCCGGACTCACTTGGCTCTCTGACTCACTTGGTCCTCATGGACGTGCTGCTGCCATACGGATGCCGATGCTGACAGTCTCCAATTTCGTCGACGCATCATCCTCAAGATCAGATGCACAGGCAGCTGCTGTGAGCTACGCGATCATGGTCTTGATTCCTCCGGCTCCTGCTCCGACCACCAAGAAGCATAGGACTAGAGAAGTATAGGTGGAGCACGAGAGTGGAGCAGGCAGGAGCTGGAGATCGTGGAGGTTGCGGGGGACCAGTTAGTCGTGACGCTGTCGCACGCGGCGGTGCTGGAGCCTGGAGGAGTGGCAGCTAACTCGGCACAAGCTGGTCGTGCGGAAGAGGGCCCTGGCGCAGGCTCGGCATGACGCCGCGGTGGCCACCAGGGCCAGGGTCGCTGCGCAGAGCGCCATGCGCGACGGCGTGCTGAGGTCGATGCACCCCGTCGCGAGGCTGCTTTCCCTCATGCAGGCACAGCAGCAGCAGGACAGGGCGTTTTGTTGCGCCGAGCAGAGGTCGCCGTGGACTCCATGGCCATGAACGTCATCACGGGCACGCTGTGGGGCGGCAACGTCGGCAGCGAGAGCGAGCGTGCTGTGGTCGGGAAGGGTTCCGGCACCTCGTCGCAGAGATCACTGAGGCGCTCGGCGCGCCCAACATGCCCGACGCAGCGCTGCTAGGGGCCGGAGCAGGGACAGGACGAGCAAGGAGCTAGTTGCGAGAAGGAGAAAAGAGATAAGATGATTTTAAAAAATAGCGGCCCGACGTGGCAGATTTTAGGCGCCACGGTGTATCGGCGATAGCAGTGACCAGATAGTCCATTTGATAATTTAAGATCTAGATTTTAATAGTTTAAGATTTGGGTGCATTTTACTCTTAGCTCTACATCAGCTCGAGATTGCGGTATACATGTCTCCATGCATTCATTTTGAAGAGGTTTATTTTCTAATTAGTTTACCTTCAATCAATAAATAGGTGTACATCAGTACATGTACATGTGTAATCTTTATTGGACATTAGCCTGTCCTACATAAAAGTCCTAAAACATCAAGATTGCTTGTGTACCAATCTCCATTCTATTTGAAGAAAAATACTAACGATAGTGTTGGCAGCAGTCATTGAGATTTGGCAGCCATAAGAAAATAATTATTTTATACTTATATACAAAAAAACCATTATAAAAGACCGAAATTTCTTTTATAACCCACTAAATAGAGTTCAGCAGCGTTTAGGATTTTTTTTATGGACAGCAGTCAGCCAGCCTTTAGCTTTTGTTCTGCCACTTCGTCCTCGCTGCGTGTACGGACACTGCTCGGTGCTGCGCTCGTGTCCGAGCGCTAGGAGACTCTCCTCCCAGTGCAGAGTGCACACACGAAAAAGTTCGATAAACCTCCGCCTCCGGCCTTTTCTGCCTTCCTCCGCCCCAAAACTCTGCATCCCAGCAGCAATGCCGGAGCCCCAGTCCTCTGTGGCCTCAAGCGGAAGCGGAGATCGCCTCGGAACGCCTTCGGCGGAGTGCTGTGCACCTTCACCCTCCTCCTCATCGGCGTCCTCGCCTTCTCCATCCGACTGTTCTCTGTAAGATCGGACCCGAACCCCACCATTTTCAGATCCTTTTTGGGATTTGGGAAATCGGTTTGCCCGGACCCATATGCCTGTCTTACTGATCCGCTGATGCGCCGCAGGTGATCAAGTACGAAAGCGTCATCCACGAGTTCGATCCCTACTTCAATTACCGCGTCACCCAGGTTTTTTCTTTTTCCTCCCGTGGCGCCGCCGTGTTTGTCCATAGTCTGTTATTGCCTTATTGGGATGCATCAGGTTCAGGTGTTGAGTTCGCCTAGGAGGCAATGTTATGTTCTCTTCAACGAGTTATGAGGTTAGGGACTTCGGTAGGATGCCACGAGCTCCATTTCTTTTGGGTCACTAGGTCGACCCAAAACTTGCTATGCAATTATTAATTTAGAAAATTGCAGTTCGATTGTATTTAAATTAATTAGGTGACCCAGAAAACACTGGGTACCACTTGCATCCCTAGACCTCTTTGCAAAATTGTCTATTGTAATATACGGCTGTATAGTCTCAGTTGACATGTGGATGTATTGAATGATCCCAACATTTGGGTGCGTAAATAGCAGGGATTTGTGCACAAGTGCTTTACTAGTGTTGTCTTAATGTTTCAGAAGCAGTTGTGCAATGCACTTAAATTTTGATTCATTGTAATTTCCCCTTGTTTCAGTTCTTGTCAAAGAATGGCATATATGAATTCTGGAACTGGTTTGATGACCGAACATGGTGAGCACTTGAATTTATCTTTGTTTTCCAGTTATTTCTATGCTCACAGTCACCTGCATTTAGGTACCCTCTTGGGCGTGTTATTGGCGGCACTGTCTATCCTGGTTTGACACTTACTGCTGGTACAATCTGGTGGTATGTGAAATATTGCACTGCCAATGCATTCTATTAGAGGAATGCTTCATTGGGTAGATTTGGACTACTGTTAGCATGACTCAGTTGTTTGGTTGGCATAGGCTGTTGAATTCCCTTAACATCCCATTGTCGGTGGAGACTGTCTGCGTCTTCACTGCTCCAATTTTCTCAGTCAATGCGTCCTGGGCAACTTACCTATTAACCAAGGTTGTTTCTTATTGTTAAAAACCCATGCTCTTAATCTGGATTACTGAAGTTCTTTAGTAATCTCACTATTATGTTGCCAGGAAACAAAGGGCCCTGGGGCTGGTTTGATGGCAGCAACTATTCTAGCAATGGTAATAGTTATATTGACTATGTATGTTTTCTAAAAAATACTAGATCCTTGATATGTTTGCTTGATTTATATTTTTTCTGCTCTTCTATTCTCTTGTGGGCGCATCAACACTGAGGTAATTAGATAAGGGTATGCTAGCTTTGTTAGTATTGCCTGTCTTTGAGCGTAACAGTTAAGTCTTGGCACTTTATTGTTATGATCTGAACAACCCATTTTAATTGCAAGTCCTTGTTTGCTTATGTTCAATATGGTCTCTCCTTGAGTAGTTCTGCATTCACATTGGTATGTTTTGTGGTTAAATTTGAAGGAACTAAAGAAAAAGGAACTACTTCTCTATGTTCGAAACATTCGAAGGAGCTGCTTTGGCCTTTGTTTTTTTTCTCATTCATCCAAAGTATTGTTGTCTATCATTGACAAATAGAAATATTCCTGGCATGTAAAAGGCTCACTGTTCTGAGCTGAGACCTGAAGGAAAGCTAACTTATGAGCTTTGTTGACTGATTGGTGAACGATGAAAATTTCTTACTGGTGACAATCATGTTACGCATTGGGTTTTTATGTGCGGGATTGGTTTCATTCATTTAATATGATGTTTAACATCAGCCTTTTCCATATGAAAGTAAAAAGCAAGGCCTTCTAATAGGTTTTGCCCTTTTTAGATGTTTAGCAGTATACCCTTGATCCTATCTCGTAAATATCACTTAATAAAGAACCTACTCATTACTCCCTGCAAATATGCAGGTCCCATCATACATCTCAAGATCTGTCGCTGGCAGCTACGATAATGAAGCTGTAGCTATATTTGCTTTAATATTCACGTTTTATCTATATGTTAAGGTGAGTGATTTGAAAGTTTTTCCTTCTGTTCCTTTCTCTCTCTGAAGTATCTCTTTGCTACTTTAAACATGAATGAAATGATTTTGCAGACACTAAACACTGGATCACTCTTTTATGCAACACTCAATGCTCTCTCGTACTTCTACATGGTATTTTTGTTTCGTTTTTTTTTTATTTGTAGTAACTAGTAACTGGTATAGACCATGTATCCAAGATACGCTAGTGTGTTTCTCCTTTCAGGTTTGTTCTTGGGGAGGCTACACATTCATCATCAATCTTATCGATGCATGTTCTCTTGTGTATTGTTACTGGTCGTTACTCTTCACGACTTTATATTGCTTATGCTCCCTTGTAAGTCCATAGGTTTATTGTCATATCAAATATTTTGTACAAGCGAATAGAATTTTTTTCATATTGGTAAACACAATGCAGATTGTGCTTGGAACACTTCTGGCAGCATTGGTACCTGTTGTTGGTTTTAATGCAGTAATGACGTCAGAGCACTTTGCATCATTTCTGGTATGTCCATTGTGTGTCTACTAGGGATGCAAGTTGCACTTCGTTGAGTCATTGGGTCAGCCCAAAACTTGCTAAAATGAATAATAATGACATGACACATAATTAATTTAGGGAGAGAAATGAACTGACCTAGAAAGCACCATTTGGTACTCACTTGCACTCCTGGCCTACCTATGTAGTTTTCCCATTTCAATAAAACCTTTGGCTGCAACCTAATACATCTCCCCCTATCCTCTCTGTTATATCAAAAACAGGTGTTTATAATTCTCCATGTGGTTGCTCTGGTTTATTACATCAAAGGACTTTTAACTCCTCGACTGTTCAAAGTGGCCATGACATTTGTTATTACAGTTGGATTGTAAGTTTCTGATTTTGGAAGTTGGAACTAGTTGAAATGCGTGATAAATGTTATCTCTTAATGGTTCATAATTTTGAGCAAAGACAGATTTGTTCCCAGGAGTCAAAATGAAGCAGTTGTTCATGTTTAGGTCACGGAACTGCTAGCTATCCACTTGACACATCTAACAGCAAAAATCCTGCAGGGCTGTTTGTTTTGCTGTTGCAGCAATACTTATTGCATTGATTGCATCTAGCCCAACAAAAGGCTGGAGTGGTCGCAGTTTGAGTCTGCTGGATCCGTAAGTTCTTATCAAGTTGACATTGTTAGTTGAACTGTTGAGCTCTTGTTCTGTCCAAAGTAAGATGTCAGATCTGATCTCTAGGAACACAAACTTTTAAGATTTGATTGATAAAGTTGCTAGAGAGATTTACTATTGCTCCTTCGTGGTTTCCCTTTGGTGCATAAAGTGCAATCATATTTACAGGCACACATGTTTGTTACACCTTGATCTTTGCATGCATGATGAGCTTTCAACATAATCTCTTGTTGTAGTGAAGTATCCACATTTCCTTATCAACACATGTGTCTAAGTCTAAGTGGTTTAATTTATTTGCAATATACTGAGAATAGTTAGATCTGATACTTAATAGTTAATATAAGAGAGTATATTTGTTGTCAAATGGACCTCTGTTGTGTTTTTCCTAGTTGCTGCTAAACCTGTTATCAACTTTTGTTATACAATCAGTCTATATTTCTTCCTTTTCTGTATAAATTGACACATTGACTGTTTGTCCTTCACCTTTTCCTTCTGCTCCTGATAGAACTTATGCAAGCAAGTACATCCCTATAATTGCTAGTGTTAGCGAACACCAACCACCAACCTGGCCTTCTTATTTTATGGATATCAATGTGTTGGCCTTCTTAGTTCCTGCTGGGATCATAGTAAGTATTCCATTTCTTTTAGTTGAACAAGCAGTTTAGTTGGTTAGCTTTACCATGTTTTTGACTTTTGACTGATTGGCGTTAACTCAATTTTTCAGTCATGCTTCTTACCGTTATCTGATGCAAGCTCATTTTTGGTCCTGTACTTGGTAACCTCAGTGTATTTCTCTGGAGTAATGGTAAAGCCCTTTAGCTGGAACATTAAACTGCAGTACAATGCTGGTCTTTTTATCAATCGATATGTTATTGCAATGATAGGTCCGACTTATGCTGGTCCTTGCTCCTGCTGCATGCATTTTGTCTGGGATTGCTCTGTCTGAAGCTTTTGGTGTCCTTACAAGATCAATGAAATTTCAGCGTCCAACAATGGATGATGGATCTTCTACAGTATGACAGCTTTCTTTGTGTATTTTTCCTATTTATTCCATTGGGTTATCCACTCACATGATATTTTATCAAATTCAAGGCAGGGGATGGGAGTTCTGATACTCCTACTAGCTCAGAAATGGTTTCGAAGGAAAAATCATCCAAGAAAAACCGGAAGAAGGACAAAGACTCAGAGGGAAGTTCACCTGTTGATCATAGAACTGAAGAAAAGCTTTTAGTACTGCCTTGTGGGCCATCTGCTGTGGGCATAATGCTGCTGATCATACTTTCTGGTTTTTACGTGGTAGGGGAACTGTTCTTTCTGCAAACTACATTCCCGTTAGATTACATGAGCATCGCTAGTAAGTGATACCATTTTTGCAGATCCATTGTGTGTGGGCTGCTGCAGAAGCATATTCAGCACCTTCAATTGTGCTAACATCTCATTCGCATGATGGGGTTCATGTTTTTGATGATTTCCGTGAAGCTTATGGATGGCTGCGCCATAACACTGATGTAGATGATAAGGTATACCTTGCATCTTACTATTACACTATCCGTGTTTATTCTGACAGCAATATGACATTTATTTTGCCAGGTTGCATCTTGGTGGGACTACGGTTATCAGACAACTGCAATGGCTAACAGAACTGTTATTGTGGACAATAATACATGGAATAACACACACATAGCAACAGTTGGGACTGCAATGGCATCCCCAGAAAAAGCAGCATGGGAGATCTTCAATTCCTTAGATGTCAAATATGTGTTCGTTATCTTTGGAGGTTGTTACATTTTTGACTTCTAGAAGCAAACAATTGCTTCCATTCACCTAAACCTGATGATTCTTTTTCAGGGCTTATTGGCTACCCAAGTGATGATATTAATAAGTTTCTCTGGATGGTTCGAATCGGAGGTGGTGTATTCCCTCAAATAAAGGAAGCAGATTACCTTGTAAGTTGTGGACTTGCCTCTTGCATTTCCTTGCCAATAACAGGAATGTGATCTCCATTTTTTAATCAAGAGAGAGGTCTGGCCAATACTACTGTCCCTCAAAGAGTGACATTTTGGTTTTGTCTTAAGTCAAAGCGGTTTGACCAAGTTTATATAGAAGATTATCAATATTTATAGCACCAAATAGATTTACTATGAAAATATATTTCATGATAAATCTAATGATTTCATGACGGTATCACGTATCAGTGGTGCAAGCGCAAGCATTGCTGAATCTCGAGCCACTGCGCGGAGCCGCCCACAAGGCTTTGGTTGCTCCAGTTTCTTGAGATTAGTTGTTGACTTGTTTTCCAATTGTTAGGAGATTTGGTTGTTGCATCTTAGCTCAAGTCTGTTAGGCTTTGGGGTATATAAATACCCAGAGTATTCGTTTGATAAGAATCAAGCAAGGCTGCATGCCTCTCATCTCCCTCTCTCGCTCGCAAGCACAGCTCTGCCACATCGTTGGGGTTTACTCCAACCACCGATCACCCACTGCTAACACCTGCGCTATCTACTATACCCTGGCTCCTATCAAATGATATTCAGTTGGCACCTTTTTTTTGTATAAACTTTGTCAAACTTAGGGTTGTTTGACTTGGGACAAAACAAAAGTGACTTTCTTTGTGGGTCCATGGGTACTATCTTCTACTTCCTGATTATAAGACATTTTGGCTTCTTCAGAATATAGCTTTTGCTATGCACTTGTCTAGATACATAGTAAAATTAATGTATCTAGAAAAGTCAAAATGTCTTATTGGAACGGAGGGAGTAGTTGCTGTGTGTGTGTGTGTTGAGATGAAAAGGCTCTGTCAAATATTTGATGTTTCATTTTTTCTATATCTTATTTATCTAGAAGGATGGCAACTACCGTGTTGATGCTCATGGCACCCCAACCATGCTGAATTCCCTCATGTACAAGCTTTGCTATTACAGGTCTGTGACACATCGAAGCATACTGTGCACAATTGACACATTTGTTAATGAAGTGTAACCTTGTTTTCCAATGTTTGCAGATTAAGTCGAAAACTGATGGTAAGGGCTTTGATAGAGCGAGAAGATATGAAATAGGGAAGAAGCATTTTAAACTTACGCATTTTGAGGAGGTGGAGTGCATTTATTCTTTTTTTTAAACTTTCCAATTTGGACGTGAAAAAATCTCCTATTGCTTGAATAATACATTCCTTGTGTTTCCATGCTACTGAATGCAGGTTTTCACGACCTACCATTGGATGGTTCGGATTTACAAACTGAAACCTCAGAAGAACAGAGTCAGAGGAAACTGAAATTTAAATCTGTGAGTCAGACAACAAAATTTTCTTGGATATAAGGATATTGAAACATCTGTATCTTAAACCTTTTTTTACCTCACTTCTTTACCAGAGTTCAAAAACAAGTTCTATGCGGAAAACTGGTGGAAAGAAGAGCCCATGGCAATAGAGATCATAAAGGCCGCGGTGCTGGGTCACTAGTCAGCACAGTTACTATCCTGAGAAAACCACAAATTCATAAAAGTAGTTAGATTAAATTAAAAGTATAGCATTGGCGTGTTCTTTGTTATTGTCATGGAGCAGATTATAGGGGTGCTTCATGGTTTTCGGCATTTGATCTTCGTAATGACATTTCTGCAGCTAGGGAGTCTGATGAAATTTGTGACAGGTTCTGGAGTGCCTGGCTGTTTGGAAATAGGAGCGCTAAATTATATCTAGTTACCTTACCAACATCTTTGAAGGCCTTTTTTTTTTTAAAAAATTAGGCCTATTTTGGAATGCAGGATTTTTTTTTATTTCCTGTATTTTTCCTGTAAAAATGAATTGATTCCTGTCAAAAATTTATTTTATTTCTGTGGAATTTCTGCGTTTCAACGGGCCTTTGCTTGGTTTTGTGAATGGAATTAACTGCTACTGTGACATGAACAGTGTACCAACAGGTGAAGCTGAAGCCATGAAGCTCTGTTGTTTCGTCTGATGATCTCTTGTTTGGCTTTGGGTCCAAGAATCAGTAACCAAGGTATGTATAGAGTAAAATCAAATCATCAGGACTAAAATTTTATCATATGTCAGTATAGTACCATCCTATGGTCTAAGTCCACGCTTTTACGAGACAAACCGCATATCCTCTTTAATTGGGGCAATGCTCAGGTACACCTTTTATCTATAAAGAGGTAATATCTCAAATTGATCTAGACCATTGATTTTCATAATTTAAATTACTAAATATTTTAATAAATCTAAGAAAACAAAAATAAACCGTCCGCGTCCGCTAATGAAGGGATGGGAGATTATCTCGCATGCCACTTCTCCTAATCACCGGAGACCCGTTAACTTAGCCCCGTTGCATGCCGATCCCAGACACCACTAATCATCCTCCACCTCTGCCGGAGGAACAAAAGGTTCCAATTTTTCTTACGTTTGTGGCACGTTAATTAAGTCACGTACAAAATTATAAGCTAATAATGGCAATATACCAAGTACAAAATATAAAATAAAAAAGATTTTCACCCGATACCCCTAGCCGCACCTATACAGGCACATGCATGAACTCGCCCAAGCTACACACGCTAACACACGTAAATACAAACTGGCACGCTTATTAAGTCACGTACAAAAAACTGGCATGCTAACCAAGTACAAAAATATAAATATAAAAGATTTTCATATCATTTATAGAAGGTAATCGCATGCATCAACCAAATCTAAAAAAAGATTCTTAATATTTCAAACCTTCCTTATTTACCCTATTTTTATAAAATAAAAACTAAATAAATACTATTACCTCTCGGTGGTAATAGATGATCGTGACCATTGGATCAAAATAAATGAACGGTCCACAATCATTTCTTGGAGTACCGCAACAAAGGCCAATTGGTGAATTTTGTAGCTATGTTGGCCATGAGGAAGGAGGGCAACTTACCGAACAAGTGAGGAGGCCCTTGCAGTGTCTTTTTCGAAAACATGCATTGTGCACGTGTCGCATTAAGAGCAGTTAGAGTTTGATTACATTCCGCCCGTTCGGCAATGCCTCGGACGTGGCGGACGGCACACATTACATAAATCGCCGGCTAAACGGCGGTCATAGAGTGGTGTACTACCTAGACAAAGCAATAGGCGACAAAAGAGGAGCAAGCTTAACGACTACAGGGTAGAGAGCGGCGCTGCTGGCCGGTCGCGCGCCACGCGCCCAGCGGCCACTCGGCTTGGGGAAGACAAAGGCCGGTGCTTGCTTCTGGCTGATAAGCTCGCCCGCCTTGTAGGCCTTACGGAACTCTTCATGGACGTCCCTGGGTGGGCACGCGTTCGGCGGTCGGGCGGTCCACTTTGCCGAAGCACCCGTTTAGCTTGCAAGTCGCTTGGGCTCACGTAGAATGGAGCCTTGGCTGCCAGGCGCGCGCTTCGACGGGGAGCCAGGGCTCATCACCATCGTCGTCGGCCCTTCGGCACGTGTGTGCCCGAGGGGTTGTTTGAGTATCGGCTCGTCGAGAGGCAAGGTGAGGCGGCAATGAAGGCCACCGCCTCGTCAGCCGCTCCGGCTGTGGCGATCCCGAGGCCGTGGTAGACGGCTCCTTCTCCCGCAAAGTTCGCAGCGTCCATTGATGGCGTCGGCGAGGGTGGGGGCACCGTCCCCGCTGATGGCGCGGCCCTGCAGTGTCATTCTCTTTGATGAGGTTGAGAAGGCACACGTGGCAGTGTTTAACACTCTGCTCCAGGTTCTAGATGATGGAAGGCTGACTGACGGTCAAGGCAGGACGGTCGACTTCAGGAACACTGATTATCTTGACCTCAAACATTGGCGCTGAACACCTCCTTGCCGGGATGGTGGGCAACAAACGATGAAGGCTGCTCGCGATCTGGTTATGCTGCAGGTATGTGGTAACGTGTTACCTTGCATTGCTGTTCTGTTCGAGCTGTTGTCATCCTGTATTCTGAATTTCTGATCCTCAAATAAGCTGATTCGTCTGCAGGTGAGGAGGCATTTCCGTCTGAGCTGCTGAATCGTCTGGATGAGATCGTGATCTTCGACCCCTTGTCCCATGAGCAATTGAGGATGGTTGCTCGGCTGCAGATGAAAGAGGTGGCCTACCGTCTTGCTGAAAGGGGTGTTGCCTTGGCTGTGACTGATGCTGCATTGAACTTGATCTTGTCACTCTCTTATGATCAATGTTGTCAACAGACCACTATTTTCTGGGTTTTGCCACCCTCGTGGATTCTGATTCTTGCTCATTCTTTGTGGTTGGACAGGTCTATGGTGCCAGGCCCATCAGGAGATGGATTGAGAAGAGAGTGGTGACAGAGTTGTCCAAGATGTTGATCAAGGAAGAGATAGATGAGAACTCCATGGTGTCCATACTCCATAGACGCTTCTCCCAACAAAGATGAACTTACTTACAAGGTCGACATGAACGGAGGACTGGTGAATGCGCAGACAGGGCAGAAGTCTAACATCCTGATCCAGGTTCCTAACGGAGCTATCAATGACGAGGCAGCACACACTGTGAAGAAGATGAGGTTGATGGAGGATGACCAGGACGGTGATGACATGGAAGAAGAGTAGATTGGGAAATTTTGTAGTTGTAGACAGTTTTGTGTGTAGATCTTAGATGCTCCGAGATGAACTAGTTGAAGGTGCAAAATTGCCCCTCTTGTGTAGATGAAAGTGAACTAGTTTGAGAAGTAATCGAATCATGGATCTTAAAGATTTCGTAACATTTCATTCCAATTGTGTTGGTTGTCTAGTTGTACCATGCTTGTACTGAGAAAGCGTCCACTGTGCTGCTGCTGAAAGCAGTGGTCACCCGAGCAGGCGCCGAGTCTTTTAAGAGCAACGAACAATACAGAATGAAGTGTCTGTAAGACAGGGTACTGTCGTACTGATGCAGGTGAACATGGTCAACATGGCCATGGTACAGTAAGAGATGCAAAGGTTTTGTGATATTGAAATCTTGAAAACCTTGTATTGCTTGCCTCTGTTTCAACTGATGAAATCCTTGTAAGTGGTTTCATCCTCCAGTATGGTATTGTGATTTAGTTTGTTCCATTGAATTAAGTAACCATAGACTCCTAGTTTCCTGGGTGCTGTCTGGCTCTGAGGCAGAGTTCCAGATATGCAGTAGTGTTAATGGCTGTTCTGGACTGTCTGTAGTGTTTTTTCTTCTGTCATTCAGACGCCTGTAGTTCTATTTTGGCGCCTTCTATTTTTCTAAATGGAAATGGGGTTAGCCTCGTGTGGAAAAAAAGTTAACCATTGTCAGATAGTTTGTAGCTTCAGAATTCAGCAGGAAGGCAAATCTTACCACCAGGGACATTAGCTGCTGCATTTGCCATGGACACTGGTGAGATATTGATGATGCTGACCTAGATGAATGAATGATTTCGCGTGAAAAGGATGAGAGTTGATAAATAGTACATCCAATCCCGCTGCGTCTATGAAACATCTCGTCCAGTTAACAAATGCGGGAATGGAGGTCCAGTTAACAATGCCGGCATTGTTTCTGGTGTCGATCGTCATCGCTATCCTGCGTTTGTTCCTGCATGATAAAAGACCGTACCTTGTGTTGTGGCGTGCACATCATGTTTGTGTGGCGTCCATGCATTGGACTGCAGGGCCTTGCTGTTGGCGACCTTGTTGTCTTGTTTGAGGAAAGACGTGCTGTGAATCATGTTTCTTGCAGAAGGCGAGTTAGTGATCTGCTGTAAGCCGCGGTAGCCATTCGGTTAGACCGAGCGATGGGTTTGGTCTGCTTTTCTTCAAATTCGGTTATAAAATGAGAACTGACGATCTGAAAAATTATCAAGACCGAGCAAAATCGTTCTCGATTAGATGGTTCGGTAACTAACCGATGAATGCCAGCACAAGTTTACGAGAGCATGGTGATCCAGCTGTATTGAGCTTTTGGTTTGTCTAGACAGAGAATTGACAAATGTTAACTTATATATATTTTTTTGAAAGATCCAATGCAACATATATCAGAGACTTTGCTAGCAGATATTTTGTCAAAAAAAAAAAAAACTTTGCTAGCAGATCATGAGGTTGATAAAGTTACCGTAAATACATTGTTTACCGCTAAGTGAATAAATAGCCAGAAATGCAAAAAGCTTCCACACCGGCGACTTGTGCTAACTCAGGAAAAAAGGAAACATTTAATATGAGGCACTCCGTATATTCGACAAAGGAATAACACTGCACTAGGTATCCTTTTTTTGTTGAACAAAACACTATACTACATGTCTACATAATGAACAACAACAACAACACTATGAGCTCAATCACATGAGCTATGTACACATTACAGAGGCGTGTAACTACTACAGGTCTACAACCACACACTGAGCTGGGAATCGAAGACCATGTTGATTCCATGTAGCGCATCACGTATGTATATATATCTGTCTATACATCACTACGACGTGTATGTATACCTTTTCCCTTTCAGCCGAAGGCCAGGAAACCAGCAGACATCTTTCTTCTGTAGTTATTATGCCCATTGTCTGGCGAGTCGATCGGCACGCTGTGGAGATTGTGTGCAGCTAGCACCTAGCAGAGTCGAACGATCTGCTAGCGCTAGGCGTTTGAGTTCCTAGGCACCCAGCAGCAGTGAAAAGCCGTAGGCATGGCGTATGGGAACCTGGCCCGCGCTATCTCCTGGAACGTCTTGGCGTCCAGCACCAGCGCGTACGCCGACCCGTCCTTGGCGCTCACCATCGAAATCGCAACGCCTGCCAAAGTTTATTAACTATTAGCTCCATATATATATAGGGAAGCATTAATTACATGTGCAGTAGATGCAAAAAGGTACGCCCTGCGGCGGCGATTGAAACAGAACAGTACTCACCGTCGTCCTCGTCGACGGCGCCGGGGCGCGGCACGAAGTAGGGCTCTGACGGCACAGCGCCCTCCTCGTACCAGTTCTTGGCCGTCTTCTCCACCAGGTCGATCTTGGAGGGTGTTGGGGAAGTTGCACGGCCGCTGGGCGCCGCAGGCGTAGGCGTACCGGTACTTCTTTGCCGACGTGGGCCGGGTGATGCTGCACATGTCCATCCCGCGGCCGTGCTGTCCGCAGCGCCGCCTCCAGCTCGCCGAACGGGCTCCCGTCCAGCGGGATCCTGAACCGGCCCACCTAGCATCGGGGAGGACGTCCTGGCCCGTACGATCGGAGGTTCTGGAGCCGGAGCTTGTCGAGGATGGATGTGTTGGCGTTGTGCTCGCAGCAGTCGGCGACGATGGCCGTGACGCGGCCTTCCTCGTCCGTCTCCTCGTACGCGTTGATGAAGTGGAAGGTGACGTAGGGCGGCACCTCGACGCTGGCCAACCCGCCGCTGGCCTTGCACATGACGTGCATGTAGCTGCCGGACTCCGGAGGTGCCACTGAACTTGTACAGCGGCGTGGGCTCCGCGCGGAGGAGGTTCCTGGCGCAGTACCGGAGCGGTATCTCCGGCACCACCACGTAGTGGTCGGTGATGGGAACGAGTGGCATCAACCCGGGCGCCGGCCCGCCGCGGCAGTCCACCCGGCCGACGAACCGCCTCTCGTTGGTGCCGGCGTCCATCCGCACCACCGAGTAGCCCGGGCGGATGAGGTCCGGGATCAGCGTCCAGAACTCGGTGTCCGTTACGATGGGGTGCGCCGAGTGGATGAGCCCGCCCAGCTTGTCCGTGTACTCGAACTTGCCGAGTGTGTCGAGCGTGTCCGGGTCCACCACGATGGAGCCCTTGATGGTCTCCGTCAGGCACAGCACGCGGCCGTCGCCGAGCCTGACGACGCCCGTGTTGGAGTTGTCGGTGAGCGAGGAGCCCGAGAAGAGGGTGGCGAGCTGACCCACGTTGGCGAGGAAGCCCTCCGCCTTGGGCACCTCCGAGAACTCGCGGTAGCACACCTTGCCGTGCGCGCGCGCCGCCTTGTACGCCTCCGACTCGATCTGCCGGTGCGCGCCCACGGCCTGGCCGTTGCGGAACGAGACGCGGACCAGCGTCGCGTAGCCGTCGAACAGGTGCCGGAAGCCGTAGTCCCCCAGGTTCCACATGCCCGGCCCGTTCCTCAGGTACGTGCCATCCTGCAAATTAATTAACTAACTAATTAATTAATACATTGACTACAATTATAAGC
The DNA here is from genome assembly GCA_018135685.1 of Themeda triandra. NCBI lineage: Eukaryota > Viridiplantae > Streptophyta > Magnoliopsida > Poales > Poaceae > Themeda > Themeda triandra. The sequence goes on along the minus strand of JAENPR010000081.1, from coordinate 749,926 downwards.
CGTTAGATCAATTATTGCCTTGCGCATAAAATCCATATCGGTCGATGTCTAATTTAGCAACAATTAAGTTATCCTCATGATGATGATGAGCTCATCATCCATGAAAAGTTCTTTGGCATGTATAGTTGAACTAGCTAAACAATTAGATCGACGATTAATACAATATACGCACAGCTAGCTTATCATATACTACTAGTGTGAGCGTAAAGACCAGTATATGATCTGCAACTAGCCGTATTATATTGCGCGTACGTACGCACTGGCTGTGGTCACTTTCAGAATAGCACAAGCACATAGAGTCAAATGGAGTCATAGGTGAAAATATAAACAAATTAGGACGAGCAGTGGTCTCATCGCTCGTGCAGTTGTGGTTAGCTAGGGGACAGCAACAAGGTTGTGGCTGCGTGCGGCCGCAGCCTTTTCTCAAAGTATATATATAAATGTTGCAGGGAAGAGCAAACAAATGCAAACTGCAATAATAACAAGACAGCGACTCCATTGTCGCCGCTGCCATGAGTAAAAACAACAGAGAATCTTGGTATATATATGTTTTGTTCCGCGCAAGCATCGTGAGTGCCAAAATGCCATCGCTCTCGCTCTCCTTTTCGATAGGCCTTGTTGAGTAGGGTAAGTCAAGTGTCGTCGCCCTCGGGTTCATCGATATATGATCTCAGCTAAGACGTTTCAAGTGCTTCTCCAACAGCTCATCCAATGAAAACTGCCAGTTTGACCTATATATTACTGTTCCTGCCCTGGTAGGTTATTATTACGTTTCTATAATCGCTGGCTCAAAAAGATGTAAATACATACCCTAAACACTTTGGTTCGTAAATATATGTGCTTTTTACTTTAGCTTCCTGTGCACAAATGTTTGGTGTTTCCTGCACTCTAGCAGCTAATTGGGATGCTTATTCTACGATGAAAATGGTGAGACTAATTCAAAAAACTTTGTTATTATTCACCAAGATCTGGTCTTAAAAGTAGAGCCATTCTGCCATGCCAACTCTCCCTTTCGTATTTTACTGCTAATAAATTGTTTTTTTTCTTTTTTGGTTGATGAGGAAGATATGCTTACCACCTTTGCCTGTATAAATATATTAGAGGTGATCTGAAAAAGTAACAATTTGTAGATACAAAGAACGGAGTTGTCTTTGGACCAAAGTAACAGAAAAGATTCAGATTCTCCCTCTAACAAAAAGCATGGCTAACCTTAGCTTAGAACACTGGCAAAAAAATGTTATAAAATGGGAGAGCAAGGTCACTTCCAAGAATCCTCAAAAGAACTAGTTAGTTTGCACAAAAGTCATGTCGATCAACGTACTCTTTCAGAACAGAAAACAAAAGCCAGAGATGCATGATCAACCACAGCCAAATGAATATATTCTAGCTTCACTTTTTAATTTTGGGTAAACTAGAGAGATTCAAAAATGAAATGTACTCCATATATGCATGTCCAGAAAGCACGTACCCCTAGTGCTAGTTTTCCAATGATAGATTAGATACTCATCTACCCGTTGATGAGAAGGAACACATAGAATTCCAGCACGAAATAACACCCGTGCCAAGTAATACATGCAATGACAGAAATCTCTACTGCCATGCAGCGATAAATTAAAAGACATCCAACACTACGTGAAAACCTACTCGCAGGAGCGCGCCACTTCTGGGCAGGGGCGGCCACATCCAAACCGCCCCTACAGCGGGCCGGGCGCGGAGAGGCTTCATGGGCCAGATCACCAAATTTCGCCTCGGCTACATCGCATCAGAAAGGCTTGCGGATCCAGCCTCGCCCCATTTTCGTTAGTGCTCGAGGGCGGCCGGGTGATCCAAACTCGCCCCTATAGTGGGTTTTCAAAAATTAGTTAAAACGAGGCACCAAATTACCTCAAATGAAAAACTTGAATACAAGATAGTTTTGTCTCATCAAGATACATATTTCATACATAGAAAATTTTTGCATTTGGAAAAGTTTTAGTAAACTCTTCTCACGGGGTTTGAAAATCCAGCATGCGAGACTTGGTCAACCTAGGTCAAACGAGGTACCAAATGACCTCAAATGAAAAACTTTTGAATACAAGATAGTTTTATCTCATCAAGATACATATTTCATGTATAGAACACTTTTGCATTTAGAAAATTTTTAGTAAACTCTTCTTACGGGGTTTGAAAATCCAAGGCGAGACTTGGTCAACTCTAGTCAAACGAGGTACCAAATGACCTCAAATGAAAAACTTTTGAATACAAGATAGTTTTGTCTCATCAAGATACATATTTCATACATGACCATTTTGCATTTGAGGAAGCGTTGGTAAACTCTAAATCCATGGTTCTTGAATCCCACGCAACACTTAATGAAACTTCACGCGGGACGAGTGGATTTAGAACTACACTTTCACAACGCTTCGTCAAATGTAAAAATGACCTTTATATGAACTGTTCGTCTTGACGAGTGGATCAAACTTGATGTTCATGACTTTTCGAGGTGGGCCCGTCTAGGTCGAAACCCGCGTCAGCCGCGAAAACGAAGTTTCAAAGTTTGAGTGGTGAAACCATCTCGAGATGAAAAGGTGACCATTGGAGAAAATATGTATCTTGATGAGTGGATCAAACTTTATGTTCATCACTTTTACATCCGAGGCCATCTAGGGTCCGGTCAACGTGTATTTTCCGAAAACGAAGGTTTGACTTGGTCAACCTAGGTCAAACGAGGTACCAAATGACCTCAAATGAAAAACTTTTGAATACAAGATAGTTTTATCACATCAAGATACATATTTCAGGTATAGAACACTTTTGCATTTGGAAAATTTTTAGTAAACTCTTCTTACGGGGTTTGAAAATCAAGGCGAGACTTGGTCAACTCTAGTCAAACGAGGCACCAAATGACCTCAAATGAAAAACTTTTGAATACAAGATAGTTTTGTCTCGTCAAGATACATATTTCATACATAGAACACTTTTTCATTTGAGGAAGTGTTGGTAAACTCTAGTCATAAATTCTTGAATCCCACACAGACTTAATGAAACTTCATGCGGGACGAGTGGATTTAGAACTACAATTTCGCAACGCTTCGTCGAATGCAAAAATGACCTTTGTATGAATTGTTCGTCTTGACGAGTGGATCAAACTTGATGTTCATGACTTTTCGAGGTGGGCCCGCCTAGGGGTCGAAAACCCGTGTCCTAGCCTCGAAAACCAAGTTTCAAAGTTTGAGTGGTCCAAACAATCCCGAGATGAAAAGGTGACCATTGGAGAAAATATGTATCTTGATGAGTGGATCAAACTTGCCAGTTTGTTCATCACTTTTACATCCGAGGCATCTAGGGTCCGGTCAACGTGTATTTTACGAAAAAACGAGGTTTGACTTGGTCAACCTAGGTCAAACAAGGTACCAAATGACCTCAAATGAAAAACTTTTGAATACAAGATAGTTTTTGTCATCAAGATACATATTTCATACATAGAACACTTTTGCATTTGGAAAACTTTAGTAAACTCTTGTCACAGATTTTGAAAATCCAAGCGAGACTTGGTCAACCTAGGTCAAACAAGGTACCAAATGACCTCAAATGAAAAACTTTTGAATACAAGATAGTTTTGTCTCATCAAGATACATATTTCATAGATAGAACACTTTTGCATTTGAGAAAGTGTTGGTAAACTCTAGTCACAAATTCTTGAATCCACCGAGACTTAATGGAACTTCATGCGGACGAGTGGATTTAGAAGAACTACACTTTCGCAACGCTTCGTCGAATGCAAAGATGACCTTGTATGAATTGTTCGTCTTGGCGAGTGGATCAAACTTGATGTTCATGACTTTTCGAGGTGGGCCCGCCTAGGGTGTCGAAAACCCGTTTAGCCGTGAAAACCTGAAGTTTCAAAGTTTGAGTGGTCCAAACAATCTCATATGAAAAGGTGACCATTGGAGAAAATATGTATCTTGATGAGTTGATCAAACTCAGCTGTTCATCACTTTTGCACACCGAGGCCATCTAGGGTTCGATTAAAGTTTAATTCTAATTTTCAAATTTTATAATTTATTTTAAAAAATGTTTTTGTTTTTAAAATGATATATTGTATTTATATATAGAAATTAGTTATTAAATATAAGGAATATTTTAAAATAGTTATATACATATATTTTGAATTTTAAATATATATAAAATCTATTTTTATAAAACAATAATTGATACTATATAATATTTCGTAAAGTTTACTATACGATAAAAAGAAAAACTTTATAGTTAGTTGGGCCGGCCTGCTAGGCCCGGTGAACCGTGACCGTCCATTTTAATGGACGGCTCACATCTCCCGAAGCTGGTATATAATGGATACGGTTGGATACCCTAACCCTAATCCCCATTCCTCTCTCTCGGTCACCTGCGCCGCCTGCGCCGCCGCTCCATCGCTCCGCCCACTCGTGCTCCTGGGTAGCACCCCCACCGGGCCGCCCACCCTCGGCGGCGCGGCGCGTCGCCACCCGCCCCTCTCCACCTCGGCGGAGGCGGGCGGCGCGGCCCGCCCATCTCCCACCCGCGGCGGCGTAGCCCCTTCTCCTCGCGCCAAGCGGCCTACCCCGCATACCGGCGAGGCGCATGGTGGCGGCGACGCTCCCCACCACCCCGAGCGGCCCCTTTTCATCCCGGTGGGCCACCGGCGCGCGTGCGAGGAGCACGTTTGGGAGGCGTCGGAGACGCTCGGTAGACGGGGACAGCAACAGCGTCCTGCGTTGGTGTTCTCCCGTCGCGGTTCGGCCCTCCCCACCATCGACAGCTACGCCACTGCGACTACCTCCGACCGGCGGCGCGAGTTCCCCGTCGGATCCAGCGGGCGGATGGACCTCGCGCAGGCCGCAGAGGCTCACGGCGGTGTACTGGGGCTGCATCCCCACCGGTGGCATCCTGCGCTGGTGTTCAGATGTGCGTGACTTCGAGCGACGAGGAATCTTGCGCTGGCGGCTAGATCCACGGCAGCATCCTGCGTTGGTGTTCTCTCTTTTTCTCCCTTCCGGTGAGCAGCATCTCTCTCCATTGTCTGTGTTTGTATACGGTTAGATACTATTGAAAGTCCATCATTTGGCAGGTAATACTCGATGTATATCCATGTCGTAGATGTCAAACAATGAACCAGCGCCTACTATCAGGTATTCACCACTTCCTCTGTGCTGGACTTGCTGTGGTCAATTGCAATGTATTACTTCAAAATTTAATTGTGTCCAACCTTAGTTATTCCAGTTTGCTCATCCTTAAGCTGCTGCATTTTCAGAGTATATATTTTTCGTTCACTGCATTTGAAATAAGCAGACTCTATTTGTAAACAAAGGTCCAAGATTATGTGTCATGTAGGTACTTTGCTTTTCTAGATATCTCTCTTTCTGTTCATCGTTCTTACTAATTTGCCAATTTTTGCCTGCACAGAAGGTGAAAGGGGAAGCATTATGTTTACTTGTATTTGCTTGAGCTCCAACTGATAGCCTCATATTTCTCCAGGTGATGATGCCATCTCCCTACAACGCTCACTTAAATTTGTTACTAACTAATTGGTCTATGGAAAATTTGTTACCGGCTTGTGCCAACAGTGATGGCCATTGAGTAGTGATGGTATGACCTTTTTCCTAGGAAATCTGAGCACAAGTTACTAATAAATTCTATTCTTTTTTATGCAGAGGGCAACTGGAGATGAATCCTCTCTCATGCTTCAGCATACTTTGTGAGTAATTTTGGCACCAGGGAATTTAGCTTGTGTCGCTTGTTACTGCCTATGCTCTGCTAGAATGAAAGGCCGTTTAGGAAGGTGTACCTTCATGTTGCGTGCTCTGATGCGTTACTTAGGAAGAAAGTAGCTTCATACTGCCAGATGTACATCTTAGCTAGCAACTTAGGTTCTCAGCAACTTTGTGTTTTATTCAAGGCAGTTGATTCATGTATGACTTCGTTGGCACATGTTGCCAGATGTAATGGTTCATTGATCTAATGTGGCAGTGAGTGGTTTGAATTTGAATTCTATATTATATGCTTGTGGTCAGATTTAGATTTGGATTTTTATTTTTTTACTGAAAATTCAGCATAGGGGCGGCTCTTGATTGAGCCGCCCTTACTACACGACCACCGTAGGGGCGGCCCCGGTGATCCGGCCGCCCTTGCGTAAGCCTTCCACTGCAAGGGCGGGCCGGATCACCCGGCCCAGCCTACGTGGTCGTGTAGTAGGCGGCGGTGTTGAGCCGCCCCTACGAAAGCCCCCACCGTAGCGCGGGGGCGTAGGGCGGCATATCAGCCGCCCCTACAGTGCTACAGTAACCGCCCCTATAGAGCCTTTGTGCGTAGTGCAAATGATTGTTAATGTGTCACACAATATCATTTTTTCTTTGTTTAACCATCCACATATGGACAGCCTTAGACAATTTACAGCATGCGTCCGGGACACTTTCACATATTAGCTTCAAAATGAACTGAATAAGAGCATCTCCGGTAGATCCCCATTGCACCTCCCCAATATAGTTATATTGGTGGACTACTTTTTTTGATCTATTAGAAGAGGTGCGGCGAGCAGATCACCAATATCTCACTCCAATACTTAATGTGACATGTGAAGCCCACATGTAAGTGTTCCAATGAAATATCCCCTCCTCTCACCCCCACCCGCACAGATGGACGTGCTTCACTTCTCCTCCACGACGACACACGACTCTCTCTTCCCTGTCGCCCCTCTCTTCCCTGTCGTGCCCAAATCACCCCAGCACTGCGCCCAGCTCGCCCGCTCCAACCCCAACCCCAGCCCCTAGTCCCCAGCCACTGCGCCTAGCTGCGGTCGCGCCAATCCGGCCGCCCCCACCCTAGCCCCGACCACCGCGCAGCCCAGATCTGGTTCCATCAACGCCGGTGAAAGTCCCTAGTTTGGTTTTGGCTAATTGATGAAACCTAGGACTAACCTTGTTTATCTAAAGTGGTTGATTTAGAGAAAGGTTGTCCACATGATGAGCATATTGAATATGAAGCATGACACGTGTCATGTGATCAAAGAAGAAGATCAAGACGATGCTTGGCTCCATGGACCGGTGTTGAAGGTGAAGGGCTAGTCGAGGCTTCGGAGTGAAGGACCATGCGATGGTGAAGCTCGGGCAAGACTAGGCGCCGATGGACCGATGCACGGTGAAGGGCAAGTGAAGTCAAGATCGATGGATCGAGACGGTCACATGATGGTGTGAAGTGTTCATATCATTTGGAGGAACAAAATGGGCTCAAGGCAAAGGTATAACCGTTAGGGCCATTTTGTTTTGCACTCAAGACACCATAGAGGGTGTGAGTGGTTTAGGATCGATAGCCGCACTATTAAGAGGGGAAGTCTTATCGGCTATTCGACGCACGGGTGCCACTAGGTGAATTCCTGAAGTGCATTGCATGTAGGGCCTAGTGAGCTAACCTAACCTTTGGGAAATGATTGTGAAAAGCTAACACACAAGCACATAGAGATGTACACTTGGTTGTGTTGGCACATTCTCAAAGGTGGCGTTTGGGTGCGCTGTGGTTTGTAGGGTAGAGATGGGTTTGGGTCCCTCTCTTCCTCCCACCGAGCCTGTGAGGCGGGATTCAACGCTTTAGGGAAAAATGGATGCATATTTTCTATTGCGCCGGATGCAAAATTTGGTTGAAATCATGCTATCTCCGTTGTTCAAGTTGGTATACTTGTTGGATAGCATGACGGAGAAGTTGGCGTCACGACGGGCTGAAAAAAAGCAGTTTTGTAGCGCCGGACGCGCCTGAGGGCTTTAGCGCCGCCGACGCGTCCGGCGCGTGTTAGCTTGGCTCGTGGTTGGTGGCTCGTTCTTGGCCGAGCCGGACGCGACGGACGCGGCGGCGGACGCGGCGTGTTCAACTTGCGCGTCCGGCGCATGCTTTGATCTTGGCGTGGTCTTGGCCGGGCGAGCGAAGCGGCGGACGCCGACGCCGGCCGCGTCCGCGGCCGGCGGACGCGGACTAGAAACTTTGAGTTTCGGCCGGCTCTCGGCTCCGGGCGACGCGGGCGGACGCGATTGGCGAGCGCCCGGACGCCGACGTGGCGGCACGAGGTTGGCCGTGGCGCCAACGGTCGTCGGGCGCGTGCGCTGGAAGAAGCGCCGGACGCGTCCGGCGGCTTGCGCGGACGCGTCCGGCCGGTGAAAATCGCCCCAGGGGGCAACGGCTAGTTTGAAGAGTTTGGGCTATAAATAGATGGGTGGCCGGGCTTGGCTCCTCTCTGGCTCTCCCAACTCATTCATTCATCCTTTGAGCTGAAGAAACACTCTCCCTCTCATCTCTTGCTTGATTGTGAATCCAAAGTGAGATTGAGAGATCACCTAGTGCATTGCATTGCTTGAGGGCATCTAGTGGCACTTGTGGGTGGTTTAGCCGGTGGATTTCTTGTTACTCTTGGAGAGTACCGCTCCTAGCCGGCTTGGAGATTGTTGGAGGCGTTGGCAAGAGAAGGTGATTGTTCTTGGCCACCTCCGGTTGCTTGTGAGAGGTTTAAGCTCACCTCGTGGGGATCACGAAGAGCATCCTAGTGGATTGCGCGTGTCGTTGAGTACCTCGCTTGAGAGTGGTGTCTTGCGGTGCCTTGCGGGGCGAGCCTTGAGGGGCTAGTGACTTGAGGGTCACACCGAGGAACCATCTAGGTGTTGGTCGACACAACGGGTGACGTAGCTTGGCGGTGCCCAAGTGAACATCCGGGGATAAATCATTGTGTTCATCTTGTCTCCCGGTGATTGGTCATCATCCTTTGTGTGTTGCCGATTGTGATTGATTGTTCATCTTATTGGTGATTGTCAACCTCGACTCTACGCGTTGGTATAACACGCTCCTACCCTCTCTTGTATTACTTTGATTACTTTCTTGCAAAGTAGAATTGCTTGCGTGGTCGGCCGGGAACCACAACTTGTGTAGACTAAATCCCGTGGGTAGAATTGCTTGTGTGGTTGGTCGGGAACCACTCCTTGTGTAGATTAAATCCCGTGGGTAGAACTCTTGATCACTAGTGGTAGCTATTGTTTGTGCTAGTGATCACCTACTAGAATTGTTTGGATAGGAGGCTTGCAACATCTAGTAGGCTAAGCAAAACTTGCTTTCCGCCGTTTGTGTATCTAACGAAGTTTGCTTAGTGAGTTTGTAGAAATTTTTATAGGCTATTCACCCCCCCTCTAGCCATCTAGGACCTTACAAGTGGTATCGGAGCCGAGGTCACCATTTTTGTGCAAGGCTTAACATCCTACGGTGTTAAGATGGCTCAAATTGTGTTCAACCATGTTGGGGGCAAACCGCCTATGTTTGATGGAGTTAGTTCTTTTGACCATTGGAAGAGAAAGATGATCATGTATCTCGGTTCAATTCAAGAGAGAGTCTTGCAAGTTACTTTGCATGACTATGCTATTCTTGATAATGATCATCTCACCGATGAAGATAGAGCCAACACAACATGCAATAGAATGGCTCTCAACACCTTATACAATGGCATTGATACAAAGGTGTTTGAGGGGATCAGAGACTTGGAGCGTGCAAGTGAAGTGTGGACAAGGTTGGGTGAGACCTATGAAGGCACCAAGGTTGTGAAGAGTGCAAAGCTATATGGACTCAAGAGTGAGTTTGAGAACTTCAAGAAGAAAGAGGATGAAACAATCATTGAAATGTTTCATCGTTTGCAAGTGATTGTGAATGATCTCAAGAGTTTGGGGCACAAGACAAAAGATGAAGATTTTTGTCACAAGTTCTTAATATGCTTGCCAAAGAGCTTCAAGATGTTGAAGCTAATGCTACAAAGAGATGGGCTTGAAGATAAGAAGCCAAATGATTTGCTTGGTGAAGTCTTGACATATGACAAATTTGATCAAGATGATGAGAAGGTGGAAGAGGAGAAGAAGAAGAAGACCGTGGCATTCCAAGCCACATCCTCCAAGGGCAAAGCACCAATCTTTGAAGAAGAAGAAAACAATGAGGAAGATTGTGACTTTGAGATTGATGATGAGGCACTTGCTCTTGTAGTGAAGAAGATGGGACACATGTTCATCAAGAGAAGAGGCTTCAAGAGGAACAACTTCAAGAAGCAAGAGCAACCAAGAAAGTGCTTCAATTGTGATAGCACCGAGCATCTACAAGCCGAATGCCCATATGAGAAGAAGAAGAACTACAACAAGGGCAAGTTTGAGAAGAAGAAGCATGAAGCCAAGATGACACTCAAGAAGGGCAAGAATGGTGCATTTGTGGTCACTTGGGAGAGTGACAATGATGATGAAGATGAAGATACAAGCAACAAGGCTATGGCTTCCATCGCCATCAACAAGAAGCCTTCATTATTTTCTACATCACCATCATGCTTCATGGCCAAGGAAACAAAGGTACAATATGATGATAGTGATGATGATAGTGAGATGGAATATGCTCACGATGTTGATAATGTTGATGATGATGATGAACCGACTAAGGATCAATTATATGACTTGATGCAAGAAACTAGAGATATAGCTATTGCCAAGGAGAAGGAGTGCAAGAAGCTTTCAATGAAAGTAGAAATACTTGAGAAAGCCCTAGGTGAGCTTATGACCACTCATGAGTGTCTAGTGGTAGACCATGAGAAACTTGGTGATGCTCATTCTAAGCTTGAAAAGGCTCACTCACTTCTACTTGAGCAACAAGCAAAGAAAGTGGTGGTTGCATAATGTGATATAGGCCTTACTTGGGACATCATTGATGAGTCATTTTATCAACCTATCATCATGACAAATGCTAACCCTTCTTGTAGCACATCATCCACGACCACCACCGACTCTATCTCCACTACTAGTGATGGCTTCACTTGTGATGCTACACTAATGGTAGAGAATGAGACCCTCAAGAAGGAGGTGGATGAGCTCACTCATGCCTTAGGCAAAGCCTATGGTGGTGAGGCCCGCTTGCTAAAGTGCTTGGGTAGCCAAAAGTTCTCTCTTAACAAAGAGGGATTGGGCTATAACCCCAAGAAGGGCAAGTCGGCCTTTGCAACTCCAAAGCCTAGCTTTGTGAAGAGCAATGGTCGGTTTTGCTATAGATGCAAGCAAGTTGGGCACCTAGAGCAAAAGGCAACAAGAAGCAACAAAACAAGAAACTTGACAATGCTATACCTTTTGATTCTTGTTATATGCTTACCAAGGGTGTGAAAGGTGTGCAAGCTAAGTTTGTTGGTACACCCATTGTTGGCCCAAAGAAGAAGGCAATTTGGGTACCAAAGAGCTTAGTCACTAACCTACAAGGACCCAAGCAAAAATGGGTACCTAAGCTTCATTGATTTGCTTGTAGGTGAATTATAAAGCCGGAGGAAGGCATTGGATTATTGATAGTGGGTGTTCTCAACACATGACCGGCACATCAAGAATGTTTGATTCAATTGAGAAGAATGATAGTGGCATTGAGTCAATTACTTTTGGCAATAACAAGAAAGGCAAGGTTGTTGGTTTGGGCAAGATTGCAATATCAAATGACATGAGTATCTCCAATGTGATGCTAGTTGAAAGCTTGGATTTCAATCTTCTCTCCGTGGCACAAATTTGTGATCGAGGCTACAAGTGCATTTTTGGGGCAAATGATGTTGAGGTAGTTTCTCTTGATGGCTCCAACTTGGTGTTCAAAGGCTTTAGATATGAGAATCTCTATCTTGTTGATTTCAACACTAGTGAAGCTTCTTTGACAACATGTCGATATCAAAATCAAGTTTGGGTTGGCTTTGGCATAGAAGGCTTGGGCATGTTGGCATAAAACAATTGAAGAAGCTCACACAACACAATCTTGTTGAAGGCTTGAAAGATGTTGTATTTGAGAAGGACAAGTTGTGTAGTGCATGTCAAGCCGGAAGCAAGTTGGTAGCTCACATCCAAAGAAGAGTATAATGAGCACATGCAAGGCATTTGAATTGTTGCACATGGATCTATTTGGCCCAACTACATACACAAGCATTGGTGGCAACAAGTATGGATTTGTCATAGTGGATGACTTCACAAGATTCTCATGGGTATTCTTTCTTAGTGACAAGAGTGAAGTATATGACACCTTCAAAACCTTTCTCACTAGAGTTCACAATGAGTTTGACATGAGAATCAAGAAAGTGAGAAGTGACAATGGGAGTGAATTCAAGAATACAAGAATGGAAGAATTGTGTGATCACTATGGCATTGGTCATCAATTCTCGGCCAAGTACACTCCACAATCAAATGGCCTAGTTGAGAGGAAAATATAACATTGCTTGATATGGCTAGATCAATGCTTCATGAGTACAATGTTAGTCAATCATTTTGGGATGAAGCAATCAACACGGCATGCTACTACATCAATAGGCTCTATTGTCACACTTTACTAGAGAAGACCCCATATGAGTTACTTCATGGAAGGAAGCCCAACATTGGCTATTTTAGAGTGTTTGGTTGCAAATGCTACATCTTGAGAAAGGGCACTAGATTGGGAAAGTTTGAAAAGAGATGTGATGAAGGGTTCCTACTCGGTTATTCAACTACAAGCAAGACTTATAGAGTTTGGAACAACTCAAGTGGCATTAGAGAGGAAGTCCATGATGTGCAATTTGATGAAACCAATGGGTCACAAGATGAAGATGAGAATCTAGAAGATGTTGGTGGAACTCAATTGGTTGAAGCTATGAAGAACATGGACATTGGGGACATTAGAGCAAAGCAAGTGGTTGATGTGCAAGATGATAAAGATGAAGTGCTCAATTCTCCATTGAGGCAAGCTAGCAATGCTCAAGTGCAAGATCATGGTGCTAGTTCATCAAATGAAGACAAGTCAAGTGATCAACCAAGCTCAAGCAATCAAGTGCAAGTGCTACAACTACAACATGTTGCAAGAGATCACCCAATTGATAGTGTCATTGGTGATATTAGAAGTGGTGTGCAAACAAGATCAAGAGTGGCTATGATTTGTGAGTATGCATCTTTTATGTCTACCAAAGAGCCAAAGAAAGTTGAGGAAGCCTTGGATGATGCCGATTGGATCATGGCAATGCAAGAAGAGCTCAACAACTTCATAAGAAATGATGTGTGGGAGTTAGTTGAGAGGCCGGAGGATCACAATGTCATTGGAACCAAATGGGTTTTCAAGAACAAGCAAGATCAAGATGGTGTTGTGATTAGAAACAAAGCAAGACTAGTTGCACAAGGCTATACTCAAGTTGAAGGTCTTGATTATGATGAAACATATGCTCCGTGGCAAGATTGGAGGCAATAAGGATACTATTGGCTTATGCATGTGCCCACAATATCAAGTTATATCAAATGGATGTCAAGAGTGCATTTCTCAATGGGATCATCAATGAGCTAGTATATGTTGAGCAACCTCCCGGTTTTGAAGATGAGAAGAAGCCCAACCATGTGTACAAATTGAAGAAAGCTTTGTATGGCTTGAAGCAAGCACCTAGAGCATGGTATGAGAGATTGAAGACTTTTCTTCACTCCAAAGGGTTCATTATGGGCAAGGTTGATACTACTCTATTCACCAAGAAGATTGGTAATGATCTCTTCATTGTGCAAATCTATGTTGATGATATCATCTTTGGATCAACCAATCAAGCATATTGTGAAGAATTTGGTGAAATGATGGCAAAAGAGTTTGAGATGTCCATGATTGGTGAACTTAGCTATTTCCTTGGTCTTCAAGTCAAGCAATTGAAGAATGGGACATTTGTGAGTCAAGGGAAATACATAAGGGACATGTTGAAGAAGTTTGGGATGCAAGATGCAAAGCCAATCTCAACTCCAATGGGCACCAATGGGAATCTTGATAGTGATCATGATGGCAATATGGTGAATCAAAAGGATTATCGGTCATTGATTGGAAGCCTACTCTATGTCACCGCATCAAGGCCGGATGTCATGTTTAGTGTTTGCATGTGTGCTAGATATCAAGCCTCACCTAGAGAGAGTCATCTCACGGCCGCAAAGAGAATATTGAGGTACTTGAAGCAAACAAGAGATGTTGGATTGTGGTATCCCAAGGGGTCAAAGTTTGAATTGATTGGATATTCGGACTCCGACTATGGTGGTTGCAAGATCAATAGAAAGAGCACAAGTGGTACATGTCAACTTCTTGGAAGATCACTTGTGTCATGGTCCTCAAAGAAACAAAATAGTGTGGCAATCTCTACCGCCGAAGCCGAATATGTTAGTGCGGGGAGTTGTTGTGCACAATTGCTTTGGATGAAGTCAACTTTGAAGGATTATGGCATCAACTTCAAGAATGTGCCATTGTTTTGTGATAATGAAAGTGCAATCAAGATGACACAAAACCCGGTTCAACATGGAAGAACAAAGCACATTGACATAAGGCATCACTTCATAAGAGATCATCAACAAAAGGGTGACATTTCCATTGAAAGTGTGGGCACCGATGATCAACTTGCCGACATCCTCACCAAGCCACTTGATGAAAGAAGGTTTTGCAAGCTAAGGAATGAATTGAACATTCTTGACTTCTCAAACATGTGTTGAATGCACCCCACCACTACTTGACATGCCTCTCCTTCGACAAAGCAAGGTACAATTGGTTGACATGTCACTCATTCTTTAGGATTATACTTATGGTAGCACATGTAGACATACAAGGTGCATTTGGAGCATTCATGATAAATCAAATGTGTTTGATGTATATATGTTTACCACTATTGCTTCTATGCTTTGTTTAATCTAGTGGTAACATATGACATGTTTGTGGGCTTGCAATCCTAGTGTTGAATCTAGAATATTTGCTACAAGTGTTTAATTCAACATAGGCAAGATAACCCTTGTCATGAGGTGTGAAGAAGCTTGTCTTTGGTTCAAACCGAATTAAATGTCTTTGGCAAGTGGTCTAGATTGAACCAAATTTGACTAAAGTTTTGCTTACTCCATCAAAGTTCTTTTCTCTCCACAATTTGATCCCATTTTTGGGCAATTGTTGACAAAGGGGGAGAGAAAAAGATGATTGAACATGATAAAGGGGTAAATAAAATTTTGATGCACACAAGTAGGGGGAGCAAGCTCATGAACAAAGTTGTTGCATTTGTTTGTGCATTCTCATATGACTTGCTCATGGTACCTAGTTTCAAAGTTTTATACAAGTGGTGTCTTCTTACTTGTGTGGTGCAATGCTAGTATAGGACTTGTATGATGAAATGATCTACTAGCATGCATAGGTTGTAACTAGACTCCCCTTGCCTTACAAGTAGTTCAAGAACTTTGCTTATAATGTTGATCTCACGGGGTTCTTGAGTTTTTTATGGATGTCTAGTTATTATATGGTGCTAAGGATGGTGTAAAAGGCAACTCCGATTGGTATCACGCTTCAAAGGTCCATTTCTTACACCTTAGCATCATTTTGGTAGAATTACTCTCCCCACACTTCTATCCATGCATATGTGCAAAGCTTCAAATCCAAACTCTATGCACATATGTAGGGGAGCAATACTACCAAAACCGAACTTGCTATAGTTGTCCAAATTCCTCTTGTGAGCTTATTGATTGGACAAGTATGACAAGTTCAAAATCTTTATTATAAAATCATCTTTGTTGAGGTTGTCATCAATTACCAAAAAGGGGAGATTGAAAGTCCCTAGTTTGGTTTTGGCTAATTGATGAAACCTAGGACTAACCTTGTTTATCTAAAGTGGTTGATTTAGAGAAAGGTTGTCCACATGATGAGCATATTGAATATGAAGCATGACACGTGTCATGTGATCAAAGAAGAAGATCAAGACGATGCTTGGCTCCATGGACCGGTGTTGAAGGTGAAGGGCTAGTCGAGGCTTCGGAGTGAAGGACCATGCGATGGTGAAGCTCGGGCAAGACTAGGCGCCGATGGACCGATGCACGGTGAAGGGCAAGTGAAGTCAAGATCGATGGATCGAGACGGTCACATGATGGTGTGAAGTGTTCATATCATTTGGAGGAACAAAATGGGCTCAAGGCAAAGGTATAACCATTAGGGCCATTTTGTTTTGCACTCAAGACACCATAGAGGGTGTGAGTGGTTTAGGATCGATAGCCGCACTATTAAGAGGGGAAGTCTTATCGGCTATTCGACGCACGGGTGCCACTAGGTGAATTCATGAAGTGCATTGCATGTAGGGCCTAGTGAGCTAACCTAACCTTTGGGAAATGATTGTGAAAAGCTAACACACAAGCACATGGAGATGTACACTTGGTTGTGTTGGCACATTCTCAAAGGTGGCGTTTGGGTGCGCCGTGGTTTGCGGGGTAGAGATGGGTTTGGGTCCCTCTCTTCCTCCCACCGAGCCTGTGAGCGGGATTCGCGCTTTCGGGAAAAATGGATGCATATTTTCTATTGCGCCGGATGCAAAATTTGGTTGAAATCATGCTATCTCCGTTGTTCAAGTTGGTATACTTGTTGGATAGCATGACGGAGAAGTTGGCGTCACGACGGGCTGAAAAAAAACGAAGTTTTTGTAGCGCCGGACGCGGGGCTTTAGCGCCGGACGCGTCCGGCGTGTTAGCTTGGCTCGGGTTGGTGGCTCGCGTTGCCGAGCGCGGACGCGCGACGGACGCGGCGTCGGACGCGCGTGTTCACCGTGCGGCGTCCGGCGCATCGAGTCTTGGCGTGGTGGCTTGGGGCGAAGCCGGTAGCGGCGGACGCCGGGCCGTGCGTCCGGCGGCCGGCGGACGCGACCGTAAACTTTGAGTTTCGGCCGGTCGTCGGACGCGGGTGCGGACGCTTGCGTTAGCGCGCCGGACGCCGACGTGGCGGCACGCGGTTGGCCGTGGCGCCAACGGTCGTCGGGCGCGTCGTGCGCTGAAGCGCCGGACGCGTCCGGCGGCTGCGGCGGGACGCGTCCGGCCCGCAGTGAAAATCGCCCCTCCGAGGGGGCAACGGCTAGTTTGAAGAGTTTGGGCTATAAATAGATGGGTGGCCGGGCTTGGCTCCCTCTCTTGGCTCTCCCAACTCATTCATTCATCCTTTGAGCTGAAGAAACACTCTCCCTCTCATCTCTCTTGCTTGATTGTGAATCCAAAGTGAGATTGAGAGATCACCTAGTGCATTGCATTGCTTGAGGGCATCTAGTGGCACTTGTGGGTGGTTTCGCCGGTGGATTTCTTGTTACTCTTGGAGAGTACCGCTCCTAGCCGGCTTGGAGATTGTTGGAGGCGTTGGCAAGAGAAGGTGATTGTTCTTGGCCACCTCCGGTTGCTTGTGAGAGGTTTAAGCTCACCTCGTGGGGATCACGAAGAGCATCCTAGTGGATTGCGCGTGTCGTTGAGTACCTCGCTTGAGAGTGGTGTCTTGCGGTGCCTTGCGGGGCGAGCCTTGAGGGGCTAGTGACTTGAGGGTCACACCGAGGAACCATCTAGGTGTTGGTCGACACAACGGGTGACGTAGCTTGGCGGTGCCCAAGTGAACATCCGGGGATAAATCATTGTGTTCATCTTGTCTCCCGGTGATTGGTCATCATCCTTTGTGTGTTGCCGATTGTGATTGATTGTTCATCTTATTGGTGATTGTCAACCTCGACTCTACGCGTTGGTATAACACGCTCCTACCCTCTCTTGTATTACTTTGATTACTTTCTTGCAAAGTAGAATTGCTTGCGTGGTCGGTCGGGAACCACAACTTGTGTAGACTAAATCCCGTGGGTAGAATTGCTTGTGTGGTCGGTCGGGAACCACTCCTTGTGTAGATTAAATCCCGTGGGTAGAACTCTTGATCACTAGTGGTAGCTATTGTTTGTGCTAGTGATCACCTACTAGAATTGTTTGGATAGGAGGCTTGCAACATCTAGTAGGCTAAGCAAAACTTGCTTTCCGCCGTTTGTGTATCTAACGAAGTTTGCTTAGTGAGTTTGTAGAAATTTTTATAGGCTATTCACCCCCCTCTAGCCATCTAGGACCTTACAGCCGGCGGCCACGTCCACCGGCAGCAGGGGCACTTGCACCGGCGGCGAGCACCTCCACTGACGACGAGCACCTGTACTGGCGGCGAGCACCTCCACCAACGATGAGCACCTGCACAGGCAGCAGGCACTTCCACCGACGAAGAGCACCTCCACTGCGCTCAAGTGGCAGCGGGGGCATGACGCGTACGCTGGAGGAGCCTTCTTCCCCGAGTACGGCGCGAGCTGGAGGCTGTTCCATGTTGACGCGGGAATGAAGCCACGACAGTTGAGGATGCAGATGAGGTACTGGGGGAGTTGCATCTCCCCCTCTATTTGATGTGAGTAGGGCTGATTATTGGTGGCCATCAATAAATGGGAGTGGGATTAGGGATGTGCTGGAGGAGTGATTTTGAGCCAACTCCCCCAATATGATGGTTGGATTGGGGAAAGGGGAGCTGTTGAAGATGCTCTACGGACAAGTAGCTCACCACATTTAACAAATGAAAGCTTAGTCTAGCGTGAGAAACTCATACTGTATGATGTTGTTTTCAGCTGCCACCAAGACAATATACTATGATTTCCCTAAGACGTACGATTGTTCTTTTTTCTTACGATTTTGTTCCTAGAATGAGAGATTATATAATCAAATCGTTGGGAAACTCATGTTTTCCTAGGAGTTTTTTTTCCTTCTAAATATATATAGTCCCACTCCCACCTAGATACCAGACTCATCGGATGGAAGGATGACTAAAACCGGAGTTGTATCTCAAAGAGTTACACTTACACATCTTTGTAGTTTGACAACCTTTTTCATTTCTCCAAGGAAATTAAATTGTGATTGAATTTCTCACATTGGAAAGTTTTTTTTTTTCTTCAAATAGTTTCGATGGAGAAACTGCCAACACAAAATTGTAGGTCTCGAATCCTGATGATATCTACAACTTTATAGTTGATATCTTTTTTGTTTGAAATCATTTAGGGTCTTTAATACACATAAACTGAATACTAGAGGAGTTTATTCCCCATATGGAGAAAAATGACTTATATGGTGAAATGGTTCGAGGAATTTAGCCCCGTGGTCGATTATTGTTTCGTGTGATTTGTGAGTTGGGACAGTGTTCGTGTGTGCCTCTTGCTGATGGAGTTTTCCTTTTCCCTCCCAGCCAATTCTACAAGTATGACAGAACAATGCAATGCAATGCAATATTGAAGCACTTAATCGTTTTGTGGCGAAATGAATCCATTTAATTTATGCATAATATATGGCAAAAGAAGGAATAGATTTCCAATCACTTAATAAATACTAGCAGCCGCATGGAATGGAGGAGACTTTGCATCAGCGGATACGTATATATCTGCAGCATGCATCTCAGTCGTGCACAGCAGCACAAGCAGGCCAAAGGATCGGAACGAATCTTGGCCACTGTACGTTTGTTGCGTGCGGCGCGGCGTGCCAGCCACCATCAATGCATGGCGCACTGCTTCAGTCTGTCAGACGGCGGCGACCGCGAGCGACCTCTCCGACAGGACAGGACAGGATAGCCGCCTGCTGCTATGCTATAGCACGTACTGTTTTGTGTTTGACAGTCCAAGAAACACTCCACTTCATGTACTAGCTTCTTTGAGAGATTAGATTAGAGGGATCCAAAATTCCACTCTATCCGTCGATAATTCTAGCACAAAATACAAGATAATTATATATGTATGTACGAGAAATAACTAAATACTCCTAAGTAACACGTGTGCGCCCAGCACATTTTAATTTTGTACATGCACAGTGCAATGACGACAGATATCTCCACTGCCGTGCAATGCACTTGTTACTGTGCTTTATTGTCTTATTACATGTCAGAAAATGTCAATATTTTTGTTTAACCATACACACATAGTATACGTTTGAATGCGATTAAAAGTTTTCTTTTTTGCATGAAAAAACAAAATAAAATGTCTAACCTGAGATGTTGTGAGTTGTGACTGTGTTTTATATAATTAGGTTATTCGGATTTTGTGTGAAGCTGATGCCATTCTGGTGACCACTGAAATTTTTCCCAAATCTAGGCTACAATGACTCATTGTGTTATTGTCAATGGTTTTTGTTTCTTTCTTCACGATATGTCAGCATTATGTTGTTGTGTTATTACCAGCGAACAATCCACGACAGTTTTTGTCGTGGAAGGAATTCAGTTTTTGCATCAAATTGCCCTCACCATCGTACGTCATATGGCTTGGAACATGCACATATATGATGAGGACAATCAAAAGATCACAAATGGAATATGAAACGAATAAAGTAGTAGAGGGGGGGGGGGGGCGCAAAATTGGAGAAACAAAGGAGTTCGGGCTCCCTTGCCTTGTCTGGCCTTCCACAAGTGTTTGTCACTCTCGAAACAGGAACAACAAATGATTAAATTGGTCATATTATGTGAATAGCTCGTCTACAACTACCATATATGTACTCCCTTTCAATAATATAATTCTCACCAAGTTTTAGCGAGAAGAATATTATATAAATATAATATCTACTTAATTCATTCCAATTTATAAGATGTTTGACTTTTTCAAACGCAAGTTTGACTACTCGTATTATTCAAAAAAATTGTATAAAAATAGTCAAATTCAAGTCTTTATTAAAGAATTTTTATTAATAAAGGAAGCCATATCAAAAAAATTTGACATTTTGAACAATCTTTTGAATAAGACTAATGGTCAAAGTTAGTATTAAAAAAGTCAAACATATTATAAATTGAAATGGAGAGAGTACAAGTTAAAAAAAACGCTCTATTATCAAAACATATTCCATACATAATTTAGTTAAATCAATATAATTTGATAGTCTACATGTATTTTTTAGGTTTTTTTAGAAGTTGGGTAAATATATTAAAGAATTTTTACTTATAAAACAAGTCATGCATGGTGAATAGATGGACGGGAGTAATTAGCTCTAAGCACCTAAATTTGTTGATTCCATGCATGTAACTGAAACAGATGTGCCTACGAGGCATGATCAAAACAGGACATACTTTGGCACTACGTGCAATGTTACTCATCTTTGACCAACTTATACGCAGGTTTGAATTGGTTGATAGCCAGTGACGGAGCTAAGAATTTTGTATAAGGGAGGCCATATTATCAAAACACATATAATAATATAATATGAATCTTAAAATATATGGGGATTAACCATATATTACATACTCCTATATCACTAAAATCATCACTAGTTATGCATGCAACAAGTCTATAATGTAAAAAGCTGAAAAAAATAATAGTACATATAAAATTTTTTCGCTAATGATGAGTTGATTGCTTTGGAGCTTCCATTTATTCCATGTCCTCTTGTTGAGCAGCAACTCTAGCAAGCCAAGATGGTCAGGCTCAATCGTTAATTTCTCTAGTTTCTAATAACTAACACGATTGACCCTATCATTATCCTATTGCTGGATTTGCTTCAAATAAAATAATCAATCAACTACTGAAGTGAAATGTAAATGAACATATCTGATGATCAACACCTGTGTTGTACGCGATCCGCTAGATGATTATTGCCGGTCCTTCCTGCCGCTGACATGGAGTACGTGCCGGCGCGCTACGGAACTGCCGTCCACGATCCTGTTCCTTGATCCTCCTGGCTGCTGCTAGATTTCAGTTCTGCTTAGCTTGTGGCCTTTGGGCTGTAAGCAAATGACTCGATGGCATACTTTTATATCTTTTTGCGGCAGAAATTGGCTCGACGGTACTTTTGTATCTTTTGCGGCAGAAATTGACAGATCTAAACCTACAATTTTTGCAATGATAAATGTAATTGTAAAGTACTCTGATATGATATTTTGAGAGAGAGAGAGAGAGAGAGATTTTTATAGCTATAAGCTTTTGCAAGGCCCGAGCATGATCGAACTGGAGCAAAGCACGTATCCGTTCCGTCCGTGCCCCAGTCTTGTCAATGTGATAAAATGAATGATTTTTTTTTTGAAACTAAAATAAATAAAAAATGAATGGGAGAGACGGAGGACTCGAGGACTTCCTCCGACTTCGAGGCTCAGTCAGGGTTTAATGCCTCCCCCACCCCAGTCGGCCACTCACAGCTGTACCTCACTCTATTCCCAACCTGACCTCGTGCAGCAGCAGCAGCAGCAGCAGCACCGCCGCTCCCTCCCCGCAAGAAACCGCAAATCCCTCCCCTCCGCCACCGATCGAGCCTCCATGGCCGCCAAGCGCCGCGCCAGCCGGCCAAGATCCGACGATTCCAAGGAGTTGGGCCGCAACGGTGGCAGTGAGGGTTCCGACGACGACACCGTGGAGAGCGGCAAGTCCGGCGAGGACGCCATACCCTATCCGCTGAAGCGAGCCGAGGAACGCTCGCCGCCGTCGCCGGAGGATGCTGGGGCCCAGGCCTCCGGCGAGGCCTCTCCGGCGCGCGGTGGGGTCGCGCTGAAGACCGCGACGACGGCCTCCAAGCGGGCCAAGAAACCCCCGCCGGCGTCGCAGGAGGAAGATGAGGCGGCGGAGGATTCTGGTGATGCGACGCCGGCGAGGGGTGGTCCGCTGCGCGACGACAGCGCCGACGCCGGCCGCGACGACGAGAGGGCCGCGACTCCGAAGCGCGGCGAGAAGCGCTCCCCGCCGCCGCTGCAGGAAGACGAGCGCCCGGAGAAGCGTGCTGCGGGAACGGACGCCGAGACCGTCGCCGCCAAGTTCCCAAAGCGCAAGAAGAAGAAGAGCAAGAGGGCCGCCGAGAAGGACAGGCGCAAGAAGAAGAAAAAGAAGCAGCTTAGGAAGGCCTTGGCCAAGCCGACGTCGCCGCCGCCCCAATTGCTGGAACTGGAAATCAACGACAACAGCTCCTCCCCTCAAATCACCCAAGAAGACGAGCATCATGACACGGAGATGGCAGAGCAAGACCCGAGCAACACCTCACCGCCACAGGATGAGCATGAAGAGGAGCAACTGGAGAAGAACATTGCAGAGCAAGAGCATGCCGAGCAGCACGGGAAGAATATTGCAGAGCAAGAGCATGCCGGTGGCACTTCACCCCCACATGACAAGGACACGCACAACGCCCATGGAGAGGAGCAGCTAGAGGAGGAGGAGGTTGCAAATCAAGAGCTTGCAGATGACACCTCACCCTCACCCCCAAAAGACAATCACAATGTGGATGAAGCGCAGCAGCCCAAAGACACCTCACCCCCACAAGAGAAGAACAAAGACCAGGAGGATGAGGAGACAGGGGCTCAAGCAGTGAATGGTGAAGCCTCGCAGGTCAACAATGCTCTATCAACCAAGCTGCGCGGTTCCGAGAAAGAGAAGAAGCCCGGGGTTGAGCGATCATGGTCCTATGATGATGAGCTCAAGATTCTCAATGCTTTGGTTAAGCACGCCCAATCTCATGATGGAGCTTTGCCGGAAGCATCGCACCTTTTGGCAAATCTCACATTTGACAAAATTGATGCCAACGAGGAGAAGCTCGCTGACAAGACCCGCAAGCTTAGGAGACGTTACCACAAGATGCTTTCACAAGGCTGCCCATTGGATCCTGCTGCTCGTCAGCTGTTCAAGCTGTCTGAAAAAATCTGGGGCGAAGCTGATGAAGATGAGCAGGTTGTGCTTGTGCCAACATCTAGGGACTTCAGTGCACGATCAAAATTGTATCCTCACTTGGCCAAAGAAGTTCAAGCATACGCCGGAGCGCACAGCTCGAGGGACTTAATCATGGCAATGTTCATGACCATAGGTGATCAGAAGGCCCGTGATCTTGATGCTAAGTGCAAGAAGCTACAGATTGAAGCATTCAAGTTGGAGTTGGGCCAAGCAAGCCTAATCAACGAATTGCTCTCTGCAGCTTCAACAGTGACCTGTGTGAGATTCTAGTAATGATCTCTGCTATCTTTTGTTTTAGTGTAATGAGTAGACTTGCTGTCATTAGGTTAATGTTGGACTAAGAGCCTTCTTTTGGGTACTGGAAACCTGCTCTTATCTGTTAACTAGTTGGTTGCTTAGATTTGATGTCTGTTTCTGCTTATGGAACTAGCTGTTACAGCTTGATGGTGGAAAACAGTACTTCAATGTTTAAGTATCATGGGTTTAGTGATCTAATCAGACTGCTCGTGTGATTTGTTGGTTTTATGGTCTGTTATTGTGTTCGCTTGTGTTTGGGATGAGAGTTTATACTCCATTGAAACAAGCAAAGTTATTTGTTATTATTTACTATTACTTGACAGGGACTTGGCCTAGAATGGATAACATGATCTGCATATGTTAATTTAAGCTCTAGGAAAATTCCAAAAGGTCTAATGGCCCTGAGCATTTAAGAATTTACAGCTGCATATTTCTTTTTGAATGGCATTCACTAGCGTTGTGAACTATCGTGATTAATGTTGTCCTCTATTGGGCTGGGACCTTTCTGTTAATTCTTGTACTGCTAGAGCTGAGCACTCCTTTTATCTTATTTTTTTACCACATTAAATTGATTTCTGTTTACGCTGTATTTTTTTGAACTAAATTTGCACTTAGAAGTTCCATAGAGCCAGGGATTAGTGATTAAACTTTCTAGGGCCTTACTGTTGGTTCGGTTGCTGCTCACCTTCATAAACATAACCTTTGCATTTGCTGATGTGGCTTACCTATTGCTTCTATTGTGCCACCGGCATCCTGGTGACAGCATTTGCTGAGACCACCATTTTTTCCAGTTACTCCAAGGTAGCGGTTGTTAGCTATTTAAATCCATCGTTCTGAAATTTACAATTCGTTGATAAATTCTTGACAGAAAGGCTAATTGTTGATCATGTGCCACGAGATGCACCTGTTCCTAGATTTGTTCACTAATTCAGTCTTGTAACAGCAGGCGGAATGACTCATATATATTGATTGATTTTCTAGTTCGTTAGCACTTGAGAAAAACCTCTAACGCCATCATGTTATATGTTAGAGGATTAAATGCATGAAGTTTCCATGCAATGTTGCCATGTAGGTGCCACAGATCCCATTGTGGTCATTGCCTCTATGCTGTGTAACAAGGTGTCCATTATTGACAGTGAGGGTGCTTTGGCATGTGGTCTGCTTGTGTGGGGCATGACCACTGCTTGAGGTAGTCCATCCAGTTTGCTCGTGGTTGCCTGTGATGGTTGAATTCTGCATGAGTTAATGGTTTTAGTACTTACTCATCCTAAACCAAGAGGAGGTTACTAGCAGATAACAATGAAGTATTTTAACCAATTCTCTCTGGTAGTACCTTTCCGAGGGCTGCATGTCTTTCAATTTAAGTCAGATTTTGTGCTTTGTTACTAGCAAAACTTATCGTGCATGGGTGTAGTTGTTTTGGTATCATTAATCTTTTGTGCTGATTCTAAACAAAGTTGTGCATGGGTGTAGTTATTTTGGTGTCTTTCTCTGTTGTGCATGCCTGCTCTGCATAATTGAATTTAGCTTCTAATGTTTGTCAAGAGAATTAAAGTTAAAAATTGCTCTTGTGGCAACTACAGCTGCTTTTTTGACCCATCTGCGTCCCAAAGTTCAGTTCAATAGCAGTTGGCTCTTGGTCAAGTGTCAACTGTGCCATTTATATTTTCACAATACTGCATTGATGATTATAAAAATAGGCATCTAATGATTTCTTAATCTTGATAGCGACATTTTTATGTACAGTTCAAACTTCAAACCCCAGTCTTGAGGTTCTTTTCACAGCTTAAGCTTCTGGTAGCATGCAACATGTTTTCATCAATTCTTCAAATTTAATGTTGTTGAGCTTGTTTCTTGCTCTTCCATGCAGTTTTGAAATGGATGATTGCTTTCTTTGTCTCTTCAGCATATTCTCCATGGCAAACATGCAGTAGCATATAATGCTGGGCCTTCAGTCTTTCTTCAGCATGGTCTTTTTCAGGTGTTGCCCATTACAACTGTATGCCTTTCTTTGGGTATGGACCTTATGTTATCAAGATTGTGGTCACTTTTGGTATACCGGGTGCTTCTTTGGATAAATATCTCCAGTTACCTTTTGACATTCACTCTTTTTCCTTATCAAATCCTGGATAGGGGGAAGACACATGGTTCATTAACTCTGACGAATAGTCCACTGGGATATTATGTCTTTCCTGGCAATAGTTTGAACTTTTGATTTTTTGGATCGGACATGTCTGCAGTACGCATTGGAGTAAAGGTCATTCTACTTTGGGTGCCATTGGAGTAAAGGTCATTCTACTTTGGGTGCTTTGGCGGTTTATCAATTCTTAGTTACAGTTATGCGAATTGTTTTTTTATTCATCTAGGTGCTTTCAGTTCTTCAAATTATGACGACCCTCTGTTCCTGTACCTGTGCATTCTGCCAGCGCAGTTGAAGTTCTCCACCCGTGTCCCCATGCTTTTTCCCTTCAGCATATTAGTAACTTAGTCATGTGTATATGGTCATAACGGTCAATGAAACCTTGATATGGGTTTAACTCTCCTTACTTGTATTTGGTTCGCTTTGTGTTTGCCTTCCTTTTTCACTCGTTTGCTGGGGAGACAGAAGAATTCGGCGTTCAGTACTATGCTTCGTTTACCCTTTGCACACGTTGTGGTTCCAGCTAAGCTCATTGCAGTGCAGATTTAAGAGCGAGCCCTGAGCCCCTGCTAACTGTCCGCAAATCTCTTGCTCTACCTTCATACCTCGATGGCTTGATATGCCAACAAAACAAATCTGCTGTCCATATGCTCAGGCAATGGAACAGTCCTATCTACTTTTCTGCAGTTTAGCTCCTTGTTGGTACACCAGTTACAATAGTCTAATGGGTGTTCTTCTATGATTGAGTTATATCGCCGTGCTTACTGATCAAATGGAAACTACCACTGTGATGGGCAGTTCCCACATGTTTCACTTTTATCGAGATAATTTTGCATCAGGTAGGTTGAAAATGGTTTCACATTTTTCACAGTTTATTTTTAATTAATTTACGGGCATCTTTCATATTTAGTAATGATGTTAGTTTTTCTTGCTACCCTTAGGTTTTTAATCTGTAACTTCCCCACCATTTTTAATAAATGCATTCGTTGGATTTTAACTAACAATTTAGAGGAAAGGGCCAGAGGCTATTTTTAAGCACTCCTCTTGGATTTGTCTAGACACCAGTAAATGAATGCATTCGTGAAAACAAACTGGTAGCTAGTGGATTTGATTGGTATGAGATTTTCATATTCTTTGGATCATAAAATTTGATTGGCATGAGATTTTCATATTCTCTAGGTCATAAAATCTCATACCAAGGTAGCTAGTGGATTTGATTGGTATGGGATTTTCATATTCTCTAAAAACACTTGACCTGCGAGTAAGACAACCCCGAGCATTATGTGCTTCAAAAGAAAACCTTCTCACGCATATCAAGAAAATCACCAAACCTCACCCATACATAATGGCACCGTAACTCCCGTGAGATTAGGCTGGCCTTAGACCTGTGCTTTGGCGTGGGACAGTCGAGAGGATCTTTTTTAACGCGCAAATAAACTGCGCCTCTTCGGGCCAAGAAATCTACCCCAAGGGGGTTCAAACTCTGGCCGGCACAGGAGTTGACATTCTCTAGATCATGAAATATTTGACTACCATCTTATATCTTCGTAAAGTTAGATTTAGCACTAGAAAATTTCAAAAATTCTCAAAACACTATAATCACCATTAAACACTTATTTATAACTTTACACAACAGAAAAAAAGAGACACAACTGTCACGAATGCATGCACTAATGTTGAATGCATTCATGATTTTAGGTCTTATGTTTTTGTAGTGGAAAGTTTTTAAGACACGTTTAGACATTGATTAGAATGCTTTGTGGGGGGGGGGGGGGGACAAATTCTTATGGATGTTTTTTCCAAAAACAATTCTTATGGATAGTTTTCCCATTTTCTAGAGCTAAATCTAATCCTTTTGAAGGTTGGTATATTTTCGTGAGGGTAAATATATTGTTTTGATGTATAGTGCCCTCATGCAGATTGTTTTGGATCTTTTGTAATCTTAGAGATATTTTTACCGTTTAAAATATTTCATACGTTTACTATTTTTTCTAGTTAAAATGAAAACACCTTGAAAGCTACTTCTAAAGAATAATAATAAGTAAATAATAGTTTAAATGATTTTAGAAATGGACAGAAGATAGAGTAGTTTTTTTTAGGAGAAGAATAGTTGTGACAAGACAAAAGGAACTTTTTTTTGACCTCAGGCGGTGGGCGGATGCTTTGCCTGGTGGCCCAGCCCATCCAAGGCCTCGTGGGCCTTTTCGTTGCCCGGCGGCGGTACCTGACAGTTGGGCTCCACACTTTCCTTGGGGCCCACCTCCGGCAGAAGGAAATTCCGCTCCCGCGCCGCTCCACCTTTTCATTTCCCTCCCCCGCCTCAGATTTCATTTCCAAGTGAAAAATTCCCCCCTTCTCCCTCGTCTCCGTCGCCGGCGAGAGGCCCAGGAATCATGCCGAGAAAGTGGCAGGTCTGGGGCCGGCCCGACGGCGGCATCGTCTGGGTCCCCGTCTCCGACGCGCCCCCGAACCCGCCTCATCATCCGCCGGGTCCGCTTCGTGCCGCTCCTCATCATCCGCCGCCGCCCGACGATGCGCCAGTCGGAGGTTCGATCTCCATCACCGTGTATATCCCTGCATTCGCCTTCGTCTCAATCAATCATGGATGGGTTGTTGACTTCTGACCTCCTTTCAGTTCCTCCGCCGTCAGAAACCCTAGGCCCGGACACCGCCGACGGACGCCGCATCCCCTCCATGGCCGACCTACTCCTCCAAGGTACGTACCCGCGTGTGGCATTGTGGCTGCGCTCGTTGCTACTGCGTCTCTCTGTGGGAAGTGTTTGTCTGCCGCTTGCGTCTAACTGGCCGCTGGCTGCCTGTTTTCGTTGATGATGGGGCCCACAGCCCGGGACAAGCTGATTGAAGGGGATGGGATGAATGCGGTGACTCAGGGTGTCAGTACGGCTGGACTGTTCTCCACCGGGTCTGGGAGGTCACTGGCTGTCAGCCAGGGAGCCATAAGGAGAGCCAGGGACTTGGTTGGGGAAGAGGTGGACGAGGCTACTAATAACAGTTACAAGAAGAGAAGTAAGTCCTTTTGCACTTGATTGTGGTTTGGTTCAATTGCTGTGCATTGTTGGATGCTTGGTGGCTTGGAATCAGCGCTGCTTATTATGTTTATTTGTCTATATGCCTCAACATTGGGCTCATGGGTTTGTCTATTGCAGAGCAACCATTTGGAGGTGATGCTGGTCTGGAGGGTCAACGGACAAACTTCCATGTTCCATTTGGAGGTTAGCCCTGTTTCTCTCTTCTCCGTGCTGGCTATTAATCTGGATCTTGCAACTAGAGATAAAGGGTCCAAGTTTTGATAATTTTGGTGGAATTCTGTGGTACCATATTGACACACTATAATGTGAAGGTGGTGCGCATAAAGATAACTTCTTCCCAATGTTCCAAACTGGATCTGGTAAAGCAGTCTTGCTCAGCAAGGACTCAATTCAGAAGGCAAGAGCTGTTCTAGAAGGTAGGAAGTGATTTCATATTTCACTCGTGATGACATTTAGTTCTCTCTGTAGTTTTTTTTGCATGTTGCGTACCAGCCAAACATGTCATTAATTATGAAATATCCTGTTTCTAGAAAATGTTGAGAATGCAGCTGGTGCCAAACAACCCATGTTCCATACCGGTACGGGTAGATCGGTCCTAGTCAGCAAGAGCTCAATCAATAAGGCGGGAGCTGTTTTAGGGGGTCAAATGATCACAAATGAAGGTTAATTTTATTCCAGTATACACAAGTTTTGAGAATTTCGCTGAATGATTCTAGACATGCCTTATTTGTGATCATGAGTGCTATTACAGGAGATGTAGGAGGTGTGGAACAGTTTCCTGTGTCTCAAGCTGGTTCAGGTAGAGCTGTACCAATCAGTATGGCATCTGTACAGAAAGCTAATGATGTGCTAGAAGAAAAAAATATAAAAATAGGTAACATTGATCCTTGTACTGTTTAAGTAACTATTAACTTTTTATCAATTTACTTCAGAAGGGGCACCTTCTTAGTGTATGATGCAATTCCTCTATTTTAGGAAGTGTGGAAGGTCCAGGTAGACCTAATCAGTCTCTGATATTTCACACTGGCTCCGGAAGACCAGTTTTGGTCAACAAAAGATCTGTCGAGAGATCTAGGGCTCTGCTGATGGATGAAGATGCTGAAAATATTGGTAAAATACTAATATTAATCTATGTCTTTGGCTCTTTGTAGTTTTCTAAGGTTGTGTTTAGTTGGTTCCGTGGATGGGACATGGATATCCATGGATATAGGGTGTTTGGTTGGATGGACAGGCTGAACCTGGATATCCACAATAGGGAATATTCTGGGTCGATGCTGGATATCATGGCCCTCAGAAATCTGGCAGATGAGCTTATCCACATGTTGATTAGTGCATGTTTTATGTGACAATTAGAGTATAGTGCTAAATAACATATTTTATTTTAAATTAGTGATATGACAAGATTATAAGTGTTTACTTCTTTGTGTGAAGGACAATGGGATAATAAGTTTTTATTTCTTTGTGTGAAGGACAACGGGATACTGGCTGCCAGCTCCCAATTTTCCAAACAGGACTTGGAAGTCCAGTTTCTGTGAAACAGAGTTCAATTGAAAAGGCAACCACGGTTTTGGAGAATGGAGATATTAAAAGAAGTGGTAAAAACACTCCTTCAAGCTTATTATTTACTAATTTATCTATTGCACAGGATTCATCAAATCTATTTCTCTTTGTGAGATTTAGGAAATGGAGATACCAATGTTTGTGCCACACTTTTCCAATTTGAAACCCCAAAATCCGTTTTGATGAGTAGCAGTTTGATTATGAATGACATGACTGTTACACCAGAGGAAAATACTTCAGTGCGAGGTATATACGCCTTTCCTGATTTCACTGTGAAAACTTTTCTTTCTTGTGCTATCTTGTGTACTATCTGTTCAATTTATTAACAGCACAAAAAATATCACTATCAATACATCCTAGATGTTTCTCACTTGATAATCTTTGTTTTCCAGGAGAAAAATGTTTCAAGGATGATGGCCAGTTGCCATTGTTTCGGACTGGATCAGGGAGATCAGTGTCAGTAAGTAAGAGTTCCATTAAAAGGGCAAGTGCTTTTCTGGAGCCAAGGAACATTGCAAAGGAATTGGAAGGTAAATCATGCTCAAAACATCAAATGTTGCCATTTTTTAATTGTCGTTCACGTCTTTCTTTCTCCTCACAAAGTGACAAACACATTTCTTCTGTGATTCCCTCAGATGAAGCTTATCTCAATGATGATTATGCCACCTCAATATTTAAAACTGGACTTGGAAAGTCTATCTTAGCAACTGAGAACTCAAGAGAAAGGGCACAATTTGTCTTAGAGGCTAAAGAGGCTGTAAAACAAGGTAAATTTATGTTCTAGATTAAGGTTTCTTACTCTTAGGTTCCACAGTTGGTAAAGGTAGCTTTTCTATTGCACTGCTAAATACTGTTGTCTCATGTGTGCAGCAGTAACTAGTGATATTAGATCTGGCTTTGGTGAAAATTCAATGTTCCATTCTGGAAAACAACAGTTTTCACCTGAGAACAATAGTTCAAGACTTAGGGCCAGTACCCCCATGGAGCAAGGCAAATTTGCAACAAAAGGTATCCCTTGAAATAATGGATTACTCTATAGGCATTTTTACATAGCTGATTTTAGATTTTAGTATAGGAATCACAAAATAAATCATACATGATACATGTTTGATTCTTTCATTGAGTTGTAAATTATTATTTATAACATTATTTTTGAAAGGATATGAAGACTGTGGAGGTCCATTGCCAATGTTTCAAACTGGATCTGGAAAATCTGTATTGGTCAGTGAAAGTTCGGTGCAAAAGGCAAGAGCCGTTCTTGAGGAAGAAGGTGATGTAAACACTAAACAGAGCTATTTACTATAAAGCATGCATATGAAACGTTATTCTGTCGATATTTTGCTGATGCAACAAGCCAACAACTGGTACTTCATAGTCAGAAACTTCCATTCAATGTTTATTTTATGGCTTCGACTTTTCAGGGTCCATGAAAGCTACTTTGTTTTCAGTAGTTCTACATAAATCCCTCAAAGTTGCTGTTGTTTTCACTTGGTCTTCAAAGTTTGATCATGAACAAAGTAACTTTGAATGGAGGTTTCTGACTTGGGGCTCATGTTTGGTTTCAACTCCATCCTACCCCAAGTCACAGTTCATATTGTGATGAAAGCATTTTGAAATGTGAACCATTGTTGTTTTTTGCAATAAACATATTTATGATTTATATTAATTTTTGGTCAAAGCATCCAAAGTTTCACTTACTCCAAAACAAAATATGTCTAGCCCACCCAAAAAAACTAGCCCCCCAAAGGGGTGATTATTTGGGCTAGTTGTGGTTGGGCCCACTGGAAAATTACTTTTTTGGCTAGAGCTAAAGCTAGGAATGATTAGAAAAGTGCATTTGTTGTCAAACTAGTCCTTGGATCCAAACACCACTAGCCCTTGGATCCAAACACCTCTTTGGCTAGAGTTAGTTTGGGCTAGTTTGAAACTAACTCTAATCTCTAGCCTCTAGCCGAGCTAGAGTTATCCAAACAGGGCCAATGTTATAGTGGCACTTTTGGTGACAACCATACCTTTGTAGTTAGTGTCTAAATACACTTGTTCTGAAATATCAAACAAAAAAAAAATGAACAATGGAGTATAAAACTAGATTGTATTGAATAAAAAATACTTTCAAAAGGCACACCACCATTATGTGAAGTCACCTAATTAAATATGAGGTTTTATTATTCCTTTTTAGTTGTGAATATGAAGCTATCGAACACAGTTTACAAACTGCTAGTAGTTAGCCACATTTTTTCTAATTACCATAAAAGAAAGACAACATTGTTGCATTGGCATGATCTATTTTTGCTAGAATGTGTGCATTGCATAATGGGCCAACCCTAGGAGGGTGGTAGTATAATTGCATACATGGGCCTAATACTCCAACACCCCCCGGCAGTCTGAACTACCGGCGCAGCGGAGTTACAGACTGGACACCATGAAAAGAAGTACACACGAGCCCCCCCACAGATGCAACTAGCCACGGGTGATGTTGAGGCTGGAGCGGAAGTCGGTGAAGGTCGACGACGGGAGGCCCTTGGTCGGTACGTGAAGGACCCGCACCTCACCGATGGCAACCCGATCACGGACAAAGTGTAGGTCGATCTCCACATGCTTGGTCCGCTGGTGCTGAACGAGGTTGGTGGAGAGGTAGACCGCACTGACGTTGTCGTAGTAGACGAGCGTGCTCTGGAGAAGAGGGCTATGCAGCTCTGCAAGGAGCTGTCGGAGCCAGGAGGCCTCAGCCATGCTGTTGGCAACAACGCGGTACTCCGCCTCAACACTGGAGCGGGAGGCCACCTGCTGGCGCTTGGACGACCAGGACACTAGGTTGCCGCCCAAGAAGACAACGTAGCCGGAGGTGGAGCGCCGAGTGTCCGGACAGCCGGCCCAGTCAGCATCAGTGTAGACAACCATCTCAGTGGAGGAAGACCTGCGCTGAAGGAGGAGGCCGTAGTCGACAGTGCCGCGGAGGTAGCGGAGGAGCCGCTTGAGAGCAGTGAGGTGGGGCTCCCGCGGATCATGCATATGGAGACATAGCTGCTGAACTGCATATGTGATGGCCGGCCGGGTGAAGGTGAGGTAGTGAAGCGCACCAGCAAGACTTCGGTACGCAGTGGGATCTGTCCCTCTGACAGCTTGCCCTGTGTGTCAGTCTCCTTCTTGAAGTGGTGGAGCACACCAAGATCCTTCATAGCAAATTCCTGCTGAAGAGAGGTGATAATGCGGCGGAGGAGTGACTCACTGGAAGCTGTGTGGACAATATCATCAACATAGAGCATCAAGTACGCAGTCTTAGCTCCATGGTGATAGATAAACAAAGACATATCTGACTTGGCCTCCACAAAACCCAGTGTCTGTAGGAAAGCAGCAAACCGATGGTTCCATGCCCGGGGGCCTGCTTGAGGCCGTAGAGAGACTTGTTGAGCCGACAGACCATGTCAGGACGAGAAGAGTCAACAAACCCCGCCGGCTGACTGCAGTGAGAAGACCATGCAGGAAGACGTTCTTGACAACCAACTGATGCACGGGCCAGGAGCGGGTGAGAGCCAGTGAGAGCACCGTGCGGACGGTAGCTGCTTCACCACTGGACTGAAGGTCTCATCGTAGGCGAGCCTTGTACCTCTCGAGAGTGCCATTAGCCCGGCGCTTGTGTGTCCAGATCCACTTGCCGGTGACGACGTTGGAGCCCGGCGGATGTGGGACCAGATCCTATGTCTGGTTGGCGAGGAGCGTCGAGTACTCCTCTTCTATCGCGCGGCGCCAGTGAGGGTCCGACAAGGCCTCACGGACGGAAGAGGGTGCTGGAGAGACCTGCGAGACCCCGGGCATCACCGCGAGAGCCCGGGGTTGCAGGGTGCCAGCCGCGTGTCGCGTCACCATATGGTGAACGCGACGCAGGTGTCGGTGAAGAATCGACGGGTGGTACACCGGTGTCGCGACACGGGCAGCCGGAGGCCGCGGCCGCGGTGTCGGCGTCGCCGGCGGAGAAGAGGCCGCCGGTGGTGCCAGTGACCCCGGCGAAGAGGAGGCCACCGGCGGTGACGGAGGCGCCGGCGCAAGCCATTCATGGCGCTAGTATACGAGCACCGGCTGGGCGAAGCGCGCAGGCGGTGCCGGAGTCGACGGCCCGGGACCCCGTCAGGCGTAGTGACGGGGGCCGTCCCGTAAGGTGGCCCCTCCAGACCCGGACAGGGAGCAGGGCCAAGGGTGTCACTGGCGGGCGACGAGCCGGGGCACGGCCCTGCCGAAGGGCACGATGCTAGTACCTGTAGGAGACAACTGTAAAGGTGGCTTGACCACCGCGTTAGTGGGAAATAAAGAGGAGAGGTCAAGCTCCGGGGTGGAAGTGGGGGTGGTGGTGGTGGAGAAGGGGAAGACATACTCATCGAACACCACATGGCGAGAGATGAGGACCCGACAAGAGGTAAGGTCAAAGCATCGGTAGCCCTTGTGATCCGGGGAGTACCCGAGGAAGACACATAAAGTCGACCGGGGAGCTAGCTTGTGGGGACACGGTCCTATCCCTCTGCGGCCGCTGTCCGGGCAGATGCGAGCACGACGACGAGGGTGGAGTCGGGGCGTGGGGAAAGGAGATGCCCCCTAGACCAGTCCCCCACGCGCGGCCAGAGCAGCAGCGGCGGCGGCAGTGAGGGCGCTGGCGTCTGCAGACGGAGGAGGACGGGCTGGGGGGGCCATGCCCAGCCCAGCCGCGATGGCGGCAGCAGCGGCCCTGGCTGCAGCTGCGACGGTCGGGTCGGGGAAGAGCACGCCCGGTGGGGCCTCTCGCCCCTTCACCAGGGCCACTCGCGCCCACGCCGAACCCCGCGCTCGCGGCCAGAGTGGTGGCGGCCGCGTCCGCGCCGGCCACCGCGCTCGCGGCCAGAGCGGCGGCGCTGTGCAGCGGCAGCGCGTGCAGTAGGCGTAGAGCCCGCGACTTGCGCCCACGACGAGGAAGAAAGGGGAGGGAAGATATGGAAATAGTGGGGAGGAGGGGGAGGCTGGCCAGCCATGGCTGCCGGCGGCGGTGGTGGCGCCTGGATCGGGGGTAGGTGGGGGAGAGGAAAACC
The DNA here is from genome assembly GCA_018135685.1 of Themeda triandra. Taxonomy (NCBI): domain Eukaryota; kingdom Viridiplantae; phylum Streptophyta; class Magnoliopsida; order Poales; family Poaceae; genus Themeda; species Themeda triandra. The sequence continues at coordinate 714,358 of JAENPR010000081.1, read as the reverse complement.
TAACCTGCTGATACCATGCTAGAATGTGTGCATTGCATAATGGGCCAACCCTAGGAGGGTTGTAGTATAGTTGCATACATGGACCTAATGGGCCTAATACTCCAACAATATCTTTGTTTATGCAAGCTAATCATTCTTTACCGTGCTCATTTAGAGCGGTGTGCACCTTGCTGTCCAGACAGTTGCATTGGCCTTATGTGTAAATAAATGAATAATGTGCAGAAGCGTACCAAATTGAAATGTATGACCAAGTTTCAAGAACATGACATGAACAATGACTAGTTAAATCAAGTGCTGATGTGGCATAATGCTGCTGCTGCTTTAGATAATAGAAAACTAGAGTGACTTGTTTCTAAAGGATGTAATGGAGAATGCTTGACCTTTAAATTTAATCTTCTACCCCTTTATTTATTGCTGATCTGAGTTGTTCTTTGTCAGAGCACTTCAAGCTGGTTAAGATGGACAAAAAAGTTGCAGATTTTGTTTCACCTCTCAAGACAAACCATGCAAGAACAGTAAATGTATCTTCAACTGGTGTTTCTCGAGCTGCTACCTTATTGGGCTTAGAGGAGAATACTCTTTCAACACAATTTTTTGGACATGTGAGTGATAAGTTAGGTACGAAGATAACTGTTAAGCGGGGAAATCCAGAACACAGGCTTGATGTTGCATCTACAAGTGCAATTTCTAGTGGCACTCATAAGGGTACTTATCCAACAGGAAACCCCACACATATGGATAGACATCAGCAGTTTGGATTTTCTAAAAGTACTACTTCTGATGCTGGTGAGCATTCTATCAGGTTCAGCACTGCAGGTGGCCGATCAATGGCTATATCTGCTGATGCACTACAGCGTGCCAAAAGCCTTTTGGGTGATTCAGATTTAGTGGTTTCTCCAAATGATTCAATAGGTCACTCTTTGGCATCATCTACAGAGAAGCTACCAAAATCAACTGTTTTTCCGAAAGCAGATGTATCTAACCCATCACATGGAACTAGAGCAATAGGATATGCTGTACATGAGGCCTCTGTGACTAAAGAAAGTCCTAATATGTTTCATATGGGAAGGGAGTATCGTCCGATCAATGAAATTCCCAAGCCTCCCTCTAGATGTTTATCTGAAGGCAACAATGTGAGTAGCACTAAAGACAAGACCCAGTGGCACCATATGCCTGCTGGACCATTGGTTGACGTTACTAACTACATGGCTACATGTTCTGGAAATACGAAGCGCTTAGCAAATGGAAAGAGAATGATTGGAGGAAGAAACTCCATATCTCCATTCAAACGGCCCCGTTCTTCCAGGTCCTTTGATATACTCTCTGTCTAGCAAGTTTTAAACTCTTTCATGTCATGCTTCTGATACATCCTTGGTAAAACTGGCTAGGTTCATCACACCAATAAAAAACAACAAACTATCTTCTGCTGGTAAGCTGATGGTGATACATAGTTAGCACATTCTCCAGGTTTATTCCTACTTGATAGGCTGGACTATTTTTCACAGGGGATTCCATATTGCCACCAATGCAGATCAGTCCCTGTAGGACAATGCTATCTGCATGTTATCCTTTCCAACGTCAAAGGAAAAATTACAAAGAATATTTTGGTGGTCCTCCTTGCTTCAAATATTTGGTACAGTGTTGCGTCCTTCCATTTAATTTCTGCTGATATGTTATTTCCTAAGTTTGTTAATTATGAGTCTTTTCTTGTAAGCAGACTGAACATGTAACTGATGATGTGAAGCTCATGGATGCAAGAAGAGCTGAGAAGTTTAGGTTTCAGCATACGGATACTGGTGCAGAGGAGTTTCAGAAAATGCTGCTCACATGTGGTGCTTCATTGTCATGTGCAACTAAAGAGTAAAGACCATCCTTGAAAATCATGTTCCACTATTCCGCTGATGATACAAGATTGACCTTTATGGTTGTTTGGATTGTGGGATCAGAGAAGTGGGATTTGGATTAGGATATGGGGTGATATAATGTTAACCTTTAATAAAAAAGAGTGAAGGCTTCTGCTCAATAACCCACTAGAAAAGAAAATTCATAACTTAAAATAAGCAAGTACGATGTTAGGTAACTTGATGTGGTGCTTTTGCTCAATAAGTGACAGATCATTAAAAAAATAAAAAATGCTTGACCATTACCTTTCCAGTTTCATGTGTGTACTTAAGAATTTATTTGATTTGATGGTGATAAACTTTCTTCAGACATCCCTGCTATCAAGTCACTTTAGTTATCCTTTTTTAGATGGGTCAGTAACCACTATAAATGGATCGTGTGGAAGCTTGCTTCACTTGAGAGATGCTATCCAACTAGAGCTGCTGGTAAATTCTTGACGGTTGACAATGTTCTTGAGGAGCTTAAGTACCGGTGAGATGAAAGTCATGTCTTCTATTTTTCCATTTCAGTTGTATGGATGCATATGATTTTATTCATGAAAATTCATGGATTTTAGGTATGACAGAGAAGTGAATCATGGTCATCGGTCAGCAATAAAGAAAGTTTTAGAAGGGAATGCTTCACCATCTTTGATGATGGTCTTGTGCATTTCAGCTATTTACTCTTGTCCTGACCAAACTAACAATAAGTTGGAGGTTAACAAGGTAGATACTATTGAAGACAACAACGACGACCAAAGCTTGTCAGCCACTAATAGAAACATGTCTGCAAATATTGAATTAACTGATGGATGGTAATGTTGTTGTGTTCACCTTATATCATTGCATTGAAACTGAATGATACCGACAAGTTCCATTGTCTCTGTGTTCACAGGTATTCACTTGATGCATCATTGGATATGGCACTTTTGGAACAACTAAAGAAAAGAAAGCTTTTTGTAGGGCAGAAGCTTCGGGTGATATGATATTTTCATTTTTCAAGGGACATGGCTGTAGTTCTAACATGTTTAACCTAATATGTGTTCCGTCTTGGCAGATATGGGGAGCTTCTTTATGTGGTTGGTCTGGGCCTGTGTCATTTCACGAGGTTTGCCTGATGCCTGTTCCATCAGTTCTGTCTATATAAGGAATACCATGTAATTAAATATCTATTGATGACATCATATTTTCAGGCGCCTGGTACTATCAAATTAGTTGTCCACATAAATGGCACTTATCGAGCTAGATGGAATGATGCCTTAGGATTCTGTATGTGCCTGTTGTACTTAATTTTTCTTAAAGAACAATATCATCTTGCCTTGCCTGTTCTGATAGCGAAACATGTGTTCAGTTGGGGTTACCCATGAACATTTATAAGCAATTGTAACTAAATCTGCACTTCACATTCTGCTTATTTCTTATAAAGACGCTGTTTTCTTTTTGATCTCAGGCAAGCATGTTGGACTACCACTGGCATTCAGGTGCATAAAAGCTTCTGGTGGTAGAGTTCCTAGGACACTGGTTGGAATCACAAGGATATATCCTGTTCTCTACCGGGAAAGGTATGTGACCTGATGTAAACTAAATTCATCACATTTGTCAGAAAGAAAAAAGATCTAGGATCAGATACACAAATACTCGTGGAATCTCTAGTGCCTGTTTGGATCCTTTCATTTTAGAGGAATTGGAATCTACTTTATGGACTAGGCTATTTAGCTTGGAATTTGATATTCCACAACTTTTCAAAGTTTAGATATAAGGCTGCCTTAAATAATGGGGTAAGAGATAGAAATTGGTTTCATAAATCCCCATGCTATGCTTCTTCTCTACAACTTATAGCACACTTTTCGGCTCACTCCCTTTGTAGTAGACACATAAGTATCTCTCCCATGTGGCCAACATTAGTATACAAGTATATTTCGTATGTGACCATATTAACTTAATTGATCTATGCCTAAATTGTGATTATAAGAATGGGATTTCAATACCAAGGACCCAAACAGGGCTAATGGTTAATTGTGTATGTCAGGTTGCCTGATGGTCGTTCTGTTGTGAGATCTGAAAGGATGGAAAGAAAGGCGCTGGAACTATACCACCAGAGGTACTTAGTTATGTGACTTATTAATAATACAAATGAATGCACTGAACGGTCACAACTTTTCTAGCAGTAGATAAACTATTAAACTATTGGAGCACCATTGCAATCTCTGAAACATGTGCAAAATGTGAATTAATATATCTGACATGACTTTTTTTGCTCGGCATGTTTTGCTGTATGGGGCTTATGGTGTTTATATTTGTTGGAGTATATACATGCATTACATGTATTAGGAGGCCCATGAGGCTAGGCCCATGAGGCCCATGTGTACTACACTATATAGCCACCCTTCTAGGGTAGGCCAAATCAATAGAGAATCAATATTCAACATGGTATCTGCCTAGGGTTTCTCTCTCTCCCCGAAACCCTCGATCCGCCAGGCAGGGCGCCGCCGCCGGCTCGATCCGCTAGGGCAGGGCCGCCGCCGGCGAGCCGCCGCGCCGCCATGGCCGGCCGGCCCCCGCTCCTCCACCTCCGCCTCTACAAGCGCGTTCCTCCTCTCTCCTCTCCCTCCCGGGCCGCCGTCGCGGCGCTCCCCGCCGCGCGCGCCGGCGCGCACGCTTCGATCCGACGCGGACTTCGTCTTCCCCGGGCGCAGGATTCGCCCCGCTTTGATCCGTCGGGGCCGCGCGGACTCCATCTTCCGTCGCGGGGCGCAGCTACGCTCCGGTGCGGCGCTCAGCTTCGCGTGACGCCCGCCTCGTCCCCCGGCCGCGGTTCCGGCGCAGGGCGGAACGGGTGGAGCGGGCGAGCCCCCATCTCCCCGCCTGCTTCGGCCGCGCGTTCTTCACCGCCGGCGCGCGCGCCGCGGGGCTGGCCGGGCACTGTGGCCGGCGAGCCCCCATCTCCCGCCCTGTTCCCGGCCATGCGCGACGCAAGGGCCCCGTCGCGGCGTTTTCACCGCGCGCCCGCCGGACCGCCGCTGCCTCAACCCAATCCCGCCCCGGCCCCAGATGCGCGCGGCACATATGGCCCCGCCGCGGCTTTCTTCAACGCAGGCGGCGCCGCCGCTACTGCTCCTCCACCCGCCGCCTCCTGGCCCCCTGGCGCCGCCACTACCCTGGCCGCTGCCGCAGAGGGCCCTGGGACCGGCGCGGGCGCACATCTCCCTCTCGCGCGGCCTCCTGGCGCCGCAGCCTGGTCCCTCCTCGCCGCCCCAGGCGCGGGCGGCCTTCCTTCTTCGTCCTGGGTGCAGGGGCCCCCCAATTTCGCCGCATACGGTGACCCCCGCACCGCCGCCGCTGCGGCCTTCCAGCGGGCGCGGCGCGGGCGCTGCCGCCCAGGGCCGCGCCGCTGCGGGCCGGGCCGCGAGCGCCGGCCTGGCCCGCCGCGGCACCATCCTCTTTGGCTGGGTGCCGCGGCTCCATCCCCATCGCCACCGAGGCCATGACGGCGACGCCGCCGCTCGGGCCGCCGCCATGGCGCGTGGCCCCGCGGCGCAGGCGTGCCATCCCGGGCGGCGCGGGTGCGCTGCCCGCCGCGGCGCCTTCTCCATCGGCGCGCACCGAGGCCATGACCGGCGCCTCCGTCGCTCGGGCCGCCACCTATGGCCGGCCCGCCCGTTCTTCTCCTCGCCGCCTCGGCCGCTCTCGACGGCCGCGCGCCGGGGCGGGCGTGCGGGTGTCATGACCGTGGCACACCCCGGCGCCAAAGACCACCATCTCCGTGGTCGTCCGGGTTTGCTTGGGACCCGGCGGCTTTGGCCTACTTCGCACCACCGCGCCCTCCGTCCGCAGCCTTCCTCTGCCGCCACGGGCTGCGACCCGCCGGTCCCCGACGGATCGCCGACTCCCGGGTGCCACGTTCCACACCACACCCGATGCGAGTCTACTCTCCTCTCTCCATCCTCCCCACCCTCCCCGTCCCTCTTCCATCATGGTCGCCAATGGCACCTCGCATTCCCCGTCTCTTCCGTGGCACCGCGCCCGATGGCTCTTTTCATATTCCCGATGTTCTTGTGGCTCCCGGTATGGTTCACAACCTCCTCTCTATTCGTCGCTTCACGGCTGACAACTCTTGCTCGGTTGAGTTTGACCCTTGTGGCCTCACCGTGCGGGAGTTGGCCTCAAGGCGTCCTCTTCTCCGTTGTGACAAAGACGGGCCTCTCTATACCCTTCGTTTCCCTACTTCCGCCGCACCTCCTCTCGCCTTCTTCTTCACTCCCCTCGCATCCGCCGCTACCACCACCACCTCCACTACGTGGCACCGTCGCCTCGGCCATCCCGGCCGGATGCCTTGATGCGGCTACGTCGTGGTTCCGACATTCGGTGCCCTCGGGCTCACGATGAGCACTTGTGTCATGCGTGCCCCGGGGCGTCATGTTCGCCTTCCCTTCCAGCCTTCTTCATCACATGCCACTCGTGTGTTTGATCTTATCCATTGCGACTTGTGGACATCTCCCCGTACTCGGCATGTCCGGCTACAAGTACTACTTGGTGGTGGTCGATGATTTCTCCCATTACTCCCGGACTTTTCCCTTGCGTGCCAAGTCCGAGGCGTTCCCCACTCTTAGCCACTTCTTCGCGTGGGTGTCCACTCGCTTGGCCTCACCATCAAGGCCGTCTGGTGACAATGGCCGTGAGTTCGATAACTCAACCTCACGTGCCTTCTTCCTTTCTCGGGTGTCCAAACTCGCGCATGTCTTGTCCATATACCTCCTCTCAGAACGGCAAGGCTGAGCGCATGATCCGCACCACCAATGACACCATGCGCACCCTCCTGCTTCAGGCGTCCCTTCCTGCTCGCTTCTGGGCTGAGTGTCTACACACCGCTACCTATCTCCTCAACCGTCTTCCTTCTACTGCCTGCCCAGCTCCCACGCCTCACCACGCTCTGTTCGGTACACCTCCTCGGTACGACCACCTTCGAGTCTTCGGGTGCGCGTGTTACCCTAACACCGCCGCCACCGCTCCCCATAAGCTGGCTCCCCGGTCGACTCTCTGTGTCTTTCTCGGATACTCTCCTGATCATAAGGGTTACCGATGCTTTGACCTCACCTCTCGTCGTGTCCTCATCTCTCGCCACGTCGTGTTTGATGAGTCGGCATTCCCCTACTCCACCACCCACACCTCCCTACCTCCTGCTGACCCTGCGGAGGATTCTCTTTTTCACACTGACCCGGTGGTTCAGCCACCGTTCCCACTCCCCTCTCGTGTGCCCGGCGCGTTTTCCCGGGTGGTCCCACCTCGCCTCGCAGACTCCACCCAGACCTTCCACCACTACCGGCACGGCGGGGACGTTGCCGTCCGGACCTCGGGACCGAGCACGCCGCCGCCACCTCCCGGCGCGCTTCGGCCTCGTCTTACCGAGCGGCGGAGCGTACTCCGCCCCCACCTCCTCCCGGCCGCGGCATCGTGTACCAGCGGCGGCGGGAGTTGGCTCCGCCCGCGCCGGCGGCGCGAGCTCCGTCGCGCCCCCGGCGCCGTCAAGACCGCAGGTGGCCCTTCTTCGCCAGGGTCACCCGCACCACCGGTGGTGCCCTCCTCCCACCGGCGACACCGACGCGCGCCGCGCGGCCGGCCGCCCGTGTCGAGCCGCCGGTGTACCACCCGCCGCTTTCACACGGACCCCGTCACACTCACCCGATGGTGACGAGGCAGCGCCCCGCCCGCAGCTCTCACCGCCGCCGCCCGTGAGCCGGGGATCTCTCCGGCACCTCTTCCGTCCGCGAGGCCTTGGCGGACCCTCACCGGCGCCGTGCGATGGAAGAGGAGTACGCGGCACTCCTCGCCAACTGCATTCGGATCTCGGTGCCTCGGCGCGAGGTGCCAACGTCGTCCACCGGCAAGTGGATCCGGACCCACAAGCGCCGGCCGATGGTACACTTGAGAGGTACAAGGCTCGGTGGGTACTTCGGGGTTTCACTCGCCGCCGGGGTTGACTATGATGAGACCTTCATCCGGTGGTGAAGCTCGCATCGTCCGCACCGTGCTTTCTCACCGGCTCTCACCCGCTCTTGGCCCGTGCACCCGCCCGGATGTGAAGAATGCCTTCCCCGCATGGTCTTCTCACCGAGACAGTCTACTGCGCCGGCCAAACTGGGTTTGTGGACTCCTCCGGCTCGAGATGGTCCGCCGGCTCAACAAGTCTCTCTATGGCCTCAAGCAGGCTCCCCGGCATGGAACCACGGTTTTCTTTGCTTTCCTCCTGACACTTGGTTTTGTGGAGGCCAAGTCAGACACGTCCCTGTACATCTATCACCATGGGGCCGAGACTGCATATCTGCTACTCTATGTGGATGACATAGTCCTGACAGCCTCCGACTCCCTTCTTCGCCGGATCATCACCTCTCTTCACGAGTTTGCGATGAAGGATTTGGGTGTGCTTCACCACTTTCTTGGAGTCACCGTTGAGCCTCATCCAATCCGGTCTTCTTCTTCACCGCCGCACACACTCCGGACATACTTGAGCGGGCCGGGATGACAGATGCAAGCCCCGCACCACTCCAGTTGACACTCGTGAGCAAGCTGTCCGAGGCGTAGGGCCCCCGGATCGATCCTACGGCGTACCGCAGCCTTGCCGGTGCTCTTCGACTCACCTTCACTCGGCCCGATATCACCTATGCGCCGCAGCGGTTGTGCCTTCATATGCATGATCCTCGGGAGCCTCATCTCACCGCTCAAGCGTCTCCTCGGGTACCTCCGAGGCACCGCGATCATGGCCTCGCTCCTACTCCGACGGTCTTCCTCTACGTAGCCGGTTGTCTACACCGACGCCGACCGGGGCCGGCCGGGTCCGCACACTCGACGGTCCACCTCGGCTATGCCGTCTTCCTCGGAGGCAACCTCGGTGTCCTGGTCCTCCAAGCGCCGCAGTGGCCTCTCGCTCCAGGTGCGGAGTCCGAGTACCGCGCCGTCGCCAATGGTGTGGCCGAGGCTTCCGGCTCCGGCAGCTCCCCGGCCGAGCTCCATAGCCCCCTTCGCCGGGCCACGCTCGTCTACGCGACAACGTCGCGCCGGTCTACCTCTCCACCAACCCCGTCCAGCACCGCGCACGAAGCATGTGGAGATTGACCTTCACTTTGTCCGTGATCGGGTGGCCATCGGCGAGGCGCGGGTCCTCCATGTACCGACCACCTCCCGCTTCGCCGACATCTTCACCAAGGGCCTCCCGTCGTCGACCTTCACCGACTTCCGCTCCAGCCTCAACATCACCAGTGGCTAGTTGTGGCTGTGGGACATGTGTGTGTGCTCTTTCTTTTAGATGTCCAGTCCAGAACTCCGCTGCGCCGGTAGTTCAGACTGCGGGGGAGTGTTGGAGTATATACATGCATTACATGTATTAGGAGGCCCATGAGGCTAGGCCCATGAGGCCCATGTGTACTACACTATATAGCCACCCTTCTAGGGTAGGCCAAATCAATAGAGAATCAATATTCAACAATATTATCCATATATACTAATGTGTATCTATTACCTCTACTGATCATGGCAGCTCAGAATTGGGTTCTCTCCTATCATTGCTTCTTGTACAATTAAGATTTCAGTCGTCCTCTTGAATATCTAATTAATTGTATGTTAAATTCAAGTGTGCACTGCTTATATTCATGAACACTATTAGATTGGTATCTGCACAGATGTTTTCCCTAATAATCAGTAGGCAAGACTGTTGGAGAAACCATGTTGCGAAAAGCGCATGCAAACATGTTTGCTTCCCAATAAGTGGCATCATGTAAATATATGAGGGTTCCGTGCACTGGTGAATTGTGATAGGCTGATAGCTACAGGTTAACTATTGGCACAAATTTTTCATGTGACATTCCCTACTATAAAGAAGCTTACTTTGTTAAATTTATAGACCTCTACATACTGTTAAGGCATAATAGTCAGGGGTACCAAAGCATTAGGTTTAGATCCATCCACTACCCTTCCCTCCTGTCTTCTCAGCTGTGCACGGATCCTTCCGCTGTCACGGGATGGCTGGTGCGGATCTCCGCCCGTCGTGTAGCCTTCATTGCGCATGGATGATTTCTTCCTCGGGCCGGCCCCCATTGCCATTTGCTTCCGCTCATGCAGCCCATCGCTCACGAAATACTTCTTTGTTGTCTGTCTCCATGCCTGCGTTGACTAAGACTGGATTTCATTCCACTTTCCCTCTGATACCTAATCGATAACGAAGTTGAATGGCATTTTTTGTTCTCAGAATAGCTACTTTCTAATGTTTTCTGATCAACAGAAAAAGAGTTGCTGTCCTCAAGTTGCCTTAGAATTATACATCAGATCTATTATCTTTTACACAATCTAAATATTGTATTTTATTCCGCGCCTGCGTATCCCCATCACCATGTGGACCGTCTGTTCGTGATCCGCAAGTGCTGCAAATTCCACCCGTCTGCGGTCTCTGTCACCAAGCTCATTTGCGGATCGGATCCCTTCTGCCACCGTCGGCCCGCGTCTGTCTGCTCATGCTTGTCGCGGAGTACGGACACCCGCATCACTAGACCATCCACGCCTTCGCGTATGTGCATTGTCCGCGTAGCATCTATGGCATCTGCACGGGTACTCTCCATCTGTCCTTGCAGGCTCTTTCCACCGTGCACGACTTGTCGGTCCTTAATGGCCCACCGCCCGTCCAGCGAGGAGGATATGCCCATGCTGTCAGATTGATTCCTCCATGGTTGTCGATGATTCTGCCCCGCCTTTTGATTTTTCTTTATCTACCCCAACTTGCTTGGGGTAAAAAAAAGGCTATGTTGTTGTTGTTGTATTGCTGTTTGTCGAGGTCATTTTCCTAAATTCATGTTGCTTGCTACTCCTGTAATGTGTTTGAGGCCTATTTTCTAAATTCCTTTTTTTCCTCAATTGTACGTGTGTCCATCCAAGTCCAGTTGCACATCTCCAGTTTGTTCAAGTCGTGCTTGTCCGCAATTTTTTTTAGATCAGCCAATCTTTTTTCTCTTTGGTTATCTGAGCCCCGTCGATTTAGCTAATCATCATCATTATTGATGCGACTATGCCCTCTTGGTCTCTTTTGTAGCCCATTTTGCTACAATAATGTTCAATGGCCGTTTATTTGTCGCCATCACCATTCTATCCTATTATGTTTCCTTTGGATTGATTTGAGGTATCTGCTAAGTACTGGTTGTGAAGTGCAGTACCCTCTTGTGGAGATCATTTTCTACATCGGCATTGTTCAAGAGTTGCATGCTTCGACGACATTTTCTGTTTTGGATTTTGAATGTAATTTGTCTCTCTTTTTTTCAAAAAAAAGGTGTAGTGTATAGTGCCAACTCTCCAAATGCAACAACATTGCATTTGAGTGTTAAGGTATAACAGTCAGGGGTATTAGTCTAATATCCTAATTTGGGGTTTCCCTCTTGTATCTTTTATGTATTCCATCCCATTGGACATCAATACTATCATCTAGTTTTGTCTCTCTTTATTCGTCGTAACACATACAATCATTGAAAGTGCACTTAGAGTAGAGCCCTGAAGTTTTCAGATCAAAGCTGAAAGTTAGTTTTAGTTTTGTTGATTCACTTTGTTTAATATTATCCCCCTTTTATGTGATCATAGTAACATTACCGTTTCTTATAGAGTATCTAAGATCACAGAAGATATTCTGTTTGAACAACAAGAAAACTGTGACAGTACTGATGATGACGATGAAGGGGCTAAAATTTGCAAAATGCTAGAGGAGGCTGCTGAGCCTGAATTTATACTTGCGGACATGGCTCCAGAGCGGTTGAAGCTTTACTCATCTTATATACAAAAGCGAAACGTAAGTAGCTCTGGCATCTGTTGGTTCATATTTTACATGGGAAGTTGCACATGCTGAATCAATATGCTGCAGATTATTAAGCAAAACGAAGTATCTAAGAAGGTTGAGAAGGCCCTTGAACTTGCTGGCCTTAGTTCAAGGGATGTTACACCATTTTTGAAACTGAGAGTGAGTGGCCTTGTCAATAAACGTTCACCTTCTACATCCAGTAACAAGGAAGGGCTAATAACAGTTTGGAATCCTACTGAGATGCAGGTATGTCACAATCATCCTGCAGTCTAGATGTGGCATACATCTTTAGGGTTTAGGGTTTTATGGTTCAGTGTTAGGTTCTGGATGAAAGGATTTTTGGTGTAAACCATTAAAGCTTCATCACTGCTATTGACAGAAACATAATCTTGTGGAGGGACAAGCTTATTCTGTTACGGGATTGATGCCTTCGAACTATTGCACCGAAATCCTGTACTTGCATGCTAGAGGATCATCTACAATGTGGAAGCCCTTACCATCAGCTCAGACTACAGATTTTAAGTAAGCATCATGGCTGCACTCCACAATTACATTTCATCATTCAACCTTAACCATGTTTCTTTTTCCAGACCATTCTTTAACCCTCGTAAAGCAATTGAACTCTTGAAGTTTGGTGAGGTGATGATTTCAAGGTCAGTCTAATCTCATATTTAACCTTCCCAGTCTTCTCTCATTGTATTAATGAACCTATTGAATAATTCCTGTTGGTTGCAGTGAATTTGATATTGCAGGTCTTATTTTATATGTTGGCAAAACTTATTTATGTGGCAACAAGAAAAAGCAGTGGCTCTTTTTAACAGATGGATCTAAATTTATGTCTGGACAAGTGTGCGAAGAGCAAGATTGTCTTCTAGCTGTTAGCATTTCGTCCGCAACAACTGACGAAGACTCAGCATTATTTAGTTATACTCTATCTGGAAACACAGTATGTGATATTTGATTGTGTATATATTTCTGTCTTACTTTGGAACCTCGATATTGAACAAGTCTGGGAAATCTATGGCTAGACATTTGAAGACCATTTTAAGTTATTACATTTGTTCAGCTTTAACCCTTTCAAAACAAGTGCAGCTTTAGCTTATTGCTAAATTTCTTGCTCAGGTTGGTTTTAGTAATCTGGTCAAACGGCAGAAAGACGAGACGAGGCAAATATGGGTAGCTGAGGCAACAGAGAGCTCAAGCTACACTCTTTCAAATGAGATTCCTAGAAAATCTCACCTAAAAGAAGCTGCAGCTTCGGCTGAGAAATGGGCTTCAAGATCTTATCATGTAAGTTTTCCACTCCTTAGAACAACCAGGTTAGGTGTGAGCGCTTTTTTTTATGATGATTCTAGTGTCACTCATTGTTTTACTGCAATACGAATGACCCTTGCAGAAAATTCAAGAGCTAAAAGAAAGGGTTTTATGTATAGTTGGCAACACTGCCTGAGGTATTTGGAAATGGTGCAAGATTTTCTTGGGGATTTTGTCATAACTGCATCAATAGTTCTCATTGATGCTGGTTGGTTCTGGTCGGAGCCTTTTACCGCAATACGAATGGCCCTTGCAAAAACTTCAAGAGCGTAAAAGAAGGCTTTTATGTATAGTTAGCAACCCTGGTGTCTGAATTATAATAAACGGTGCTGCCTGCTGCTTTTGGAGATGATGAAAGATTTTGCTTGGGGGTTCTTGCAGTAACTACATCTACCAGTGATAATGGTTGGTTCTGGTTGGAGGCAATGTGTTCTAGTACAGTAGTGCTGAAGCATTATGATAGTGGGACGTTCATGATCATGAACTGAAGGGCCAGAGAATAAACAACTACGATGCATACTTCACAGGATGCAAAGGACAGATAAATATTCTTCAGAAGGTATCAATTTAACCATAATGCCTATATATATTAAGAAGCCATGTTATATGTTGCGATGTACAATTACAAACCAGCAACCCACATTGCATAGCTGTAACCACTACCATTGCTATATATTTGCACTTACAGGGCTTTCTATTTTGGGCTGGACAGACCAGAGTTCAACTCTACTCGCATGGGAACTCTCAAGCCTCAACACGTGTACCCCTTTCTCGTTTATAATAGGAAGCCTTATGCTGCCCTGCCCAGTTCAATGCTGGGATTTTGGGGATGCCAAGTTTTTGTACTGTCTAGGCTTGCATGGGCAAGATGCCCAGTTCAATGCTGGGATTTTGGGCATGCAGCAGGCAAGAGTTCGTGGAATACATAATCTGATTGTGGAGAGCGATTGTCAGCAGTTGGTAAACCTATGGGGCAGTCGTAGTCTGCAAAGATCGGAGATCGAAGCTATCATGTTCCAGATGGAGGAACTAAGTTGGAGCTTTCATAATTTTAGTCTTTGCTTTGTAAGCAGGAATTGTAATAGGCTAGCTCATGAGTGTGTCAATGGTTTCTTGTGAAAACCCGGTGGTGGAGTGGCTTATAATCCTGGTGATTAATATATAGCTCCGGCTTATTCTCAAAAAAAAGTTCAATGCTGGGATTTTGGGGATGCCAAGTTTTTGTACTGCCTAGGCTTGCATGAGCAAGATGCCTATCCACTCACTTAAAATTATAAAATGGTCTACGGAATACTATTTATTAATCTGATAAAGTTATATAGCTGCATTACCTATACCTATGTGATACTATTGGACTGTTTTTTTAATTACTACTATTGGACCGTTGATTGCTTTCCTCTGCATGCCTTATGTAGCTGGTATTATTGCCTGGTCTGGCTTGTTCAAAAGTACTCCACCCGCTCCAAATTATAAGATGTTGTTTTTTTAGATACATTATTATTTTTATTACTATGTATCTAGACAGTGTATGTGTATAACAAAAGCTATATATCTAGAAAAACCAGTGTCTTATAATTTGCAACGGATGGAGTACTATTTTCAGCCCATGATTGCAATGGGGTTGTTTTGTTTTAACCTGCCAATTTCTTCCAAAATACATGTCAAGGCCATTGTTTGGCATGTAATGTCGGGCCTTTTTTGAGTTCCAGTGAATTTGTATGTGTTAGGATCAAACACAAATGCTTCGTCTGTCCTAAAATAAGCTTCTAGGATTCTTTGAGAAGATCAATGTTACAAAGAAATTACATATTTATGCCTGTCTACTATTATATCAAATGTTGTAATGCTACAGGAAGTGTTGGCATAATTTAGGTGGTTTTGCCATATAGTGTACAAAGTGTCGTCCTGCGAACCACCACCAGGAAGTACTCGCACTATTGAAATATCTCGTTGGCAAGTATTCGAACAGTGAGCAGTTGTGTTGAAGATGTGCACTCCCAAAAACCTGATTGCCCACCACGCTGTACAGTTGTGCCTGGTCGAACAGTCAGCAGCATTTTTCTTTTCTTTTCCTTTCCATGACCACTTTGATTTTTCTATTATTTCTTAATTCCTTTGCTACATTGTTTGACATCTGTTGCGTGCAAGATTCATTGTGTTGGTTATCCTCGACCACCATCCCAAGGTCCAGAGTTTCCTTTTGTAGCTTTTCCTTCAATAGCTGCAGGCTACAGCTTCACCTGTGGAACAAATGGTAGCCCCAATAGAAGGATTCCTACATCCTTTAGTAGCATGGCCAAATTGAACATTTTTGTCCCTGGTCTACATCATTAAGTTCTGATGATGAAATAGGCAAACCAGATGACTTGGCTACTTTTGGCCAAAAAAAAAAGAGATGACTTGGCTATTGTTTCATTTTTGCCGGTCAATTTGTGTTGACACCTGGATGATAATAAAAATAAATAAAAGGAAATCAATATCCCCATGTTTAATAATGGAAAGAGTAATTTCCAAATATTTGACAGTACTTCCCTGGAATCAAGGCAGCTCGGAATTTTGAGAGCTCAAGTATTGAGACCAAACATTTGACACCAAGAGGTATGATGAATATATCAACCCTACTTTAAGGATGGAATGTTACCTAGTTCCTGAAAAAAAAATAGAGCTTGTAAAACTGTTACAGGACGGACATCTGTGGCATTCAAATTTTAATTTCTCACCATCCATTACCACAGATAGAAAAAAAAATACTGGGTTTAGGAGCATTGTTAGTAGGTGTGGTAATGAATGGCACCCACTTTGCTCCATGTTACGGTCCATGCTGGGAGCTGGGTGTTTAACTGAACTCCAGTATTGACTGTTATTTGAAGTATGAAGCTGACCCATCATCAACGGAAGAATTCTTGAATTGTCTACTCAGTTAGCGGTTTATGCAAATCATACACAGTATTGGCGCAAGTAATTGATGGTGGTGGTGTTTCTCAGTGCTACTGGAGATCGTTGTTTACCATCCATTCAAACAGAAAAACATCTGACATGCAGTGAAAAGGAAACCTAAGGGACCCTTCTCCATTCCATCTAAGCAGCATTCTGGAAAATGCCAGAACTGCTGGACATTGGTGGTGATGGCCAAACTGATTCTATCACGAGTGGTAAGGCAAAAGACAGTGTTTATGTAAAGTCAATGGGGTTCTTACATAAATAAACTTGTTTAAGGTGCATATGCCCAAATGGTACCAACAAGGAATCAAGCATTGATCTTGTGTCGGGAACTATTTTCCACTTGCTACTGGTCAGAGTCTAGGTAGAACTGCATGAAATTCATAACATTCCTACAAATTGCGGTAATGGGTTAAAAGATGGCTTCCTAATGATTCTAAATACATGTGATTGGGGTGGGTCTCTGGGTTTGGATGTAGGACTAATCATCTAAATGAAGTTAATATGTGTTTTGGATGATATTTAGCCTCGTGTATGTAATAGTGACCTTTGGTAGCTTGCTTTCAGCTTTATGGTGATGGTTACCTCTGAGTCAGGGGGCTGTTGTCATGGAGAAAGGCATTTTGTCTTCTTTTGTGCTGTTCTGAGTCTCGTGTACCGCCTAAGACTCATGTATTTCAGATTTTCAGTTGTTTGTTAATGGAAATGGGGAACAGCCATTCAAAAACTGCATATCTGTATAGGCAGTGCATTGTGATGTTGAAAAGAACTAATTAAATCCAATCCAAAGTCGTAACTAGGTGTTGTTGCAACTTATGATCTTGGTTAACATCACATTGCTGAGAACATGACTTGCCGCAAAACAAAACCATGGTATTGAAAGTTCCTCAGAGCATCACTCAGACATGGTGATGGCATGTGGAGGTAGAGCCTACTACTTCAAAATACAAGTGAAAAAACATCAGTAGCAGCCCAGCCCAGCCCAGCCCTCAAATATGAATTGATCTCAATCATCACAGAATAAAGGGAAAAACCATCAACTCTTAATCTGCTGACTCATTCATGCATCTCTTAGACGGCAGAATCAACATGCATTTAAACTTCCCATCACTTCAATGTTACATGAACGCCATCAGTTTGGTGTTTCATGAACAGCAGAAAGCCCTTTTGCAGGCAATCTTGCAAAATATAAACTAGAGCTTACTATATATACATCTATATGTGGGCTACTTAGAGGCCTAGCTAATTTCAGGACAGCCACAACTACCAGAGTATTCAGCCTGATTCGACTGAGATTGCTGTGGCTGAAGCTGCACGACTTAGCCATAGTGTTCTTGTTGTTAAGCTGCAGCGACAGCCCAAATAAGCTTCAGAGAGCGCAGCAATTCTCTACATTGACTGCCTGTCCAGCATGGACCAAAATGAGGCACAACATCAACATCAAGGCACTATTGGCACTTGGCAGCATGGGATTCACATTCTAAGCAAAATCTACAGCACAAAAGAGCCCAGGTGCAATTGTTTTGACATCTGACACCAAAATACCACATAACCTTTGCAGCTTCCTTCATTCCTGAAACAACAGGCAAGTGAATTAAGAACATTTCTTGCTCTGTACTTGCAACAAATAAGAATGTCCATGCATAAAAATTAAACTAGGACCAAGGGAAATGGGAATAGTAAGCTTCTGAATACTTGATTGCAAGTTCCAACTAAATTTGTAACATTTGAATTTAACCTACTAGCCATCAAATAGTCAATAAATCTTAAATTGTGTTCCGAAACTCAATCTAGCACATCTCTGTGTTGTAGCCCTACCAACATATGAAAGTTCATTAATCTGAAACATTTGAATTTAACCTCTAGCCATGAAATGGTCAACCAATCTTAAAATCACGTGTTAAAACTCTATGAAGTATCTCCATCTTGTACAAGAGTGAATAGATTGGTGATAAAATAACAAAACCAGGATATTACAGCACATACAGTGTAAATCAGAATGTAACAAAAAGAATAGGTATGACTATTATGTAATTAAGGTCATTCACTTTTAAGGGGCACGATCATTTATAACGCTTATATATCCATTGTCGAAACTATTTTCTTATAATTTCTATTAGCAAGTACCACCAAGAAACTAACTACTCAGGCAGATTAGCAAACAATTATTGTCGTAAACAATTACTGAATTGAAAACCGAAATACTAGATGCCAATTCATGCTGAGGAGAAGAGTGAATTAACCTGTGAGATCACTCGATCAACTTGGACAGAGTCTTGATGAGCTCTCTCTTGATGTCATCTCCCTTGAGACACAATGTGATTTCAGCCATCTTTTGCTTCTTGATCTTGGCGTCGAGCACGGCAGCCTTGGCATCAGAAATTTTGAGGAATGTGCCATTGTACAGTCCTGGAGTATCGTGTTCCAGCTGCTTCACAGCCTCAGCGAGGTACCAGTATTTCTCTCTCTTATCCTCCAAACGCTTCTTTGCATTGTCAGCAGCCTCCTTCCCAGCTGCATGCCTGGCCACAGCAGCCGCGGCCTCAGAAGGCGGGGGTGGCTTGGCGACCTCCTTCGTGGCCAGCACTTGCCTGTCTGCAGCAGCAGCAGCCTTCTTCAGTGCAGGCGTTTTGGCGACCTTGTTAGCTGCCACTGCCTTGTTTGGCAACTTAGCGGCTTATTGGCTGCCACTGCCTTCTCCGGCAACCTGGCAACATCCTTCGCTGGCGTTGCCATATGCGGCGACTTGGTGTGGTTGTCCTCCCCGGCGGCTGCAGGCTTCTCCGGCGGTGGCGACTCGGAGGGGGCATCTGCTGGAGCCTTCTTCTTCTTCGACAGGGGCGGCTCAGCGACCTCGGCCGTGGCCGCTGTCCGCTTCACCGGGGACGGCTTGGTGAGCTTGGGTGAAGACACATTCCCCACCATATGCGGCGACTCGGTGTGGTGGTCCTCCCCGGCGGCTGCAGGCTTCTCCGGCGTTGGCGACTTGGAGGGGGCATCTTCTGGAGCCTTCTTCTTCTTTGACGGAGACGGCTCTGCAACCTCGGCCACGGCCGCTGCCCGCTTCACCGGGGACGGCTTGGGAGAAGGCACATTCCCCTTGGGCGGGGTGAGTGGGTCCCGCAGAGCTTGGAGTTGCGGCAGCGGCGGGGATGGGTCCCCCTTGGCGGTCACATTGGCCGCCGGCGCCAGGATGTAAGGGTTTGAGCCGGAGGAGGTGGTGTCTTCCTCGGATGAAGTGGAGTAGCCCTCCGGCGCCGGGATTGAAGGTTTTGTGGCGAGGCACTGCTCCGCCTGGGGCTCGTCGTCGCCGGAGGAGGAGGACGTGTCTTCCTCGGATGATGTGGAGTAGCCCGCCGGCGCCGCCGGGATTGGAGGGTTTGTGGTGAGGCGCTGCTCCGCCTCGGGTTCGTCGTCGCCGGAGGCCGGGCCGATGGCCGCGGGGGGCTTTGGAATGGGGGGCTTGGAGGCCATGGGGGCGCCGGCGGCGGGTTGAGGCGAGGGTTTCACTGTTGAGGTCGGGGGATGGGATTTTGGGGACGGAGACGAGGAGGCCGTTTGCTGTGCTGACTGCTCGCTGAGTGAGGGCGACTCCAAAATAAGAGAACATGCTTTGATTAGCTGGGCCCGAAAAGCGGCCCATCAATGAGGATGGGCTTCATTTCAACGTTGCTGCCAGGAGCGACGTGCTCGATCAAATGCCGTTGCCTTTCTGGCCCTCCCAAGTTAATTCGTACAGCTTGGAGAGTGAGACATGATATGCTTAGTGTTCTTCGTCCTGTTCATGGTTACCTACTTGCTGATGGATCCTTGTGGCGAGGGACGGACGGCTCTGTAGCTTTACATCATGCACAGGAGAATTCTAATCCGCTCCACGAAATATAATGGATATAATTGATGAGCTGCAAGTTATCTTGCTTTGATGCAAATTCAGCCCTCATGCATAACTTACACTCTTATTATATCAACTAATAGTACTCTCAAAGCAAGAAAAATAAATTTCTGTTCTTGTGCAGACCTCACACACATTCTGCTTTCACTATGCTCACACATAACTAAACGGAGGAGCAACAAACAATTGAGCACCAGCGACAGTTTATAGAGTAGGTATTTACTCATAGAAAATTCCAAATTTGCATCCATTATCAATCAATTAAGTACGCATACGCACAAATATTCCAAAACATGATGACACACACTCTTATCCTGTGACCACAAGCATTGCTTCAATACAAGGAAAACTCATCATCTATCAGCATTGCTTCAGTAGAAGGAAATATGCTTCCATCCTACTATCCTAGTTTCTTCCAGGCCGAGTGCTCATGCTACAACACAAATCCTTGCCAGAGCCCTTTTGTATACTTCAGGCTGCTGCTTCCTTTATTTTCTTTGGTGAAGAATATTCTAGAGCATGTTGTGTCATGTGTGAAATTGAATTCCTAAAGTGTTGAGGTTCAAATGCATCCTATTCTGTGTTTTACTTTTTACAGATGTACCAAAGTTGTTTGCTTAAAGGATTTGATTAGTTTGGACTTTGGATGCTAAATCATATTAATCTGTATCCTTTTGTCTTCCAGGATATGATATGCCCACCAATGTGGTCAACAAACTCCTCGAATTGTATAGATAGCTTAATTTCCTTCAGTTGCTCGGCGAA
The DNA here is from genome assembly GCA_018135685.1 of Themeda triandra. NCBI lineage: Eukaryota > Viridiplantae > Streptophyta > Magnoliopsida > Poales > Poaceae > Themeda > Themeda triandra. The sequence continues at coordinate 693,741 of JAENPR010000081.1, read as the reverse complement.
GCGCAGGGCAAGTACCTACAGTCCGTGCTGGAGAAGGCGCAGGAGGCGCTGGCCAAGCAGAGCGGCGTCCACCTCGACGCCGGCGAGACGCAGACGCAGCTCAGCAGCTGCTGTGGGAGCTCATCTCGAGAGCCATTGCGACGAGGCGCGTCCAGGTCCAGCACCAGCGCCACCTCGGCGACGATGGGTCAGTGGACAGCTGCCTGACCGCGTGCCACAGGGAGAGGAATCCCAGGCTCACACAATGTTATCTTAAGAAACAATTATATTTCTTCAAAGAAGACATATAGACAATGACCAGATTATTAACAGAACACAGATCAACAAGCATGCAACTATAGGTACCCGCTGTGCTGGTATATACTCTATCTAAAATATAGACAGTACAATATGCAAATGTTGTGGAACATATGGCCCAAAAGGTATGTAGAGAATGAATTTTCTGGATCATCTAGTAGCCATGAGGCCAGATTATAAGGATTATAATAATGCCTTGCATACAAATCCTTTGGAACAAACAAAGCATGCTATAATGTTCTGATTATTACATTTTGCACAGGCCAAGATCAAGGGAGTACAGCAAAATGAAGAAGAAAATCGACAGAAGTTTTAACGGATGTTACACTGTTCACTGTAAAGAATTGGCAGTTTGTGAACCGCATATATTACCATGGCTTGATGATTAGAGTGGTGTTTTACAGAACTTAAAGTTCTGATGAGACACTCACTCTTGCAGTGAATGATTATAATTGATCTATTTGATAAGAAGAAACACAACCCTATATACTTTGCAGCAATTGCAATACAAGTAACAATTCTAATACCTGTACTCCTCTAGTTCGTGGTAAAAGTGTCGTTCTTCCCAATAGCTGGACTGAACTAGCCTGGAACAGGATCTACTCTATCAAGGCAGCACGGGCGTGATCAATGGCTTCCCGGCAAAGAAAGCTTCGAGGTTGCGAATCAGGTGCTGACACAGGTCGGACCTCGACTCCGCCGTGAAAACTGCTGAATGAGGCGTCAGCACCACATTGTCCATGGACAAGAGCTCCGGAGACACCTTGGGTTCATTCTGAAAGACATCGAGGCCAGCTCCTGCAATGCTTCCCTCTTTCAGTGCAGTAACTAAGGCGGCCTCGTCGATGTTGGCGCCTCGGCCGATGTTTATGACGATCCCATCCTTCCCTAGGGCCTCCAGGACATCCTTGTTCACAATGTGGCGTGTCTCCTTGTTCAGTGCACATGCGACGACGAGCACGTCTGATTCAGAAGCAAGATGGTGAACATCGGGGAAGTATCTGTAGGAGACTGAATCCTTGGGTTTTCTGGAATTGTAGTAGATGATACAGCCAAAAGCTTCAAGCCTCTTTGCAATCAAAGAACCAATGTTCCCCAATCCGATGATGCCGACACGCTTGCCGCCTAGCTGAAATCATCAAATTAAATACATCTGATTCAGAAACAAATTTCATATACTGGAACGAAATGCAGCAGATTGGAAGGACAAATTTCATATAATAGAATAGAATGGACAGAAACAGAGAAGGAAATCGCGAAGCCAACAGCTATGGACCTTGGAGCCGAGAGGGTAGCCGGCCTCCTGCAGCGGCCAGAGCCGGCGCCGGACGAACCGCTCCGCCGCGGAGACGCGCCGCAGCACGTCGACGAGCATGCCGACGGCGTGGTCCGCGACGTCGGCGGAGTAGACCGTCCCTGAGTTGGCGACGGCGACGCCGCGGCGCGCGCACTCGGCAAGGTCGATGTGGTCAACGCCCGCGGCCGTGCTGAGGAGGCAGCGGACGGAGGGGACGGCGTCGAGGAACGCGGCGTCCGCGCGGACGGCACCGCCGCCCATCACGACCGCGGCGCGAGGCGGGTCTGGTTCGGCCGCGGCGGCGGCGAGGAAAGCCGCTGCCTGCTCGGTCGACGCCAGCGAGGCTAGCTCCAGCACGCGGAAGCGCTGGTGCATCGCGTTGCCGAAGGGCGCGCCCGGGCGGCGGATGAAGAGCACGGCCGGGGCCGGGTCGACCCGTTGCTCGCCGCCGGCTCCTGCCATAGCTGAGCTGTCTCGCTGCTGCTAGCAATAGAGGAGGAGCTGACGTGTGCGCGTTTTGTCGAAATAGATAGATTTTTCATCTTACATTTGTTTATACTAAAAAAGTATATTAACAAAGGCAAACAACAACAATAGTATGGAATCATCAACCATAATTTAGTCATTCCAGCTCACTAATCAGATCCAAGTTCCAGAAATTCCTGATCATCGGAGCATTTGCTCTAGAATCTGGCAGATTTAGTTTTAGAATCCATCCTAAGAGCTAAATGTTAAGATCTAGCATGGCCTAAATAGGACTAGCAGAAAAACAACTTTATGTCGAATAGATTTTTCAACTTACATTTGTTTATACTAAATAAATCTTAACAAAAGAATAGCAATATTATGGAAGCCTCAACCATAAATTAGTCATTCCAGCACACTAATCAGATCCAATTTCCAGAAATTCCTGACAATCGGGGCATTTGCTCTAGAACCTGGCAGATTTGGTTTCAGAATCCACCCTAAATAAATAGAAATGGTAACCGGTAAGCATCTAGCATGGCCTAAACAGAAGTAGCAGAAATCAACTTTATGGTGTTACTAGCATCGTGCCCGTGCGTTGCTACGGGATAACTAAACTTTTGTACTAAAAACACATGGATCGCACGTGAAGATAACAATACTGTGAAGCTAAATACCGACGTTAATTGACATTTATTTCAGGTAAAGTTTGTGAAATTTCCGTGATGCGGCTAAGATAATGGTTTATATCGGCAAGAAGAAATCTTCGATATCTATTTTTTCATGGCGCCAATGAGTCCACGAATACGTTCCACTACATCTCCATACCATCGTGTATACGTTCGAGTATATATTAAATATTAGTGCCTGCCACGTGGGTAATACTGCGTATCTTAAAAATCTCTCACAAAATCTTAATGCAAAGTATTTTATACTTATTGTATAAATAGATGTGGCTTTAGGACTATTCCACTCCATATATTGGTATCCACTTGAGTGACCGTGGTAAGATTCGTCTATATATAGAAATTGTTTGTGAAGATACCATCGATCACCTTTTCTTCCAATGCTCCTTCGTCAAACGCTGCTGGCAGAAGCACGATTATTTCTTGGGTGCAGACAGATGATATTCATAGAAGGATTGAGCTAACAAAGGCAAGATCCAACAAGTCCCTATTCATGGAGGTCTTTTTAATCGCTGCATGGGAGCTTGGAAGGTCAGAAATAGGCACATCTTCGATGGAGTCCAAGCTATAACAGATGGCTACAAAATTTCAAGGATGAAACCACCCTTCAGTCTTGTAGAATCAAAGAGTCTGATAGGCCGGCAGTCCTGCTTTGGCTTGATGCATTGTAATTTTATTTTCTTTGCTCGCCCTCCCTCCCTCCTAGTAGTCCCCCCTCTTCCTGCATCTATGTAAGTTTATAACTGATACTTTGTTCCCCCTGCTTTATTTATAAAAAAGTTTTTAAGACCGTGGGGTCCTCCCCACGGTATTTTGCGTCAAAAAACTATATATAGAAATAGTGAAATCATAGGTATTATATTTTTATTACAACTCTAAGTTAGTTACCTATCTATGTTATCTTTCCTCTGACATCTATATCAATGTGAATCACATAACAATCCAGGCAACCTGAAAATTCCACAAATTAAGCAATGCCAAATGGAGTGGAATAAAAACACGCTGCACATTAGCTTATCTTCCCAATCACAAATTATGAGATTATTCTAGAAAAAATACTCATGATGTCACGTTCATAGTAGAGAGAACATACATTTTTAGGCCTTTCTCCCATTTCTCTGCGATCATGGGCACCTTATTCGTCCTAGACTTGAATGTCACGGCCGACGCAGCCACCGTGGAACTCCATGCCTCCGTCCGGTCCGCACTATCATCACGGCGGCATCTTCACCGATCACCATGATCATGATGTCTAACCCTTTTTTGAACTATTACTACTATGACGATGAATTTTCAGGTTAGAGAGGTATCATGTAGTTTTTTACAAGTTACTAAAAGATTGTACAAGGGGGAATACCAAAATGAATCATACAGAGTCTAGTAGTCATAGCACACCTTTGCATGAAACAATTTGCCAGCTAGAAAGGATATTTCCAACAATAAAGGCATCGACGGTCAAGGCAGTTGTAGCAGCAGTGGGCAAGACAAACCTTGGCTGGAGCAGCTGGCACTATCCCATGGTGACGACAGCATAGGCCATACCTACGGGTTGACCCTGAACAAAATGTTTCATGTGCCCTAAAGATTGAAGAAGTAACTAAGACTATTTCACGTCATATCTATCAAGAGCACACGCCTTTGAGTTGAGCTGCATCTTCTAATCTTTGTTTCATATTATGCTTTTCATGGCCAGAATCATACCTGCTATTTCTAAAAGATACATGATGAAGATCAATGAAATAAAAAAAAATGTCCTCTATAATTCCATGATTATAATGCGAATTTTCAGATTACCTAGTTAACAAATCTGCTATCCAAGATACAACTGTTTGTCTTAAATTAGGCCAATACTCAAATAACAAACCAGTGATTGCATGTCTGGCCGCGTATTATATTTTCTTCAAGGATTAACTATTGCTACTACTTTAGTGTCTTAGTGAGAATTTGGAGGCCCAGTAATTTTTTAGGCCATTAAACCGTTGCCCACTTGTTCCCATCAATATATACGTAGGCAAGAACCCGTACATCGAAGGAGCGACGTATGCAGCGGCGTTGATCGGTCGGTCTATGTAGGCGAGGACGACGGCTTCGCACGGCGTGGGCGAACAACGAGGACGAAGGTGCAGGCGTCAGGGAGGCGGTGATTTTCTAGTTGCGATGGCTCGCGACGAGCACGACGTCAAGGGCGCAACCATTGAGCAGGTTGTGGAGGCGCGCTTTGAATGAGCGTTCGCACGAGAGAGGGAAATCGAGGCTGGGTTGTGAAGGAATTTTTAGTGTCGAGCTCCAGCGGTGAAGGACGACATATAGGCGTCGAGAGCTCGTGAAATGACATAAAAGAAAGATGGAAGGAGGCGTCGATTTGGGAGTTTTTGCGTATGCATGCGGCCGATTTGGAGGGATAGACGGATAGTGACTTTACATGATTTCGCATGTGGCTGTTGCCAAGAGTGTGGACACCGTTTATTTAGAAATAATTAGTGATGATTTCCATTCCATGTTTAGGCATGGTCGAGGCGGCTTTCCTTGTGTGCGGGATGTGGGATCGCAGGGGCAGGCAGACGGAAGACCAAAACAAATGCCGCACCAAAAAGTGTCCACGTTTTGTTCTTTTTATTTGTGGGAGATTGATTAACATAAGCTTGTCACATCCCGAAGCGTTTGGTGCTCGATACACACGAACCAACACCAATAAACCAAGGAGACATCTAAATCAACCCTTTCACTTTGCTCCAACCTTCAAAGAAGAATGGTGTGATCCTGACCGTCTCACTTGGAGATCTTAGCAGTGAGCTCCCGGACCAGTTTCGCGGCGACCATGGCTGTCATCCCATCCACTGTGTCACGCTGTGGGTTGAACTCCACCACATCGGCGGCGACAACATCACCCTGCAGATTCTGGAGGATGTTGAGGACATCACGGAACGAGAGCCCTCCTGGTTCAATGTGAGAGACTCCCGGAGCAAACGCTGGATCAAGGCAGTCCACATCAACTGAGACATACACCCCCTTTACACCTTCCCCAAGTTTCTGCAGGGAAAGAACAAGTTGAGCATCATTAACAACCTGCACATTTGACAAATACAGTAACCTCCTATGTTATTAATTTATTACATTTCCTTTTCAATTAAGGTTGGTGATGACTTTGTTAACTGAGAATATCAACAGAGTTACTTGGAAACGGACACAGTAGGCAGAATCATATGGCACACATATCTTTTATGCTGTATCATCTATGTTTTCACCATTTTGAATTGATATAAAAGCAAGAACGATACAATCACATGATTAAACTAAAGCATGTTACCAGATTCTCAAGCTTCTCCCGGTCCTTTGAGAAAGTTCGCATCTCATACTGTTCCACACCAAATCTCTTCCCTTGCTCACGCCCTTCTTTGGTAATTGATCTCAATCCAACCTGAAGGATGTTGGAATCAGGTTAAAGACTGACAGAAACTGGTATTTACACAAGTGACAGAGGGCAGCCACAAAAGCAAAGTCAAGGGCATCAACCTGGAGCTGACTCTATCAAGGAAAGAAAACCAATTGCAGTTATAGCATGATAAAAACTGTGATATCCAGTAAGGCGTTATCTAAACCATGCTAGTCCTTGTCCAAATATAAAATTGATGGCTATTGGAAGCTAAAGCCACATGTTAGATTTTTTCAGTGTATTAACCTAGCAACATTAGGCTCATTTCATTAATTAATAATTTTATATTTTACTTGAAACCCTGAGATGAAATAACATAATTACCTGTAGCAGTCTCCTGGCATAACCACCTTCCATTATTCTGGCAAAGGAAGAGGCATGTGAATAAGTGTTCCCTTCAAAACAATCATAGATATCTGGATGTGCATCAAGATGAAGAATGTCAACAGGTCCCCCAAGCTTTTCGGACACAGCTCTAACCACTGGATAAGATATTGAGTGATCGCCTCCCAACACCAACGGTCGAAGAGGCTCCTACACAACAATGTGCCACTCTGAATAAATATGTGAAACAGAACAGAAAAACAGAGCTATTTCAATACATGTATCAAAACCATTTTCCAGTTCTGAAATGAAACTGAAGCAGTGTAACATTAGTGATACCTAAATAAGTAAATATCTTGCAATTAACAAGAGAATACTAAGGCACTAATCATGGTATACTATGCTTACCTCCTCCATCACTGTTTTGACAGATTCACTAATTACATGCATCAATCTGTCATCTTCAACACCACAGTCACGGATCTCTTGAATGGGGACATCTCCAACATCAGTTAGCACCCGAGGATCATTCAATTCTTTGCCTGTTTAACAGGAACATTGTATATGTTGTAATGTTCTCTCTTTTTTTTTTTTTTTACATTAATGTGTGTTCAATAGTATTCAATGTACCTTCCTCTGTGCTAGAGTTTGTGCTTCCACACCAAATGGCCTCCCTTATGCGTGGAGGAGCAAATGCAGGGCCTTGTAAAAAGGATGAGTTGTGACCAAGAGGGACCCCTAAGAGTGAAGCTGAAGCTTTCACGCCACCCAGAGCACGCAGCAACTCTGCCTGAACAAGAACAAGTGGCGATCAGACCAAACTGCACTGTGGCGATCACATGGGATGACCCATGCCAAATGCATACTCAGGAAGTAAGCAATTAGGAAATTTCAACTCAACTACTTATGCTGCCTCCTGCACTGTTTCTTGCATGTAAATAAACAGGAGCATCATACAGGATCAGAGTAGAGGAAATTTAGCTGTGAATTTTGGTTCACTTCTGGCCAGTACATGTTCTGAACAGAAAACAAATAGGAATATTGCCAACTCCGTTCTGAAGCACATGGTTTTGTTTACTGTAACTGTCTTACTAGTAGTTACTACTCCATATTATAATAATGCAAGCCTGCTGCAGCATCACTCCACATGTGAAAGGAAAAAAAAAAGGGGGCTCGTCTGGATTCTCCCCCGATTGACAATATCTGGTTGATTATTCGTAGCTGAAGGGATCGAAATTCGGGGCCGAACAGAATGGAATCTAATCGACTCGAATCGCATGTTCGTGCGGAATGGAATATTCAGAAGATCAAGAACGGGCACAGTGTAGTATATATTACAGGGATAAGGCCATGAGGGGAAAGGCGAGAGAGAAAAAAGGGATCTTGAGGGATGATGGACTGACCTTGAGCTTTGCGCGCTCGCGGATGAGGGTGAGGGAGGCGTCGATGACGCGGCTCTGGCCCCGCTCCACCGCCTCCGTCGACACCTTGGCCGCGCTGAGGCGCTGGATGTGGTGGATCCACTTGGTGCCCGCCGCCGCGCCGCCCATCTCTTCTTGGGCCTCTCCTCCCAATCCCTGGAGCAGCTGGTTGGGTCTCTCCCCTCGGGCTCTCCAGTCTGCTGCTGCTGGATCGATCGGGAATGGCAGGAGAAAACAGAGGACGTCCGGACGCCGCAAAGAGGAGAGGCAGGAGACCGTGCCGCCGCAGCGTTGCTTTTGCTCTCCTTCGTTTCTCACGTGACAGGCTGACAGCGTTTGCGTGCCGTTTGCAATTTGGAGATTATTTCTTCTTCGAAACTTGCCTAAATCTGCACTATTTGCAATTATTGGCGATTATTGCATTCCCATCCGTTCTCACTTCTCGGACCTGGAAACTTTTCACGCACAAACATTTTGCAATTTTGTGTTCTGGAATAAATCCCACCACATTCCGTTTTCAGTTCAGTACCCTTTTGCTAGAGCACGCGACCAATAGACGACACTGCTTACGTGAAAATAGGTTGGGTATTTTTTTTAAACAATGTATTCATTAATCTGGCCTCTATATCACAAAACGAATTTTAGCCTACGAAAAGCTACAGGCAGCCTTTTCATGGTCGAAAACTTGTTTTGGGATGATATTGGCTGGCCCATTATTTTGTTTCTTTTTTGGCCCATGTTTTTTTAATGATTGCAGCCCGTACCTACCTTCAGCACACACAATTTTAGCCCATACACATTTTTCAGCTAGCCCATATTTTTCCAGGCCTTATAAACCAGTCAATATGCCTGTTTTAACCACAATTCAGCCCATAGACTTTTTTTTTTCTAGACCACACAATAATAATATAGACCAAAAGTTCTAAAAAAGAGCCAAAACCATTTCGAGATAAATATAAAGAATACAATTAAAGCATATTTACATTGCTATTGGATATTTACGAAATAAAAATATCCGACAGAACAAAAGATACGGCTATCATCAGATTATCTGATCCAACATTCACATATAAGAAAATAAATAGAGAAACAAGTGTAGCACCATTATCGTTCCTTGCGTGCCAACAGCACCGTACATTAACTTCCATTACTTGGAATTCATCATTCACACATTTGCCATTATAGTTTCTTCAGTTCTCTTCAAGTGGAGCTAGGAATACTGTATACTATCTTTTTCACACATTTTTAGCGTATTCTACAAAAGAGAGAGAGAGAGAGAGTGCTCCAAAACTCGTGGAAGTGATTAGATAAAGGCCTTCTTACTCCGATTAATTTGAGTTTAGAAACTCTGCCTGAGCCGATGGTTAAGACCTTCTACACTCTTCACATCATAAATCTATTAAATTGAGTTTAGAAACTAACAAGTACACACATGATAAAAAAGAGTCAATGTTTCTTTATTTATTATTTTGTGAAACATCACATGCATATTTTTAATGTGACCAACTCTAAATCTCAATCAGTGTTTTTTATATTTTTAGTGACACACCTTTTTTATGCTAATTTTGGGATGTGGTATGGTGCACCCTACTATGAGGTCACAAGTTCACACCCACATTAATGTATCAAAAAACCACACATTTCTTGTAGTGTCACCTACCTATTTTGTTAGAGAAATAAGTATATGGCAATAGGATTATTTCATTTAAGAGATTCAATTGAATAAGATGAATGAGTCCAATGTTTTCAGATCTCTAGATCAATCGCAACTAATCAAATTAAGAAATTGATCCCTAGACATCGATTAGGTGTGTTAGTTGGATTATATTGATTATATAGGTGAGCTCAAGAAGGAGATGGAAAATTTTCAACGTCATATCACTTATTGGATTCTAGGTTGGTGAGATTGATCTTGCCAAAACTAAGAAAACAAATAATACTAGGTGTGGCAACATGATGCCCGAGATAAAATAAATGACATTGCTTTTCAAAAGAACATATCTAACTCATTCCTCAAGATTATTTTTAGGAAGACTTACTGAACTCAGCATAACCTTATAAAAAAGTAAGGGAAACCACCAATAAGAGAAGAGCGTCATGCATTGGAGATTTTGATGCTCGATGTTCACAAAATTTTGGCTGGCAAAGTAGGAATGGATAGGGAGGCTTGAGCCTTTTTCCCCCTTGTTTATGTCTTTTGCCTTTTGTAACGCATTGTGGCGAGTTTTGGTCTAAGTGCTATGTGTATGTGAATAATGTAATTATTCATTCGTGAATATGAGAGGCCGAAATGTTTTCATATTCCTTCATCTAGGAGGTATACATTTTGGAAAGTGGTATATTTCAAAAATTTCAACCTAATTCTCAAGATAAACAAGGGCATTGGAAGGTTTGGTTGGCTTCTTTTGTAACAAGTAGTCCTTTAGGTTATGTGTAGTATGCAAAATGCCTAGGGACCTTGTTATGATCCATTGTTGTTGCTAGCTGTTGGCTAAAACAAGGTCCTAGACTTCGAGCATATGAGTCTAACATAAAAAAACTACATACCACCTCATCCCCTTCCCTCAGTTAATAAGTTACTATTTTTTGTGCAAATGGTGCCAAATTGAGGGGCATGTAAAAAGTAACATGCAAGGTTTGGAGTGGTGGTGTAACACCTAAAAATGTATGGCATAAATATGGATTTTTACTATGGATCAAGTAATTTATTTAGCGAAGTTTGACTGACTTTAAAGATTTTGACTTTTTGATTAATTGCTCAAATGGATGAACGGGACCCCCAATGCATAACGCTCATTGAATGCTTTCTTTTTGCTACTCATATGCACTAATTGGATTTTGGATTTACATTTGTTGCTAGTTTTACAACAAAATAAATATGTATTATTACAAGAATCGAGCTATAATAACGCCTATATGTCATGTTATTTTGTTTTCCCAACCGATATCTGGCTCCGCCTCCCTCAGTTCTCCCACCAGAAAAGGAGATGAGAGAAGGGAGAAGAAGAAGCAAGGACCTAGGGCTTGTCGTCATTGCTAACAACCTATTCTTCTCCAACCAGAATGGTGACCCTTTGAGACGGAGAACAGGAAAAGAGGAGTGGATCACCTGGGGGTTTGTCATTGTGCTTGCTGTGATTGTCGTAGGTGAGATGCAAATCGTAATCATTTAACTAGAAGGGATTTATTTAGGAGTAATTCCCAAAATTATCAAATTAATCTCACCCATGTTCTAAAATACTGTGTAGTTTCTATTTATCATCATGTTTCGGCATTTTGGTGGACAAAGTTGTAGAGGATAGCTTTCTTTGGACGCCAAGAACTTTGTCATAGTACTTATACTTATTAGGTATCTATGTTACAAGTTGACTATTTTCGATGATAAAAATTAGGACAATTTTTAATTAGATGGAAGCAGCTTTTGACAATGTTAATGAAAATAATTTCTTCTCTCGGATGTTAACATATATGTTTAGTTATGAATGTGTGAAGTTTGAAATCCTATTTTGGTCGAAAAAAGTTAGTGAAGTTCAATGGTTAAATATGCCATCTTGGTTTCTTGGAGACCTCTTATGCAAAACCCTATAGTACAAAAGTTAATATATTGGAGTTTTACATAATTTGGCACATTTTGGGAATTTTTGGACATTAGGACACTCTCTGAATTGTATGATTCTCTTTCTTTTTTCGCTATTAGGCTCTTAAAACTTTGGTGACCCACTATTCGACTTTCGTAGAGTTACAACAAGGGGTTTGGTCACTGACTTTGGTGCCATCTTCATCTACACAATTCGACAAGGTCTTCAACTATGACATCACTAATTGCACCTTAGTCAACATTTTGGCAAGGGCTTCGCCATCAACTTCACTATAATCGACACCGCCTTCTCCATCAATTGGATTGAGGGGATCTCCATCTGTGACATCTATGATGACATCAACCATGCCTATATTGTTTACTTGAAGCACACACAAAGAAAATTCTCACAATTGTTAGCTAAGAAGGGCTAGCAAAGAGCACATTAGTTGGATAGGCAATACGCTTGGAGACAAAAACCATTGCCTCATAATTAATCATGAGTGAAAGCTTGAAGACATGTCATGATAATCCACACAACTACCTCGCCTACATGGAATGCTTCGCCTACCTCGGCTACATCAATGACTTCGACGAAGTCTCAGATAAGAAAAGAAGGTATCAAAATATCAAATCCATAAAAAGGAGTAAGTTGCTAAAGGTAAGTTGCTAAAGACTGAGGCATGGAGGTTGAAGCGAAGGTTTACACCACAGACTTGCAAAAGATAAACCATCCATAGAATATATTTGTATAGACGAGAAGTGCGCGTGTCAAATTTGAGTTATAACTGGGCCACCCTTAGTTGTATTAAGCTATTGTGTCTTGTACTTTCGATCAAAACCAAATAGCTAAGGGTCTACTAGTGAGCATGTGTTACCCCCACTAGTTTTTTAATTATCGGACCCAATTACATAGCTTGGGGGGCTTGGAAGATGATATTTAGGGTCCATTTGTATCCCTAAGGTTCTTTTGTAAAATACATGCCTCACTATATGAAATAATGGACGCCTCATACCTTCCTTATAAGAGGGGAGAGGGGGAAGGTGGAGGAGGATCCTAGCCCCCTCATTCATTTGGTCAATTATTCACCTGCTCTTCTAGATATTATGCTATTCTCCTTTCTTTCTTGTGTGATGTTAAATCTCTACAATATTACCTCGTTTCTTCAAATGTGTCCATTTTCAACTCTTATATATATAAAAAATCTCCTCAGTTAAATACCACATACAAAGATTAGAATTTGAGAAAAAATCACACATTATGATACTATAGACCATTTAATTAGTTGATGGATCTACTGTTAGGTGTCTTTCGTCCCATGACTTATACTCTGGCATTGTATTATAATGTTTTACTTGTTGTTATATAATCGACAGCCTAGACAAGCATTCAAGTTTTTGTCAATTTAACAAGTAACAATAATTAATATGAAAAGACGATGACAAATTAGTGATACAAATAGTCAAACAAAGACAAAATTAGCCGTTAGCATACCTTAATGAGTGGTGTAATAAATTTAGCTAATCAACAATCTATAGAGCCTCAATACTTTGTCTCTTTGTCCATATATAATATATGTAATCAACAAACTTATATTACTCACAACAAAGGACTTTGTTGAATCTCCTTGAGTAATGATTAAGGTGAATTTGTCTAAGTCCTTCCCACCAGCACAAATTGCATTATCAAACTTTGAAATTGATTTAATAGTGAGCTCGCTACTTTCATCCGCCTCCCTTAATGCCAGTGCTAGTGTGTTGTTAAATCCGAGCATAGCCATCTAAACATCTTTTTGAAGATAAAGAGTTTACCATTGAAGTTTCTTTATATTAGCAATACAGGGGTATCTAAACAACACAACTATATTATTAAAGAACACAATCACATACCTTGAGTGAGTTATGTCCATATAGGACCCATTAATTGACTTGAATGAGGTATGTACATTACAAGGAATCAGCTTTCTATTTGTCTATCTCAGACCATGCCCATATAGGACCCATTAATTGTACTAAGCATATAAAAAAAATTGTAGTATGGTTTTTCATTGTCTCCCTAGATTATGTCTTCCTTTACATCTAGCTAATTTCATGAATGTGACCCACACAAAACAAATTCTTGTTTTCAAGTAGTAGATGCGAACTTTTCTCTAAATTTATAGGGATTGATCCAATCGCCATTACAACAACTCTTCCTCCAAGCGATGAGCTACAATGCTTCATAGACAAGTGGCCACCAACAAACTTTGTTTAGATAATGGAATAAATATTCAGCTTCATCCTCCAACAAGAGGATTAGGACCAAACTTATTACATCTCAAAACACAAAACACTTGAAAGGAGTTCATGACAAGCATAATTCAAAATTTGTTTCAAGAAAAAGAGGCCATCCAATGACAAAAAAGAGTAGCATTGCCATATTCTTTAGCTCATGCATGGCTCAATGATGATTGACTATTGCACCTCTCATTGTTGTAATTGGGCCCATAATTAGAGCTAGTGTGTCCCATTAAAAGAACCTACCAGGGATTTTGGTTATACTTGTCCAAAAAAACACTCTGTTCCATGTTAGTCAAATTTACCAACAAAAAATGTTGTGCCTAATTGTAAAAAGTATCTAAAAGCACTATCACTCATAGCATACAAAGTAATAAATTAAGTGTGAAACATTTAGAGGTGCCCTCCAACCAACTATGGCGCTAAAACTTTGTTTTTTATTAGGGTCATTGGAGATAATATAAAAGGGTTGAAGAGAAGTCGGTTGCATTGTAGGAAATCCACGAGGTAGGATGAAAGTTGAGTTTGCTATTTTCTAATCAAAACATGGTATTCGACCAAGAAAATTTGTATATGCAAAGAGTCACATGCTAGGTGTAGTGCTTGCTGCTAACCTTGCTAAGAGGATTCACCCTTTTTGTACTAATAAACCTTTATGTTACTTATGTTCCTTGAAAATAGTTTTTGAATTTGATATTGATAGCCCTCCATTGTGAACCATCCATTGGGTGACTTAGTTTTCCAGCATATTGAAGTGCTCTCTGGCTTTCCACCGCATTAGTTTGGCTGTCTTTCTGTTGGCAAATAGTTGACTCAAATGGGAATTATAGGGAAATACCATAGACCCTTTGCAGACAGTCTTTTTCTCTGATCACTTTTTGTCTCCTTAGTAAAGTAACACAATAGCATGAGTCAAAGTGCACTCGACATTCATCTAAACCTTTATTTGTCATGATACAATATGCAATCATTGATGCACGCATGATTTGTTTTGGTACTTAATTTGAGCCCTATTCAGAAGATCATTTGCTATGCCCAGTATATGTTCTCAAGCAACTCGATCATTTGAGCTTGCAAGAGTCTTCCCCAAAGTGTTTAACAAATCATCAAAGCCTTTGTCGACAAACCATACTTGATTTGAACTCTAGTTGCAAAAGATTAGCTTCTAACTTGGTCACACTAGAATTTGAGTACAATGTGTTCTTGCATCCTTTCTCATTTGCTCTAGCTTCTTCAAATTTAGTGCATCAAGGAACTTTGGATCCCCATCATGTATCCTGTCTAGAGAATCTACCAAGTTAGCATCACTTTCATTCATGGTTTTCTGATGTTTTCATTCTAGATTTCATGGACGGCTTGGTGGATAGTTTCACTAAAATGGTATCCCACATGGGTGCATGGATTGCATACCTTTGATACTTCCTCAAAATAAGCTCTCACAATATTCATTCTTATTGTAAACCTTATAGTTTTTTTCATGAAACCCATATGTAGCTGATGGCAATGAATTGAGCAATGTATGCATGTGTTCACATGTATTGTTTACTACAAGCCCTTATGGTGGCTTTCATAGATGAATTTGTTCCATCCATGGACTGGTAGACATAGGTGACTCATATCTATGAATAACATAACGTGTATGACATAGGCTGTACTAATATATATGTCGTTCCATTTGATGGGAAATGCACACTAAGATTCTACTTCATTCATATTTAGGAGTGACAAGTTACCAACTTTAGAGAAATAATACATGTGATGTGAAACCTTCACAATTTTGGAGCTCTTTAAAAGTGTCCCCTAAAATGAAAAAAATACTAAATTAAAGGTGTCCATGACATTGAACTAATTACATTGGAAACAATATAACCAAGCAAACAACAAAAGTAATTAGGTGTGAATGTGACCTTTAGAATTTTGGAGCCTCTATGATCAAGACACACTCTAAAATGAAGAAAGATGCCTTTCATTTACAATTTAACCAAACGAAGAAGCTAAATTAAAGGGTGGTTTCTAGTTACCAACCTTAGAACAAGGTGATTCTTTTGAGATTTTTTGAAGGCAAGATCCTTTGGAGAATGGAGAACCTCCACTAGCAACTTGGTGAGAATGAATGCAAGAATGGTGAAAGAAGGGTGGAAGTTGCTGGTAAATTATTAAAGGGAATGATGAAATAGGAGGGAAATATGTTTGTTCCAGGTAGTTTTCACTACCGGATCATATGATGCACTGCCAGATCGTAGCAGGTGGAATATAGTGGCCAAACAAATTGGTAGTGAAAATTGTTATCAACACCAACTTGGCGGATGATCCAGTGATGGAAATCGGGGTGATTTCCACTGCCGATCCGTCCATAGTGGCATAGTGATAACAATTTTCATTACTAGCACAAATGGTTGTTGCTCCTGTCTACCTTCAAACTAGCAGAGAAACTTCTTTCCTCTGCGTACATGTAAGTGTGTCAAGTAATGGACAAGAAACTATAGGTGGTGAAAATTATTTTCACTATTAGGTCGGTGTATTACCTTGAAATGACAACTAGCATGTCTTCCACCGCCAAAACATATGCCAACCCGACAATGAAAATAATTCATCTGTTTTTCACCATCAGTTTTCCACCCCGCCTATCTTTGAATCGACGGTGGAAATTATCAATATCAGTTCTTGCAAAACCCACGTTAAAACTGTTGGTGCCATTTTTAGGGGTGACTAGTAATACCAGCCACCTCTAAGGATAGGTATGTAGACGTGGCAAGCTTAGTGGGGCCCGATGGCTACCAGTATCCGAAAAAGCCAACTCCTCTTTGTATTGATTCTGTGGTAATGGGCGGTGTGAAGATAGGTTTGTAGAGGTAGATGGCTTAATGGTGCTAGTACAAAATTGGCATTCACAATTACCGGCCAATTACTGATGGTTGTTATTATGTAATCAACAACGATAGAGTATCACTATCGGTTTATGGCTTCAACCGGTAGTGATAGCATAACTAATAGTGATAGGTGCTCTATCACTGTCGGTTCAAGCCTTAAACTGGCAGTGATAGAAAGGTGTTATCACCGCTAGTGATATTCCACCTATCACTGTTGGTTCATATGAGATCGAACTGTTATGCAAGAATCGATATTGATAAAGAACATATATTCCACTTATCACTTAACCACTAGTGAAATTCCACCTATCACTTAATCGGTAGTAATATTCCACCTATCACTTAACCAGTAGCCAAATTGGTTTGTGCATGATGAAACGTGAAAGTTGAGGTGAGTTTGAATAAAGAACACATATATTTCTTTTTTTATCTCCCGCCACTGTCGGGTTTGGTGATACTCTATTATGGAGCAGTGTGGGACCTAATTAGGGCTTCCTCACTACTGAGTTTAGTGATACTCTATTCTGGAGTTGTGTGGGGTCGAGGGCTGTCACTACCCTAAGAAAATTCACTGCCTCTACAAATTTGGCGAAAACATTTTGTGCAGTAGTGTACATCATTTATTCATGAAAATTAATATTTAATACTATAGTAGTGGGGCCCTAGGGCTCCACTACCCTAAAAAGGCATTGCCTCTACAATATGATTATATGGCATCATGCGGCTGTAGCAATGTCATTTGTCCTTGAAAAACAATTCTCAGTGGGTTTTCACTTATTTTTTTAAAAAAGCCACAAAATCATTAAACTAGGAAAATAAATAGAAGTTTTTTCTTCTTTTTCTTGAGCTTCATCCCAAATCTTATGTTCTGCATCCCTGATGATTCGAACTCATGACTTCTTTCCTCGCACGACCTCCCCTACTACACCAGATGTTGATATGTGACTAAGTACAATTGCTATTCTTTTATACTCCCTCCGTCTATTTATCGAGTCATTTTAGGGTCGTGCACGGTGATCAAGGTGGAGCATTGTTCAATTAATTGAGTTAGTGAGAGGAGACGCATGCAGATGGTTGAATTAAATGAGCCAGCGAGAGAAGTTGCATGCGCCTAGGACTACGTGAAAACTGTGGTCCCTGGCTTAGACGACTCCGATTCTTGGAGATTTTTTTTTCTAAGATGACTTCGATAAATAGATGGAGGGAGTATATATATTAATTTTCATGAACCGCTTGTAATATCTCGGCTGCTATATGATCACAAAGAAACAACAACTGCAAAGTTTTACGACTCAACGTGCACTACAACTATGATATATGGCACGTATTCATTTGAGGTCATTTGGAAAGTTGAATATCTCATATTTTCAATTCTAAGAATTTTAGATATATATATTTAGGTCTTATTTAGGTCTATAAACAATCTTAAAACCTGCCTAATAGAAAGTTTTAGATCGATCTTGTTGAGCTCTATATTTTTATATAAATATTATCTTAAAGGGCAGCTGACTTAGTCAACTACACCTAGGAATCACCTATTTCCAGGGTTGGTTGGAATAGTAAACGCTCTAAAAAAATATTTAAGGATGATCTTTTTATGCATCAATTGTTCCTAAAAATACGTATAGTTTTCAGCAGCAATTTTGTTAAGTCATCCACTTACGAAAAAAGATTTTGAGGGGTCGTTCGAAAGCTAGAAAACATTTATAGAGATAGTCTATGAAATCATGCATTGTTAATAAGAATAGAAACTGATCGCAAAAATCATATGTGTAGTAGTAGTGATCTTATGATCTCTTTTCATGTAGCATTTCACGGATTAAATATCGAATTGGCATGGAATAATGGAGGAGAACCCTTGCACTAGCTGATTAAACTGAACAATCTTTTTTTTTTGGACTGAATATATAACTGAACAATCTTAACCACAATGTAAGACAAGAGGTACAACACGTATTACGTATATGGGATATTTGGACACAAAGGTTGAAGGGCCGCTAGCTCGCACCATGCAGCGCCAGCTACATAGTTAATCATTAATCTTGTCAAGTTGTCATAATGGACATATATATGGTCAATATATATATATATAGAAGTTCCTAAATTTGAAGAAGACAGCCTAATATATATAGTGTCATACAAATAGCAATACAAACAGTAACCCCAAAAGTTGTTATAGCAGTAGGCAATTGAGAGACATATAATAACATATATAATATATCTACTATAGCTATATGGCTTATATATATATCTATATATACCGTGGATTCAGTTATTAAGATATGTAGTCAAATTAAGCAGTGCCCAAGATCTAATATCGACTGGCATTCATCACAGCAGGTAGTCGTTGCCAACGTTGTTTGCTGTGGCGGAGCAGGCTTCGGTTACCTTCGCAAAGCGGCCTTTCACCCGGGGTCTCACATGTGCATAGGCTTTCCTGGATGCATATCTTATCTGCTTCTCATAGCACCTCCTTGTCCTCTTCTCCTTGTACCTCATCAACTTAACCTCCCTCTCTGTTGACTGATCTACCGGCATTTGCAGCTGACTGTCGTCAATCAGGGATGGCTCCTTGAGCCTCGAGCTTGCAGCGTCCGTGAATGTGCTCCCACAGAATGACATCTGCATGAAGCATCAATGTTATCAGTGGAAAATAAAATAAATGGACCAGAAAGAGGTTGTGGTTAAATCAGTGTTGAGCAATTAGTATGCATGAATCTATATATACTATTGCGGTTTATAATAGTTTCTGTGTCTTGCATGATCGAAGAAAAATTAGGAGAGTCAGCTAACTAATATAAGTAACGACTCATGCCTTCATTTATTATTTCGATATGAATCTGCACTTTTCTGGATGTTGAATGGGCCTACACATGTCTCATGAACATCAGATATTGCATTGCCTTGGTAGATAGCACTATTTATTTGGGGTAGAAAATTAGATCTTAAGCCAAGTGATTAAGTTGTCTGTATATATATATATGCCACGAAAGTGGATTGATTAATCACGTATTAGTTTGCTAAAAGAAGCCAAGTGTAGCAAAATGCAAACAGCAAATATGCAAATGATCCACATAAAATGAGACAGCTTATTGCCTATTTCATCAAACTTTGGCATGGGCAAACCTTCAGGATAGATTTAGACACCAGTTGGACATATATATGCATGGATTTTTTTTGACATATTATATTTGTTTTCTTAAATTATTTTGTTGGTTTCTTTATCATAACAATCAGACAAACTAGGTCATCCATCCACATAGGTAGTTACATCTGTGGACGTACCAACATCCATGTATATTGTTACAGTTGACTTCAACCATACAAATCTGGAGGGCCTAGTACGTAGTTAACTATCATGTGAGAAGCATAAATTTTCACGAGAAAAATAAACCAATATAGTGGTGGAAGAAAATGGAAAAAGAAGACCAAGCTTTTTTCCCGTTATTGTCTCTAAATATAGTTTCTTGAGTCACTACATACATACATATAGAGACTTGCTGATAAGATTTGTAGTCAATTCAAGTAGTAAGTATATGTCATTTAATCTTACCCTTTTCGTTATCTATTTCTTCACAAAGAAATAACTAGAGGTGATTAATTTGGACCTATTAAAATCCCTCTCAATCCTCCCACAAACTCTATATATGTATGAGATGCTCTGATCGCACAAATAATCCTGATGGAACTGATGATGAATCTGTCGATTATATATCAAGAACAGACTTTTTACAACACCTTGTAACTGTTTTCCCCTTTATTATTCAGAAAAGTAAGCCTTCTGTCAAACCCTTATATTTTTGTTGGAAAACATGAGCTCACCACCCATGGTGGAAAATTCTTGTAGTCCTCAAGGCACTGAAATCTGATGCTGCTGCTGGCACAAAATAAAAAGAAGCCACAGAGAGAGAAGGATCCGAAGAACCACATATATGATCTTCCAAAAAAAAAAAAAGATCAGGCACCACATATGGTGAGTTCGCTGGATTTCGAATAAAAAGCAAGCACTGAAAGAACGAATCGTGTGATCAATCAAGAACGGAAAAGAACGCGAAGCAAACTGAAGGCAAATCAAATCAACAAAATTGCAGCCCAACTGGGGCCAGCCGATTGTCCCTGCTGAGGTTATATATATATTCTTTCCATGCTCCCTACTAGGAGTACTTACGATGGTGGCGCTTGCTGCTGCTGTCTCCGTTTGCCGGGCGGCGCCACCGCTGCCGAGGCCCAGCCTGGCGTCCACCTCAAAGGCGAGCCCGTTTCCGGGGTGATGGTACTGTGTCCCAAACGGGTCAAACGCCCGGTGATGATGAGGCTGGTTCTCAGCTGGGGACCGGTCGTCGTCGCCGACCTCGCGCGCAGGTGGCGGCGGGTGGTCGAAGAGCCAGGGGATGCTTTCTTGGTGGTCATCGTCGTCCTGATGACCAAAGAACTGGAACTCGTGCAGGCTGGGGCTGGGCTCATGCTCATGATGGTGAACCGCAGGGAAGACTGAGAACAAGGCCCGGCTGTTGAGGTCGTCGTTGTTGTCGCCGGTGTGGAAGAGGTGCGGGCAGCAGGCTGCCGCACCGCACACACCGCATGCTGGCCTCGACATGTGGATCGATTGCGCTCGCAGCTCGATCTTGAGAGGTCTGTGTGGAGAAAAAGATTGATCGATCGACGATCGATCAGCGAATGGGGAGGGAGACTTGCTGAATCTAGTTACCGTGTATATATATTGATTGAATCCAGGGGCGGATCTACAGGGGGGGCTGGGGGGGCTCCAGCCCCTAATCAGCTTGATTACTTACTAAATCACTGTTGCTTTATGTGAAATTGCCATTAATTTTTAGCTTTAGTCCTAAATTTTCCTTGTTTAGCCCCCCCTTTACCTCAATCCCAGCTCCGCCACTGATTGAATCAGGCAGGGTGTAGTGTAGCTGCTGGAATAGGAAGGAATAAATAACTAAAGCTTGCTAGGGCTAGTTATAATTCCATGGGGTAGCGCGCGGCAGTTAAACACTGAAAAAGCAAAGGCCAGGGAAGCTGCAGAAAAGCAGATGTCCATCGCAAAATCTGGTAGCCAGCCAGTGCCCGCGGCAGAATAGATATGGACAAGATTCTGGTATACCGTGGCGGGAGATAACTTGCCCATGAGCTACGAACGCTTTGGATCCTTGAAAAATTTATCATAATAAATTATAGTTCCTTTTAAAAAATAATAAATTATAGTTTAAGCATGTATTTGAGATAAGTTATATAATTTTTACAACTTTACTTAAGTTAGAGAGCACGGCCATAGCATGGTGATCTATAGAATCAATTTTTCATCTTCCACGCTATGAATTTGAGATAATCTTATCTGTGAACCTTGAAAATTGTGGAATCTCAAATTCCAATCCAAATAGCCTAATTTATTAAACGATTTCAATTTCTCCAAAATGAGGGATCCAAACGGACCCTTAAATAAATTGGTTTAGAATTGAAAATGTTTCTTGACTGACCTTCTAGTTTTTTTCTGTATATTCTATTTTATATATATATATATATATCTAGAAAATGTAACTTTTATTATATGTATCTAGATATAATATATATTTATATTTCTTTTGCTCTTTAGCTATTGCTTGTAAAGCTCTCTTTTTGTATTTTATTTGTTTAATTTAACCACTAGGGGCTACGTGTCCTTTTGTTTCCTCTATATCTATCTACCAATCTGTCTACCTATTTGTGTGTCTGTCTATCTACATGAAGCAAGATAACTTGCTCTTTAGTTGTGAGAGCATCTTTGCACTGAGAAGTAGTACAAGGAGTTATTGCCCGGATCCCTTTTTTTATGATAAAAGAATTATATTAGATAATAGGTTGTTACAACAATTATTGCCTAGGACTAGATAAAAAACCAAACAAGAGTGCGTGAAAGCAATTTGGTGCATAATATAACTCAACTAAGGGATGCCACCTTTCTGCTAGCTCCGATCCTTTAGTTGCCGTGTGGATATTCCCCCGTTAATATGCATAAGTAGTCTCATTATGTAAACTGTGTGTAGCTCAATTAGTTGGGTTTCTTGTGATATAACCTATTCGCCCAAGTTGAAGTCCTCAACCTAAACACGCAATCAACGTCATCCACCATCGGAATTGCCTTTGGCAGAGGACAATCAGTAGTGATGGGGTGACTTATCACTATTGGTTTGTTGATCCGACAGTGATAATACACTATCATTGTCGGGTCGAAGCATGCTATTATATACCTATGTTTAGTGACGACTTGGCAGTGATTGAGTGTTTTAGCACAGTGCTTAAGAGATTTTAAGAGTTTGGTTGTATTATAGAAGAAGTTAGTGGTCAAAATATGCATCAAATTAATACCGTCCAAAGCAAAATATATCACAAATGTTTTTTTTTATCACTGTGAGTAGCACACTAGTAGCTATGCAAGTACATCTCTTGTTAATGTGCCTACCAATGCAATTAGTCCTACAGAAAGTATATGAGTGTTGGCTTTACAAAACTGTCGAAACATGCATGAAGATGCATTGGCTGGTGAATAAAGACAGTGTTGGTTGTTTACACAGAAATAGAATCCCTCTACCTTTGGCTTTGGGTAGCGGAGCCCCCCGGTGGCGACAGGTAGGCACGCACATATTGCAGCCACGATGGCAATGGCAGCGACAGGGAACACACAAAAGCGTAAAGTTTGCACGCATCAGGAATCAATCGTTGGCCCTACCCTGCTTTGAATTTTTTCCGAGATGCATACTTTAACAAAGCTAGCTGTGGAGGAGAGATATATATCTATATAATATCTATCTCCATTGGATGCTCAGCTCAGCTGAATATATACGACGACGTCTTGTGTGCTGCAGGATAGAGGCATGACAAAGCAGGAGGACCCTTAGCTTGATCCGATCCCATCCATCGGTTGCCTCATATTTGATTCGAGTTCGATCGGGGGCGTGACACCAGATGTAAGGGCAGCAGAGCCTCTCACCACTCGTCTGGACCTTAGGTTGAGAATCCGTAGCAGACGAAAGCTACAGCGCCCGGCTGCGCGCGTGGGCTGGATCAGTTACCAGGCCCCTATGCTGCCACATGAGCTGCAAGGGCATGGTCACCAATCTCCTTTGCCTTTTGTTTTCTTCCCTTCCCTGTGGCTCAAAGCCGATCCTTTCCATCAGTGGCCGATACATACATACGTATATGCATACATATAGAGAATTTGGAAGTTCAAAGACATTGCAGAGCATGTTTCATGTCCAGCAAGGTTTTAACTTTGCACGCAGACACTCGATCGATCGGGTCGCCCAGCCTTACGTCCGCCCCTACTTTCCAACCATCCACTACATTCATATTCATTCATTTATCCATCCATGATATGGATCTGATACGATGACTGTATATGTCTGCATCCGAATCATTTATTTATAAATGATATATCATCGATCTGATCAGACGCGATGATTGTATATGTGTGCATCCCATCTAGCAACTATGTACTCCTTCAGTCCCGAAATGCTACTATAAGGGATTTATAGTCGTGACTAACTTGAAACCGTTCTTTGTTTGATTAAATTTATTTATATAAAAACCAATAATATTTACGATACCAAATTATTTTAGATAGTATATGAAACATATTTTTATAGTATTTATTTGACATTTTGACTTGTTAGCTCATATCAGAATGACAAAATCCATTATATTTCATGAGGAGTAGAGTATCTGTCATTTTTATCCATCACTAGTGCTGGGTAGTCCCGGTTTCCAACCGGGACTGCGACTCCATGACCAAAGGTCTGCCCTTTAGTCCTAGGCACCCCAGATTGAGTGAGGACTTCTAAATGAGGCTATATTGTATTTCAAATAGTTTCCATAAATGTATTATATGTTGTATTTCAAATCCTTTTCATTTCAAATAGTTTCCATATATGTATTATATTTTGTACTATTGTACGCCATATTAAGAATGAAACTCATTAAGTAAGATCTTGTACATTACAATGATCATCCGCTCTAAGTCATCAACTTCATACAAACTATTATGACAATTTAAACCAAGCCATTACACACTAGATGTCTAAGTAGACCCTAAAGTTCATGCAAACATAGTACGACACCATTGGTGTCTAATTTGAATTTCTCATATTATTATTTTGGTGAAGCGGAGGTCATTAGTCTGGTATCCACAAATATCATTGACGTAGAGCAACACATTAAGTAGTGCACTCTCTCTTCACAACTACAATCACATTTTCTACTAACGACAATTAATGGAGGTCGAGAAGTTGATGGGTCAGATCCCCTCTCAGTCGCATGGAACTTTAGTTTGCCTGAAATCCTTCACAGTGAGTGTTGGCCATTCATCAACATATTTCTAATCACAACCCAATCGGTGCATCATCTGGTTTAGAATGGCTTCAAAACTGCAACCTGCATCGGTTAAGTCATAGTCCTCGACCGCTTTAGTGTTGGTAGAAAAAACGGATTTGAGAACCAAGCTTTCCAACACTAAGCGGGATGTTTGGACAGATATAAGCTATGAGTTTGACTTCGAGTTTACCACATCATTTCAGATGTTTGGAGCAATCCTTGCACAAAATCCCACAACATCATGACATAGGTCAGCATTTACAGCTTGTACCAACAGGGAGGATAGTGTGTAGGTAGGGTATACCCAATATTTGCAAGCTTATTTATACATGCACCGAGAACATATTTTTCTAAAATGGTCTTCTGGGTGCCTTTATTCCTATCTCTGAGATTTGTATAACACATGTACCCCTTCTAGCGGTGATGGAAAAGCCAATTCGACATTAAAATAATATAATGAACCATATTATCTACATGAAAGGTCTCAACATCCACTGTCTCAACCTCAAAATTTGAGAGTGTTTCTTCAAGCCAAATGATTAGATCAATTAGCTATGGTACATTCAAGAATCACACATATATACGTATTAGAAAAAAAAATATAAGAGTGTACTTAACACATATTAAAAACATTAGAGTTGCATACTATACTTGGATGATTGAATGATATGTGCGGCAACACTGGACTGAATCCAGTACTATTTACATAGCCCCTAACCCTATGGCTTCCGGCGGATGGAGATGTCACGCCATCTCTTCTCAGTAAAGTCAATATATCAAAATTCATATCATTGGAGTCAATAATTTACATATACAAAAGTGCATATCACTAAAGTCAGTATATCAAAAATCATATAGTTATATCACTCAAGTTAACTTTTTTCATAAGTCTACATATATAGTAAAATTGACATCACTAAGCTCCTTACATCAAAATTCATATCACCGGAGTCAATATTTTTCATTTACCAAAACGAATAAGAGTAAAGTCAATATATCAAAAAATATATATATGTATATCACTAAAGTCAATTTTTTTCATAAATCTACATATATCAAAATTCACATCACTAAACCCTATATATCAAGATTTATATCACTAGGGTCTGTAGTTTCCATATACCAAAATGCATAAACAGTAAAGTCAATATAGCAAAACTCATATATGTATATCACCAAAGTCAATTTTTTATAAGTCTATATATAAAAAATCACATCTATAAACCTTATATATCAAAATTCATATCAGTAAAGTCAATGTTTTCATATACAAAATGCATAACACTAAATTCAATATATCAAAATTCATTTATGTATGTCACTGAAGTCCATTTTTTCATAAGTCTAATATACCAAAATTCACACGACTAAACCCTCTGTATCAAAATTCAGGATCTTTTCACATATATATCAAAATTGATATATAAAAACATATACCACCAAAGCAAATTTGTATTAAAAAAATGTACAAGTTCATGGTTGAGTGCTCGGTTTCACACAATAGGAAGGGATGAGATGGAGTTTGCACTGTACACCTGGTGGCAGCAGCGAGAGCATGGGAGGCTGGAGACTAGGCCGAGGCTAGAGATGAAAACACTGTCGGAGATGAGGGTGAGGCCGGATATGAGGGCAATAAGGATGACAACGCGAGCGAGGACACGTGATAGCACAGATGACAGCGAGGCGCGGTAAGGACGACGGTGCCGACAAGGATGATGATGCAGGCAACGGCGATGGCAAGGCGTGGACGATGGAGAGGCGCTGACCAGGAAGAAGGTATTCAAGGGCAAGGGTGAGGACAAGGATGGGGTCGGACGGATAGGTAGGAGGGAAATGGCGCCGCCGCACTCACCAGAGACTAGGGTGAGGCCGGGTCTCGTCGTGCGCGCCTAGGCACATGGACGTACTGGTGGGGCTAGCCAGAGATGATGGTGAGGGCCAGCGAATGCAGTGAGGACAACGACTTGGACTACTACAATGGCACCGATGAGGATGACGGCGGGCGAGGATGACTTTCTAGCACGGGCGAGGTCAATGTCATGGCATGGGCGAGGTTGATGGTGCAACCGCGGATGAGGACGAGCAAGGCCGCGCCGGGAATGAGGTGGAGCACACCATCCAGGGGGCAGCATGGCTGCCGAGGTATTGAAGCGGCATGGCGGCGGATCAAAAAATTGGGAGGAGGAAGAGAAGACAAAGCCCTTATATAGGTATAGAATGTATAGTGCCGAGTTGTGCCACCACCCGAGACTACGAGATATTTAGTCTCGGGTTGAGCCGCATCCTGATACAAAAGATCTTTTAGTTTCGTGTGGTGGTTCAACCCGGGACTAATGCCAAATTTTGGCACGCAGCGAATCTGCCGCTACCCGGTAGTTTCATTTCTCGCTTGTGCGATAGTTTTCACCTTGTGCTTTTATATAAATAGGCTAAAATTAGAAATTGCATAATAAAAAAATGTATAACTCCAGAATTGCAATAGAATCTTTCTTTCATATACAATTAATAAGTGTTTTGTTTCATGCTATAAATGTTTAAAAACATATGCTATAAATTACAATTACATTTTTTACAATTTGAAATGTGGTACTTAGTTAAAATATTAATTATGAACTATAGCACTTAGACTATGATTTCAAATGAAAAAGTTTTTTGAATAACTTTTCGAGATCTACAACCTTTTTGTTTTTGTCATCTTTTCATTTGAGGTCTTTTGAAAAATTCAAATTTCAATGTGACAAATTTAAACATAGTTTTCCCTGACAAGATGATTTTGAATGAAAATGTTGTCAACTACAAAGTTGTACAACTTTTGTTATGATTATTTTTTTTCATCTGACAAAGTGGTATTATATATTGTTTACAAATCCACAAATCTCTCACATAATTTAAATTATAGAGTAATAACCATGCATATGTGGTGACATAGTGATACCTTCCGGGCTCTTAAGCTCTTACGACCAAAAACCATAGATAGCCCTAGCCCAATATATATGCCTGTCCTCTAGGAGCATGGTCGCTATGTCATCACTGAACGCATGACGCCGCTGGGGACGCAATATGAATATTTTTTAACGGTTCCTTCAATCAAATGTCTAATTGTGATATGCAGATATCCGCCAGATATTAGATATTGAAAATTTTACTAGGATATCAGACATCAAAAAATTTAATCATTAGATATCATATACAAAATATAAATAGAACAATATTCACAAGCCCGAGCTAGAACAATAGTCACTAGCATCTAAACATAAAATTGAATGTTCAGTTTAGCAATTTATTAAATTTTAGTTATCAATTAGATGACTACTAGTACACTTGCACAGCATACGTTTTTTTTTCAGAACTCAGAGATCAGTGCATCTTCGCCTCTCAGCTTCCTCTAGCTTAGTCGGGAAAAAAACGTCCTTAGGTGCACAAGCCCACAAGCCCATCTCTGGTGCGTGCAGCATGTGGTTGCTAGCCACAAGCCCACGATGATCTGCCTGGCTGCTAGCGCTAGGCCACCTGCGTGCCTGGGCTGCCGAAGGCCCAGTTCATTTGCTGTTGACGGCCCAGTAACTGTTTTCTACTTTTAGTTTTTCAAAGTATTCCATGACAATAAAAGGATAGCACCTATGCAACAAAAGAGATATCCACGGACTAAAAATACTATTGCAACACAATAAACAGTCTACTGCAACAGATATAAATGATTGTTGAAACCAATTCAAATGTTTACTGCAATAATATAAAGGTAAAGACTAATTTTCACCGTGCGTATCTTTTGTCTCATCCCACGCATGCTTTCATTCACCGCACCTGTTCCCATCCCATCGTCTCCAAACACCATTTCCCCTGCGCACAATCACCCGACCCCGCCGCAGTCCTTCCCAACACCCGACAGGCTCCACCTCGCCGGCTCGCCGGCGGCCGACCATCCACCGCCGGCATCAGCCCAACCTAGACACCCTCCCTCTCCTGCTCCCCACGTCGCCGATGACCTCGATGCCCTTGCTCGCTCGCTCACAAAACCCTAGCTATGGTTCCCCTCCCCTGCCACCTCGCCCCGTTCGCTCGGATCACGCCACGGGAAGCCGCTGTCCTCTCCTCTCTTCGCGTCCTCTCAGGCCCAGGCTCTTCGTCGGCACGGCGACGGCTCCTTGTAGATCCAGGAACGGTGAGGGGATTTTCTGATTTTTTTTCCCTTGCTGATTGCACGCTTCTCTGTTTCCTGCAAGCGAGTGAGCTGTTGATTAGCGTTGAGCAGGCACAGGCATGCTTTTGAATCGTCAGATTATCCATTCACATTTTTAGTATAAAGTAGCTGATGAGTACAGTTGACATTGTTTTGTCAACGTGGGTTACTCTCATTTCTGGATTGAGAACAGAATTAGTTAATTGTTTTGTTTATTGGTGGGTCAGAGTCAGACTAAATTTTATGGTGATCTTCCAACCCGCTGCGAATAACTGGTAACATAATTTTAGTCTGGGCAGTGAATTTGGCCACTTTTGTAGTGTGTGTATTGCTTGCTTTGGTAGCTGGATCGACAATATAGCTGAATTGTTTGGTGCTTTGAACACCTTTGCAGTGGAATTGGACAGGATATGTTAGCTCTAGGCAGATGTTAGGCTACAATTTTACTATTTGCTTCCTGTACAGTGTTGTTGTGATAAAAAAGTTCAAGCTGAAGTTGTAACATAAATAAATTCAATCAATGATGTTCTAGGTTAGTTCTTAGGTACCATTTTTTTGGTTGACCATAAATGAACCAGATAGTTTATTCAGGCAAATCTATTATGAACACATGACCTAGACAGTAGCTTGTTTTTTGTGTCAGTCCATCCATCGGACAAACAGAAACACCATCTTTCAACCTATTTGACAGAAAAAAATAAGATAAGAAACTAAGATATTATATAGAATTGATAATCCATTGGTACGATTCATAAGTTCAATAGCTTACCATGTACTTTTGATTGCTGCTAGTTCATTCTCTACTCTTCTTTTGCATGCATCTAAGAGAGTTGTTCTTGCCTTCTTATACGAACGGCCCTTGGGTCCCAAGCCATTACTAAATAAGCTGATCTATAGAACTCTAGATAATTTAATATCATTATCGAGGCAAGATATTAGTAATCTAGTGGCAATAATGTGCTCCTAAATAGGCAATTTTATTTATTCTTGAGTCTGATCTAAATGTATGCCTGAGCCTGATCTGTCCTTTGAATCTGAATGTATGCTACTCTGAATGTTAAATTGTTAGCTCATGTGTTTACTCTGAATGCCTGCTATCATTTGGTAATATTGCATTGAAGATGAAATGACGTGTGATGTGTTGCTATCAACTAGATTTAACTACAATGGACTGCTTTCCAATTAGAGATGCAACTAGGTTTGGTTCTAACTCTTGCGATGACCCAGCCTCTGCAATGTTGCGACGTCCCGCCCGACCATGCCATCATCTGTTGCCTCCGACCTCCATTGCCTGTGGCAGCCCCTGGAGCCTTGAACCTAGCAGACCGGTGGCCATAGCCAGGACCCGCGGACACTGCCCACCGCTTGGCCAACTGCCCATGCTGATGCTGCTGCCATATACTAGCTGCATCCATCCCTTTCCTTGGCATGCGCTCTGGTGAGTTGCACAGACCGCCTCGATGCAATTTGATGATTTTCAGTTAGACCACACAAATGTCAACATAGATGTTTTGGTTGGTTATTGAACTTCTTAATTATTTCCGATTGGTTATTTTTGCTGAAATATACTGCTAATGTTGTCAGAAGTTATAGGCACCAGTCTAAGAACCAGGGAACTACTTATTTATGGTGTGAGGTAATTATTAGCTAGGAAATTTATTAGTAATCTAGTAAGTAATTTAATATCATTGGCTAGACAAGTTATTAGTACTCTCGTAGCAATTTAGGATCAATGGCCAGGCAAGTTTGTCTATGTTGGGCTTCATCAATTTTTTGAGATCGTGGTATGCCCCTAGGCTTTGTAAATTGAACAAGATCATCCTTGTTCAGTTTTGTGTTGCCTTCCAACTATTCAGAATGGCTAATCGGTGTCCTCTTTTGTGTCCTCCTTTGCTAGATACTAAGCAAAGTTAAGGCGGGCGGATCCATGTTTCAGGTGGAGCACTGCGATTGCAAGCGGCGGGGCCATCTATGGTCAAGTGGAGATATATGTATGGGCAAGAGATAAGGTGAATGACAGATCCATGTTAGCACCTTCACATTTTCTTAGGAAACTTGATTTGGTAGGCAATAATGTGCTTCTGAATAGGTCTTTTAACCTTTTCTTACTTCTTACTAGTAAAAAAGGTCATCCGACTAGAGCAAATTAATGATGCATGCTATTTTTTTAACATGTAGGATGCAGACCATGTACAAAGGAGCAAAATGCAGGCATTATATAAGAGAAGCTGTGCAAATGTGTGTGTTTGACTTGCTGCTATTCTTTTGCAATCCATCTCCTATTCTCAGCCTCGAAGACAACTGACTTCCCCATCATTCTTCTCTTTTCATTGGTCAGGCAAGCTAAGCTATTAGTACTCGTAGCAATTAATGGAGTAAATAGGAAAAGGCAATGCACATTAACATTTAACTAAACACTTCTAATGTTTTCCTGTAATTATAGGTATAAAAGCCAATGCATGGACCCAAAGATCAATACCACTCTATTAGTTGTAGCTTGTTGTAATCAAGTAAGTAATTTAATTTCATTGGTCAAGCAAGTTATTTGTATTTCTGGTAGCAATTTAACTTTATTGGTCAGGCAAGTTATTTAGTATTCTAGGCTGCTTTGTAACATATGTATGGTTCCTTTGAGCAATCCAAGCTGCTTGAGCTTTCTTGTATGGTACATGCATGATGCAATCTTCATCCATTTTGATTAGTCTAGAGAATTTCTTGGCTTGCTCTTGCTTCTAAAGCGATGTCTAGGCTGCTACATCATGATATGTAGGCATAAGTGTCACCTGTTAGCACTGCTAATGTCATTTGTAGGCAACTTAGACCAAATCAACAAGTAATTTATTCATATTTGCTAAGCATTTTTTAAGTTCTAGGTTTTTTTAGTACTTCTTCCCCTGTGTTTTTACTTATTGGCCATTTGCTTCTACTACAGTACATCAGGAAACTCATGCTTGATTATAATTTTTCATGGGTACGGTGAACTGAAATTTAGATATCATGTTGTTTTTTGCAGACTTGCCTCATGATTAAGATACTGAATGATACCTAATATTTTTTGATCGATAGGTTTTCACGACAAAATGTAATTTTTTTGCCAAGGGATAAAGAATGATGTTGCAGCTGGAGATATTTGCACAATAGCATTACAAAATGTGTTGTTAGCAGTAGGAATATGTAGGAATAAGATATGTGTATGCAGTCAACAAGGAACTACATTACTATTTTTGTGCATTGATTTGCTTAAGCAAAACAATGGAATTGCTTATGCAAGATAACTGAATTGCTTTATCATTTTGGTCAGCTCTGCTTCTAATAATAGATCTGATATTAGGTGATGCAAAACTGAACTGTTTTAGGATAGGTCTAGGTTTTGGTTTGGTTCTTTTTTTATTATGATGATTTTTGTGTAATTCTGGTGCCTAAGAAGCTAACATGTGTAATACTTTTTTCCGTTATATATTGGCATTTGGGCCGCGCGAGCCAACAAAGCAGCTTAAAAACAGCGGGAAAGCTTATCTTGCTCGCCACAAGCTATAATTAGCATCTTTGCCGAAAATAGTAATATAATAATAACACTTTATCCAAAATGGATCGTGCGTGCTGTAAGGCAAAAGCACGCCGTGCGTGCGTTAGCCGCATCCTATTAGGTGATGCAAAACTGAACTGTTTTCTAGGGATAGGTCTAGGGTTTGGTTTGGTTCTTTTTTTATTATGATGATTTTTGTGTAATTCTGGTGCCTAAGAAGCTAACATGTGTAATACTTTTTTCCGTTATATATTGGCATTTGGGCCGCGCGAGCCAACAAAGCAGCTTAAAAACAGCGGGAAAGCTTATCTTGCTCGCCACAAGCTATAATTAGCATCTTTGCCGAAAATAGTAATATAATAATAACACTTTATGCAAAATGGATCGTGCGTGCTGTAAGGCAAAAGCACGCCGTGCGTGCGTTAGCCGCATCCATACATGGAACACTAAATCGTGAACGTTCACTCGAACGGGATCGAGCGAACGAATCTCCGACCAGCTTTCTTGCCGTAATAGGAAAGTATTTACTCCCGCCTGACACCTTTCTAGGAAAGTCCGATGGCACTCTATTCTCTTTCTTTTTTTGGGGCGACCTTGTGGCGTTTGACCGTGGGAAGGAAATATGTGTGATGTAACTGCTGACATATGTAAAAAAATTAGAATATTTATTTTAAATTGTTATAACTTAACATATGTACATAAGTTATTAAGCACAAATGAACGAGTTGACTTACAACTTATGACAAAACTTGAAAACACACAAGTTATTAACACACAGAGAAAGGGTTAACTTATATTAAAACTTAGAAACACAAAAGTTATATACGAGAGTTAGGCGTCATAATTTAGAGTGATAAATTAACAATGCTAACATACGCTTCCATCAAGATCAGCGTACGCTCCGAGCACTCTCTTTCTCTTTTTTTCTCTTTCACTTTTCTTTTTGCATCAACATATTCTTTTTTTTCTTGAGTACAGTGCACAACTTAAAAGGCCGAAACTTAGAAGCCAAACTTAGCGGTTGTAAGTTAAAGACCAAACTTAAAAGTTATACGTTAAAACATCCTTTTAGCCATGCAAAACTTAGAGATCAAACTAAGTTATACTTATACAACATAACTTATATTTTTAAGTTAGTAGTCTAACTTAGAACACATAATTTATGTGATCTTTAACACGTTGCAAAAGTTATAATGTAACTTATACATATGACTTACATAATCTTATACATTGCAAAGTTAGTTTCTAACTTATACATATAACTTACATGCTCTTACATATTGCAAAGTTAGAAATCTAACTTGAAAATATAACTTATCACATCAAAACACATATGCAAAGTTAGAAAATCTAACTTATACATATAATTTTTACAGGTACCAGAACATAAAAAGAAAACTTATATATAGAATGACGGTAGTGCATAAAGATTTTAGTAGTGCAGAAAAAAGTGAATAAAAAAATTTCTTCGAAGCATATTCAAGTGGGATCTAGTTATGTTCATCTCGTCGCGTAGAACACACTGGTGAAAACAAATTTAAAATTGGATGCACTGTTTAAAAGTTATAGCATTTTGATTTTTTTTATAATGACATCAGCATGCAATTTGGTGTGGAAGGCTAAGCGAGTGCTTCACAGTAAGCATGCGCGCGTTTGTTCGGCCCACGGAAAGAGAAAGGAGGAAAAAAAAAAGAAAATGCTTCCGTGCTCGGATCGTTCGCCAGAAACAAAACTGGTGAACGCTCGCTCAAATGGAATTGGGGTTCTTATGACTCTTGGCGATATAGATCTATAATGTGCTCTATTTTGACATAATTACATTAAATTTGTATGTTAAAAATTTTATTGTCTCCTTTTAAGTATAATCAATTTTGAATCTAAACATGTGGAGTTGTTGAGTAGTTACAACATACAACACATACCTTTTTATATATGTGGAAGTTTTTTTTTGAAGGTCATACATATGTGGAAGTTGCTCCAGTACGGTGTCTGCAAATGACTGTCACCAATATTGTCTGCATCCGACTTATCCCTACTATTTAGTCATGTGAATTGATATTTGTATCTAGCGACTCTCTCTATTCAACTCTGAATTCAAAAGAAAATATGAAAACAAATATGATGTCATCGTATCCGTTCGTATCCCATCCGATACACACCCCCGTGTTAGAAAATGGACGTGTGGAAATTCAAATTATCTAAGAGCAACTCCAAGAGAGTTGGTAAAAATGGATTGCTAAATATATGGTTTAGCCAACCTCTAAAATAGAAAACTTATAAAAAGTTAGAAAACTCCAACAACCTTTCTATTATGATAATTCTAGATGGCTAGCGGCACATGCAAGCTATATTTACCATGCGAGAGTCTAAGAATAGCTAGTTTGCTATTTTACAAAACAAGATAGCATAACTGTTGGACTGTACTTTTTTTTTCTCTAAAAGTCCAAATATAACATACTCCCTCTGTTCTAAAAAAGAGTGTCGTTTTTTACTTCCGTGACATCGTGTTTGACCACTTCGTCTTATTTAAATTTTTAAGTATATTATAAAATAAATAAATCAGTGTTAAAGTATCTCTAATGATAAATAAGTCATAAAAAATAAATAATATTTATAAAAGTTTTTGAATAA
Source organism: Themeda triandra (assembly GCA_018135685.1). Taxonomy (NCBI): domain Eukaryota; kingdom Viridiplantae; phylum Streptophyta; class Magnoliopsida; order Poales; family Poaceae; genus Themeda; species Themeda triandra. Next base: position 658,402 of record JAENPR010000081.1, on the reverse strand, counting down.
GACGGAGAATCAAACATGATAGATGAAAACTTAAAGTGACACTTTTTTTGGGATCGGAGGAGTACAAGACAAGAATAGCATGTCTTTTGGAGATGATCTAAATATGTATGATGTATCCACTACAACTTTTTTTTTTTGCGGAACATGTATCCACTACAACTTGGGATGGGCATTTTATTCATACTTGTTTCTAATATAGATACTAGATTTGTATATCAAAATTAGTTTTTATTATCTTTCTTTATCCAATTATAGACCCATATTCAAAAAAGAATATGGATATATAATACCATCCATATATGTCTAGAAGATAGTGCTACGTCAAATTATCTAAGAGCCCATTTAATTTGTATCCATTCATTTTGGATAAATTGGAATCTACTTAATAAATTAGGCTATTTGGCTTGGATTTTGAGATCACACAACTTTTCAACGTTCACATATATGTCTATCTCAAATTAATAGGTACCAAATGATGGATTTTATACAAGATCAACATGCTATGTTTTTACTCTTCTCTTAAGTAAAGTGTAGAAATTATATAACCTATCTTTATTATGATAATTTGAATTCTAAGCATCCAAACAGGGCCTAAAAGTTATTATTATGACTAATGAACTATATTTATTATATACTATTACTATTATGTATGAAATTATTTCAAAGTAATGACAAATAAGTTAATTTCCATATAACTAATGATACAAATTTTATGGCTACTTGCAAGTAATATTAGTTTTTAATAGTTGGCACTCAAATTTTAATATTCCTTTTTATCATAAATACTAATGATGCACACATAACTAACATGATTGTTGTCTTATAATTTATATATTAACATGGTTATCTAACAATGTACTTTTTGTTCTCATTTTGTGTATAGAGTTTAATATACTTATATTTTAATATCTTTAATTTTAGTATGACTCTGGTAAAACAACTATTCATATAAGACAGGATATATATATATATATATATATATATATATATATATATATATATATATATATATATATATATATATATATATATATATATATATATATATATATATATATATATATATATATATATATATATATATATATATATATATATATATATATATATATATATATATATATATATATAGAGTGCTAGGAAAAGCTAGTATTTTTAGTCCCCAAATTGGTGTGTGCAAAGTTTGAAAAATGCACTATAGCGATACTGTAGCATTTCGTTTGTATCTGGTAAAAAATGTCCAAACATTGATTAATTAGGCTCAAAACGTTCATCTCGTAAAGTATAACCAAACTGTGCAATTAGTTTTTGATTTCATCTACATTTAATACTCAATACATATGCTATCATTTTGATATGATGGGAATCTTCTTTTTACATAGTGAAATTTGAGGCCAAATTCTAGGAACTAAACAAGGCCCTAGCTTCGCATTGAAAAATTGTGCTTATGAGAGCTGAAAACAAACTTTTGGGGAGAAGTCGTCCCTTGAGGGACAGTTTGGTAGAAGAAGCTAAAAACAACTTTGTCAAGCAGGGGCAAAAATCATACCAAATAGGCCTATATTACTTCAGTGGTGAGTGGTGAGTGGCTGATTGCGACTTGTTTTCTTTCTTTCTTTGTCTAACTATGCATTCCGGTACTTTGTTTTAAAATTAGTGAGTACGTCGACATGTGTATGTGATTCAGGATTTTGGAAGGATTTGACTAACATGCCCTGAAACCATAGGCCGATACATCATTTATTGATCACATGAAGACTGTTTGTGTAATTTGTGCAAGTTCCAAACCTTATTTGTCAAAATTGTAGTATTACGAGACCTCTTTAAAATATTTTATCGTACTTTTATGTATTTTATTATATAAAATTATTTTTAGATTTGTAGTTGTGTTACTGAATAATGTATTGGATTCGTATTATCCCGTACATTAGATTTACCGAATTAAGTATTGGACTTACACTGTACTCCTAGATCCACCGTGGGATGGGTATGCACACATCACTTAATTGAACGGGCCGAATGCGTGGTTGGCTATGGCCTACTAAAGGCCCAGTTTTCCAGCACATCCTTTTTTTTTTTTTTGGATTCCTGACCAATATGCTAATTGCTTTAGGAATGAAAGAAATAGAAATGACCCATTTTTCTATTTTTATCTCTCAGTTTTCATATTTGTAGGAACCTATATTCATATTTATGAAGACAGAATACAGTGTTTTTCACCCATTTTGCAAGATCCCGTTTTCATCCGTGATATGCTTAACAATTACATGTAGGAACCTGTATTTATCATGTTTTTAATCTAATCGAGATATGCTTAACAATTATATGTCAGTATGTTATGTTAGTACACTTACTACTCACCAATTATGCACGTTTACGTGTTAAAACACATGGTCAGCAAGTGAAAATGTTCATACATCTATATTGTTGTGTTACTTCATATATGCATAATCCTAACATATTTTTCTAGCTTTTCCATCTGTGTTTATCCATGTTTGTGTGCTCGCATATCCTGATTCTGTTTTCGGTGCATTTTTTTTATTTTCAAACAGTAGACATCTTGTTGATATTTTCACCTTTCACCTATTATAAACTTTTTTTTTTTTCAAATCGGGGTATCCTCATTTCCATTTTCAAAACCAAACAGAAATACAATAGAGTTATAGATTGTTTAACAAGCGGAAGACTACCAAGAAAGGGGTAAAAGAAGGCCTAGGACGAACACTTAACCACCCAGCGCACGAGGACAACTAGAAAGAGCAAGTTATTTAGGACAGACCGCGCTTAATCTATCAGCGCAAGAGGAACAACACACAGCTAAACAGAAAAAGTAAAAAGAAAATGAACTACTGCACTTTTTCAGTTTCTTCGACACCGCGAGAATGTGAGAACGCAGCAACACCACATGCCAACACTTTGTCTGTCGCTCGGCCATGTCAACTTAGATGAAAGCTTGATCATCATCCTGAGCTTGTTGCTTGCTGTTGTTTTCTGGCGCCACCTTGTTCTTCTTGGAAGCAAAAATGCCTAGGGCTATCTTCATCATCATGTCGATTCTCCTTGTCAACATCCTTGAATAAATATTATAAACTTATTTAGTAAGCGTACATGGTATATCCTAAACAATCATGTCTACATAAATCCATGAGTGATAAGAATATATGTATTTGTATGATTCAACAATTATGAAAAAAATCAAGAATGCATAATACAAAGATTTGTGGTGAGAGAAAAATAGAGAGGCTGGTCAAATTCCATTACTTGCAGTTGCAGGCAGCGTTTTTTTTACCGGCCGGTAAACCGCGTAAACCGCGGTTACCGACCTTCCCGGCCGGCCCGTTCCTCGGTTCGTCCGGCCCGCGACCGGCCCAAATTTCAAATTTGAAGTTTGAAAAAAAAATGCTGAAAAAATTCCTAAAAATAGCTCTTGAATTATGGAACCCAATGGTGTAAAATTTTTTCAAATTTGAGTTCGTTTAATATTTATTTAGACGTTTAGAAGTTTGAAAAAAAAGAAAAAGAAAAAATACACAGCCGGCCCGTGAAGGCCCATTAAATCATGAAGGTCGAAAAACATACTAAACACACTCAAATTTGAGTAATTTTGACATCATTGGATTCTACAAATCATGAAGTATTTTTAGGAATTTTTTAGCATTTTTTTTAAAAAAAATAAATTTGAATTTTAAAAAACCGCCAAACCGCTCAAACCGGCCGGTAAACCGGACAAACCGGCCGGTAAACCGGACAAACCGGCCGGTTTACCGGTAGAAACCGGAACAACTGCGCCATTCAAATTCAAATTTGAATTCGGGCGGTTTTTGCCCGGTAACCGGACAAACCGGCCGGTTTACCGATTCCGGGCTCGGCCGGTTCGGTCGTCCGGTTCGGTAAAAAAAACACAGGTTGCAGGTCGTCGGTGCGTGGAGTTTCCATTCCGACGGGCTTGGTTGGGTTGGCAGCAGGCACTTAATTACCCAGGCAGCAACAGCACGCCGAGAAATTAAAAAGCAAGCAGCCAACCAACCACAAGTCGCCGCTCAGCACAGCACAGCACGGCGTCCCAGAGCACCGAGATGAGGCTCCCGCGCGGCCACCACCTTGTCGTCCTCGCCTGCCTCCAGGTCCTCCTCGCCGTCGAGGCCTCCGCGTCGACGGACTCCGCTACGGCGGTGGCCCCAGGCGTGGCGGTGGACTTCGTGCGTCGGTCGTGCCGGTCGACGGAGTACCCGCGCGTGTGCGAGAGCACGCTGGTCCCCTGCGCGGCGGGCGTGGGTCGCAGCCCGCGGCGGCTGGCGCGTGCGGCGCTGGTCGTCGGCGCCGACCGCGCGCGCAACTGCTCCGCCTACATCCACGGCGACAGCGGCAAGGGGGCGATGAAGGACTGCGCGGAGTTGGCGCGCGACGCGGAGGACCGGCTGCGGCAGTCGGCGGCGGAGATGGAGCGCATGGGCCGCGCCGGCTCGCCGCGCTTCGCGTGGGCCCTCAGCAACGTGCAGACCTGGGCCAGCGCCGCGCTCACCGACACCTCCACCTGCCTCGACTCCCTCGCGCAGCAGCAGGCCCGCGGTGGTAAGGACAGCGACGGCGCCGCCGTCGGCAGGGTGAAGAGGAGGGTGGTGGCCGTCGCGCAGGCCACCAGCAACGCGCTCGCGCTCGTCAACAGGCTCCAGCCGGCGGCGCCGCACCGGCAGCTGTGACGACTCGATCTCGTAGCTGCTGATTCCTCGTCCTGATCCATCCCTTAGTTCCCCTGCATCTCCTTCGCCAATCGCCATGTATGTATCTATGTACTAGGGATTGGTCAGCTTGCTCGATTTCCTTCTTCTTGTTTGTGCTTCAGCTGTAACTGTGTGAAGCTGGGACTAGTGACTGCTCAGGATTCTGCTTAATTATGCTCAACTAAAATAACCAAAGCTGTGATTGGATTAGCCTAATATAAATACAGCATCTCTCTGCACAACATAGGAATGGACGCAGTGCTGCTCTGTTCTTCTTCCACGTACGAGTACGGCATGATGTGTGGGTTGGGTCTTGATTGACAGTAGGAAAAAGCATAACTGGTAAGCTAAGCTAAACATAGCGAGGGATGGAGCCTGAGGTTTAGTCTGCATAACCAGTTCAGTGCTGCTGTGTTCTGAAACAAACCACTAGTACGTGTGCTGCTCTGTTTATCTTAACTGCTCGTACACGATGGGTCATGGGTTGGGTTTTGATTAACAGGTACTACGAAAAACCTTCACTTTGGATTGTTAAATTTGCTGGTTTTTACTGACGGACTGTTGTACGTTAACGTAGTCCTGTCACTTCAGCAGTTCAGCTGCCGTTAGCTTATGTCACTATGGCAACCAGGCACGCGGCATGAGTGCTTGCTTGTACGCAGGGCCCGGCCATGAGTCAATGCATTGCATGACACTGCGATCCATGATCCACTGCACAATCTGATGCACGCATTTGCATTGCAAGCAACAAGTAGGGTACAGGTGTTGGTTCCCTGCATTGATTTCGATGGAGTCCTTCCCGATTTCCCGATGCAAGTAGGGTACCGCTCAAGTAATGGTCGTTTATCTCATCCACCACTTCACTAGTGCAAATGAAACAATTCAACACGGCTTTAGCTGAAACAAGGAAGGCAAAGGCATTTTGATGCACGCATGGTGGTTTGCTTTGCTTTGCTTGTGTAAGCGTCTTCGCCCCGTCGTGAACGACGTCACGTAGCGCACGCATAGCCTTGGTTTAAGCTGCCGTCGCCATCTCTTCGGTTGCATGTCCCTTTCCTCGATTCATTACTTCCAATTAAATAGTAGCACTGGCACACTGCACTGGCGTCGTCAGTGTGTACACATGCGTGATCAATTTTCTGTCTGTTCTCCGCTGCCGGACGATAGCGATATTACGGAATAGTAGCAGTTTTCATGCATGATGCCACTCGGTCAATGGAAATTTGGGATGGCATGGATCTGATCTAGCACACACGCATGGGCCCTTATCACCCATCCACATCACCAAGAAAAAAAAAACAGTCATCCACAACCAAAGCTACTAACCCATTTCCACCAATTTCACCGTAATCGAGAACAGTTTACTCCCTCGCTCAGTGGCGGATCCAGAAACGGATCAAGGGGGGTGCTAAACAATACTATAGAACCAAAAATTGTGCTAACTATATACTAATAAAAAAATATAAAAATTATATTAGTAATTATGTACTAATAATAGACAAAAAAACATAAAAATGCATTAACTATGTGCTAAAAATAGGAAAATTACATGACCTATTGCCTGAGTTTGTGGCTCACGGGGGGTGCTACAGCACCCCCAGCACCCCCCTTGGATCCGCCAATGCCCTCGCTTGCATTCCAATTCCAGACAGAGTCAACGCGGCTGACTTGGGTCAGCGCTGCCTCAGATCCAGTCAGTCTTGGCCTCTTGGGTGCGGAATTGCTTCAAGCAAAAGACGAACGTGCCGGTACAGAGTACTCTGCTTTTGGCTTTCAACTTGCTCCATCCTTCTTGCTAGTCGGCTGTCCCAACTGCTCTTAACTTCTCCTAAAATGTTAACTATATATAGATCTCCCTATGGCTTCACTGAAATCATGTTCTTGCTTTTTTCTAGCAAAAAAAAAAAAATCATGTTCATGTTCTTGCTAGTCGATACTGCCTGTGCGTGGGCCTTCGACTTCGTCCCAAAGTTTTTGGGCCACCAGCAATATGTGCATGTGCTTGACGGGCTTCAAGTCCAACTATCTGAAACAAGTCCCCTAAGAGCATATCCAACAACTCCCAATATCAACTTGATATTCTATATTTTTTTGGCAAAAACACAAAATCTCATCTCCAACAACTCCCAATATCCACTTGGTAAAATACCAACTTGGGAAAAAACACCCTCCGCGCCCGGAGAGCGTGCGTATCGCTCCGCTCCGTCGCGCGGCCGCGCGCCCGCTGCTCCGCCGCTCTCGCTCGCCGCGCCGCAGCGCCCGCTCGCCCGCACCCGCTTCGAGCACCCCGACGCCGTGGACCACGCCGGCCAACTCTTCACGCGACGACGACACCAGGCGGCGACTGATGCTGTTCCCGGACAAGCTGAGATGGCTCATTCGACAATGGCGGACTCCGACCTTAGCGAGGTCCTCGACAAGCTGAGATCGCTCGAGACCAAGATGACGACTCTGACTCTGACCCCGTGTAACATCCAGGATGTTAATCATGATTTAGCTCTGCACATCACCAGCATAATCATATCATTTGCAGTGCATCACAGCTTTGACATGCCAATTCACCTTGATGCTTGACTATGCTTGATCTGCTGTGCTTATGATAAAGTAATACAAGTGCTTGATGTTTGACCACTAAAATAATCTAGACATGATTAGGACACCAAATGAACCTAGGGTTATGTTAACAACTTTGATTAATCTTGCTTCTACATGTGTTGATCATGTTAGGCCTATAAAAGTGCTTGCTTTGACCATTTCAAAAGAGCTAGATAGAAGCTTTGCATGGCAATGCGCCTTAAACCTTTTCTTTGTAGAATTTTATAAGGATCAAAAGTCCCAATACTCACTTTTCATGAAAATGAGTGGAGGATTTCCAAAACGGCAGAAAAAGACTGATTTGGGGGCTGTTTTCCTATTTCAGGGAATTTTAGAGGTATTTTCATTTGGAATTTTATATCTCCAAATATAGTGGGAATCTGATCAAACTCTTTTTAGATCAAATGATCTACTCATCAAGAGGAATAACTTTCATGTAGAAAGTTTCTCCTAATTCTTCTTAGTTTAGGAGATATAGGGTAAGAAATGTTGTATGTCAGGTAATGGAATTAGCATTTCTGTGACGGATGGTCAATGGCCGTTACTAAAATAGGCGAAGAGGAAAAATATCCCCCGGCCATGGCAGAGCTCGACCGCCGCGTGTCCTCCACGCGTTCCCGCTTCTCTGCCCGGCCAGGACGCCATCAAGAGGGACGCCAGCGCCCCTCACTCATTCCCCCACTCCATCACTCCACTCTCTCCCTCTTCCTTGCCTCCCTTCTGCCGAAACACCGCCACCGCCGCTGCGCAGCCTCAGCACGCCGCCGCCCTTCTCGCCGGCGCTGCTCGTCCTTCCCGCAACAGGAACTGCCTTGCTCGCGCGCGTAGGGTCGCCATGGCAAGGGCCGTCTTCTTAGCCGCCTAAGCAGCCCAACCAGGCGCGAGGGGAAGGCCGGGGCCTTCCTTCTTTTCCGAGCGGACGCGCTCGGGTGGCCGCACTCGAGCCGCCGGTTTCACTCGTCCTCGTTCCCATCTTAGGCCACCATAAGCTTCGTCCCGTCCTCCCGCTTACGGTGCGCGTCTTCGCCGCCGTCCGCGCCGCCGGGAGCGCCGAGTCGCATTCGTGCCACCGCCGGCCGCCACGGCTCGCATGGCTGCAAGGCCACGGGCCTCCATCCGCCGAGCCGCGAGATCTACCGGGTGCGCGGGAGCCTCCTGATGCTCCGCCGCCACCCCATCCACGCCGGCGAGGTCCGCAGCGGCCGGGGCGACAAGCGCCGCCCGCTCCCCTGCTCCTTCCCGCACCAAGGACCACGCGTCCAGAATTTGAAGAAAGTGAGGATCCCCTCTACAAAAGCGCCAGACACAGGGGTTTATAAATCCGTCCCAATGCAAATAGGGTAAAGTGCAGGGGCCTTCTCGCAAACCGTCTGTCTTATCTGATTTAGGAAATAGAATTTCCAGAAAATGGTAGAATGCTTTAGAAATTCATATCTTGCTCAATATGTGTCCAAATAGGGTGATTCAAGTTCCTGTATTTTTCTTATTAGATGAGCTATGCATAGAAAATATGAAATGCCATGTTTGAGATACTTTTATATTGAGTTTAGATTTATTTCTTGAAATGCCAGTAATCTTAGGAAATGCATAGTAATTCATAGGTTGCTCTGAAAAATGTGGTTCTTATTTTGTTAGCCTTGTATTGTCATGCTTTATTTATGATAATTATATCATGCATGCCTCCTGTGTAAGTTTATAAAGTTGTAGTTCAAGTGGTCTCATTGCTTGTTTCTTGAGATAATTCATAGATGATATATAGAGGCCTAGTTTAGAGTTGGTGATTTTTGTAGGCTCATTATATGCCAGTAGGTAGCTCTATATGTGATTGATTTCATGGTTTGCTCAAGTTGGTAGTACAAAGTATTTATAGGTACCGTTTATTGTGCTGCCTTGTGATTTATGTATAGGCCAGTAGGTTTATCCAAATAGAATGAAATTTGGATGGTAGACTAGTTGTGCCATGCTATGTCTACTGTAATTTTTATAGGATTTACTGAGGTGTCTAGCTAGGGGTTTCTGTTCAACCCATAGATGCTTAAATTGGAGTTGCTGGTATTGTGCTATGCTTAACCTAAGTATAGGTTGGTTTTCTGGGAAACTTGTCAACATATGATAGGTTTGAAATTAGTTCATGTATATACTGTTCAAATTTGGGGAGCATTGGATTAATAGTCTATGAGTTATGGTTGTGGCAATATGATTAGCAGATTTGTTCAACTGCTGTTTTGCCAGGACCCAGTCCTAATGTTCTCTGTTTTAGGTCTAGATAACTTGAGAATCAGGCTCTCATGTCTCAAGATGTTTTATGAACAATTTTATAAGCTTTCCAGAATATCTTCTTTCATGTTCATAGGGTTTATACATCTGCAGTTATGAATTTAGTACCGAAGTGCTGATGGTAGGTCTATTATTGCTAGTGAAGCATAGATGAGTGTTGATTGTAGGTAGAGCTTAATGAAAGGGTCTTGTAGGTTTAGGACATGTATGATTGGATGTTACAAGGTATGTCATGATGTTTGGTTTAGAATGATTATGCTTAAGTTTAGGTCTTTGGCTTTACTGGCTTGTTTGCTAGTGATAAGTGTAGCATTTAAATCAATTATTCATCTTTGAACGCCTATCCTCCTTGACCATCCTTAATCATGCATACACCGACAATCACATACTCATACATATGCACATGCATCATTCCGGGATCACGTGTAGAACATTCGTCGTGGAATCGAGAATCCAGAAGGACAAGTTGCGAACGGAGATGCGCACGGGAAGTGATCAAGCACAAGGAACCGACTTGGAATAGTCGAGTACCTGGGGCTCTAACCTCGATCTTCTAAATAAGGTGTTGGGGGGAACAACCTCCGCTTGGACCCCCCTACTTAGCTCCGCGGCCCTAGCAAGGGCCAAGACGCGCAAAAGTGCCAAGCAACCTTGGACGACCTTCGCCGCTGTATGCCCATCTACGGTGAAGGTCGTCAAGCCCGTTTCTATGATTCGGCGAAGGTACGTCAAACCTTCGCGTTCGTGCACTTCAAATCTTTTATCGCACAGGTGTACGAGAACTCGGTGGAGTCTCCCAAGACCTCCGCGATGAGCAGGGTTTCCGAAGACCTTCGGAGCAGTTGTTTAGCCCGTCTAGCGCCTGAGGCGGCAGAAGACCTCCGGATGGTCACCCACAAGGTCGACACGGGGTGACGCTGAGGACCCGACGCGTGGCGGCAATAGAGGGCGACACGTGGAGTCCTTGAGGGCACGACACATGGCGCTTCAGGATAGGGTTAGGAAAAGATGCTTTTAGTTTTACAATGTACTAAAGTGCCCTTGTTGAGGCCCACTTGTAAGTGTAACAAGAGTTGAAACCCTAGAGTAAAAAGCCACATGACCCTTGGTATGGCCTATAAATACCAAGGGGCATGGCATGTGTAAGGGGGGGACTCTTGGCATTTTTAGTCTCAATTAATGCAAAACCTCTCAAGAGGGCCCATTGACACTGGTCTCACTTTGACATTTGTTTGAACCTCACACTCTGTCCGGGAAACCTTCGCCCCCCTCCTCCGGATCCCGGCGAAGGTAGGGGGCAAGTGTTTATACCAACAGTTGGCGCCGTCCGTGGGGTTCAAACAAAAGTAACAAGCCATGGCACCAAACATCAGTGAACTTTCCTCAGCACAGGGAGCCAATGCGGATCCGACCCTCGCTTGCGGAGGTGTCGTTCTGCCAAATCCCCTCTCTGAGCAACCTCCGCTCGAGCAATCTGCAAACCTGATAGTTGATGCCAACCCAGATCAAGCCGGAGGTCGTCAACGGACTTCGGTGGTCCGGGACATCATCATCCAGCCGCGCCCTCACACCTCCGGAGATGGTATCGGCAACGGCTCAACGACCGACAGTGAAGCTTCGGAGGAAGACAAGTTGACCAGGTATCTCGAACAGCTTCAAGAGAACATCACCGCCGGCAAGAGGCACCTAGAGCAAATCAACAAAGAAACAAGAGCGGTGACCATCCGGCGCAGGGCAGAAGAAGCAGAAGCAGAGCTCCTCCGCATCGAGCAAAGCATCAGAGCAGCTGAGGTAGGCGTGGAAGTAAGGAATTACAGAGACCCGGCTCTCCCTGAGGGCCCCCCAGTTGCACAACCTCCGCCTATGCAGCAGCAAGACCCCCACCCACCACGCCCAGAGCCGGACCTCCGTGCAAACATACTTTACCCGGCAGCCGCGGGCGGAGGTGCTCCAGACCAACCACCGGAGCCAAGAGCAGCGCCACGGGTCCCGCACTATGACTCTAAGCCCCCCTTGTCGTATGACCTTCAGACCATCGAGTGGCCCCGAGGCTTCGCCATGCAGCATTTACCACGGTATGATGGAACCTCCGAGCCACGCCAGTATCTAATGTCTTACGAAGCTGCTGTGTCAGCCGCCGGAGGTGACGAGGACACCGTGGCCAAAGCTTTCGTGATTGTGGCTAGAGATATCGCTCAGACCTGGTACAGCAACCTCCGACCAGGATCCATCCGATGCTGGGATGACGTTTGCGAGAGAATCTGCACAAACTTCAAGGGTGTCAGCCGGTCTGCTGCTAAGGCCGCTACCCTCCTCAATTGCAAGCAAAGGTTTGATGAACCGTTACAGGATTGGTGGAAAAGATTCATCAACACCAAAAATCGCATGCCTGGTGTCACAGATGAAGTCATGATTTTGGCAGCGACAAGTTGCATCCAGCCAGGACCATGTTCGTCGAAGCTATCAAGAAGAGAACCAAGAACCATCGCAAAGTTGTATGACATCATGGAAAAACAAATTAGGGCAGAGAACCAAGAACCATCACATCAAGTCGCAGTCGTCCCAACCTCCGCAGCGATAGCAGAGAGAGCGCAACATGAACCCTCGCAACGACTACCCACGCATCGACATGGGAAACGTTAACGCCATTGATGGCAGTAACGATTAGCAAGCTCGGCAAAACCCTCGCCAGCCCAGACAACCTCCGCCACAAATAGACAGAAGACCAGTCAACTCAGACCAGCAGAGACAGCAACCTTTGTAGCCTTATTACTGCCATTTCTGTGGGAAAGGCAGTGATCATTACACCAAGCAATGTGTTTGGTACATCAAAGGGCTTGAATGCAGGGATGGTCAAGCTCCACCAGCTCCGCAGGCGGGAACTATCAATCACACTCGCAGAGCAGCGCCGAACCCCCACAACCGTAACCAGGGGTACAACCACAACCACCGGGCTCAGCAACCCCCATTTCAACAACCAGTGTACTACCCTCAGCCAGGCTTCGCCTAGGGCCAGTACGTTCACAACCAACAACAGCAATACTACCATCGCCAAGCACAACAGCAGTACCAACAACCCCAACCAATCGTTCAGCAGGCTCAAGTTCAAGCTTTACCTCCGCCAGCACCTCTACCAGCATTACCTCCGCCACAACCAGTCAAGGTCAAGGGTGAAGCACAAGGGGCACAGATTGCAGTCAACAATCCCACAGCCACCTACGGGGTCATTATGGCAATATCCGGAGGTTCGGGCGAAGATCACGACAACAAAAGGCAGCGCAGAGAGCACTTTCGCCGGGTCAACCATGTAGCCAGCGAAGGACCACACAGAAACGACCATTGGTCCCATATTCCTCTGATGTTCGACAGCTCTGACCTCAAGCTCAAGCAGTATCCACACACTGATGCGATGGTCATAGAAACAAACATCGCAGGTTGGACAGTGACAAAAATCCTCGTGGACAACGGCAGCTCCGCCGACATCCTCTTTGCGTCTACCTTCGATGGCATGAAACTCGACAGAAACTCGCTACAGCCTGCAGGTCATCCGCTATTTGGGTTCGGAGGTCAGCAGATCAGAGCGATCGGAAAGATCACTTTACCAGTGTCCTTCGGCAACAAATCCATCGCCCGCACGGAACACATTACCTTCGACGTGGTCGACATCCCATATAACTACAACGTTATCTTCGGAAGAGGTACCATCAACCAGTTCAATGCCGCGATCCATCCTGGTTACCTTTGCATGAAAATGCCAGCGCCCGGAGGTATCGTTGCCGTCTACGGGGACCAAAACACAGCCAGAATAGCGGAGCAAGCAGCCACTCCGGGGCAGAAAAACGTCCATTACCTCCAAGAAAAGCAGCAGAAGAACGAAAAGAGAAACGAGAAGCAGAGCCGAAGGTAGATGCAGCTTGGTTACCTTCGCGCGCACAGCCGGAGGAAGAGACGAAGAAGATTCAGTTGTTCCCGGACGATCCCGAAAAGAAAATCATCATATCAGCTCTGCTGGACACTGAGTATGAAGCCCAACTTGTCCAGTTCCTTCGTGACAACAGCGATGCCTTCGCATGGTCGGCCTCGGACCTCGTTGGTGTAGATAGAAAACTCATCGAGCATTGCTTGAACGTCAGCAAAGATCACCCCCCAATAAAGCAAAAGCTTCGCAAGATGTCGGAAGAAAGGAAACAGGCCGCCAAAGCGGAGGTAGACCGCCTGTTAAAAGCGGAGGTTATTCGCAGAGTCAAGTACCCAATGTGGCTCTCTAATGTAGTGCTGGTACAAAAGAAAAATCTCAAGTGGCGTATGTGTGTCGATTTCACAAGTCTCAGAAAGGCATGCCCAAAGGACTGCTTTCCATTACCCAGAATAAGTACCCTCGTGGATGCGGCCGCAGGTTGTGAGCTCTTATCTCTGCTCGATTGTTTCTCTGGCTACCACCAAATCTGGATGAACAAAGACGACGAAGAAAAGACTAGCTTCATTACCCCCGATGGCACTTTCTGCTTCAGGAGAATGGCCGAGGGGCTTCGCAACGCAGGCCCCACCTTCACCCGCATGACAGCGGAGGTCTTCAAAGATGACCCAACAGTCTCGGCTTACGTCGATGACATCGTGATCCAGATCAAACTCAGAACCAACCACATAGCCGACCTGGCAAGAACCTTCGACAAGCTCAGAAAGGCGAAGCTTAAACTCAACCCCGAAAAATGCATCTTTGGAGTCAGCAAAGGAAAGCTTCTAGGTTGTCTTGTCTCAGCTAGAGGAATTGAAGCCAACCCAACAAAAATAGACACCATTGTCTCCATGTCACCTCCGGCATCAAGGAAATCTGCCCAGCGCCTAACCGGCCGTTTGGCATCGCTCAGCAGGTTCATCTCCCGATCTGCAGAGCGAGGGTTACCATTCTTCGAGGTCCTCAAGACCTACGAGCCTTTCAAGTGGGGTCCGGCCCAGCAAGCTGCCTTCGACAGTCTTAAACAATACCTACTCAAGCTAACAACCCTCGCAAGTCCTGAACCTTCAAAACCCCTACTGCTATATGTCGCCGCGTCGCCCCATGCGGTCAGTGCTGTTCTTGTCAAGGAAACCCTTGAGGAGCACCAAAGGCGGCAATCCCGATTTATTATGTATCAGAGGTCCTTGAAGGCCCCAAGAAGCACTACTCGGAGCTCGAAAAGGTCGCTTATGTGGTGGTCATGGCAGCAAAAAAGCTCAAGCATTACTTTCAATCTCACCCTATCACAGTACCTTCACAGTTTCCTCTGGACAATATCTTTAGAAACCCGAAGGCAGTGGGCAGAATTGCCAAGTGGGCTTCGCAACTCAGCGACTACACGCTAACCTTCGTCGGGAGACACACGATCAAATCTCAAGCTTTTGCAGATTTCATCGCAGATTGGATCCCCGATCCTCACAACAAGGCAGAAGATATAGAACCTCCGTGGACAGTGCATGTGGACGGAGCATGGGGAGCTCAAGGAGCCGGAATCGCAGCGATCTTAATGTCACCTTCGGGAGTTCAGCTCAGATACGCTGCAAGGCTCGAGTTTCAATGCACCAACAATTCCTCCGAGTACGAGGCCGTTCTTTTGGCTCTCGCGAAGCTCCGCGCTCTCTCTGTGCGCCGGGCGGTTATCCGGACCGACTCTCAAGTGATTGCCGGCCACATTGAAAAAACTTTCAAGGCAAAAGACCCGGAGCTACAGAAATACCTTCACACTGTCCGCAAAGCAGAAAGTTTCTTCCTAGGCATTTCCACAAAATCCATCCCTCGCAGTGAGAACAGGGAGGCAGACGAATTAGCCAAGGCTGCAGCTCAGGCAACACCATTACCTCCGGACGTCTTTTATGAGACCTTCGCAGCACCTGCCATCGCCTGCAACGCACCACATGTAAGGATGGTCAACATAATAACTAGCGAAGACTGGAGGGCTCCTATCATAGCTTACATCAAAGGATTCTATGAACCCGAGTCGAAGGAAGAAGAAAAAATAATGATTCAGAGAGCGCGAGGGTACAAGATTGAAGGCCAGAACCTTTACAAAGCTTCGGTCACTGCTCCTTGGCTAAAATGTGTCGCCACAAGCGAAGGTATCGCCATACTCAAAGAAATTCATCAGGGCATTTGCGGTTCACATAATGGTCCTCGGGCCCTAGTTGGAAAGGCATTCAGACGAGGGTTCTATTGGCCCACCACTCTGTCCGACGCTTCCTTGATGGTGCGCCACTGCGAAGGTTGCCAGCGGGCCGCCAACCATTCTTACAGATCCGGAGCTCCGACTACTCTGTTCTGCCCTACCTGGCCAATGCAACGCTGGGCCATGGACCTAGTTGGGCCTCTGCCGACCGCTCCTAGGAAGCTCCGCTACGCGGTGGTAGCGGTGGAGTATTTTACCAAATGGATCGAAGCTCGAGCGCTTGCCACCATCACCTCTGCCACAGTACAGAAATTCTTCTGGCAGCAAATCGTCTGTCGCTTCGGCGTTCCAAGGGATCTCACAGTTGACAATGAAACCCAGTTTGACAGCTTCGCCTTCAAAGAATTCTGCTTCCAAATTGGCACCAAAATCCACTTCGCCTCGGTCAGACATCCGCAGTCTAATGGGCTAGTCGAAAGGGCC
The DNA here is from genome assembly GCA_018135685.1 of Themeda triandra. Lineage (NCBI taxonomy): Eukaryota > Viridiplantae > Streptophyta > Magnoliopsida > Poales > Poaceae > Themeda > Themeda triandra. The sequence continues at coordinate 642,186 of JAENPR010000081.1, read as the reverse complement.
AATGCAATCATCCTGCAAGGAATCAAAAAGAATCTCACAGACAAGCCATTAGGCAAATGGGCAGAGGAACTCATCACTGTTGTATGGTCTCACAACACCTCCAATGGCAGAGCCACCGGCATCACCCCATTCAAGCTACTCTATGGAGAGGAAGCTGTGCTTCCAGAAGAGCTCCGCCATGGGTCACCAAGAACCACCTCCGATGCCCCCACTCAAGATGAAGCACTGTACAAGGACCTACTCGAGGAAGTAAGGTGCAAAGCGGTCAACAACCTCCGTAGCTACCAGGCTGAAACCCAGAAGTGGAGAGATAAGAAGGTCTCACCACGCGAGCTCCGCCAAGGAGACATGGTATTGATCAAGAAGCATAACGCGAAGATGGCGGGAAAGCTTCAAGACAAGTGGCTCGGCCCCTACGTTATCACAAGCTCCGCAAGACCAGGATCGTTCCACCTCCAGGATGCCGAAGGTTGCGAACTACCGCATACATGGAACATCGATGACCTTCGCAAGTACTACCCATAGTGGTCCATTAAAAACTATGTAATCTCTACCTTCGCACTAGTTTTTTCCTTTCCTTCGCAAGCACAGACTATCCCTGCACTCTTTTTCCTTATGTCAGGGCATAAGGTTTTTTGATGAGGCAGGAAAACTATGTAATAAAGATTTGCTTCCCTGAGATTTGCATGTCAACTACCGCCGAAATGGGCTAGGCCGTGCCTTGCCCTCATCAGCAGCCGCTTTAAGTGCAGGGATTGCCTCGGGCTGACAATCGACCCTGGTCGAAGGTCACCCCGATGCAAGCCCATCCGTAGACCCCCGCCACTTGGGCCAGGGGCTGCAATGAAAGCAAACTCCACCTCGACCCCCGCAGAGGGCGAGGAGCGGAGGTACCAAAATCCGCAGACCCCCGCCACATGGGCCAGGGGCTGCGATGAAAGCAAACTCCACCTCAACCCCCGCAGAGGGCGAGGAGCGGAGGTACCAAAATCTGCAGACCCCCGCCACTTGGGCCAGGGGCTGCGATGAAAGCAAACTCCACCTCGACCCCCGCAGAGGGCGAGGAGCAGAGGTACTAAAATCCGCAGACCCCCGCCACTTGGGCCAGGGGCTGCGATGAAAGCAAACTCCACCTCGACCCCCGCAGAGGGCGAGGAGCGGAGGTACCAAAATCCGCAGACCCCCGCCACTTGGGCTAGGGGCTGCGAGGAAAGCAAACTCCACCTCGACCCCCGCAGAGGGCGAGGAGCGGAGGTACCAAAATCCGCAGACCCCCTCCACTTGGGCCAGGGGCTGCGAGGAAAGCAAACTCCACCTCGACCCCCGCAGAGGGCGAGGAGCGTATAACACCCTGGTTTACAAAGAATACCAGAGGCCGTCATATGTGTGCCCAGGAAGTCCACACATATAACCAGAATGATAAACATCAGATAAGCAATGTATATATAGCGGAACTTATACATAATAACACTTACAAAACATCGTGAGTATCGCGGAACGTTGGCTACATCTTCTCTTCGAGCTCCATTCCTCTCGGGGACAGTTGATCGGGGTTCCGTACACCAAGCACCTTCGGCATCTCAATGTCCGGCAACACCTTGCTAGCGAGACTATTGCAAGGTGAGTCCATGTCGAACTCAACAAGTACAAAGTGGAAAGTATAATGATATGCATGGCTTGAACAAGGTAAAGCTCAAAGGTAGACTGCAGTTGCATTTTAGTAGAAGGCATGTTTTAATTAGCAACCTATTTACTAATCATCTTGGTAGAGATAGCCCAACCCTTAATTATGGTTCAAGTAAAATTAAGAGTCATTTAAATATCATTGATATAAGCATATATCAACATTCAGCATATGAGATCGCCATCTCATAAAGACACAGGATCGCCATCCTGTAACAGGCCGAGGTCGCAACCTCTCAGAAAACGTATGATCACCATCCTACAACAGCGCGAGGAAACCACCTCGCAAAACATCATCTCCATGATTTAAGGTAGGGTCCATTGGGCTTAGACATGTGAGGATCTGGGCCGCTCGTAACCGTGAGCACGGACGATATATCGATTGTTAACTCTGCGCAGAGGTGTACTCTTTACCTCCAGTTTGTGATTACCCTTTTGCCCGAGGTGGCCAAACCTCTTAGCCCGTTACCGAGACAGGCTGGCAGGGGTCACAACAAGGCTGTTCCCAGGGCCACTAGTAGCGGTAGCCCGCTAGTTTTGACGCAAGCGTAGGGCGGCCACTCCCCGAGTCCACGGTTCCTGACCCACCACTACTAAAACTTGAATCACACTTTTCGCCAATCCAGGTACCAGTCCAGATAAGCTACCCGCCCTACTAGCGGTGGTCCTGGTAGTTGGCCAAGCAAGAGCCCATTAGCCTGGAGTTGTACGGAATATCCCAGGTTGCCGCTCCATGAGAGGGTCCTTAAAGGGCAGACACAGGCGACCCCGTCTACTCGGGCAACCACCAACACCCGTATCTCCCTTGCTTCCCACAACAGCGATGCCTCACAGCACCGCCAAAACATCTCCATGGCCGCAGCCATAACCATTAGCTTTACATTTATTAAGAAGCAAGATTAACAATTAATAACATTAGTGAGTAGGTAAGCAGAGCACTAGCAGACCTACAACCTGTCTACAAAACCCCCATAGGATATTTGGTAAATGTGGCTAGTTGGTCCTATGGTTCACTGATTTAAACACATGCATGAATTATAAGCATTCATAGGTACAATATGATCAAAGGGATGCCTGCACTTGCCTTAAATCCAAAGATTAGCTGCACTATAAACTTTAGCTTCTATCTTCTGGTCTCCAACTCCAGCTGCACTTGTCAATCCTCAGCTTCCGATCTTCAGCACTTGTCCACTGCTCTCCGTCTACTCACAACAAACAGGCAACACAAACAAACAATACTAAGAACAGGCATTACACAAAAGAAACGACAAAGAAAGAACAGACTTAAATGATAGGGCTCGAAGCTATGATCTAGAGAGCACAAGAATGACTAATCAAGGAGCTATCGTTAAGAGGGTACAACTGACTGGGTAGACCGAGACTAAGCGTGTTTTGAAAAGAGCACTAACGGACCACTAATCAAATTTAGTTCTAAGCTGCATTTTGAAAAGCATCAAATGAGGCTATCATCACTGCTAACGCGTAGCATACGTCGAGACGATTCCAACGAGTCCAAGATAGCCTAAAACGGAGCTATAACGGAGAAGTTATGGCTAAAACAATGTCAGGGACTATTCTGCAGAAAATAGGACTAAGTCGTAAATAATTTTGAACTGGGTTGGACCGATCTGTGATTAGCGGAAAGGCCGAGGGCCTTTCTGCAAAAGTGCCGGCGGCGGCGGCGGCTTTGACCGCCACGTGGCGGCGCGGGGCTGGCCGGTCCATGGGCCGGCCGTGGACCGGGGCCGTGGACCAAGTCCACCGGTCCACCGTGGACCGGCCGGCGGGGGAGTTGGCCCCGGCGACCTCGGCCATGATCGCCGGCGGCGAACTCGGCGCGGCGGCGCTGCGGGGCGTGAGGGGCCGAGCCAAGGGCCTCCTCGCGTAGCGCGCGCACGCGCGCACCCGAAGCGGGCGTCGGCGGCGGCGGCGCAAGGCCGAGGCGGCGGCGCGACGCGGCGGCGCGGAGGCGCACGCCGGCGGCGGCCTTCGGCGGCGCGTGGCGGCGCAAAGAGGCGGCGAGGGTGGCCGGGAAGGGCCCCATCGCGCGGCTCGGGACGCGGCGAAGCTCGGGGAGGCGCTCACCTCGACCGAACGGCGGCGAAGACGGCGGGGCGACGGCGATGGCGGCGACGGAGCGCCGCTAGGGTTTCGCGGCGGCGGCGGGACGGTGGCGGCGCGCTAGGGTTGCGAGGAAGGGGCCCTGGGGTGGCGGCGCCCTCCTCTTATAGGCGCGCGGGGACGTGGGCCCGGGCCAGGGCGGCGAACCTTGGTTCGCGTGCCCGGTCGTGGTGCGGCTCGGCGCGGGCGCGTCCGACCCGGCGGCGGGGCTGACAAGCGGGCCCCGCCTGTCGGCGTCCGGGCGCGGGGGCGCGCGAGCGGGCCGCGGCTGAGCTGGGCCGGCTCGGCTGGCTGCCTTGCTGGGCCGCTGTGCCGGCCGCGCGGCCCACGCGGGAGGGGGAGGCGGGCGCGGCATTGGCTGGCCACTGGGCCGCCTTGCTGGGCCGATTGGCCGAGCGCGGAACGGGAGGGAGCCGGCTGGGCGGGCCGTGGCTGCTGGGCTGGCCGCTGCGCTGGCTGGGCTTGCTAGCCTGGCCGGCTGCTGGTGGCCCATGGCCACCTCTGGCTGGCTGCTGCTAGTTGCTGGCTGGCCATGGCCGGCTCTGGTTGGCTATGGCTGGCCAGAGTTGGCCAGCTGGGGCTAGGGGTGGCCAGGGCCCCCTGGGGCTTGGCCTAGGTTGGCCAGGGCAGGCTAGGTCAGGCTAGGCTGAGCTACGGCTCGCTGGTGTTGGCCAGATTTGGCCAGGGTGTGCGGTGGCTCGCTAGGCCCAAGCCGAAGCTGGCTAGGGTAGGCCCAGGCTGGCTATGGTTGGTCAGAGGGGGCTAGTGCTAGTCAGATGAGGCTATGGCTAGTCAGAGGCAAGCCATGAATGGTTTGGGCACACTGCTAGTGCTAGTCAGATGAGGCTATGGCTAGTCAGAGGCAAGCCATGAATGGTTTGGGCACACTAGAGCGAGCTAGAGGCTAGCAACAAGGAAAAAACACGAGGTCATGCCTAGTTAGGATTTTAGCAAAACATTTTTTCCACTCAAACACCACTCAACAGAGCAAAGCACAAACTCAACCACACCTTTATTAACTTATAAAAGTTTTTTTTTGAATACCACACTTTTGTCATTTTACAATGATAACAAATGAATTAAATCTGAGTCAATTTTAGGAAAATTATCAAATCATTTATTTTATTTAGTGTTTTCTAATAACAACCCAAAATACAAATTTTTGGGGTGTTATAGATCTACCCCACTTAACTTGAATCTTGTCCCGAGATTCGAAGAGACTTAGGATCAAGATAAAGCAGACATTCAAGATTGGTTCGAATTCTTTGACGGGACAGATATAGAGATTCAGAGAATTTCCAAAGGTCGCTAACGATTGATTCTCCAGAGTGTTTTGAGATCCAAAACAAGACAAGACAAAGGGATCAAGGATTATCCACACTCTAAGATATCGAGACAGGGTGATAGAATAGCATTGCTTAAAAGGAAAGTAATGCATCTTCTATTTATCCTCCGAAAAGCTCAGAGAGATGTTTGGACTTTGATTCTTGGAGGATTTGCACTTCCCTGTTTTAAGGGTCACAGAGTGCAATGGAATTTCTTTTTTTTTTTAAAGGTCAACATGGATCAACCAGAAGGATTCAAGACTCCTCCAGGATCCCTAGTGACATAGCATGGAAGAATGGTAGATTGATAAAGGTCGATCATAATTGAGAAGAGTTGGTCGCACGAAGAACATAAGTGGATGTTTGTGCGCTTACTTTTTCATTAGCTATGAGACTTGGGTCTATGGATTGACACGAGATTGATATAGAGGTCAAGGACCAGTCATTCCTATTGATACTATAGGATGACCAAGGAAGTGTTCATGATGAGATAACAACGTAGAGCAACTTGCATAATGGATCATGATTATAAATCACGTCACCAGCGTGTGCCAAGCAACATCCATGTGTGTGCACCCACAGGAAGCTCTTGGTTACATCATGGCACCATCAGTTATTAATCAAGACTTCATTACCAAGTTTACTACCAATTTGATATCTCTCATATCACAGGTATAGCTCTTGCATGGTTAGGCATCACATGCAAGACGAAAGGATGATCATGAAGTTTTGAGGGGAGGAAGATCGAGGTTACTTCGAGTTCACATTGGGAAATGCATAGACATACCTTGAAGGTCATGCAAGGTGAGGATCTTAAAAGTAGATGGCAAAAAGATAGAAATAGAGGACCTAGCAAGACATGCAAGCGTGATAGCAGTAAGTCTTTTAGGTCTCGTATCACATGATACAAGAGTCGGGGGCAAGGATAAAAGACAAGAGAGTATCCCTTGGTGGTCGCAATTCCCTTGTCCAATTGGAAGGATTAATAATTGGTGAGGAATGTCCAAAGAAAATTAAGATTGATCTTCAACCATTCCTGCCAAGTTAACTCCGGGTTATATGAGTCATAGAACAAGGACTGAAGATTGGAGAGGGAAACCGAGGTGATCACATGATGGATAAAGCTCAATCCTTTAATTCTTTGTGACTCGAATCTCAAGATACTCCGGATTAATGAAATAGCGGATGCTATCCCACTTTAACAAAGCGTTTCTTATCTTTAAAACATGTGTGAGGTATTGCCTTCAAGAAGTTTTATGTTGCCAATTGCCATTGCGAACCGCTACATTATAATTATCTCTTCAAAGATGTGGTAGGTGGGAGAAAAGAGATGAGGATTTTCGAGAGACAAGTTAGGGTGATTCGATAAAGCATTCCAACTTCTTACATGCACCACTCAACCTGATGAGTAATTTACAACTCATTTTTCCAAAACATAAATTCCCTATGGTCTGAGGGAAATGGACAGTACTCATTACATCAGGGATTACAACTAAATAGATTGAGAACAAACACTATAAACCAAAAGACGTAGATGACTTCATGTGAGATATTGAGTGTTTTAGATCCTTTTGACTGACTCAACTTGTCCAACACCTCCACTTAGGATTCAGCAACTTCTTCAATATTGAGGTGACTCTTCCTATGTCGAACGACACCTTCACTGTTCCGGTTGTTATGTGGCCTCTTCCTCTTGCTCGCGACAGTTTGGAGTACCTTCATATTCAATCCTTTCTCCTGTTGAGGTTGTTGGAGACACCAAGTGTTGGGCTTGGTTAATCACTCCATGAAAAGATTTTAACCATCCCTCTCCCAAGACGATGTCAATCTCCAAGGCTTCCAAAACGGTGACGTACGCTTCAAAGCTTGCACCCTTTATGTGGAGTTTCACTTTTGGGCAGTAATGGGTTGCTCCTATATTCCCTCTTGAAGACTTGACTAGCATAGGCTTCCACATTGGTAACATAGGTATCTTATGTTCAGCAACAAACTTGCTCGAGATGAAAGAATGTGATGCACTTGAGTCAAACAAGGCAATAACAGGAACTGAGTTGACTAAAATCGGTCCATATACCACATTCTGTGCTCCACGAGAAGTACTCATATCCATATGATTCAGTCTTCCATTCTTGTATCTTGTTTTCACTTCGTTCCTTGATACCTTGTTGCCTTGTTCTTGGGTTTTACTAACACTTGTTAGAGATGATTCTATAATGGCGGGATTCCGGCTTCTTTCGCAAGTCTTGGATTCTTCAAAGGGACATGACCGAGCATAGTGTCCTTCCTGTGCACAATGATAACACACCACATCAGTAGGAGCACTTTGGGTGTTACTGGTTGATTGGTTCTGATGGTTGTCTTTTGTTGTAGCTGCTCCACTGGCTTGTTTCTTGACCTGCTTTCTGTCATGAGGTTGAAACTCTTTATATGTGATGGTCCACTCATCTAGGTCTATCCCTGGCAGAACAGGCGTAGCTGGAGGGGTATTAAACTTCTTATCTAGTGGGTACATCTCTTGAGAGATCGGGACTACGCTTATCTGTGAGGTGAAACTCAAGTCTGGCTCACTTCTCATTATTGGATCCTGTGAGATTGCTTTCCTCTTCTTGTTCAACTGAGTCTGAAGCTTCTGGAATGCCTCAGCTTTTCCATCTCTTGGCTGCTCCCGATGACAAGGTAGACCATAATGTTTACAGCAATGACACGGATCTTGAATTCCAAGCAATGTGTTATCTCCAATTTCCTTGAATTCCATGTTCTTCCCTGTCTCTGCAAGTGGCATCTTCATCAGCCCTTCCTGAGTTTCATTGGTGGTCTTTCCTGAATGAAACTGAGTATCTGTTCGTGGTTCCACTCCACCCGACATATGATCCTGCAAAGTTGTCAACTTCTATCATACTTGACGTCATACTTTGTGTCCTTATACCCCTGCTTATCATGTCCTCTTCTCACCATCAGATGGAGAATCCAAGCAATGGTGCCAATGGAAAAGATGCTAGCAATCAGAGTCATCAAACAACTTCGGCAACTCCAATGAGTAATGAACAGATGATAGCTTGGCAAGCTCATATCCTTGAGATTACCATTCTATAACACCCCGGTTTACAAAGAATACCAGAGGCCGTCATATGTGTGCCCAGGAAGTCCACACATATAACCAGAATGATAAACATCAGATAAGCAATGTATATATAGCGGAACTTATACATAATAACACTTACAAAACATCAGAGTATCGCGGAACGTTGGCTACATCTTCTCTTCAGAGCTCCATTCCTCTCAGGGACAGTTGACTGGGGGTTCCGTACACCAAGCACCTTCGGCATCTCAATGTCCGGCAACACCTTGCTAGCAGACTATTGCAAGGTGGGTCCATGTCGAACTCAACAAGTACAGGCGGAAAGTATAATGATATGCATGGCTTGAACAAGGTAAAGCTCAAAGGTAGACTGCAGTTGCATTTTAGTAGAAGGCATGTTTTAATTAGCAACCTATTTACTAATCATCTTGGTAAAGATAGCCCAACCTACAGCGCGAGGAAACCACCTCGCAAAACATCATCTCCATGATTTAAGGTAGGGTCCATTGGGCTTAGACATGTGAGGATCTGGGCCGCTCGTAACCGTGAGCACGGACGATATATCGATTGTTAACTCTGCGCAGAGGTGTACTCTTTACCTCCAGTTTGTGATTACCCTTTTGCCCGAGGTGGCCAAACCTCTTAGCCCGTTACCGAGACAGGTTAGCAGGGGTCACAACAAGGCTGTTCCCAGGGCCACTAGTAGCGGTAGCCCGCTAGTTTTGACGCAGCGTAGGGCGGCCACTCCCGAGTCCACGGTTCCCGACCCACCACTACTAAAACTTGAATCACACTTTTCGCCAATCCAGTGTACCGGTCCCGGTAAGCTACCCGCCCTACTAGCGGTGGTCCCGTAGTTGGCCAAGCAAGAGCCCATTAGCCCGGAGTTGTACGGAATATCCCAGGTTGCCGCTCCATGAGAGGGTCCTTAAAGGGCGTACACGTGCGACCCCGTCTACACGGGCAACCGCCAACACCCGCATCTCCCTTGCTTCCCACAACAACGATGCCTCACAAAGACCGCCAAAACATCTCCATGGCCGCAAATGACCATAACCATTAGCTTAATACATTTATTAAGAAGCAAGATTAACAATTAATAACATTAGTGAGTAGGTAAGCGAGCACTAGCGTACCTACAACCTGTCTACAAAACCCCCATAGGATATTTGGTAAATGTGGCTAGTTGGTCCTATGGTTCACTGATTTAAACACATGCATGAATTATAAGCATTCATAGGTACAATATGATCAAAGGGATGCCTGCACTTGCCTTAAATCCAAAGATTAGCTGCACTATAAACTTTAGCTTCTATCTTCCGGTCTCCAACTCCAGCTGCACTTGTCAATCCTCAGCTTCCGATCTTCAGCACTTGTCCACTGCTCTCCGTCTACTCACAACAAACAGGCAACACAAACAAACAATACTAAGAACAGGCATTACACAAAAGAAACGACAAAGAAAGAACAGACTTAAATGATAGGGCTCGAAGCTATGATCTAGAGAGCACAAGAATGACTAATCAAGGAGCTATCGTTAAGAGGGTACAACTGACTGGGTAGACCGAGACTAAGCGTGTTTTGAAAAGAGCACTAACGGACCACTAATCAAATTTAGTTCTAAGCTGCATTTTGAAAAGCACCAAATGAGGCTATCATCACTGCTAACGCGTAGCATACGTCGAGACGATTCCAACGAGTCCAAGATAGCCTAAAACGGAGCTATAACGGAGAAGTTATGGCTAAAACAATGTCAGGGACTATTCTGCAGAAAATAGGACTAAGTCGTAAATAATTTTGAACTGGGTTGGACCGATCTGTGATTAGCGGAAAGGCCGAGGGCCTTTCTGCAAAAGTGCCGGCGGCGGCGGCGGCGGCGGCTTTGACCGCCACGTGGCGGGCCGGTCCATGGGCCGGCCGTGGACCGGGGCCGTGGACCAAGTCCACCGGTCCACCGTGGACCGGCCGGCGGGGGAGTTGGCCCCGGCGACCTCGGCCATGGTCGCCGGCGGCGAACTCGGCGCGGCGGCACTGCGGGGCGTGAGGGGCCGAGCCAAGGGCCTCCTCGCGTAAGCGCGCACGCGCGCACCCGGCGGGCGTCGGCGGCGGCGCGCGACGCGGCGGGCGCGGAGGCGCACGCGGCGGCGGCCTTCGGCGGCGCGCGTGGCGCGCAAAGAGGCGGCGAGGGTGGCCGGGAAGGGCCCCATCGCGCGGCTCGGACGCGGCGGCTCGGGGGCGCTCACCTCGACCGAACGGCGGCGAAGACGGCGGGGCGACGGCGATGGCGGCGACGGAGCGCCGCTAGCGTTTCGCGGCGGCGGCGGGACGGTGGCGGCGCGCTAGGGTTGCGAGGAAGGGTCCCTGGGGTGGCGGCGCCCTCCTCTTATAGGCGCGCGGCGACGTGGGCCCGGGCCAGGGCGGCGAACCTTGGTTCGCGTGCCCGGTCGTGGTGCGGCTTCCGGCGCGGGCGCGTCCGACCCGGCGGGCAGGGCCGACAGCGGGCCCGCTGTCGGCGTCCGGGCGCGGCGCGCGAGCGGGCCGCGGGCCGAGCCGGGGCCGGCCGGCTCGGTTGCCGCCTTGCCGGCCCGGCCGTGCCGGCCGCGGCCCACGCTGGAGGGGGAGGCGGGCGCGGCATTGGCTGGCCACTGGGCCACCTTGCTGGGCCGATTGGCCGAGCGCGGGAACGGGAGGGAGCCGGCTGGGCGGGCCGTGGCTGCTGGGCTGGCCGCTGCGCTGGCTGGGCTTGCTAGCCTGGCCGGCTGCTGGTGGCCCATGGCCACCTCTGGCTGGCTGCTGCTAGTTGCTGGCTGGCCATGGCCGGCTCTGGTTGGCTATGGCTGGCCAGAGTTGGCCAGCTGGGGCTAGGGGTGGCCAGGGCCCCCTGGGGCTTGGCCTAGGTTGGGCAGGGCAGGCTAGGTCAAGCTAGGCTGAGCTACGGCTCGCTGGTGTTGGCCAGATTTGGCCAGGGTGTGCGGTGGCTCGCTAGGCCCAAGCCGAAGCTGGCTAGGGTAGGCCCAGGCTAGCTATGGTTGGTCAGAGGGGGCTAGTGCTAGTCAGATGAGGCTATGGCTAGTCAGAGGCAAGCCATGAATGGTTTGGGCACACTGCTAGTGCTAGTCAGATGAGGCTATGGCTAGTCAGAGGCAAGCCATGAATGGTTTGGGCACACTAGAGCGAGCTAGAGGCTAGCAACAAGGAAAAAACACGAGGTCATGCCTAGTTAGGATTTTAGCAAAACATTTTTTCCACTCAAACACCACTCAACAGAGCAAAGCACAAACTCAACCACACCTTTATTAACTTATAAAAGTTTTTTTTGAATACCACACTTTTGTCATTTTACAATGATAACAAATGAATTAAATCTGAGTCAATTTTAGGAAAATTATCAAATCATTTATTTTATTTAGTGTTTTCTAATAACAACCCAAAATACAAATTTTTGGGGTGTTATAGAGCGGAGGTACCAAAATCCGCAGACCCCCGCCACTTGGGCCAGGGGCTGCGAGGAAAGCAAACTCCGCCTCGACCCCCGCAGAGGGCGAGGAGCGGAGGTACAAGCACTAGCAGACCTTCGCTTCCCAAACCAATAACCAGCCAGAATCAGTGACACAAAGCTTTCCATCCCACATAATCCCAAAAACACTCCAATTAACATAGTGCCTCTCTCCTCTACCCACACCCCCTGTAGCCAGCACACTCACATATATAGACCTTACCTACTAAACCCTCGCCGTACAAGTCAAGCTGAGAATTAAAAGCCTTGTACCCTTTCCCAACCACTGCACCTACCATAGTACGCTACAAATCCCAGCATTCAAGCCAAATCTCAAACCATCACGTCAGTCCTAACATTAGTACCACCAAACCCGCTTATTTAAGCAAGGCCTAGCATCCGAACCCAAGCATTTTCAGATCATGTCCGGCCATTAACCCACTTCCTTAGGGATGAGAGGCATCGGGAAGGAGCGCCTAAGCCAGTCACCCAGCCGAAGGTCTTGATTCTGCAGTATAGCCTCTTTAGCACAGTTCCAGCTAGCCTTCAGCCAATACCGCCACAATCCCCACGATAACCACCTCCGAAGGTCAGGGGCATGAAGCGCAATACCATAACCAGCCATCACTTGCAAACACCCTCCCACAACCACCTTCGCAACAAAACCCTGCAGCTTTATATAGTCACACGCAAGGCCATAACTTGACATCAGTTGCAACTTAAACCACCGCTGGGAACCCAGGAAGAGTTGCGCCTGAGCAAAAATCTGAACACGCCAAAGTAAGCAAACTAGCGCGTGATTCTGAATTCAACCCTCTGTCTGATGTTGCGAGGTTTTCTACCTCCGCAACTCCGCAACCAAGGTTCATCATCAGCCAGTACCTCCGACGCGAAGGACACGCTTCAGTTCATAGGACTGCTGTTCCAAAGGCCAAACTGGCGCCATGTAAACACATGTAGGCTAAGCTCCGCTTACAGTTCGTGCAAAAGATCCTGTATCAACTGAATATAAGTTGCTGCGCTTTTCTACCTCCGCAAACAAATGCGAGCCTCGCTTTTGAAAAGTTGGGCGCCACTGCGCTTTTCTACCTCCGAAAACAAATGCGAGCCTCGCTTTTGAAAAGTTAGGCGTCGCTGCGCTTTTCTACCTCCGCAAACAAATGCGAGCCTCGCTTTTGAAAAGTTGGGCGTCGCTGCGCTTTTCTACCTCCGAAAACAAATGCGAGCCTCGCTTTTGAAAAGTTGGGCGCCGCTGCGCTTTTCTACCTTCGCAAACAAACACGAGCCTCACTTTTGAAAAGTTGTGCGTCGCTGCGCTTTTCTACCTCCAAAAACAAGCGTGAGCCTCGCTTTTGAAAAGTTGGGCGTCGCTGCGCTTTTCTACCTCCGAAAACAAACGCGAGCCTCGCTTTTGAAAAGTTGGGCGTCGCCGCGCTTTTCTACCTCCGAAAACAAACGCGAGCCTCGCTTTTGAAAAGTTGGGCATCGCTGCGCTTTTCTACCTCCGCAAACAAACGCGAGCCTCGCTTTTGAAAAGTTGGGCATCGCTGCGCTTTTCTACCTCCGAAAACAAGCGCGAGCCTCGCTTTTGAAAAGTTGGGCGTCGCTGCGCTTTTCTACCTCCGAAAACAAATGCGAGCCTCGCTTTTAAAAAGTTGGGTGTCGCTGCGCTTTTCCACCTCTGGAAACAGACTCGAGTCTCGTGCCCAAAAATTCGTTTCTCCTTCAGAACACAACATTCATTAACAACAATAAGTTAAAAGATTCTTTTACAAGTCACCTCCTTAAGCGACCATGGGAGTCTACATAATAATGCAACACTCGACCACGCTTCCGCCGGGATCGTGGCCGAGTCACCTCCGCAGCCATCGATTGCACGACACCCTCTAGTATGTCGTCGACAAGCACCTCCGCAACCATGCCAACAAATTCCTCCACGTCCATGATAATTATCTTACGACCAGCAACACATTCGTCGTCTTCGTCGTTGCTAATAACTATCACCTCCGGAGGAGGCTGTCGGTTCACGTCGGTCTCATCATCGCTATCGTCAATAAAAATCGGGGCACTCCAAGAGCCCCGCCAACTCTTTACCACAAGTAGCAAGTCACCTTCAAGCACTCTTGAACGAAAACACCGGCGGAGGTCGCGCGTTTCTATCTCCACCGGTTCCTCCTTTGGAATAAGCAAGCCACTGCTGCCTCCGAATTCCCCAGACCGTCTTCCACGGCCAGCGGTCCGAAGGAGTTGCCGTGACTTCTGAACAGACCGATCGTACTTCGCTACTCTCCACCACCAAATCCTATCAAATTTCGCATGTGGATTCTTGCCCCTCAGATCAATCCAGCTGGCCCCCGTCATAAAAAAATCCTGACGATTCAGCATCAGCGGAACCACGTTAAAAATGGCCGGTCCAAAGTCCAGAGGAACCTACGCAGCGAAGGCACATGATCAGTGCCCGCCTAAACCTCCGCCCTAAAACATGTTACCAAATCCTCGTATAAAAAACTACGGAAACGCCAAGGCAGAATGCCAAATCCAACAGTCGATTTCCAGAAGGCAAAAGCCTGAAGGTAGCATTAAACGACCAAACAAAAAAGCCTTATGGCTTAGCGTATCTTACAGTCATCCAGAATGCACACCGTGCAAATTGTTCAAACAAAAATCTCTCAAAGTCTCACCAAAAGCGGATAGGACCAACCAACTTTACTTTAAACCTGTTCGCTGGGGGTAACACCAACCTATCCTTCTGCGGAGCCCTCCGGAGCCGGGTTGGTTGCGGGGGTAGTTTCAGCTCCTTGCGCGCCTGTGTTCACGGGTCCTAGCGCCGAACCTCCGTCGTCGGTCGTTCCGGTGGTCGTAGTTACGTTGCCTTCCTCCGGAGGTGGTAGATCTTGCGTCCCTTCATTCAGCGCATCACCCTGCAAAGATCAGAAAAGCCTCAGTAAAAGTCAATGCAACAATATACTTGGAGCATTCACTCATTGACAAACAACCACGCAACCCTTACCCCCGCAGCAACCTCGGCGACGATCTCGTACGCCAGCTGGGTACCTCCGGCTACAGCAAATTTGGTAAAGGCCGCATGACCCACAGTGGGAACCAACGGATCCTTCCTGGCTTCGCGAACTTCCGCAACAGTGGGGAAGCGGAAGTCGGCACCGACGATCTTGCGGGCATGCTTGCTCCCCGCGTCCCTAAGGGCGCACGCAGTAGCCGCACCTCCGCAGAAAATCCCCGCCTCAGTCAGCTGATCGAAGTAGGGAGTCAGATAGTTTAGCTCAGTCGTCAGCCACTCCACGTAACCCTCGACGCTTGGCTCGGCAGGCAGATCATTGGTGGGAGCTCCGCCGGTATGCATGGGCTGCGCATCAAAGGTCTGCTTGACATTTGCCATGCGGGTCACAAGGGCACGCATCAAGTCTGCCTCCCTCTCCTCCGCATCATTAGCGCTCTTCTCGAAGGTTTCCTTGCGACCCTCGGCATCCTCCGCCCGCTTCCTCATGTCTTCAAAACTTTTATTGAGGTTCCGCAGCTCCTCCCTTAGGTCCAAGTTCCGTGACACAGCATCATCGCAATCTTCACGCGCCTTTTTGGAACTCGCGCGAAGCTGCTTCACCTCAGAGTCATGTGAAGCTTGCTCCGTGAGAAGCTCCTGAACACGCCTCTCGAGCTTCTAGTTCTCTGTTTCCAGCTCCGCGATCCTCTTCTGAGCCTCCTCTTCTCCCCTCGCAAACCGCTGCCGCGAACCACGTGCAAGCAAGATTGCCTCAATCATCTTCGCTTCTATATCAACAAGGTTGTTCTCCAGTTTTTGACCCGCCAACAGAACCTCCGCCTCGGGCATGCTAACACGTCCGAAAGCGGGGACCAAAAACCTCCGCTCTTCATCGCTGCAAATCAGGCGGCAGCCACGGAGGTCCGCACTGGTATAAAGATGTGCCTTGGGATCCTTCACACCCGCAGATTGGGCGTAGTACGGCAGCGTGCTCAGTGCGGCGTCGCCAAGGGCATTCTTGCCAATCTCTGTACGAGGCGGAGGTATCGCCTCTTTCCCTTCAACCCAGATGTGGATGCCATCATAGTCCAGCGGCTCGTCTCAGCCACCTGGAACATTTTCAACCTCCGCCATCACCACGTCTTGGGTCTCCTTTTTGTTGGCGGTCCTTATCGACGATTTTATACCACCAATTAGACATGAAAAAGGGTGAATTATATATTCCTATATGCATATACATGTGCAACTAACCCAAATCCACGTGCACTAGGAATTATACTGTCATCGCAGGAATCAATTAAAAGTGCAGGGATTATATATCAAAAAGGCGCTTTCTGGAAAGCGCCAAACCACCCCAAAGGAAGATGGGCCACCTCGGGAACCAGAAATGGGCCAAACCACCTCAACACCGAAGCCCACTCACCTAAGGAGGCCCACTGGCCAAGGTCGGTCAGGGGGAGGTGGCACCCTGGCGCACTCGCGCCAGGGGCGCGCTCGCGCCCCCCCTCTGCCATGTGGGGCCAGCCGGTGGAGGTCGGTTCAATCAATGCTGAGGAGGGCGGTGCGCTGGTGTACCTTCCATCTTGGCGCCCGAACCGACCTGAGCAACATATAAAAGGGGAGAAAAAATGGTTTTACACACACACAACTCATTTGGTCTCTCTCTCCCTCACCTCCACTTGTTCCTTAGTCTAGAGCTAGTAGTAGTTGGAGCTAGGAAAGCTACCAAGGAGAGCTTGTCTCCTAGGAAGAAGAGATACATCTTGGTAAATCTCTATGGAGTGTTCTTCCTTGTTCAAGTTCTTATACTTTATATGTTGCTTAGTGTATGAACTAGAGCATAGTCATGATCATGTTCATGTCGATACATATGAACTAGAGCCTAGTTCATATGATCTGTTCATAACTTGTTCATCCCTGTTCTTCATCGTTCATATGTTCTATAGGATTAGAGTCTCGGAGGAGAGTGGAGTAACGGTTCGATGTTCTTTCGGGTTTGCCTGTGTTCTAGCTCGTCCATCCGTAGGGTGGGAGTCCTGGGGGAGCATAGGTAGTTCCTTAGTATGCGGGCGTGGTGTCCGGATACGTGGGGGCCTTCGAATATGACGGCATGCCACGGTTGAGGGGTAGGCAGCAGGTGGTGACAGCCCTGTCCATCCCTTGTAATCCCCCACGTTCGTATGTCGTGTAGGAGTTCGTAAATGCCTCTATCGGCTAGAAGACCAGCTGCGGGGGTCTCCCTGTTACTTTAGGCTCTGACGTACCTCTAACCCTGTATAACATGTGACTTAGCTAATCTTCGCTTAGCAACATACGACCCGCCAGCTCCAGTAGATTTATTCTTTATTCTTTCCATTTCTTTTATTCCTTATTTCTCTTTATCCTTGAGTGAAGACCAAGTGTGTGTCCACTATCCTCAAATTACCGTTTATCTTACCCCTGCATAGCATTAAGGCTTATTTCGATGATGTGAAGTACCATATCCATGTGCTAGAGCTATTTTACACCATGCCTTCCTCTGGGAAAATATAAATCACGATACCCTGAAATACTTCCGGGTGAAATGCTACAATGATAGATCCGTGCGCTTGCAGATAATATCTTTAGAACACGACTATCAACCCTGGCGTTTCTTGGCGTGACCACTAGGATGTCACAATTCTAGTGATTGCATTAAGAAATGCCAACAAGCATTTCTGGCGCCGTTGCCGAGGAAGGCATTGGTTAAAATAATCTAGCATGGCATGGATATAACTTCATTAGAAATAGTCCGAGGTCTATGCAGGCTAACTTTTATGTTTTCTCCTGTTGTGGGTGAAAACAGGATAGTGTATGTCCGGTTTCTCCCTGCCAGACAATTTCCATCCAAATCCGGAGGCACTCCTAAGGAAGAAGAAGCCTAGAGCTACTCCTTCTTCTGCTACTCCGTCGGCAGCTGAACCGGTCGTTTCCGCACCTTCAGCAACCATCCCAATGGCTCAGAAGACTCTCCGCGAATTCTCCGTCCCCGCTGTTGCCAACGTGCCCACTGGGCCCGTTGTCAACGTGGCGGACAAGAACTTTGAGCTACGGACTGGCCTGATCACCATGGTGCAAAGGGTAAGCTTGGGGGATCTTGTTGGCGGTCCTTATTGACGATTTTATACCGCCAATTAGACATGAAAAAGGGTGAATTATATATTCCTATATGCATATACATGTGCAACTGACCCAAATCCACGTGCACTAGGAATTATACTGTCATCGCAGGAATCAATTAAAAGTGCAGGGATTATATATTGAAAAGGCGCTTTCTGGAAAGCGCCAAACCACCCCAAAGGAAGATGGGCCACCTCGGGAACCAGAAATGGGCCAAACCACCTCAACACCGAAGCCCACTCACCTGAGGAGGCCCACTGGCCAAGGTCGGTCAGGGGGAGGTGGCACCCTGGCGCGCTCGCGCCCCCCCCTCTGCCATGTGGGGCCAGCCGGTGGAGGTCGGTTCATTCAATGCTGAGGAGGGCGGTGCGCTGGTGTACCTTCCATCTTGGCGCCCGAACCGACCTGAGCAACATATAAAAGGGGAGAAGAAATGGTTTTACACACACACAACTCATTTGGTCTCTCTCTCCCTCACCTCCACTTGTTCCTTAGTCTAGAGCTAGTAGTAGTTGGAGCTAGGAAAGCTACCAAGGAGAGCTTGTCTCCTAGGAAGAAGAGATACATCTTGGTAAATCTCTATGGAGTGTTCTTCCTTGTTCAAGTTCTTATACTTTATATGTTGCTTAGTGTATGAACTAGAGCATAGTCATGATCATGTTCATGTCGATACATATGAACTAGAGCCTAGTTCATATGATCTGTTCATAACTTGTTCATCCCTGTTCTTCATCGTTCATATGTTCTATAGGATTAGAGTCTCGGAGGAGAGTGGAGTAACGGTTCGATGTTCTTTTGGGTTTGCCTGTGTTCTAGCTCGTCCATCCGTAGGGTGGGAGTCCTGGGGGAGCATAGGTAGTTCCTTAGTATGCGGGCGTGGTGTCCGGATACGAGGGGGCCTTCGAATATGACGGCATGCCACGGTTGAGGGGTAGGCGGCAGGTGGTGACAGCCCTGTCCGTCCCTTGTAATCCCCCACGTTCGTATGTCGTGTAGGAGTTCATAAATGCCTCTATCGGCTGGAAGACCAGCTGCGGGGGTCTCCCTGTTACTTTAGGCTCTGACGTACCTCTAACCCTGTATAACATGTGACTTAGCTAATCTTCACTTAGCAACATACGACCCACCAGCTCCAGTAGATTTATTCTTTATTCTTTCCGTTTCTTTTATTCCTTATTTCTCTTTATCCTTGAGTGAAGACCAAGTGTGTGTCCACTATCCTCAAATTACCGTTTATCTTACCCCTGCATAGCATTAAGGCTTATTTCGATGATGTGAAGTACCATATCCATGTGCTAGAGCTATTTTACACCATGCCTTCCTTTGGGAAAATATAAATCACGATACCCTGAAATACTTCCGGGTGAAATGCTACAATGATAGATCCGTGCGCTTGCGGATAATATCTTTAGAACACGACTATCAACCCTGGCGTTTCTTGGCGTGACCACTAGGATGTCACAATTCTAGTGATTGCGTTAAGAAATGCCAACACTTTTCTCGCGCTTCCTCTGCGACCCCCTGTAGAGTCTCAGCAGCAGGTTCTTGCTGGACCTCCGTGGGGGTCTGTTGTGCAGCGACGAGAGGTGACGAAACCTCCACATCCTCCTTAGACTTGTCGACTGGGCGGCCAGTGGAGGGAGACGAGCTGCCGGAGGACTTGCGTTCGCTGCTGCTGCTGCTGCTGGAAGAGCTGACGCTCAAGATTGGGGTGGGAGCCGGCACGGCCAGCGAAGATAGCGTGGCCCCACGGCCACGCCCGCGGCTCCGCCCACTCCTAGCTGGCAGCGGAGGCCGTTGCGAAACCGGAGCAACATGCAGCGCCGCCACCTCAGTCTAGGCGGCAGAGACGGAAGTTGTAGCTGAACACGTGCTCTTCGCCGTCCCACCACCATGACCGCCGCTGGTCATCTTCTGAATCTTTCCTCTGCCACGCCCACCTCCGCCGGCAGCAGCAGGAACGTCCTCACTGGCAGAAGCCTCGGAGGTCTCCGAAATGGCCTCAGCCGCCGGCCGCTTCTTGCTCCGTCGCTGCTTCTCCTTCGCCGGGGCAGCAACCTCTGCAGCAGCTCTATACTCTATCCCCATCAAATCATAAACCCGATTCACACGGGTCACCCCATCCATCTCTTCTTTCAACTTTTTCTGCTCCAAGTCGTCCACCTTCCCGACAAGCTCCAGAACCTCCGCCCCCACCAAAGCGCGGATCTTCTTCAAAGCCTCCGCCTCATCATCGGAGGAAGCAAACTCCTCGGCCCAAGCAGCGCGGAGGTTGGGCAGATGCAGATCCTTCAAAAACTCATACCCCATAGCCGCATAAGACGACGGCCCCTCCTTCGCCAGGCCCTTCCAATTGTGATCGGCTTTCAGAGGAACGACCTTCGCACAGTGGTACTCCGCGAAGAGGTCCCGTTGCGTCATGCACCGATAAAGGTCGTGCATGGCGTCCTCGCAAAGTCGCGACCCGAAATCGGAAGCGGTGGTCACAGTCAAGGAATCTTTGTCAGGAATCGGGCGAAGGCCGCCCACCAGACCGCACCCCTCCGCGTCGTCCAAGAGATAGTAAAACCATCTGTTGAGCCAGCCCTCCCATTGTTCTTCTGAGCTTGCACAGGCACCTTTGTAGTATTTCGGCGACGGAAGGTGAGAGCACCAAATTGACTCTCCTCCGCCACCGTCTTGTCGCCGGTCTTCACATTTTTTGTCTTTTTCTAAAGATGCATGCTATGCACCTTCGCAAATCCTTCCACCGTCGGTTCCACTCCTTGCGAGTGGCAACCCCAGACAAAAGCGCACAGCTTCGGGAAGTTGTTTGGCGTCAGATGGTGAAATTGAACGCCAAACTTCCACAGAGCACCCAAAACCAGCGGGTGGGGCGGAAAGCGGAGCCCCGCTTCAAAGAAGGCCTCAAACACCACCACCTCATTGTCGTCAGGGTGGGGCGTCAGCACCCCTCCAGCAACCTTCGCCCGGTCCCTCTCCAGCCATCCCCTGGCCGCAAACCTTGCAAGATCAGCCGCCTTCACCGTGCTGGCCCCAATCTCATAAACTGGAACAGTGCTAACAGTTCCCATCGTCTCAGAACCCTTCGCCATCCAACGCTCACCTCCGCTCCCTTAAGATCACCTCCGCCCTCAACAACAGCAGCAACCCACCGATAGCCTCCGGCACACTCCTATCTCTCACCCTCGCAGCAACCGAAAGCCTCCGCGTCTGAAAGGGCTAGGGCAGGAAAACGTCTGGTGGCTAGAGCGCAAGGGCAGGTAAAAGTGTCTCTTTCACCCACCTCGGCTATTTATAGGCCAGGGGGTTTCACCGCGGTAAAGGCCGGTGCAAATCTCGAGGACGCGGCGATCGAGCGGTGTGGGAAGTGCCACGCAAACCCTAGCCGTCCCATCCCCGCCACAGTGGCGAAGCCCACTTTAGCCCATTAATCAACTGAAACAACAAATCGCAAGTGGGCCCAGCTAAAATGGGCCACGAGCAACTGTTGGGCGTCGCTGCGGAGGTGGGCCTCAGGCAACACGCCACCGGACCATTCCCCCTCTTTTCTTAAGGGCGTTGCTCCGACCCCGCCAGCCGGGCCGAACCATCATGGGGCTACTGTTGGGGGGAACAACCTCCGCTAGGACCCCCCTACTTAGCTCCGTGGCCCTAGCAAGGGCCAAGACGCGCAAAAGTGCCAAGCAACCTTGGACGACCTTCGCCGCTATATGCCCATCTGCGGCGAAGGTCGTCAAGCCCGTTTCTACGATTCGGCGAAGGTACGTCAAACCTTCACGTTCGTGCACTTCAAATCTTTTATCGCGCAGGTGTACGAGAACTCAGCGGAGTCTCCCAAGACCTCCGCGATGAGCAGGGTTTTCGAAGACCTTTCGAGCAGTTGTTCAGCCCGTCCAGCGCCTGAGGCGGTGGAAGACCTCCAGATGGTCACCCACAAGGTCGACACGGGGTGACGCTGAGGACCCGACGCGTGGCGCAGCAGAGGGCGACACGTGGAGTCCTTGAGGGCACGACACATGGCACTTCAGGATAGGGTTAGGAAAAGATGCTTTTAGTTTTACAATGTACTAAAGTGCCCTTGTTGAGGCCCACTTGTAAGTGTAACAAGAGTTGAAACCCTAGAGTAAAAAGCCACATGACCCTTGGTATGGCCTATAAATACCAAGGGGCATGGCATGTGTAAGGGGGGGGACTCTTGGCATTTTTAGTCCCAATTAATGTAAAACCTCTCAAGAGGGCCCATTGACACTGGTCTCACTTTGACATTTGTTTGAACCTCACACTCTGTCCGGGAAACCTTCGCCCTCCTCCTCCGGATCCCGGCGAAGGTAGGGGGGCAAGTGTTTATACCAACATAAGGCAAGCCCCGGAGCATCCCTCCTAAGTTTGCAAATGATTTACTTTGCGTCCTTTTATTCCTTATGATGCATTAAGTTGATAGGCGTTGCTTGAAAACGTAGTTGCATCAGGACTACCTTGCCACCAGAAATATCCTACTTTTACGTACATGATCGACTACATGCTTAGGCCTGCTACTTAATCGGTAGAAGCCGAGTGATCGACTATCACTAGCGAGGTAGGTGTTACTACCCCTTGGGATTGAGAATAGTGAGATGTTGGATATGAACATAACCATGTGGCCATGATAAATCACCTCTAATATACTATGGCACACGAGCGTCCTCGGATCATTTTGAATAACGCCTCACAGATAGCTGGAAGGGCCGGAGCGCCCAACCGCGAAGCCTTGAATCTACTTGGGCCGGGTTTCAACTTCCAGGTATCCATGCTGGCAATGGGTGGTGAGTAACAAGGGCCCGGTTTGTGAGACCTAAGATGGGGCGGTGTCATTTGATGGGCGCACGCTTACCTGTGGCAGCCGGGAGTTTCCTTGGTCATGGTGGTGAGTTGTTGATCCCGCGTCTTTTCCCGAGTCGATCAAGGTGACTAAGGCTGCTTTCGAGGAGTATGCCTGGTTTGTGTGAGGAATACCCCACCAGCTAGTTTGCAATCGATTATAATCGCCATCGTTCCTGGATAGCGAATAACTTGACTGAGCAGTTATGGTGCCACAAATAAGATTTGAAATGCGAGTTGGTTATGTTCACTCACGCTGGTTTAATGATTACTCAATCAATGCGGTTATGATATAATGTTGATTGCTTCTACCTTAAAATGATGAGGTAGTTGCAGGTGCTAATGTAGTAATGGCAGGATCCAACCTAATTGGATAAGCTAGCGAGTCCTTTTGTCACTAAATGATTTTTAATAAGCTCATCTTTTGGCAAAAAAAAAAGGAGTCGGCTAACCCACTATAAAGCTGGCATCCACCAAAGAGTCTTTATTTTCTTTTAGTCGGGTAAGTCTTGCTGAGTATAATGTACTCAGGGTGCAATTCCCAATGTTGTTGTAGGTTGGAGAATTACTGCCGTGGCGACACGGTGGACATATATCCCACTACGGGAGGACTAGACTTCGGGCAAAGTCAACTCTTATACCTCTTCTACATGCTGTTGATGGAATCGACCCTGAGCTGGCACTGTATTTAAAATTATAGGTGTGAGTGTGGATTACGAAAAGAATTTTTCTTCCGCTGTTATTTCTGTTTTGGGTTGTAATAATCCTATGTGCAAAATGTAAATAAAACAGGTGAATGGGAATTGCTGAACTGTGGATTCAGGTTTGTTGTAGAGTGGTTTGAAATCCTTCGTGATTTCACAGACTACCGGGCTGGTTTGGTTACTAAGTTCTAATTAAGTTGCCACGTCAGCTTGATTAGTGCTTCGTAATTAAATTAGTTGGGCGGTTCTGCTACAGCGGTATCAGCTCCATGGTTCAGCATCTACCGTCACTTGGGTGTTTTAAAACAAAAAGGATTTGGTTTACAAAACTATTTGCCAACTTATAGATATATAGGTGTTGGAAAACCTATGAGTTCAAACTAAAGTGTGCCAGTGGTCGTATCCTATATGCCCAGATAAGGACTACTAGGTGGCTATCTAACAGGCTAACTATGGGTATTGCATCATATTTTCTGTTGTCGTGCTCATACACGATGGATATGTATGGGGGCCATTCACTTGAATGGTTATGTTTGGTTTCATATTCCTCTACGCCCAAGGTAAGTGTGAGTTGTGAGAGCATGATCGGATACACAGCCGATCTAGGAGAGTGCTTATATGACACTGGATTATTTACATGTTCCACACATGTTTATATGAAAGTGTCCCATATGTGGGATGCCGTCTTCTGACGATGATTGGTTAGCGTTCACCTACATGCAGGGATATTGGGAATATGCCTGTGTGGAGGAGGGTGTTGAATAGGAGTTGATTGTAATCGGTGATTTGACCTTATTCCTAAGGTGCTGAGTTTCTGGACGTCGCTTGCATTCATTGGGAATGGGCTGAAATGAAATTTTCTGCAGGTACACTAACCACGCAAGTTCGTGTAGCTCGACTAGATTCCGCTATTTGAGAGTCATGTAGATGTCGTATGTATGCCACCGCTTAAAACGCCAGAATTTATCGTTTCTAGTTGTGAGGACGTACGGAACGTGCATGCATCATGTCATGTAATCAACTCATGGGAACGTCACTATTTCTTTCCTTATAATTGAATACTTCTCCTTTCGATAAAAATTGACCAATGTAATCCTCGTCTCATGAGAGTTGTGTATCGGTTCCATAGATGGCATGCATGAAGCACATCAAGTCCAAGTCAACCAAGATTCAAACCCGGAAGCCACAACAGCTTGTCACCCGTGAGCCACGTGGTACCAAGAAGTTTCGGAAGGAATTTGGAATGCCGTCTCTTTTATGGCGAGTTCTGCATTCAGTGGGTCACACCACGGGTAAAGAGCCTCGCTATCAATGGAGCAAGGAGTTGGAAAGTCAACGTCCGAGTTTATTCCCTGTTGAAGTTGTGATTCCCGCCAAGAGCGAAGGTGCGTCACTCTGGTGTGGCCGCCGCTTTATCGCTCGAGGCAGGAACCCTCAGGAAGGTGTGAATATAGTTGCATACAAAGCCATGAGGGATTTGCTTAAGAGATGCCCAGATAAGGTTGCTCGTGCCACTGCGGGTGTGTTTCCCAAGGGTGATCCATACCATGCTGTGTGGCGCCAGATTGGAGAGACTGCACTTGTTGGTGGTACGGATGAGGTTGAGAATAGCAACGGAATTGCCAGCAGTGCCATGTTTGCCATGATGAAGAGCTACTCATGCCTGGAGAATGCACTGGAGTCACTTCATAATGATTTCCATTATGTCACCTCTGACAGGAGGGAAGCACAGAGAGTATACACATAAGATATAGAGCGTGTGACCAAGATGTTCAAAAGAAATAACGCTTTCCAAGGATCAAGCCTTGCAACGGGAGAATGCTGCCATGCACAAGACCCTTGTGGCACAGAGTCGGTTTCTGGAGCTATCTGCCATACTTGGTCAGTGGCAGGAAGCTTTTGGCACGGTCGCGCAACAACGGAATGAAGCCTGGAACGAAGAGTACCGCTTGAGAGAATGGGTGCATATGCTGATGACCGAGAATGCTGCTCTCAATGCAGAAATTCAATGGGTTTATAATCAGCATCCCCATAATCCTCCTGGAGTAGCTGATTCTGAAGGTGCTCAAGTTGTGCCCAACGTCGACAATGTTGATGCTGGGAATGCAGCGAATACGGAAGGCATGGACCATGACTAAGCAGAATAGGCTTAAGGCTAAGCCTCTCGAGGGATCAGTGTCTTCTTTTGTAAAACCTTAGGTAACGATGTGTACGCCTGAGTAGCTAGTCCTTTGATGTTGTATCAACCAAAACTTGTACTTTATGACAAGCTTGGTTTATGTAATATACTTATCCCGAGTAATAGTTCAAAATCAGTATATTGGATCGTTAGTATTTTGGGGTTTAAATTTCCAACATCGTTCCAATGTTAATTCGAATCCTTGCAAAACAAGATTGAGTGAGAACGTTTAGAACGTACAGGTTGTCTCGAGGAAAGTGATTAGGGAAAATATGATTTATACTTCCTGGCCGATAATGACATGTCGATGCTGATTTCTAGCTGTCGAGTGTCTAGGCCAATTCTTTTAAGTAAGTACAGTCATTAACTATCACTTTCCAAGCAGCCGCCGATAACATGCACAACATGTGTTGTGTTTGTCTCGGTGACACTCTTGCCATTTCTGAGTTTTAGACTTCTTCGTTGTCCCTGACCTCATCATGTGTGCATCGCTCAGTTGCACAAGAATGTTTAATTATACCTCTCAAACCCAGTCTATGGAATTACCCTATCATCCACCAATTAGAAACGTTGACCTGATCAAAGTTGTTATAGTGCCACGATGGAAACTAGAACCACCTTGATAACCGGCCGGAACATGGTCGGACTTCTAGCAAACGCGCTGGTATTATAACTCTTGATCAGGACGACTAATCCAGTTTTGTCAAAACAATGTCCCTGTTGTAACAACCTTCTCTTGGGATATTCTTTTAGTCCTACCCTACCGATGTAACCCATAGCCCCTCATGACCGTATCATCCGAAGCTTGCTAACATTGTGTCCACTAGCGAGATTTACCATTGCCGTTTCAACAATGGATTATTCCTCGCAAAGTTATTTATGACGATACAACTTACGTATGAATAGCACCCGCTCACTTGGAACTTGTTAGCATATTTTGAGGAAACGATTCCCGAGAACACCGTTGTGTTATTATGAGTCTGATAACCTCATACCCACTCGGTAAGATTGTTAGTCACGCTGTCAGCAATAGGAAGTGCCGCGCTTATAGTCCTACGATTATACGTGCATAATGTACCTACCTTCGAGGCATGATTATCAGAGTAGCGCAGCGAAAACATGGCATAGTCGACAATGAGGGGATTTACCCCTGCCTACATTAACTCTTCCCGATGAACCTCATACCGCGGAAGTTGGTACGTTAAGCATGAGATCTCCCCAGGTATGTGACGTGTTGAACCTAATCAGTTCTCCATTCATGCTATCCTATAACCCTGCGGTTATACTCGATTACCCCACTTTTGTCTTGCACATAATCTCTATTAGTGCAGGAACACATCCTGTTGCGAAACTGCATTTCGAATGTGAAATCTGTAGTGGTGTCTTGATTAATGATTGATGGTGCCGCGACGAAACCAAGAGCACCCTGTGGGCATGCACACATGGTAGTGTTGCTCGGCACGTGCGGGTATCATGGTTGCTGATCTTGATCCATTATAGAGATTACCTCGATGTGCTGTTTTACATAAACCTACTTAGAAACCTTATAATCCCTAGTCATCTAGCCAACGATGGCATGAACTCTCTGAGGTTTTGTCACTTGTAGTGTGATGAAAGAGGGCTCGATTAGAGCAAACCGCTAACTATTCCTTGATAGATCCCGAAAGATAGCAACCCGGGGACTCAATCGAGAGTCTCCCCCAGAGAATCATGCTATATCATGTAGAAAGTGTGTCCCTCTCTTTGTGGTAATTGTAGGGATGTACCTTGTTCGTGTTGGATGAGTTCGGACGAACCTCGAGCTAAGTGAGGTCTTTACTTCCTTAGTGTATGTTTGTTCCTTTTATCCTCCACGGATAATGCCTATGTTGGCATTAATTGCGACCATTGTGAAGCTTTTAATGTTGAAAGGCAACCTATCGGTGAATTAATGAGAGGTCATTCTCTAGCTTGAACGTAAACAGATAACTAACCAAATTGGTTGATTAACTCGCGAACGTCAAAAAAAGGTCGTAGTAGATTTGTCTATCGAGTAGACCATAATACGAAACCAGCCTTAATAATCTTCGAGTCGAAATTATCTATTAGATAACTGCTAAGTGTCGTAGTAAGTCTGTCGCTCATCAGAACGAAATGATAGCTATTGGCGATCTTTCGTAAGATGAACAAACCATGTGTCTAATGCTGAGAGTCTTGAGAGCGAAGTACGGGTAGTATTGGTTGAGCTCTTGAATTGTGTCTAGCGATTCCTTTGCTCACATTGGAATCACTCTTGCCGACACAAGCGTCGAATAGTTGGATCAGTCAGCATGAGATTGATGGGGTACAAGATTTTGCCGATCAGCGAAATGAATCTTTACTCCATCATACCCCTTATTGAGAAGAAAGAGTTCTTTTGAGGGGGTTAGACTGTCTGGTGTCCTATAAGGAACTCTTGCTTTATGGGAATCAAAGGAGAAAGTTCATCGGGTGCAAGCCTTGATAGATGTTAGTCTCGAATGATAATCTAACAAATGCCATGTCCTTGGGCATCCACCTCGTAGTGCTCAACTATCAACCGTCCATCTGCTAGGGACTAATGTGTCTTGCGGATAAGACGAAGTCTCTAGGCAGAATTAGGTGTTGATGGTACCAGTGGATTTGCGCCTGAAGGAGGATCAGGTAGCCAGTACGCCTGAGTCTGTCGTGCATTGGGTATGCCTGACATGAGTGTTTTGATTTGACCTTGGAATTTTCTATATGGGTCTTACGCGTCGTTCAAGCATTGTCGGGACATGAGACTTGGCTCAATGCTGGTACCTTTTGAGTAAGACTTGGCACGTGTATGGTTGGAAAAAGGTACTTTTGTTATGCCAAGTGTTGACGGTCGTTAAGTATCAATTTTATACCGTCAACGCAGCAAGAGAAAGGACTAATATGAGTTCACCTATTAGATATAGGGGTTACACTGACAGAATTCCATGAGTTTTGGTGATTGTCTATTTCTCGCGAGGGGGTTATCGAAAGAGAACCAAAGGAGGCCCACATGTCATGATTACATAGAGATAAAGACCGAACGGGTAAAATTGTATAATCTAGAAGACTCCGAGAAGGCGACCCCGAAGGCCGGGCCCCACTGGGGTGGCCGGTCGGCCGACCCGGGGGAGTCGGCCGACTCCCCATCTCCACCAATCGGTGGAGTCTCGTGGATCCCGCCTCCACCGCCTTTGAGGATGAATAATTATCGTCCATTTAGGTCGGTTTGATCCGAGGGCTGTGGTTCATCCTAGGGGGCTATATATTCGAGCCCCCGGCCCCCGGGTGAAACCCTAATTCATTCTCTCTTCATTCATCTCGAGAGGATTCGGAGAAGGCGAGCCACCATCTCAATTAGAGCTCCATAGTTTAGTAGCATAGCTACATAGGAATAGATCTAGAGGGAATCAAGCCTAGCTTGGAGTCCGGATCTATCGGAGTTCTTGGTAATTCCCCTTTACATTCTTGTAATATTCATCATTGTTCGTGATACTATGAGTAGTACTTTATTCTATTCTATTATATCGACTTGACTTTGCTCTATTTGATTATGTTCTCAATTATATTGTTCTTAGTTTACTTTGATTATATGTTTAGCATAGTTGGACTAGAATTATGTTTATGCATAGGATCGTATAGCGCTTGCTCATTAGATCGATGGGTGAGTGGTAAATATTGTGTAGGCGTGGTGCCTAGACCGTATTTATCCGCGATTGCACCCTATATTCCGGATCGTGAGGTAGATCGCGGGAGTGACATCTGTTGAGTCCTTTGTAGCCCTTCTCCCGAGTATAGGTCTAGCGAACAAACCTATTACATTGAAGTCATTGCTATGTCTCTTGTCTTCTCGGTAATATCACTATGCATAGATGTAACCTTTTCCCGCCATGATTGCTAGATGTTCTTGCACTAATCATTGTATGCTTTGACTTTGTAGTTAGAATAACATAGGATTATACCCTAGATCGTCCTAGTCCATGCTAGTGTTATAAGCTTAGAGTGCTAAGTTGAGATGGCTTATTACTATTATTTTATGTGGCTAAATGCTCTCATTTATCTTATGTCATTTATCATGCATTCCTATATTTTATGTGACACTTACCCCGTATGAGATGATCGATACGAGACAAGGTTAAGCTCTCCATTATCACATGTGCATTGCTCATCACTCATTATCCAAAGTGCATTCCCTTCCCAAAGTGGTAAAATTATAAATAACGATACCTGGATTACTCCCGGTTAAAATGCTACGATGATATATTCGTGCGCTTGCGAACCCTCTTATTTCGCTTGCACTTAATAGACATCAACAAGCATTTTTGGCGCCGTTGCCGGGGAAGGTTGAAAGCCAATGGATAATGAGCATCACCGCACTAGATAATGTGATTGAGCTGTCTTTGTCATACTAACCCATCTCTACAGATTACCCTTGTTTTGTCTACTTGTGTATCTTATGCAGGGTAATCAAGACAATTCTTCCTGATAACTATATTGACAATCTAGAAGCTTTAATCAGGAAGGCCAGAAGCAAGTTGAAGAAGACCAATCAATCATCATCATCAACTCAACTTGGAAGTTTGTCGGAAGCAGAAGGTCGACCTTTCGTTCGAGACTTGACACCAGCGTTTGAAGCCATGGCGAATAAGTCACTCCGCGAGTTCTCGGCTCCCACTACGGACAACATTCGTCGGGACCAGGTGCGGACATCGAGGGAGCTTTTGAGCTCAAGCCCGCCCGATCAACATGGTGCAAGCAAGCCGGTTAAATGGGAAGGCCCATGAAGATGCTAGTGCTCATCTCCAACACTTCCTGGAGATTTGTAGCACATTCACTATCAAGGATGTCCCCAGAGATGCTATACTACTTCGCCTCTTCCCATTCTCACTCTTGGGGAGAGCGAAGCAGTGGTTCTATGCCAATAAGGAGAAGAATAC
Organism: Themeda triandra; assembly: GCA_018135685.1. Taxonomy (NCBI): domain Eukaryota; kingdom Viridiplantae; phylum Streptophyta; class Magnoliopsida; order Poales; family Poaceae; genus Themeda; species Themeda triandra. The sequence continues at coordinate 611,654 of JAENPR010000081.1, read as the reverse complement.
TACGTGGGCATTATGTTCCACTAATTTCTTGGTGAAATTCTTCCCCATGGGCAAGACAAATGCTCTTCGCGGGAAGATATCAAGCTTTCAGCAACATCATGATGAGACTGTCCCAGAAGCTTGGGAGCGCTTTCAAGATTACATCCTCGAGTGTCCTCATCATGGCATGGAGAATTGGCTGCTTATGCAGACATTCTACCATGGGCTTAGCAACAAAGACACGTGAGACGATGGATGCTGCCGGGAGGTGCATTCTTATCACTCACTATTCCTCAAGCCACAGCTCTTGTGGAGAAGATGGCATCCAACCAAGGCCGGAGTGAAGAAAGAACACAGACCCGCAAGAGAGGTGGAGGAATGCACCAGTGAAGGAGGTAGACATGTTGTCTCGCCAAAATGGATCGCTAATGAAGAGGCTCGATGAGAGAGCCCCGAGAGAAGAAAGAAGTCATGCATATACATGATGCTCGCATGACATGTGAAGAGTGTGAAGAGACTGGGCACACAGGTGCTAACTGCCCAGAGCTGAAGGAGGACGTGAACTACCTCAACAACAACAACAATAATAATTACTATTGTCCTCAGCAAAATCAAGGTTGGAATCAACAGCAGAGGCCTAACTACTCAGGCAATTATTCAGGCAACTATCAAGGTAACAGCTCCTCCTACAATAATCACAACCAGCCGCCTTTAAGAGAGTTAGTGCTGAATCAAGGCAAGATGATGGACAATCTGTCCAAGAAGCTGACATCAAATGACAAGGTCCTAGAGACACTCAGCAACAGAATGGATGGCTTTTCCAATGCCATCAAGAGTCAGCTCAGCTTCAACAAGATACTTGAGTCGCAGGTACAACAGCTTGTCAACCTTGCTCCCTCTGCTGGCCAAGGTAAATTGGCAGGACAACCGGAAGAGCTCGAAACTACAAATCTTGTTGATATATTCAATGTAGAAGATAGCCGAAGTGATCCATCGAAGGGGTCATGGATTGACTCAACTCTGCCAATCAAGAAGGGCGATCCAGGGAGACCAGTCATTCCGATCTCCATTGGAAGTACTAACTTTAATGAGGCAATCTGTGACTTCGGTGCAAGCATCAACATCATGCCAAGAGTGATATATGAGAAGCTATTCAGATGCCCCTTAGCATACACAACCATGTGCTTACAGCTTGCAGATCAGTCACTCCGTGTTCCTTTGGGAGTGCTTGAAGACATATGTGTACGAGTAGGCAACTCGTATATTCCAGCAGAGACTTCGTGGTAGTAGATACAGCGGTGATGAAAGGTCCCCCCGTCATTTTGGGACGACCATTCTTGAACACCGCTGGAGCCATCATGTATGCCAACACCGCCAAGATCATCTTCAACATCAAGGGCAAGAGAGAAACCTTCTTCTTCAAGAACAGAGTGCTCATTCCCAGCCTCAAAGACACCCTCATCAACGAACAAAGAGAAGAAGAAGAATCCAGCTAAGAAGAGCAAGAACAAAGATAAGAAGACCAAGAAGACGGAGACAGTGAGGATGGTCACCGCAGTCCACGGGAGCATGACCACTTACTCGGTCCCCACGTCGATCAAGAAGGATGACCTGTGTGTCCCAACCATTCAATGCTCCATCAACGAAGCTCTTTCAATAAAGCATGCGTGACACCGGATCGGGCGTCAACATTATGGCCAAGGTAACCTATGAGTATCTATATGGCACTATGCCTTTGGAGCCCACCTATGCACAAACCTACGGATGGCGGATCGGACATTCGGCTTCGTCGAAGGAGAAGTGAAGGATGTCCTCATCCGATAGATGACCATTATGTCCCTACCGACTTCCTAGTCATCGATATGGGAGATGACTACGATCCTCCAATCATCCTAGGAAGACCATTCCTAAACACCACCAAAGCTATCATCTATATTGGGACAGGAGAGATTCACTTCCACTTTCCCACTGAGAAGGTACGCCGCTACTTCAACAATAATTATATAATCACTGAAGAGCCTAAGAAGAACAGAGCAAGGAGAAGGCAGTGTACCCGTCACCAGAACAAGAAGAACATCACTACAGATGGATGGGCTGACTATGAGGGAGAAGTGTCTAGATATGAAGATTGGTACCCAGAAGAGAAGAACATTATAGAAGAAGAGGAGGTACTACCAACGAAGAGAAAACAAGTGGTCCAAGAAGCTTCCTCCTCAAGGTCATCCTCTCCAACAAAGAAGGTGTGGAAGGTAAAAGCAAAATCGAATCAATTCCTACACAAGAGGCGACATCATCGGAGGCGCGCCCCAATGCACCCCTTGAAAAATGAGCGAACATGACAAGTCCTGTTCGGAGGACTTAAAACCACCGAACGCCGCGCCAAGAGGTAACTTGATATTTATCAGCAATTCACTTTTCAGCATCGTAATTTTACCTTAGCATATTTGTTTTCCTATTTGCATCTTAGTTGCATCTTTACTTTTTTTATCTCTGCATTAGAAAAGAAAATAAAGATGTTGTGCATTTGCATCCAGAAAATCATTAAGCCCCATGTGGATAATCATTCACCGTGGTGGCACAAAAATAATTTCTCGGCATATTTATCTTTCCCCGTCTCGCATTCCTTAAATAATAAAAAGATAAAAATATTTCTTGTGATCCCGTTAGAATGAGTTTTAAGTTAGGGAAGTTCTAGACAACCAAGGCTTAGAGGTTTTATCACTAACGCTTAAGCAATTCCACAAGCTTTGTTGTCTATTTGAGCTTCACGTAACATCAAGGATCATGAAGAGCCAACAGCGAAGGACATCCAGTCCCCTGTCGGAGTCTTGCTCGCGACACTCGAACGCCGTCTCCAACAAAGAACCATCTACGACACTTCGGAGGACTAAAACGTCTTCATTGCCTGTCGGCAACATCGCCAGACTATGTCGGCATCCGGCTTGGGGAGGGCATCCCCGTGTACTAAGCTAAGTGTTTCCAACTTATCTATTTATGCCTTGTTAGAATGTGCTTTGTTAAAACCACTAAAAAAGATGCATAACCATAGAAACCCGTAAAGATTTCCTTATTTATCTTTTGGAGAGCTCTTGCAATTTGTCTTTAAATAGGCCCCCGAATAAACTCTACATGGAGATGATGAATAGTTGCTCTGCCGTAATTCCTTTCAAGTACCTAGTTTTCAACCTTGCACTCTCCCGAGTTTTGGACACAACTGTTTAGATTTGAGATTTGCTCTGAACCTGAAACTTGTGGGTAGCAAACACTTGATCTAAGTCTAGGTGGTTGACGGGTATGATATGGGAAGGTTTTGAGCTGTCCATCTTGTTTCTAGAGATACTAGAGTTCGGAGAATTTATCTTTGAAAATATTAAATTCCTGCATGATGAGTTCCTTTATGATGAGAGTTCAAATTCCTACCACACCATATATTCATGCTTACTAGATTAGGAAAACCCATCTGTTTATATAGATCATATTGTAGGTTTGAGTGTAGACTTTATAGGCATTGAGTGTGGTTATGCTTTGTGGACCCATAAGGAATTAGTCATGCAGTTAAAGTCAATACTATGTGCTCTCCATCCATTGATCTATGCTACTTCTGTCCTCAGAAGCATGCACCCATTTTATAACTACTACATTCATTTTTGTGCTACTTCTGTCCCTAGAAGTACCACCCACATATAGATCCATGTCCACCACATATCGTGCTATCTCTACCCTGGAGATACGCACTTATGCTACTCCTACCTTGGGAGTACGCATCCATCCATCCATCCATCCACATATACATACACCATTCATTTCACATCATCCAGAAAAGGTTCTACTCCTATTCTGGGAGTGAACATCTAGAAATAATCATTGCCGTTTCATTGCCTACATAAAAAGCTCCAGTCATTATCATTTCAAGTTATACACTCCCTGTGCTAAAGTTTCGTTTTCAGAGGATTGGTTATTCAAAAAAAAAAAAAGAGAGAAAAGAAAGAAAGAAAAAAAAAAGAAAGAGTAGCCAAGTCCTTCCATTCAAGAAGTTTCAAGGTTTCCGAATAAAGGGAGTCATGTTATCCCCAAAGGAGCAAGTGTAGAAGTAGATGTTCACCAGTTGAGTACCCCTCATAATCATTTTCTTATCACCATCATACTATCATCATCCTATTATCATCTTATCATCCATTTCACTTCCTCATTCACATGCACATATGACTTTATTATTATTTTAGTTCCTATTGGATCCATGTCTTAACTGTGCAATATATGCAAGTGAGTTTGAGTGTCTCTCCACCTATGAGCTCCACATAAGCCTATTAGAAAGTAGGGTGAGAGAGAGAAGGCACTTTTCACTATGCCTTAGTTCCACAAATACCACATATTCTGAGAAAAGAGAGAAGGCATACACTACTCATGCCTTAGAAAGGATCCAGAAATACCACAAATGAGAGACTTGAAAGGTTCATACAAGAAACTCTGAGTTTTATTTCAAAACTTTGCAAAAACTCTAGGATAATAGTTGATCAAAGAGCGAGAAACAAGGCGCTTGACTTGACCGTTCTATCTTTCAACTACTCAAGACCCAAGTGACGGTTACAAGCCCCATGGTGAAAGGTAATATGAGTGAGTTTTGAGTCAGAATAGTTCACTCTAATCCGGAGGAGAGTTCTTGTTTGAACGCATGTGTACTTGTGAAGAGTGAAAGCATTGTAGCAACTCCTGATCCATCACTGAGTCTATCTTTGCTCAGGGACGAGCAAAAGGTAAGCTTGGGGAGTTTGTTGACGGTCGTTAAGTATCAATTTTATACCGTCAACGCAGCAAGAGAAAGGACTAATATGAGTTCACCTATTAGATATAGGGGTTACACCGACGAGAATTCCACGAGTTTTGGTGATTGTCTATTTCTCAGGGGGGTTATCGTAAAGAGAACCAAAGGAGGCCCACATGTCATGATTACATAGAGATAAAGACCGAACGGGTAAAATTGTATAATCTAGAAGACTCCGGAAGGCGACCCCCGAAGGCTGGGCCCCACCGCGGGGTGGCCGGTCGGCCGACCCAGGGGAGTCGGCCGACTCCCCATCTCCACCAATCGGTGGAGTCTCGTGGATCCCGCCTCCACCGCCTTTGAGGATGAATAATTATCGTCCATTTAGGTCGGTTTGATCCGAGGGCCGTGGTTCATCCTAGGGGGCTATATATTCGAGCCCCGGCCCCCGGGTGAAACCCTAATTCATTCTCTCTTCATTCATCTCGAGAGGATTCGGAGAGAAGCCAGAGCCACCATCTCAATTAGAGCTCCATAGTTTAGTAGCATAGCTACATAGGAATAGATCTAGAGGGAATCAAGCCTAGCTTGGAGTCCGGATCTGTCGGAGTTCTTGGTAATTCTCCTTTACTTTCTTGTAATATTCATCATTGTTCGTGATACTATGAGTAGTACTTTATTCTATTCTATTATATCGACTTGACTTTGCTCTATTTGATTATGTTCTCAATTATATTGTTCTTAGTTTACTTTGATTATATGTTTAGCATAGTTGGACTAGAATTATGTTTATGCATAGGATCGTATAGCGCTTGCTCATTAGATCGATGGGTGAGTGGTAAATATTGTGTAGGCGTGGTGCCTAGACCGTATTTATCCGCGATTGCACCCTATATTCCGGATCGTGAGGTAGATCGCGGGAGTGACAGTCTGTTGAGTCCTTTGTAGCCCTTCTCCCGAGTATAGGTCTAGCGAACAAACCTATTACATTGAAGTCATTGCTATGTCTCTTGTCTTCTCGGTAATATCACTATGCATAGATGTAACCTTTTCCCGCCATGATTGCTAGATGTTCTTGCACTAATCATTGTATGCTTTGACTTTGTAGTTAGAATAACATAGGATTATACCCTAGATCGTCCTAGTCCATGCTAGTGTTATAAGCTTAGAGTGCTAAGTTGAGATGGCTTATTACTATTATTTTATGTGGCTAAATGCTCTCATTTATCTTATGTCATTTATCATGCATTCCTATATTTTATGTGACACTTACCCTGTATGAGATGATCGATACAGACAAGGTTAAGCTCTCCATTATCACATGTGCATTGCTCATCACTCATTATCCAGTGCATTCCCTTCCCAGTGGTAAAATTATAAATAACGATACCTGGATTACTCCCGGTTAAAATGCTACGATGATATATTCTGTGCGCTTGCGGAACCCTCTTATTTCAGTTGCACTTAATAGACATCAACACCAAGGGTACCGAACCTCTAACCCATGTACACGTATAGTATGCATGGACTGCTGCCTGTAGAGGCTCTCTAAAGGATTCGTTAGCTTGTCGGATTTGTTTGATGGAAGGAAGAAGTTGGTGGTTTTCGGTGAGTCAAGGAGTCATTGACCTAAGAACTTTGACTTCTACATGATAAGACTTGGGTATCTTGTCCTAAGAACCTTGACTTCTACATGAGAAGCTTTGGATACCTTGACCTAGGAATTTTGATTTCTACATGTAAAAGTTAGATTTTCTGGGTCCAAATGATTCCTATTGGCACATTAATAGCCGGTGTTCCTACACAGGGTTGAGCCAATATGGAATTTGTGTGGACAAGATCCTATGTTGCCACCTTGGAAGAGAGTCACATGGTTCCCGTTTTGCGGAAACTACGCTCTGCTTTTTAGTGGTAAACATTAAGGATTTTTGAAGCACCTTTTGATGTATTTGATGATGTGAATAGCAGATTCCCTCTCAAGTAACCCTCGACTTTTTCCAGTTGGGTAGTTGATTGGTCATGTTGTATAATGACCTACCCTATTGGTATATAGTCTCGGGTTTTATGTGAATGCTTATCATACTATTCTTTGTTATCTTCATACTTAAGATTGACATAGTAATGGTAGCACCACCTTAAGAGAGAGCTTGTTGGTTACAAGCTATGCTTGAAGACACTCACTAGGAAGTGAGTATTGATTAACCAATGAGTCAGAGCTGATAGTAGATTGCCTTATTCATCCGACACTTCCTGCCCATGAAGTTTTGGATCCGCCAGCCGCACCGAATATTCGGTATCTTGCAAAGGGTGGATCTGATGATGTGGTAATTGGGAATCCCTCGAGGTCACCAGTGTTTGGCATGCCTCTTGAGTGGAATGTGACCTTGTCGGGTCTCCAATGTCATAACCAGAGTAAATTGGCTTATCATTGAATGAAACGGTATCATGACCCTAGAACACGACATCGGAGCCGGCATGTTGTACTCGGAGATGCATTGGATCTTAGGCATTGAGGACGTGTAACTCGAAACTGAGTCACTTGGCAGTGAAAAGTGTTGAGAAGTTGCTGGACAAACGTGATGGTATTGGTAAAGTATGAAAGTGTCGCTATGTGAGGTATCGTTTTCGAAAACTAATCTACTTCCACCAAATCTCGGGATGAGATTTCTTTTAAGGGGGTTAGGCTGTAACATCCAGGATGTTAATCATGATTTAGCTCTGCACATCACCAGCATAATCATATCATTTGCAGTGCATCACAGCTTTGACATGCCAATTCACCTTGATGCTTGACTATGCTTGATCTGCTGTGCTTATGATAAAGTAATACAAGTGCTTGATGTTTGACCACTAAAATAATATAGACATGATTAGGACACCAAATGAACCTAGGGTTATGTTAACAACTTTGATTAATCTTGCTTCTACATGTGTTGATCATGTTAGGCCTATAAAAGTGCTTGCTTTGACCATTTCAAAAGAGCTAGATAGAAGCTTTGCATGGCGATGCGCCTTAAACCTTTTCTTTGTAGAATTTATAAGGATCAAAAGTCCCAATACTCACTTTTCATGAAAATGAGTGGAGGATTTCCAAAACGGCAGAAAAAGACTGATTTGGGGGCTGCTTTCAGGGAATTTTAGAGGTATTTTCATTTGGAATTTTATATCTCCAAATATAGTGGGAATCTGACCAAACTCCTTTTAGATCAAATGATCTACTCATCAAGGGGAATAACTTTCATGTAGAAAGTTTCTCCTAATTCGGCTTAGTTTAGGAGATATAGGGTAAGAAATGTTGTATGTCAGGTAATGGAATTAGCATTTCTGTGACGGATGGTCAATGGCCGTCACTAAAATAGGCAAATAGGAAAAATATCCCCCGGCCATGGCATAGCTCGACTGCCGCGTGTCCTCCACGCGTTCCCGCTTCTCTGCCCGGCCAGGACGCCATCAAGAGGGACGCCAGCGCCCCTCACTCATTCCCCACTCCATCACTCCACTCTCTCCCTCTTCCTTGCCTCCCTTCTGCCGAAACACCGCCGCCGCCGCTGCGCAGCCTCAGCGCGCCGCCGCCCTTCTCGCCGGCGCTGCGCGTCCTCCCCGTGACAGGAACTGCCTTGCTCGCGCGCGTAGGGTCGCCATGGCAAGGGCCGTCTTCTTAGCCGCCTAAGCAGCCCAACCAGGCGCGAGGGGAAGGCCGGGGCCTTCCTTCTTTTCCGAGCGGACGCGCTCGGGTGGCCGCACTCGAGCTGCCAGTTTCACTCGTCCTCATTCCCATCTTAGGCCACCATAAGCTTCGTCCCGTCCTCCAGCTTACGGTGCGCGTCTTCGCCGCCGTCCGCGCCGCCGGGAGCGCCGAGTCGCCATTCGTGCCACCGCCGGCCGCCACGGCTCGCGTGGCTGCAAGGCCACAGGCCTCCATCCGCCGAGCCGCGAGGTCTACCGGGTGCGCGGGAGCCTCCTGATGCTCTGCTGCCACCCCATCCACGCCGGCGAGGTCCGCAGCGGCCGGGGCGATAAGCGCCGCCCGCTCCCCTGCTCCTTCCCGCACCAAGGACCACGCGTCCAGAATTTGAAGAAAGTGAGGATCCCCTCTGCAAAAGCGCCAGACACAGGGGTTTACAAATCTGTCCCAATGCAAATAGGGTACAGTGCAGGGGCCTTCTCGCAAACCGTCTGTCTTATCTGATTTAGGAAATTGAATTTCCAGAAAATGGTAGAATGCTTTAGAAATTCATATCTTGCTCAATATGTGTCCAAATAGGGTGATTCAAGTTCCTGTATTTTTCTTATTAGATGAGCTATGCATAGAAAATATGAAATGCCATGTTTGAGATACTTTTATATTGAGTTTAGATTTATTTCTTGAAATGCCAGTAATCTTAGGAAATGCATAGTAATTCATAGGTTGCTCTGAAAAATGTGGTTCTTATTTTGTTAGCCTTGTATTGTCATGCTTTATTTATGATAATTATATCATGCATGCCTCCTATGTAAGTTTATAAAGTTGTAGTTCAAGTGGTCTCATTGCTTGTTTCTTGAGATAATTCATAGATGATATATAGAGGCCTAGTTTAGAGTTGGTGATTTTTGTAGGCTCATTATATGCCAGTAGGTAGCTCTATATGTGATTGATTTCATGGTTTGCTCAAGTTGGTAGTACAAAGTATTTATAGGTACCGTTTATTGTGCTGCCTTGTGATTTATGTATAGGCCAGTAGGTTTATCCAAATGGAATGAAATTTTGATGGTAGACTAGTTGTGCCATGCTATGTCTACTGTAATTTTTATAGGATTTACTGAGGTGTCTAGCTAGGGGTTTCTGTTCAACCCATAGATGCTTAAATTGGAGTTGCTGGTATTGTGCTATGCTTAACCTAAGTATAGGTTGGTTTTCTGGGAAACTTGTCAACATATGATAGGTTTGAAATTAGTTCATGTATCTACTGTTTAGATTTGGGGAGCATTGGATTAATAGTCTATGAGTTATGGTTGTGGCAATATGGTTAGCAGATTTGTTCAACTGCTGTTTTGCCAGGACCCAGTCCTAATGTTCTCTGTTTTAGGTCTAGATAACTTGAGAATCAGGCTCTGATGTCTCAAGATGTTTTATGGACAATTTTATAAGCTTTCCAGAATGTCCTCTTTCATGTTCATAGGGTTTATACATCTGCAGTTATGAATTTAGTACCGAAGTGCTGATGGTAGGTCTATTATTGCTAGTGAAGCATAGATGAGTGTTGATTGTAGGTAGAGCTTAATGAAAGGGTCTTGTAGTGTTTAGGACATGTATGATTGGATGTTACAAGGTATGTCATGATGTTTGGTTTAGAATGATTATGCTTAAGTTTAGGTCTTTGGCTTTACTGGCTTGTTTGCTAGTGATAAGTGTAGCATTTAAATAAATTATTCATCTTTGAACGCCTATCCTCCTTGACCATCCTTAATCATGCATACACCAACAATCACATACTCATACATATGCACATGCATCATTCCAGGATCACGTGTAGAACATTCGTCGTGGAATCGAGGATCCAGAAGGACAAGTTGCGAACGGAGATCCGCACGAGAAGTGATCAAGCACCAGGAACCAACTTGGAATAGTCAAGTACCTGGGGCTCTAACCTCGATCTTCTAAATAAGGCAAGCCCCGGAGCATCCCTCCTAAGTTTGCAAATGATTTAATTTGCGTCCTTTTATTCCTTATGATGCATTAAGTTGATAGGCGTTGCTTGAAAACGTAGTTGCATCAGGACTACCTTGCCACCAGAAATATCCTACTTTTACGTACAGGATCGACTACATGCTTAGGCCTGCTACTTAATCGGTAGAAGCCGAGTGATCGACTATCACTTGCGAGGTAGGTGTTACTACCCCTTGGGATTGAGAATAGTGAGATGTTGGATATGAACATAACCATGTGGCCATGATAAATCACCTCTAATATACTATGGCACACGAGCGTCCTCGGATCATTTTGAATAACGCCTCACAGATAGCTGGAAGGGCCGGAGCGCCCAACCGCGAAGCCTTGAATCTACTTGGGTCGGGTTTCAACTTCCAGGTATCCATGCTGGCGATGGGTGGTGAGTAACAAGGGCCCGGTTTGTGAGACCTAAGATGGGGCGGTGTCATTTGATGGGCGCACGCTTACCTGTGGCAGCTGGGAGTTTCTTTGGTCATGGTGGTGAGTTGTTGATCCCGCGTCTTTTCCCGAGTAGATCAAGGTGACTAAGGCTGCTTTCGAGGAGTATGCCTGGTTTGTGTGAGGAATACCCCACCAGCTGGTTTGCAATCGATTATAATCGCCATCGTTCCTAGATAGCGAATAACTTGACTGAGCAGTTACGGTGCCGCAAATAAGATTTGAAATGCGAGTTGGTTATGTTCACTCATGCTGGTTTAATGATTACTCAATCAATGCGGTTATGATATAATGTTGACTGCTTCTACCTTAAAATGATGAGGTAGTTGCAGGTGCTAATGTAGTAATGACATGATCCAACCTAATTGGATAAGCTAGCGAGTCCTTTTGTCACTAAATGATTTTTAATAAGCTCATCTTTTGGCAAAGAAAAGGAGTCGGCTAACCCACTATAAAGCCTGGCATCCACCAAAGAGTCTTTATTTTCTTTTAGTCGGGTAAGTCTTGCTGAGTACAATGTACTCAGGGTGCAATTCCCAATGTTGTTGTAGGTTGAAGAATTACTGCCGTGGCGACACGGTGGACATATATCCCACTACGGGAGGACTAGACTTCGGGCAAAGTCAACTCTTATACCTCTTCTACATGCTGTTGATGGAGTCGACCCTGAGCTGGCACTGTATTTAAAATTATAGGTGTGAGTGTGGATTATAAAAAGAGTTTTTCTTCCGCTGTTATTTCTGTTTTGGTTTGTAATAATTCTATGTGCAAAATGTAAATAAAACAGGCGAATGGGAACTGCTGAACCGTGGATTCAGGTTTGTTATAGAGTGGTTTGAAATCCTTCGTGATTTCACAGACTACCGGGCTGGTTTGGTTACTAAGTTCTAATTAAGTTGCCACGTCAGCTTGATTCGTGCTTCGTAATTAAATTAGTTGGGCGGTTCTGCTTGTCGGTGTTTCGTACCCCGGGGGGTATAACACCAACGAGTAAATTTCTATGCGTGCTCCCTAATCCGGATGGTGATGCAAGATGGACACAAGCGTTTATCCTGGTTCAGGCAAAGAATGCCCTACGTCCAGCAATGGGGGGAGATTTGTATTATCTTGCACCGGGGTGCTTGTACAGGGGTGAGTACAAGGTAGTCCTGAGACTTAGTGAGTGAGTGTGAGTGAAGGCGTAATACGTCAAAACGTGTATGCGTCAAAGGCCCCCCTGAACTAGGCCCTGGCATCCCCTTTTATAGGCTAAGAGGAGGCTCAGGAGTACAGAGTAGATAGGGCTGTCGTGGGCGTGACGTCGAGGTACATGCGCCATGTCGTGTCATCGAGACTGTAGACGTTCCCTCTGGTCTGGTTCGAGCCTGTAGCGGTATGGTCACTGATGGCCTGCTCGTCCTTCTCGGTCGTGGGCTGACGTAGTCGAGGTGCGGTGCCGGCGTAGAAGAGCACGTGCGTCCGGGAACCCCGCCGTATGGCCGTCGAGGTGGGAATGACATGACACTGCGCGCCCCATGCTCGGGTCGTGTCCGTCATCACTCCTCGAATGGTCGATGTCTGCTTTGAGGGGCAGACGGCCTGAGCGACGGGACTGAGCAGCGGGTTAGATGGTACGGAGAGTTGACAATTGCATTCTGTGAGGGTGCCGCACATGGCATAGCGCCAGGCATGGTGCAATAGTGGCGCCTGCCATCCTCGAATCCGGGGGAGGGGCAGCGTGATGGTGGAAGTGACCGGTGTACGGCCACTATCGCGGGCCCTGTAGCCATGGAGTTAGGCGGGGTAGGCGTACTACGACGCTGTTCGAACCCTGTAGCCATGTGCGCACCACAGTTGGCAATTATTGCAGGCATACTCGAGCGGTCGCTCGCTCGAGCGCTTTCCGCCACTGTCTCGAGCGGTCGTTTGCTCGAGTAGTTTCCGTTACCGTCTCGAGCGGTCGCTCGCTCGCTCGAGCGGTTTCCGTACTTCTTCCTCGAGCGGGCGGGTGGCTGCTGCTCGAGTATGTGGGCTTTATGGCCTTGTGGGCCTAATTCGCACGCTGGCCCAACAGGAGTAGGATCGAGATTTCCTTGGTTAATTCTTGGGAGAGTTAGAGGTGAAATGGGCTGGATTATTCACCTCCAATCTATCTAATTTAGGACCCCCTAATCTAGGTACCCGACAGTAGCCCCCGAGCCCTTGTTTGATTGTGAAACTTCAAACAAGGGATCATGAAGTGGAGTTGAAGTACCTAGAATTGGGATTATTGTCGATGTTTCGAGGAGTCATTTCGTTCTTTCTCCGTGGGGGGCGCGCGAGCGTCCCCCGCGGGGGTAGCCCCCGAGGCCCCAGAGGAATGAGGCATTCCTCTGGGGGCTTTGAGATGAACAGGTTAAAGTAAAAGTATTATTAACTGGAGTTGTAGCAGCTCTGGGTAGGAGATTTCTGATAACTGTTCGAGCCCCCGAGTATTTCCTGCTCCTCCCGTGTCGAGGGAGGTTGTTTGTGTGACTCGAGCCCCCGAGCCTTGAATGGCTGGGCTGGAGTCGTGATCCAGTTCCTCGCTGGATCTCTTGGATCAGGTCCAAGTGATGAGAGGTCTGACACTACTCGCGACCGAGCGAGCGCCATACCTCCCTGTGAGCAGATGGCGGGTAGTCCAAGTGAGAGCTCGTCTCCTTTCGAGGGGAGACGGCTTCGTGGCCCGGGGGCGCTCTCATTAGAGCAGGGTGCTTAGTTTCCAGAGGACCGGCCCCGTTCGAGGGGACCGGCGGCTCGAGTGCCTCCCGTCGGCGGGATCTCTTGGAAACCTAGTGCCCCGCCTTGGACACGCCATCTGGGTTCGAGGGTTCGTTCTCGAGCGGAACCTTTCGAGGGTTCCTTCCCATAGGCGCCCCTGACTCGGGTGCTCGAGGGCGGCTGTTCGAACCCGTCCGTGGGTCAGCCTCCGCTCCCTCGAGACTTACTTGTGGGACCGGGGTCCCTGGGTTTCTTACCGTGTAAGGGACCGTCTGTCGAGACGTCCCGTCATTACGCATCCGTCCGTTGCGAACGGCGCGCCTTTTTAGGCGGAAACCGGCGCATCGTGGTGATCGTGTCTTGGCGACGGTTCCGCTCCGTCTCGCGACGCGTGCGCCCTGTAAAATGGAGGTAGGTGGCGGTTTGTCAGGGCAATAAATGCGGTTACCGTTTTTCGTCGAGTCCGCCGGGGGCGCACAGCCGTTGGATGGCGTAATCTAGGCCGTTGGATGTGATTCACGCGGATCGGTCTTGGGCTCTATAAATATGGAGGAGTAGGCTCCCGGTTCTTCTTCCCCGCATTCTCGCCCTTCTCGCTGCTCTCGCCGCCAGCCGCGCCCTGCTCTGGATTCAATCCGCCGCTGCCCTCATTTGCAACCGCCGCCGCTGCTGCCGCCTGTGACCGCCGGTGACCGCGCCTGCTTTCCGCACCTCCGTTCCCCACGCCTCCGTTCCCCGCGCTACCGTTCCTCGCGCTCTGCCGCCGCCGTTGCTCCGCCGTCCCGCTCCCGTCATCGACATGAAGAGGTCGGTCAGGAAGTCGGGTCAGAGCTCCGGCCAGGGTGCCGGTAGCAAGGGCAAGGGCAAAGGCAAGAGTGCCGCCAAGCCTTCCCCGCCGGTGGTGATGGAGGATGCGCTCCGTGGCCTCGGTCCTCGGTGACCGAGGCAATGCTTTGCTCAACTTGGTGAACGGCGGACTGCTTCCGCCCAATCCGGCGGAAGGGTTACCGGCGTGGCGGGTGCCGGACGACGACCACCTCGAGCCCAATCCCCCGCCGGGCTACATCCTGAGCTTCATCAGGTTCCACCGGCGGGGGCTCGGAGCGCGGCCGAGCCGCTTCATGCGGGCGCTCCCCACCATTTCGGGGTTGAGCTCCGGCACTTCAATCCCAATTCCATCTCGCTCGCGGCTACTTACATCGCCGTGTGTGAGGGGTACACAGGAATGGCGCCGCGGTGGGACTGTTCACCCACATCTTCAAGGCGACGCTCTTCACCAAGGCGGTGAAGAACAAGGAGGCCGCCGATGACGACGGTGACGACGATGACGAGGAGGAGGAGGAGGAGGATGAGGAGGAGGAGGAAGAGAAGGCGGTGAAACCAAAGGTCCGCCGCTACGTTCGAGCGGGTTCTGCTCGATTGGTTTGAAGAGGAAGGAATCTTGCTGTCCGGCGCATGGTCGTCGAACAACGCCAACTGGGACCGGGAGTGGTTCTACCTCCGCAACGAGGAGGGCCTCTTCCCGGAATATACCGGTGCCGTGCTAACCGCGCCTGGTTTCAACTGGACGCACGGTCAGCCGGCGGTGCGCCAGCCCCGCATGGACTCCCTGCTCAACGCCATCACGAGCCTTCGCAACCGGAGGTCCGGCAACCTCTTTTTCAACATCGCGCATGTGGTTGCCGAGTTCCACAGCCGCCGGGTGCTCCCGCTTGCCGAGCGCCCGCTGCGGCTCGACCAGATGACGGAGGACGCCGATCCTGCGGCGCTTGCGGCCAGCAGGATGTCGGACGTGCCCTCCCGGTCGCCACAATCGTGGCTCGGGTGCGCGACGCGATCGACGGTGGGAGGAATTTTGGTGAGAACCAAGTTGGCCTCTTCGCATGCGTCCGGCCGTCAATCTCTTGGGCTATGTAAGTTTTCTCGAGACCCTCTTTCGTTGTTTACGTTACTCGAGCGATCCTTATCAAGGCCTGCTCTTTTCTTTTCGAATATCAACGACCACGCGGAGTCGAGGCCCCGGTGAAGGAGGACGCACCCGACCGCGAGGTAAGACGCCCGGGGCGAACGAGCACATACTTTGCCGTGGTCTCGAGGAGGGAGGAAAAGGCGCAGAAAGCCCGCGCGTTAGAGGAGAAGGAGAAGCGTAAGGCTAGGCGCCGCCGGGAGCGTGAGATACGTCTGACGGCGGACCCGACCGACTGGAGCCCCAGTCTCGAGTCGACCGACGAGGATGAGGACGATGATGATGACGATGATGATGAGGCGACCGACAGCGATGACGCCACTGCCGCTCGAGCCCTGACGCCTCCTCGCTCTCTCGTGCAGGAGCCAGCCTTGGCGCCAGGCCTTCTGCGCGACGACTCATCGCTGGTTCGAGCGGGTCAGCAGGAGGAGTCGTCGAGCCGCGGTACTCGAGCGCCGTCGCCGGCCCAAGCAAGGCAACGGGGTGGGGCGTCTCAACACTCCAGCCGCCGCACTCGCTCGTCGTCGCCGGCTCAAGCAGGGCGGCGGGAGGAGTCGCCCCGTCCCTCTAGCCATGGCGAGCGGGCGCCGTCTCCGACGCGGCGGGAATCTTCCTCCCGCCACCGTCCATCTTCAACGGGCGCGCACACCCGGCAGCATGAGGCTGCAAATGTGCGCACTTCAAATGTGCGCAGCCCGGCGAGCAGTGCCGGGCTCCTTCCAGCGACCGCCGGGCCGAGCGGACCTCGACCCGCAGAACCCAGGATCCCGCAAGGGACTCCGTGCCCGATCCGGCCAAGGAGTCGGCCGGAACGGGGGCGGCCGCCAGGGTCTCGAAGCCCCCGAGCGGCGCAAGCAGCGGGCTCGAGGCCCCCAAGTTACAGCCCCCGAGCGCTTCGAGCAGGCCGGGTGGCTCGGGCAGAGCCACCTCGATCGCGGGGTAAGTCTTCTGGCCGACCTATCCCTTGTTACACTGTTTTGTTCGAGTGTGAGTATCTTGTCACCGTGAAATTTTTTGTTTTTCTCTTTCTTCCAGGACTAAGCGTCCCCTGCAGACCTTACCATCCCTCCCTCCCATGCTGCCTACTAAGAGGCTAAGGACCACGGGAGGGTCGCTCGGCACCCCGTCGATGCCAGGTGGAGTGACTCTCCCTCCCTCTACTCCCATTTGGTTGGAGCGGGCCAAGGATGCACTTAGGCGTGGGAGGCTGACGGCAGCTGCGTCTCGTGCAGGTGCCGGGGCCGTGACCAAGGCCACGGGGGAGGAGGACGTCACCACCACCACGGCCTCGTCCGCCCTCCCGCTCGAGACTCGCGTCGTCGTCGGGCGCGGGCGACGCGGCGGCGGCGGCGACCAAGGGGCGACGGCGCGAGCCGGCGGCCTCTATCCCGGCGACGGGGGCCGGATCGGAGCGCGGCCCGCGCGCTCGAGGACGAGTCCGAGCTCGGGCGCCAAGTCCTCCCGGCCAATCGGCCTGTGCCAGCTCGAGGAGGAGCGCGGGGAGAAGGAGGAGGAGGAGCCGCCGGCAGCCACTGATCGGCCGGTGGGAGATGTGGTGATGCAGGAGGCGGGCCCGGTGCCTGAGCCTCAGCCGAGCCAGGCCTCAACCCCTCCTCGGGATATGGAGGTCGAGTCCTCGGGCGGGCAACGGGTCGAGGAGGGGAGGCCCAAGCCGCCGTTCGAGAGGGCGCGCTCGAGGAGCACCCCGCCGCCACGCAAGAGGAGGAGAAGGCGGAGGAGCTGGTGGAGCGCGGCGGGGCCGGTGGTGCGGCCGCCGCCGCCCCGAGCGTCGAGGAGCGCCCGGCCCGCAGGTGGAGCGGCGGGGCGGCCGAGCCCGGAGGAGCGCGGCTGCGGCGGGGGCGAGCGGCGGAGCGATCCACCGCTACGGCGGTGATGAGCGTCGGGGCGGCGAGCGGGAGCACCACTGCGGCCGTATCGGGCGCGCCGCCACAACCTCCACAAACACCGGGCTCGGGGGGCGGTGCCCCACCTCGTGCCGACTCGGAGACGGGCGAGGTGAGGTTCGAGGCCATGACCGACGCCGACCCGGTGGGAGGAGGCCCGAGGAGACGACGGCGGCCGCCATCGTCGACGCCATATGCGGTCGGTTGGTCTCGGGCCCATCGAGCCCACCGATGCCTCTATCGAAGAGCGGAGGCGGCTCGAGGCGCGGCGCTCGCCCGAAGCGTCCTCCTCCCGGAGCCAGCCGCAACGCCCGACAACCTTGGCCGAACGGGTGGTGACGGCGGGCGTCGATTTGGAGGCGGTGAGGAGACTCCACTCCTCCGTCGACAAGGAGATGCGGGAGGAGTTCCCCTTATGGGAAAGGCCGCCGCTGGTGCTCCCCGACCCTCTTGACCACGAGGCTCCTCCGATCGTGATGAATGACCAGAAGGAGCTCGAGGCGTATACGGAGGCCGAGGAACGCCGGCAGTGGCTTGAGAACGCCTTGAGGACCGCCCTGTCGCTTGTTTCTGAGGACATGCCCCGGCTTCTTTCTGTGAGTACTTCTCGTTGCCCTTCTTTTGGTTTTATCGTAATTTATGATCTAACGCTTCCCCTTCATGGTTCAGACGACGCAAACCCGCTCATATGTCAAATCGACGCACATTCTTGCCACTCAAGAGAGCGAGCACGAGATCCGGCGGTACGTGCGGATGGGGCAGGAGGCCGAGGGCGAGCGGCACCGCTTTGCTCGGCTCCTTCGAGAGGCCAACGCCGCCTTGGTCGCTGCCAAGGAGGACGCCAAGAAAACCCAAGATGAACTCGCTCGAGTGGCGCAGGAGGCCGGGGCAGCGCAACAGGAGGCGGGCGAGAAGCTTGCCCAAGCCGCGCAGGAGGCCGAGGCCGCTCATCGGGTACGCGCGCGCCACGCACGAAGTTTTCGAGCGGCTCAAGAAGGACGCGGGCCGTGGCGCCGCAAGGCTATAAGGCCAAGTGCCGGGACTGGAGCGGCCCGAAGGACAAGGCCGGCGTCGAGGCCTACGTGAAGGAGCTCCAGGCAACGGTCACCCGGGAGGCTGCCGAGAAGGAGGCTCTCTCGAGTGCGCTCGAGGCGGAGAAAGAGCGGGCGAGCGGTCTCCAGACGGAGGCGGCCAACCTCCGTCAAGAGATGACGGAGAAGGACCTCGCCATCCAGTGCGCCGGCAAAGCTTATGAGGAGCTGCGTGTGGAGAAAAGCGACATCGAGCGCGCCTTCCGGAGAAAAGAGACTGAGCTCGCGCGGGCGCTCGAACGCGAGCAAGGGCTCTCGACCCGCTGCACCGGTAAGTGCTCGAGTCCTTTAGTTCCTTTTTTTTTTTGCGTGATTCGTACGTGTTGCTCAAGTACCTGATTGAGTACTTGATTCTTGTCGTCCTTTTTCAGGTTTGGAGGCGGACCTGGCGGACGCGCGTGAGTACGCAAAGTCAACCCACGCACTGGCTGAACGCGTGATCTCAGCCAAGGCCCACATCACCGGCGCCATTGACACCCTCAGCGCTAAGTGGGGCTTCCCGCCAGTGGTGGATGTTGAGGGGCCCGATGCTGGCCAGAGCTATGCTAGCCGGGTCCGTGAGTTCGGCGCCTCTCTGCGGGGTCGTATCCGGGAAGCCCTTGTTTTTGCTGCGCGACGGACGATGGCCATCTTCTACTCGGGGTTCAGCATCTCGAGGGAGGACGCCCGGGCCGGGATGGAGGCCGTTGCGAGCGGCTTCACCTACGTCGAGGGCGAGCAAGAAGGAGGGGTCAACCCCGGATCGAGCGCTCAAGGCCGAGGCGGAGGAGCCGGGCGCCCTTCTTGGAGACGATCTGTTGCGAGAAGTCCTTCCGCCGGATGTGGAGTAATCTTTAGCCGGCCTGCGAGCCGAAATCTGGGCAACGAGGCCCTTGTAAGAAAACAAGTACTTTTGGTTATGGGAGTGGCCCAAGTGGCCTTGAACCGTAATACTTCGATGTTTATAATCGTTATGCTCTAATTTTTCCTTTGCGCTCGATATAATTTTCCACTTCCTGCCTTTACTTTGTTTTAGCTAAGTGTTGGCGCTGTGCTCGAGCTACTTCGAGAGGAGATGAGTTAGGGTGCCGTAGCTCGGAAGCGTGGGAAGCCTTGTGCTCGATCGTCCTGACTCGGTGAGCTCGAGGTGACACTTAGCTTACGAAAAACTTCGAGGCGAGGAGGGGAAAGAATATATCGAGCGTTGTTTTCGAAAAAACTAGGTGCGTTTTTTCGAGGACTCCAGGGGGTCCCCCCCTGGTCTAGCCCCCGAGGGGGGCTTGACTTTGTGGAAACAAAGTCGAGCCCACCTTGCGTATGAACAAAAAGTAAGGAATCGACTCGTTTATTCATACTAGCGGTACATTTAAACGAAATATGTACAAAACATCGAGGTCTAGGGGAAAAAGCGACGTAGGCTGTTCGATGTTCCACGCGTTGGTGAGGGTCGAGCCGTTCTCGTCGGCTAACTTGTACGTTCCGGCTTCAGCACCTTGACCACGAGGAACGGGCCTTCCCAAGGAGGAGTGAGCTTGTGGCGCCCCTTGTTATCTTGGCGTCGACGGAGCACGAGATCGCCGACCTTGAAGTCCCTCCCCGCGCACGTTCTTCTCGTGATATTGCCGTAGCTTCGTTGGTAGCGCGCAGAGTGTAGGAGCGCCGTGTCTCGAGCCTCTTCTGCTTGATCGACGGCGTTTGCCAGCCTTTCCTGATTAGTCTGCTCGTTGTAAGCCTTGAGTCGAGGGGACCCATACTCGAGGTCAGTGGGGAGGACGGCCTCAGACCCATAGACCAAGAAGAACGAGGTAAACCCAGTGGCTCGACTCTCGGTCGTCCGCAGACTCCACAGGACAGATGGGAGTTCAGCTACCCACTTGTTGCCGTGTTTGTTCAAGCGTTTGAAAATCCTTGGCTTTAGACCTTGCAAGATCATGCCATTCGCGCGTTCGACTTGGCCATTAGTTCGAGGGTAGGCAACTGCCGACTAGTTCACACGGATGTGATACCGATCGCAGAAGTCCAAGAACTTTTTGCCTGTGAACTGGGTGCCATTGTCAGTAATGATGACGTTGGGGACTCCAAAGCGATGGACGATGTCGGTGAAAAACTCGACTGCTCGCTCCGAGCGGATGATAGTGATGGGCTTGGCCTCGATCCACTTGGTGAACTTGTCGATGGCCACGAGCAAGTGGGTGTAGCCTCCCGTCGTCTTTTTGAGGGGTCCGACCAGATCGAGCCCCCAGACCGCAAATGGCCACGTGAGGGGGATCATCGGAGTGCGTGTCTTTGGAAGATGCGTTTGCTTGGCGTAGAACTGGCATCCCTCACACGCTCGAACAAGCTTGATGGCGTCAGCAGTTGCAGTGGGCCAGTAAAAGCCTCGACGGAATGCGTTCCCGACAAGGGTTCTTGGCGCAGCATGGTGGCCACAAGCCCCCGAGTGCATGTCTCTGAGCAGTTTCTTGCCTTCCTCGATCGAGATGCACCGTTGGAGCACACCAGTTGGGCTCCGGCGGTAGAGCTCTCTGTCGTCCCCGTAAAGGACGTAAGTTTTGGCTCGACGAGCTAGTCGCCTTGCCTCCGTTCGATCTTCTGGTAACTCCCCTCGAATGAGATACTCGAGGAATGGTGCACGCCAGTCGGTTGGCGGGCTCGTAGCCTGGTCGATCTCCATGACTGTGGCCCCCGTCGAGGGGGGTGCGGTCGTGGGAGCGAGTTCGCGACCGGGTCCCGCCCCGGCCCCGAGTCCCACTTCACGGATGGCTCGTGAAGGTCTTTCGAGAAGACGTCTGGGGGTATTGGCGCTCGAGATGAAGCGACTTTGGCCAGTTCGTCCGCAGCCTCATTGAAGCGCCTTGGGATGTGGTTGAGCTCGAGACCATGGAAGCTGGCTTCCAACTTGCGCACCTCATTGCAGTACGCTTCCATCTTTTCGTCATGGCAGCTCGAGGCTTTCATCACTTGGTCGATAACGAGCTGCGAGTCGCCTCGAGCATCGAGGCGTCGGACCCCAAGCTCGATGGCAATGCGCAACCCGGTAACGAGCGCCTCATACTCTGCCATGTTGTTCGAGGCGGCAAAGTGGATGCGCACCACGTAACGCATGTGTACTCCGAGGGGCGAGATGAAGAGTAGGCCCGCGCCTGCTCCTGTCTTCATAAGTGACCCGTCGAAATACATGGTCCACGGCTCGGCTGGATCGGACCGGGGGAGTTGGACGTCGGTCCACTCGGCGACAAAGTCGGCCCGGCACTTGGGATTTGATAGCCTTTCGTGGGGCGTAAGTGATGGTCTCGCCCATGAGCTCGGCCGACCACTTGGCGATTCGACCCACGACTTCCCGGTTAAGGATAATTTCCCCAAGTGGGAATGATGTTACCACCGTTACCGGGTGGCTAAGAAAGTAGTCTTTGGAGTTTTCGACGGGTGAGCACGATTGCGTAGAGTAGCTTTTGGATATGGGGGTATCGAATTTTGGCATCCGAGAGCACCTCACCGATGAAATACACCGGCGCCGGACGGGGAGCGCGTGCCCCTCTTCCCGCCTCTCAACCACTATGACCGCGGCCCACTTGTGTGGTTGCGGCAATATAGAGGAGGAGTGGTTCGGCGGGTTGATCTCGGTGCGGTGGTCGAGGTGGTACGAGCACGGGAGGGGAGGAGAGCATGCTCTTCAGCCTCGAGAGGGCTTCCTCCGCCTCGGGTGTCCATGTGAAATGCTCGGATTTTTTGAGGAGTCGATACGAGGCAAAGCTTTTTCTCCCAAGCGTGCGATGAATCGGCTAAGGGCGGCCAAACATCCCGTGATCTTCCGTACCCATTTCGGGTCTCGAATCGGCCCCATCCGCATGATGGCCGTAACCTTCTCGGGGTTGGCCTCGATCCCCGGGGAGACGATGTAGCCTAGCGGCATGCCTCGAGGCACTCCAAAGACACACTTCTCGGGGTTCAGTTTGATGTTCTTAGCCCTGAGGCACCCGAACGTCAACTTGAGGTCCTCGACAAGGTTTTCGACTTTACGTGTCTTGACAACGATGTCATCCACGTATGCCTCAACCGTCTCTCCTATATGTTTGCCAAAAACATGGAGCATGCAGCGCTGATATGTTGCCCCGGCATTTCGAAGGCCGAAAGGCATCGTGACATAAAAGTACATGCCCATAGGGGTGATGAAAGAAGTCGCGAGCTGGTCGGATTCCTTCATCTTGATTTGGTGATAGCCAGAGTAGGCGTCGAGAAAGGAAAGTACTTCACAACCCGCAGTGGAATCAATGATTTGATCTATTCGAGGTAAAGGAAATGGGACTTTGGGACATGCTTTATTTAAACTAGTGTAATCTACACACATCCTCATTTTTCCATTCTTTTTCTCTACCAACACAGGATTAGCTAACCACTCGGGATGATGTACCTCCTTGATGAATCCGGCCTTCTCGAGCTTCTCGACCTCCTCGCGGATGATCCCGCGCTTCTCCTCGTCGAAGCGGCGCGGCGTTGCTTGACAGTCTCGAACTAGGACGGATCTCCAAGGCGTGCTCGGCGACATCCTCGGTATGCCGGGCATGTCCGAGGGACTCCATGCAAACATGTCGGCGTTTGCGCGGAGAAAGTCGACGAGCACCGCTTCCTATTTGCTATCGAGGGAGGTGCGATGACCGAGCGTCTTCTCCCCGAGGAGCTCGGGTCGAGCGGGATCTTCTTGGTGTCTTCGGCGGGCTCGAAGTTGCCGGCTGTCGCTTGGGTGTCGGGCGGAGGCCTCGGCCGCCATGTGATCGAGCATCATGGCTAGGTCTTCGATGTTCCCGGCACGTTCGTCGGTGATTCCCCGTACTCGACGCACTCCACATCGCGGTGGTAGGCGTGCTCGTACGTGGAGTTGACGGTGATGACTCCTTTGGTCCCGGCATCTTGAGTTTGAGGTAGGCATAGGCCGGGGATCGCCATGAACTTTGTGTAGCATGGCCTGCCCGGGATGGCGCGGTACGTCCCCTCGAACCGGGCACGTCGAAAGTTAAGACCTCTCGACGAAAGTTCGAGCGTGTCCCAAAGACGACGGGGAGGTCGATGCGCCGATCGTGAGCGCTTTCTTGCCGGGGACCACTCCGTGGAAGCCCCGGCGCTCGGGCCGGAGGTCGGCTCTTGTGAGGCCGAGCAACGTGAGGGTCTCCATGTAGATGATGTTGAGGCTGCTGCCTCCATCCATGAGAACTTTGGTGAAGCGGGCGTTGAGGATGATCGGGGCGACGACGAGAGGGTATGAGCCGGGATTGGTGACATGGTCTGGATGATCATCACGGTCGAACGTGATGGGAGCATCCGACCAGTCGAGGAATTGAGGCGTGGCGGGTTTTATGGCGAAAACCTCCCTGCGCTCGGCCTTTCGTTCTCGACGTGTCATCTGGGTGGTCGGGCCGCCGTAGATCATGTAGCACTCGGTGATGGGCGGATACCCATCGTCGTCGTTGTCGTTGGCTCGGTCCTCGCCACCCTTATCCTTCTTGCCATCGTCTTTGTCGAGGCCAAATTTCTTGAAGTAACCTCGAAGCATACGGCAGTCCTCGAGGTTATGCTTGACCGGCTCCTTGTGGTAGGGGCACGGCTGCTTAAGCATTTTGTCGAAGACGCCCCCATCCGGTGGGGGTCTAGGCCTCTTGCGTTCGGCTGCGGCCACCTCGTCTTCCACGACCGCACGCTTGCCCTGCTGGTTGCCTTTCTTCTTCTTCCCGTTCTTCTTCTGGGTCTTGCTCGAGCCCTCACCGCCTCCCGGGGACGGCGCGGGCTTGTGCCCGGCCCCACCAAAGAAGGCCCCCACGGCCTCGTCGCCGGTAGCGTAGTCGGCGACGACATCCATGAGCTCGTTCACCGTCTTTGGGCGATTGCGTCCGAGCTCCCGTACGAGCTCTTTGCAAGTGGTGCCGGAGACGAACGCCAGGATGACGTCGTGATCTGGAATGTGTGGCAGCTCGGTGCGCACCTTTGAGAAACGTCGAGCAAAGTCCCGGAGAGATTCCGTGGTATTTTGCTTGCAGTTACGGAGATCCCAGGAGTTGCCGGGTCGGACGTAAAGTTCCCCTCGAAAATCTGGACCAGGTCGGCCCAATCGTAGATCTAGTTGGGGGGGAGCTCCTCGAGCCACCGTCGAGCGGTGTCAGAGAGGAATAGGGGAAGCCGGCGTATGATTGCCCTATCCTCTCGAGCCCCTCCCGATCGCGGCCAACCGGAAATCGCTAGCGAGCTCGGCTTGGTTTCTCCGTTGTACTTGACCACGCTCGTGGGGGTCGAAACGGGTTTGGCAACGGCGTGTTGCGGATAGCTCGGCCCGAAGACTCGAGGGCCGGCGGCTCGGGAGCCCGCCGGTCCTCGTCGCTGTCGTAACGCCCCCCTCGATGGGCCTTGTAGCCACGGTCGTCGGCACCCGCAGCCTTGCGTCGTCGGTTGTCGTTGATGTCATGACGCGCATCTTGAGGCGCGCGGTTGTCGAGGATGCGTTCTCGAGCGGGGCTCTACCATCTCGAGGGGGTGCCCCCTGGTGGACGGAACCCTCCCGCTCGTGCCGTGGTTGTTCTGGGGCTGCCTCGCGCTATCTCGAGGCCGAGCTCTCGGCCTGCTGGACGGCCGCGACTTGGAGGAGCCCCTGGATCTCGTCTCGTATTCGCAATGCATGCGGATTCAAGGGTGCCGGCATGTCCCGCAGCAGCATAGCAGCCGCAAGTACATTCTGGCTTGCTCGAGGGAAATGGGCTGGCTCGAGTGGCGCCTCTGGCCGCCCGTCGTTGACGATGCGGTTGAAGACATCTCGGGCTCTTCCTCGAGCACCAAGAGGTCGAGGAGGGGGCGGATGGTTCTGTTCAAGCGCGCGCTTGAGCGGCTCCGTTCGCGCGTTCCTCATTCATCTTAGCCTCGATTTCTCCGAGCCGGGCCCATTGTGCTTTGCTCGAGCATCGTCTTCAGTCGTCCGGTTATCTTGGGCTTGTGGGAGCGGCCCACGCGGCTCGATCACCTGCAGAGCTCCAGCTGCCGATGTCCCAACTGCTGGCGTTACGTCTGCTCGGTTGGCTGTAGGGACGGCCATGGCGGCAGCATATCTAGTCTCCTCATCCGACGGGACGTCGTTGTTGAGATGGAAACACTCGCGGGCCGGGTCGTAGCACCCTGAGTCCGAGTCATCGGAGTCTAGGTTAGCGCTGGACGGCGTCCAGGGCCTCCCCGTGCTCTCCTCCTCGATCCAGCGACGCATATTCCCGACCGTGCTGCGGCGTTGTGAGCCTGGTGCTCTGTCAAATCCGCGGTCCACCGACGTCGGCCACACGATCTCCAAGTTCATAGTGGCACGCGGGGAGGGGGCCGGGGCTCTCCTCCCGATCCCATGACCGGCCGGATCGCGTTGGCATAGGTAGTGGCGGCGTTGGTGAGCCCAAACGGGAGCTGCGCCGAGCTCGGTATAGCCCGTGTGGCAACGGGTTGGGCGACGTCGGCCGTGCGCGCGCTCGAGGCGCCACGCCGCGGGCTCTCTCGGCGAGCGCATGGCGAACGTGAAGCCGGGGTCCACGTCGGGGACTCCTCGTCCACGTGCCTCCCCGCCGCACACTTGGCACCCCGGCCGGGTGCATCGTGGCGTCTCGGCCGGGAGGGCACACGAGCAGGTGCTCAAGGCCCCGTGCTCGGCGGGTGGTGATGCCGATGCTTGGTGGCGTCGGCGACGTGGTGGCGAGCCGTGGTGGCGCGGTCGGCGCACGGCCCCACCGGCGTGTGGGGGGACGAGCGTCCCTCCCGGTTCACCGATCGAGAGTAGAGCCATGTCGTGGCCTGGGCCGAGCGACACGAACTCTAGACTCCCAAACCGAGATCACCGTGGCGAACGGGAGCGAGGAAGCGGTGATGCCATCCGGAAAATGGCGGGAATCGAGCGAAAAAAAAACACGCGGTACCCCTACGCGCGCGCAACCGGTGTTTCGTACCCCGGGGGTATAACACCAACGAGTAAATTTCTATGCGTGCTCCCTAATCCGGATGGTGATGCAAGATGGACACAAGCGTTTATCCCGGTTCGGGCAAAGAATGCCCTACGTCCGGCAATGGGGGAGATTTGTATTATCTTGCACCGGGGTGCTTGTACGAGGTGAGTACAAGGTAGTCCCGAGACTTAGTGAGTGAGTGTGAGTGAAGGCGTAATACGTCAAAACGTGTATGCGTCAAAGGCCCCCTCGAACTAGGCCCCGGCATCCCCTTTTATAGGCTAAGAGGAGGCTCGGGAGTACGAGTAGATAGGGCCGTCGTGGGCGTGACGTCGAGGTACATGCGCCATGTCGTGTCGTCGAGACCGTAGACGTTCCCTACGGGTCCGGTTCGAGCCTCGTAGCGGTATGGTCACTGATGGCCTGCTCGTCCTTCTCGGTCGTGGGCTGACGTAGTCGAGGTGCGGTGCCGGCGTAGACGAGCACGTGCGTCCGGGAACCCCGCCGTATGGCCGTCGAGGTGGGAATGACATGACACTGCGCGCCCCATGCTCGGGTCGTGTCCGTCATCACTCCTCGAATGGTCGATGTCTGCTTCGAGGGGCAGACGGCCTGAGCGACGGGACTGAGCAGCGGGTTAGATGGTACGGAGAGTTGACAATTGCATTCTGTGAGGGTGCCGCACATGGCATAGCGCCAGGCATGGTGCAATAGTGGCGCCTGCCATCCTCGAATCCGGGGGAGGGGCAGCGTGATGGTGGAAGTGACCGTGTACGGTCCACTATCGCGGGCCCTGTAGCCATGGAGTTAGGCGGGGCAGGCGTACTACGACGCTGTTCGAACCCTGTAGCCATGTGCGCACCACGGTTGGCAACTATTGCAGGCATACTCGAGCGGTCGCTCGCTCGAGCGCTTTCCGCCACTGTCTCGAGCGGTCGTTTGCTCGAGTAGTTTCCGTTACCGTCTCGAGTGGTCGCTCGCTCGCTCGAGCGGTTTCCGTACTTCTTCCTCGAGCGGGCGGGTGGCTGCTGCTCGAGTAAGTGGGCTTTATGGCCTTGTGGGCCTAATTCGCACGCTGGCCCAACAGGAGTAGGATCAGGATTTCCTTGGTTAATTCTTGGGAGAGTTAGAGGTGAAATGGGCTGGATTATTCACCTCCAATCTATCTAATTTAGGACCCCCTAATCTAGGTACCCGACACTGCTACACCCCGCCTCGGCACTCGACTTCGTCCTCGACTCATTCCACAGCTGCTCCGACTCCGACCTTGTCCGGCCCTCACTGCGCTCTCAATATTTTGTTGGGAAATGCTTAAAAGTTTCGTTTTTTCGTTGCGATCGCGTAAGATCAAACCTCACCCGATTTGGTGCAGCCGTTGTCGAGAAATCGCGAGTCAAAATTTGCACCCCGCTGGTCAACGTCGTGTTCTGTTCGTGGAGGAGCTGCGCGGTGGGGAAGAACTAGGCAATGATATGTGGGTCCCATCTGTCATCCTCTAGTTTTACCAAGTTGGAATACCAAGTTGTTGGAGATAACTCTTTTTTTCACTTGGGAAATAAAATATGAAGTTGCTATAACACAAGATATACCAAGTGAATTATTGAGAGTTGTTGGAGATGCTCTAACTCCAAAAAAAAAAAAAAACAAAGTTTGCTTACCGTCGCCCTTCCTTGTTTCTTGTTCTGTTTTTTTTTCCTGTATAATAACTTTGCAGCTGCTTTACTTTTTTGGAGGCTTATGCGTTTTCCCAAATTCTGTTATTTATTTAGTACGCTAGAAACTGTCCCAAATTCCGTGTTGTTCATATTGTGCTTTGATCCCACCGCCATTTAATTCTGATCAATTGTTTAGTGCTTGTTCAAACAAGGGGTTAGCAAACATAGTTTGCAGCTTCTTGATAGGTGCTGCAGATTTATATTGGGCATTGAGTTACATAGAATGATACAATCTTTGATAAACACAAGCCACCAACTTTTCTGCAGAGTGTTATACATGCAAGTAGAATCAGATATACCAGATACTACAATCCCAAAAGGTTTCTGTAACACAGGAATTTTACAGCATACAGTGGGCAGATATAGAAAGTCCAAGGAGACCTGAAGTATGTCTATTTATTGAGCCCATCTTTAGAACACACTACCACCTGTCGAGCCATTTGGTAATAGAGCCCTGCAATCTGTCCGACTTACGCACAGCCATAAGTTTCAAAAAGTCTTCTGTGACCTGCTTCCACTGCTGTATCTTTATCTGGTCCTCCAGTTGAAGCCCGTTGCTGATCTTGTTTCTACCAGCTGTTCGCCTGACCCGGCGAGTCCTTGTCATCTGCTTTGTTGTTTTCTCTACACAAAGATGTGCATGTCAGGAACTGGGCTACCAGATGGGCTTCCAAGCTGGGCCGCGAGATGGGCTTCCAAGGGCACTCGCGGACAGGCGCAGGACAATAAAAGTTCAGAGCGGCTCTGGGGACGGGCATCGAATGAGAAGAACCCGAAACCGTCATCTTCTACCTTCCGACTAGAACCCGACCTCACTTGCTGTTCTTGCTCCCCTGCCTCTGATCCTTGCTATCTTCATCCTAAATTCCCTCCGATTGTACCAATATTGTATCCCAAACTCTTGTAATTGCAATTCAATAGTCAAGGATCGTGACAATTGGTACCAGCTCCTGCGATTTTGGGGCCGAAATTTTTTCTCCCCAAATTCCCCAATTCGTTCTGGCGTCCAAGGGCAAACCCTCGATCCAGTCGAAGATGGTGCCATCTATGGAGGAATTCACCACCATATTCGATGAGATGACGACCCAGTTGAGCGTCTTCAGCGATTTCGCGAAGCAGTTCGTGCAACTGCAAGAGATGATGAAGCAAACGTTGAAATCCATACATACCGAGGCCGAGGCTCCGCTTGTCGATCTGCGGGACCAGGTGGATGCTGCGACTCCGACCCCATTGTCGCCGTCGACTACTTCGCTGAGGTACTCCATCCCGACGAAGACGAGCACGGCCGCAGCTGCGCCGCCCACGCCTCCAGCGCCCTCAGGTCACGTCCCTGCGTCGGCTCCGACCGCGACCTCGCCGTCCGCGACCTCTGCGACGACGATGATGGTCACAACAGCAGCTGCGCCCCCCAAGCCGGCAGCATCCATGGCCCCGTCCGCAACCCCAACCGCGACGTCCGCGCCTGCAGTGCCCTTGACCACGGCCGTCTCCATCGCAGTTGAGCTCGACCGTGCCGCGGAGCCGAACTACATTGACGCGCTCCCGCGACCCCACCGCTAGGACAAGGACGTGTCCAACGCCAAGGAGGCGGCCTCAGAGGTGCTCATGGAGCATGACAGTGCTGAGCAGCCTACAATGTTAAGGGAGGCGGCTGTACGGGTTCATCTCGGCCGCTCCTGCCTCCGATTGGGCCGCCGCCGACCACCACGTCGAGGACGGCCTCCATGCCTTCATGTCCAGGGGCTGGGCATGCGGCCTCGGCCACAATGGCGCGCTCTGCGTCACGAGATTCGCCGCCCGCGTCGGCGCCGTCTTCATCGCCGGCCGCGTCGGCATCGTCATCATCTGCCTCGGCTTCGCGCGCACCAACAACACCATTCATTTCGAGGGGGGCTGCCACAGGGGACTCTGGGGCGTCATCAACGTCATGGTCGCTGGAAGCTCTGGATCCGCGCCACCTGCGTGCAGGCCCGTGCCAGCGTCACACGAGGGCAGCGAGATGCACGGCGTTGCAATACTGCCTCACGTTCGTCCTCCACGGCACCAACCCCCATGCTACTCCAGTACATGGCCCCGGCTATCGTTGCATCAACTTGGAGCAAACCTGCTGCTGTCCCCATGGACGCCTTGGTGGTGTTTGATGGAATGTCATCCAGGTATATCATCACTCTACATGCATCTCAGTTGATTGAGGTTCTTGTGTTGGGTAGCACCACCAATTCTCATGAGGGCCAGAGGCAATTTGAAACAAGGGTTGAGCTGTTTGATCATGTTGTTCGGTATGTTCCCAATTCTGAGATGTTAGCAATGTTGCAATTTCCAATGGGGAATGACAGTTTTGAGCCTCTACTGTACATCAAATTGCATGGAACTTGCTGGTGTTTCATAAGGTTTCCAGCATACTCTGGTGGGCATCCATGGTTAGCTGTTGAACTACTGAATATGTTTCTAGTTAGGGGGATGTGCAGCTATTATCGCTTGGATGTTAGTGTGCAGAAGTAGGCATACTGGAATGATAAGTTGGAGTCTCTGGAATCACCACATTTGCAATTAGAAATGCCAAGTGCAAAATTTCAGTTGACACCATGGCGGTTTGGTGGGTTCAGTGCGGGTCAATTCATAGTGGACAAGAGCATGAAAAACAGGTACATAACAACCTTTGATTCTGCTTCTGCGAGTGAGCTTGCTCTGCAAAATATTGCTGCTGATGTTCATGAGACTACCAAAGTGCTTGAGACCATCATAAGTAAAAATCTAGTGCTGTACTTCAAGTTATCAGGAGCAATTCATTATTGCCTGCTGGAGGACTGCATTCATGAGAAGGTGATTGGCAGTAGAGTCAATTGGAAACCTTGGCCACCGCCTGATAGGACATTGTATGCTTACTGTCAAGTTCAGCATTGGGGCATGGTACCGAAAATTGGGATTCATTTATGGGATAGTGGCATTGCTCTGTCATATCTTGCTGATGATGGTCATGAGACTCACGACTGCCGTCTTGCAGCTCCCAGGCTTGATATATTTCCACTTTCATGGCCACCAGATCCATGTGAGATGATAATTGGCAGTGGTGTAGCAGCATACTCTATCCTTGTACTGACACATTGCCACTGCACGAGTGAAGCTGGAGGAGGGGTCCGTCGGAGCTTGTTGATTCATACGACACTGTCACCAACAATTTTTTCTAGAATTGTCCAACCCTTCAGAAACTCTCAGCTTTCAGTATGGATCATTTCCATGGCATCAATGGGCCAGCAGGACTTTGTTTTTTCACTAATGGATTGCAATTGCCCAAGTGAAGCTGTTGCAAGTGTTACTCAGACCTTCTGGATTCATTCGATATTGCATCAGTTGGATCAATCAAAAAGATTTGCTGAGTTTTGGCTTCAATCAATTATTAGAAGTGGCTATAATCTGTTCTTCAAGCTGGGTACTCTTTAGGTTCTCGTTGCAGTCAAGGCCTATGTTGTGGTAATGAAGGAAACATGGACACCAACTGAGAAAATATTTCAGCATTTATGGCTTGCTGTTGAGGCTAGAACAGTGAGGAGGGGTTTTTGCTATGATTGGCATATTGGAGAGCAAAAGCAGACGTGCTGGAAGGACCGGTTGGAGCCTCCTTGGTCATCATCTCTGAAATTAAGTTTGTTGAGTGATCACTCTCGTGATATGGAAGAGGTTCAAGTGGTTCGACACCAATGATGTCTGATACTCCTTGATGTGCACCAGAAATATTTTGAGCACTTCACATCAGTGGGCAAACATGATTTCAGTCTTGGGAAGTGTTCACTAAACATTGCCAATCAGCAGAGACCAGTAGAGGAATTGAAGCTCACAAGCGTCCATTTCAGCATAAGTTACTCAAGGGATCCTAGAAGTTTCAAGAGCGGCTTGAGGGCAAGCCGCATTTTAAGCGGGGGAGAATGTCAGGAACAGGGCTACCAGATGGGCTTCCAAGCTGGGCCGTGAGATGGACTTCCAAGGGCACTCGCGGACAGGCGCAGGACAATAAAAGTTCAGAGCGGCTCTGGGGACAGGCATCGAATGAGAAGAACCCAAAACCGTCATCTTCTACCTTCCGACTAGAACCCGACCTCACTTGCTGTTCTTGCTCCCCTGCCTCTGATCCTTGCTATCTTCATCCTAAATTCCCTTCGATTCTACCAATATTGTATC
Source organism: Themeda triandra (assembly GCA_018135685.1). NCBI lineage: Eukaryota > Viridiplantae > Streptophyta > Magnoliopsida > Poales > Poaceae > Themeda > Themeda triandra. The sequence goes on along the minus strand of JAENPR010000081.1, from coordinate 579,258 downwards.
CCAAACTCTTGTAATTGCAATTCAATAGTCAAGGATCGTGACAGTGCACTACCGTGTCTAGACCTCCAAGATATCGATTTGACATATGGTCGCCCCAGAATTATTGTACAGATAGTCTATTGCCTTTGGTATCAGCATCTCATCAAGTTGATGCGGATGGACATTGACGTGTGTACGAGGCTGCTTCTCCCAATCAATTGCTTTTGTTGCAGAGCTCTGAATCTCAACTCCGGTAGTACTATTAAGGTCATTGACGACGCCATCATGTGGGATGAAGAGAACTCCCAGCTTCAGAGGTGGCTGTGCTTGTGCATCCTCTTGAGAAGATGAACTACCGCGTGATCCCGGCGACCCGGCTGCAGGTTCTTGTACTCGGATACCGAGATGTGACGCTGCAAAAACACTTCACAGACAGGTTCAGGAAATATGTTTGATAGCGTCGATGATGCATCTGCAGTAGTGCTACAAGCAGGAAACTTGTGCTCATAATCATATCCTTTGCAGCACAAAGGATCTGGGCGGAACCACCGGGTCAAAGTGTCATGAACATTATTCCAGTGAGCATTCCTGCCATATGTTGTATTGCATTGAGATGACCATGAGAAATCCTGCGTTGGGAGCTGAGTGAGCTGCTTCATAACAATCTCAGCAGTAGATTTGAAGTGAGGCGTCACCAAATGCAGACACTTGATTGCAATCCCAATGATGTCAGTGCTCTCAGAAAGACGCAGCATAAACCCGAGGCGGAAGCTGTTGTGAGGTGCCTTGCAATCTTCATAGATGAACGAAAGCATGGCCTCTAGTCCACACTCCTCGAAGATCATGGGCCGTATGGCGAAGTAGTGGTATTGGCTTCCATGGTGCATCATTTTGTACTCTACATAATTTCCTGCAAAAAGGTTGCTAATGAGAGGATCGAAGAACAAATATTGCTTTGGTGTTCCGCCAAACTGCACATATCTCAAGAAATCATCAACACCCTCTGCAAGCCTCTCGAATCTTTGCACCATGTCCTTGCTTGAGAATTCATCACTATTTTGATTGATGAAAGAGGAGACCAGTGATTTGGTCGCATGAGCAACGCGTCTAGGAAACGAGTATTCCCTGACCTGCTTTTTGGTCTCTTCGTCTTCGAGAGCACGTTGCTTGCATTCACGCAGCATGTCTTCAGTCTTCGCACTCTTGAGCAGCACGCTTCAGCTTCTTTCTCCAGCACAACAGCGGCACATCGGTGATCTGCCACTTGTTGGATGTGTCAATTGCTGCCTCCATTGTGATGTGCGCCATCTCTAACCTCTCTAACTCACTCTCTTCACCTGAGCCATCCTCGTGTTTGACGATGATAGCAAAGAAGATCCTGCTAACAGCTTCCCCAACGACAACGGAACTGATCGTTTCTGAGTTCTGACATCGTTACCAGCTCTGCAAAAACTGTGTCCTGCTCCTTCACAAGAAAAAGAGTAGCAGTATATAAGCTTGTGGATAGAAGAGGAAATTGCATATGCCTTATAGTTGCATCTGTGGATAATTAACCTGATCTTCGGGCTGCTGTATGCATGCAACTGATTTGAACTAATATGTCTTATGCAGTTTCAGATATAGAGGGGGAGGGTAGATCTAAATATAGAGGAAGTAACATGTGACCAAGTCATAACTAGACTAAGTCATAGAGAGACAAGGGAAATGTCTCGATCATTTTCAGTTACCATTGAAAGAATGGCAGCAACCGTGATTGCCTATCTTGGCTCATCACGTCCCCATGTTAATCAATATATAGTCGGTACATGACTTGAGTTACAAGGCACCGAGGAAGATAACGATCTCATCTATCTATGTCTTCCGACCTCAATCTTTCCTAACCGGTTACAACACAATCGTGCACAAGATCACGGTCATTGCCATGTCACACAAGTTGGCACATTTACAAGATATATTTGTTATACATTCTAACACCCCCGCTCAATCTATACTTGTCTTTTCTACAAGATTTAGATTGCTCTTGAACTCTTTAAACTTCCTCTGCGTCAACGCTTTAGTGAAGCCATCTGCTATTTGGTCTTCGGTTGACACAAACCGAACTTCTAGTTGTCTTCTAGCAATCTTTTCTCTCACAAAATGAAAGTCAATCTCTATATGCTTAGCTCTAGCATGAAACACAGGGTTTGCTGCTAAGTAAGTCACTCCCAGGTTATCACACCAAAGCCGTGGTTTGACCTTTAACTTGATTCCCAACTCTCCAAGCAATTGTTCTAGCCAAATCATCTCCGCTGTCGCATTTGCCATGGATTTGTACTCTGCCTCTGTACTCGATCTGGAAACTGTAGGCTATTTTCTTGCACTCCACGAGACTGCATTTGATCCCAAATATACAACAAAGCCACCTGTTGATCTTCGATCATCTCTGCAGCCTGCCCAATCCGCATCAGAGAAGGCACTGATAACTAGAGGTGAATACTTGCGAATTAATAGCCTAAGACCTTTTGAATATTTCAGATATCTAACAATCCTTTTGACAGCCGACCAATGAACAGTTGTAGGTGAGTGAAGATACTGGCAAACTCTATTGACAGCAAAGGCTAAATCTGGTCTGGTGAGAGTAATGTACTGAAGTGCACCAACTACACTACGATACCTGGTGCTATCTCCTGGTCCGAGAGCATGACCATCATCCTTTGATATCTTCTCTGTCGAAGACATGGGGGTAGTCACTGGCTTGCAGTTTGACATACCAACCCGTGCCAAAATATCCTTGGCATATTTCTTCTGAGTCAAGAGTAGATCTCCATTGTGTTTCTTTTCTACTTCTATACCCAAGAAATAATGTAAGTCTCCAAGATCCTTCAACGCAAAATCCTTCTTAAGAGCATCCAAAAGTATTTTAACTGCATCTCGAGAAGAACTTGTCACTATTATATCATCAACATAAATTAGCATATAAATATGCACATCTCCTCTCTTGTAAATGAAGAGTGACATATCTGACTTTGAAGGAACAAAACCAAGCGCAATCAGTCTCGAACTTAGTTTGGAGTACCAAGCCCTCGGAGCTTGTTTCAAACCATAGATGGCTTTCTTGAGCTTGCAAATAAAGGAAGGTTGTTTAGAATTCTCAAAACCGGGCGGTTGTTTCATATAAACCTCCTCTTCCAGAACACCATGAAGAAACGTGTTCTGAACATCTAACTGGCATAGAAACCATCCTCTTGTTACTGCAATAGACAATACTAGTCTTACTGTTGCAATCTTGACGACAGGGCTAAAAGTATCTTCATAGTCAACGCCGTAGCGTTGCTTGAATCCTTTAGCTACCAGTCTAGCTTTATATCGATCTATTTGTCCATCAGCTCTCCGCTTTATCTTGTAAACCCACTTACAATCAATAATATTTTTGCCATGAGATGGTGGTACAAGAGTCCAAGTACCATTCCTCTGCAAAGCATCATACTCCTCTTGCATAGCATGTTTCCAATCTGACGACTTCAAAGCCTCATTTAAAGATTCAGGCTCACCAGTAGCACATATATTTGCATACCTTAATGTACCATCGGTGTACACCTTTGGTTTGGTGATGCCACTCTGAAGACGTGTATGTGGTCGTGGAACAGCCGGAGCAGCTTGTTCGACCACAACATCTGAAACAGCAGCGTCAGTCGTAGCCACACTGGATCCAGAGTTCTGCGCAGAAGATCCCGTGGTTGGTGTAGGTTCCGTTGTCGCAGCGCGAGGCGGGTGAATCGAGGAGGATCCTGCCCCCCCCCCGCGTTGAGTAAGGAGTAGCCCCCGCTACCTCGGACACAGGTACAGCAGGCGACGCGACATCTGTCGGGAGGTCTTCATCGGATCCATAGCCTCATCATCTGGAATTTCCTGAATAACCTGTACTTCATCTGTTACCTGCGCTTCATGATCACTTTCAACAGCATCATTAGCAACATTAAGAACATGACAATCTACATCCCCAGGTACAAAGAAGGACAGGTTTTCAGGAAGAAGAGATATCTCATTTTTGAGCCATGCACCCGCATTGGAATGCATCAAGGAGAAGGGAAAGACACTCTCACCAAAAACCACATCCCTTGATATATATATGCGACCAGTTTTTGGCTCAAGGCACTTGAAACCTTTATGCATAGAACTATAGCCGAGGAATACACATTGTGTGGATCGAAAAGAAAGTTTTCTTGCATTGTACGGCCTAAGATTTGGCCAACAAGCACAGCCAAATACTCAAAGAGACTCATAGTGAGGTTTTTCCTGCAACAATAGCTCTACTAGAGTTTTGTGATCTAACACTTTGGTAGGCAGGATGTTGATGATGTATGCAGCGGTAAGAAACGCTTGGTCCCAGTATTTGAGAGGCATTGATGCTTGAGCTAAAAGAGATAATCCTACCTCCACAATATGACGATGTTTTCTCTCGGCTCTACCGTTTTGCTGATGTGTATGAGGGCATGACACTCGATGTGATATACCCAACTGTTGGAAGAAGGAATTCAATCTCTCATACTCTCCTCCCCAATCAGTTTGCATGTGGACAATTTTCTTGTTGAACTTCCTTTCGACAAAGTTCTGGAAGTTTTTGAAGACTTGGAATACCTCTGATTTATGTTTTAGGAGATAGATCCAAGTATATCGGCTATAATCATCAATGAAGGATACATAATAGGTATGATTTGCAATAGAAACGGGAGCAGGCCCCCACACATCAGAATGATTCAAATCAAGAGGAGCACAACTTTTTATTCTCCGAACTGGAATAGGGAAATTGATGACTCTTTGCTTTTTGGCAAGAGTCACACACAGACTCGACATCACGACTGCTAACACAAGGAAGCAAATTGTTCTTGATAACTTTCTCGACAATGGGAAAGGACGCATGACCCAAACAACAATGCCATCTAGAGGTGGATGGCCTAACGACACGACAAGCTTGTTTGTGATGTTGTGCTCCTGCCTCTTGAGACCTCAAAGGGTAGAGGCCACCCTCACACTTGCCGCGATGGAGAACTCTCTTCGTGGCCCGATCCTTTGTAAGAAAATAATGAGGATGAAACTCAATATAGGTGTTATTGTCAGATGTGAGTCGATGAACTGAAACAAGGTTTTTATTTGCACTTGGAACATGAAGGATATTGTGCAGATGAAATTTTTTGTTTGGGGTATGTAGAACTGCATGACCAATGTTGCTAATTTGCATACCTAATCCGCTTGTTATATGGACCTGATCAGATCCCTTGTACTTGTCCCTGACGGACAGCTTCTCTAGCTCGGCGGTGATGTGGTCCGTTGCACCACTATCAGCATACCAGTTGGTGTCGTACCCATAGTTCGCCTGTGCTGCACCAGCAGTCTTGGTGTAGGGCTGGTAGTCCTCCTCGAAGCGATGCCAGCAGACATCTGCCTCGTGGCCCTTCTTCTTGCAGACTTGACAGGTCGGTTTGGACACCGCCTGCCCACCGGTCTTCTGAGGTGGTGGAGAGTTGTCGTTTCCGCGACCACGGCCAACGCCGTTGCCACGTCCACGACCGCGGAAGCCTCCACGACCACGAGCAGCAGCATTCACCAAAGAGTTACCACTGGAGTTGTGGTTGTCCTGAAGCATCTGGAGCCTCATGTCATAGGCGAGGATCTGGGCATACAGATCGCTCAGACCAATCTGCTCAGTGCGCCCAAGAACGGAGGACACAAGAGGAATGTAGTCGAAGTCGAGGCCGGCGAGGATGAACGCGACCAATTCTTCATATTGGATTGGCCTTCCAGCGGCGGCGAGCTCATCGCCAATTGCCTTCACCTTGGCGAAGTACACAACAGCAGATTGGTTCCCCTTCTTGCAGTTTGCAAGCTGCACGCGGAGATTCGTCACGCACGCCTGTGACTGCGCCGCGAACATGCCCTTGAGCACAGACCAGACACCAGCCGCGGTGGTCTTGGTAGCCACCTGAGCAAGCACCTCCCTTGAGAGGGAGTTGTTGATGTGGGCTAGAAGCTGCTGATCTTCCTTGACCCACTTCTCATATGCAGGATTGACGGCGGTGAACTTGGTATTGTCCTCCTGCTTGACAAGCTCTACGGTCATGGCGGGGGCAGGCTTGGATCCATCTAGGTATCCTTCAAACTGGGCTGCTCGGACGCCTGGCATGAGCTGTGCCTTCCATAGCAGGAAGTTCTCTCGGGTAAGCTTCTCCGAGATGGATGGCCCAAAGGGCGAATGGTGGGAGTTGTTGCTGGAGGATGAAGATGACGTCATGTCTAGATTGATCTATGGAAGAGTTGCTCTGATTACCATGAAAGAATGGCAGCAACCGTGATTGCCTATCTTGGCTCATCACGTCTCCATGTTAATCAATATATAGTCGGTACATGACTTGAGTTACAAGGCACCGGTTAGGAAGATAACGATCTCATCTATCTATGTCTACCGACCTCAATCTTTCCTAACCGGTTACAACACAATCGTGCACAAGATCACGGTCATTGCCGTGTCACACAAGTTGGCACATTTACAAGATATATTTGTTATACATTCTAACAACCATCACTACAACTTGCAGAATAATTTTGCCTTATATCCATTATCTAAGAAAAGCAACTTGCAGGCAATAGAGTAGTCAACAGGTTTAATCAGTGGGACAAGACAATTATCATGATGTGGACTGGTGAGACTGCAAAGCAGTTCAAATACCAGTTAACAGTTGACAGGAAATCTACTCTTATTTTTGTATACCAATTTTCCTTCTAACATTGAGCCACGTCACCCCCTTTTCCTGTCCATACGATTCAGCATCAACGGCTGCTCCCACCTTATTCCTCACCCTCCTTCGAGAGAAATCTTGGGCCTTCACAGCACGCTACCACGGGTCCACGGGGAAAGGAAAGAAGCCGCCCGTCCTCTCCGTCCCCGTCCAATCCGCCCCCGGCCTTTCCTCCGTGCTATGGCTGCCACCGTCTTCTTCACTGCTCCATGTTGGAACGTCCATCATGCCCCCCGCGCGGCGACCTCGCAAGCACAGTGCATGCTCCATTCCATCTCCGGCGACTCCGACCTGCCACGCCGTCGTCGCCGCCGTCGCCGCCTGCCGCGGTATCGGCTGCCTGCCGTGGCAGACTGGAGTTGATCTCTTTCTTCAGCTCGCGTGGCACTAGGATCGTTACTGCTCGAGGTCCTTCCTCCTCCCCTATACGGCAAGGCCTCCAATCCTGTTCTTTTTGCTCCTCTTGGTGATGTACTTCATATTGATTTCTTTTTAGCTCCCCATACAGCTTGGATTCGAATTACTAAATATGTGGTTATATGGTACCATTTTCTCTGCTATATTTAGCCATGAACTATCACTGCAATACATGTTCAAATTTTTATGCGCTTTGTTTGCCAATGGACATTTATCTCATGTCTTACCCTCTTATTCTGCAGTGCCTTCAAATTGTCGGATGTTTAAGTAGATTGTATCCAACATTTTCTAAGCATGCGAAGAATACAAATAGCATTTTGCCTTTCTGGAAGAACCACATTGTATTACCTGATGACAACATTGTACAGTGTGACCAAATCTCCGAGATGTCCAACTGCCAATACATAAGGTTATTAACATGTGCATTTTTAGTAATAAACTTATACTATGTTGTATTACTACGTTCTGTGGGTATAGTATGCTAAAAAATAGCTGAAATCATGCTTTTTGGTGTGCACATTTAGAACTGCTCCTTCATTACTATTGAATTTCCATTTTTTAATGATTCACAGCTTACTAGCCCGCGCAAAAGCGCGTGGTTTCTGCTAGTATGGGTTATATTATTGTAATGGCCTTCTTGTGGTGATTTAGCTCAAATTCAAACTCAATTCAAATTCAAACTCAATTGTAAGTTCTTCCTAAGAAAGCCTGAAGCCCATAAAGGGTAAATATTAAAAAAAAAAACAGAGATAACGGTACGTGAAATGCGAAGGGGCTCACGGCACAGTGGCAGAGGCGGGTGCCGCACGTAGGGGTGTAAATCTCTCCAGTATTATTTCCAAAAAAAACAGTACGTGAAATTCCAAGCAAAAACTATTTCGCAAAAAAAATCCAAGCAAAACAAAGCCTAAAAAAATTCAAGTCATCTTTAAGGTTCTGTTTGTAGATTTTATTCATCATTCTTCACGGTCATGGATTACATAGTGGCGCACCAGTCATTTCACGGTCAAATTCCAAGCCACCAAACATGACTTCACGGTCAAATTCCAAGCTACCACTCATGACCTCACGGTCAAATTCCAAGCCGGCCAGCACTCATTTGGAAGGATGGATGCTGCTCAAAGTCAAGTTCTTCCTATGGCTCAGTTTTAATCGTCACCACTGGACCAGAGCCAAAGACATGGTCTTCAAATTAAATTACTTGCACTTGACCATCTTTTCGTTTCTTGATCTGAGAAGTATATCAGAATGTAGTTTCCAGTTAAGTTGCACACTAGTAGTGAGGCAGTCATATAATCAATTGCAGCCCTTGAAAGTTGAAAAGATCTTCATACCCAAGAGTCAAAGCATGTAACTCAAACTAACTTGAAACAAATAGTCCAATGAAATCATGCAGTACACTGTCTGTTAATGTGTTGAAAGAACCGAGTGAAAAATGAGTCAAAGGGATGATTTGTTCCTCATTGACCTGTTTAAGTTGTTTGCCCCATCCTAGAAAAAATATAATTCTAGCACATAGTTTTAAATTGCTCAGAAATTTGACCCAATTTATATAAAAGAAATTAATATATGCCATACTAAATAAGATGCAAAAAATATCGTATGTCAAGACAGATGCCTATGTAAACAATTGTATGATATGCTACGGACAAGATGCAAAAAAGGAAAAATGTGATTTTTGTGGAAGAAAAAGCCGATATGTAGTTGTTGAAGCAACCAATCAAGGGCGTAAACGGATGCCAATAGCACCTAATAAGCTTCTGTGTTATCTGTTATAAAATTACGGCCCAGCTCGGACAGGAACGAGCAAATAACCACTTCGGCCCAACATCACTTAAGCCCACAACATATCAAGAACAAGCCTAAAACCCTAACTCAACCCAAAAGACTAGCCTGATAGGTGAGGGTTGACATGCCTTATATGTTGTGTACTCCCAACGTGAACTTCCGATGTGGGACTAAATCCAACAAACTCCTCCGTCACACATCGGACTCAGTAAGAGATCCAAGAACCTGAGTCCACCATGGGATCTAGGCCCAACGTCTGGCTGCAAGACGTACAAACGGGCTCCCCCGTAAACATGTGACCCAACGGGATTGAACCAGGATTCGTTAACCATGGGCTCTGATACAAATTGTTATAAAATTACGGCCCAGCTCGGACAGGAACGAGCAAATAACCACTTCGGCCCAACGCCACTTAAGCCCACAACAAATCAAGAACAGGCCTAAAGGCCTAACTCAACCCAAAAGACTAGCCTGATAGGTGAGAGTTGTCATGCCTTATATGTTGTGTACTCCCAACGTGAACTTCCGATGTGGGACTAAATCCAACATTATCTCAGTCATATATCTTACTCTTAAAAGAGTCAAATGATATCGTCTCCGCTAACTAATCGGCCTGCCTCCGCTAATGACCCCGCTATCTCCGACGCTGCCCTCGCGTCCTTCTCCGGGAAAAAAAACGCTCCCAGATGCATGTCCCGCACCCATCTCCCTTCCCCTTCCTAAACCGCGTAATCGAGAGAACTTCCGCTCCCTACGACGCGCAACTGCGCAGCTTGTCTTCCTGGAACCGCAGCCTCTGCGACCTCGACGTCGACGGGTGCTCATCGCCCTTCCTCGCGCACCTGCGCCATTGCCGACTGCCTCGGCGCCTCGGTCGCCCTCGCCGGGCCGGTGCTCCCCGCGCCTACCCTTCCCCGCACGCCGTAGCACGGACGCACGATCCGACCCAATCTCCTCCCGCACCCTCGGCATCACTACGCCCTCTGCCCCGTGCCAGCGCGCCCCTCTCGTTCCACTCCGTCCCCGTCCCGTTCCCGTCGTAAGGCCACGCCGTGTCCCTGCCGCGCCGCCTTCACCCAGCCCTGCCCTCCCCTGCTCCGCTGCGGAAGAAGTGGGCAGCACAGCACGTAGCACGACATAGGAGAAGGAGCATCTCGCCAGGTGCCAGAGTCCTCTTCTCGCTGACGACGAGTACCCACCATCCATGTGACGGATGCACCAGGTAATAACTGCATTTGAAAGAAAATATGTGTTCAGTCTGTTTGTATTCAGTAGCTTGGTGGCTGTTGATATATTTTGATATGATCATGCGTCGTAGGATTGCTTGCATTTGGTCCGCTGCTTGTTATTGGTTTTGGCTATTGTTCTTATTTGCAGTCGATTGTGCGGGATTCAGATGCATTTCTCCTCTCCTGCAATCGTGTGTTCCTCCTCGACTTCACGCGGTGGGACCTGCAGGCTGCGGCAGCGCGTGATGGTGCAGCCCGCAGTCATGTGCTGCCTGGCCGTGCGATGCGACGACGACGATGCTGGGGACGGAGCTCATCCCCTGCCCGCAAACAGCGCGTGTGGCCTGGGTTTTGAGCAGGCTGTTTTATGTTTGACTCAAACAGAGATCATAGAGCATGTATCTGTTGTACTAGCTGAACAACTGAATTGGAACTGACCTTTGTTGTTTTGAAAGTGAAGTGGAAATTGATATTCTAAATTTGGAACGAGAAGAACTGATGTATCACTATGACATCTCCCAAGTCAGCTTTCTACTGCTCCACACAACTTGGCTGATCTCCATTCGAGCAAGAGCAGCGAGGAGCATCACCGTGGATGATATACATTCGAGCACTAGGAGACGTGAGGGCTACTACATTGGCACCGGCAAGCGGAGGACGACTCCAACCTTGTCCCTTGTCCAGGTACTAGCGCGCAAAAATACAGCATATACTAATTCTTCAGGTCAAAGCACATCCAAAGATCATGAGGGTTCTGTTATAGCTACGAGACCTGATGGCATGCAAGCACATATTAGGATGCCAGTGTTTGGTTTTGCCTTGACAAATGTGTTTCCTCACTTCTTATTACTTCTCTCCATTATTTCATTTGTTTACTCATAAAATTTTCAGTAGTTTGCATCTTTGCACTCTGCAGGAACCCTCTAACCGATGAACATCTCAATATGGGCACCTAGAAGGCAAGGGAAACACATACCCCTTGTCACAATTGATCAGATGTTCAAGCTTCCTGCATTTTGCATTCGGAAGGTCATGATTGGGTAATACCTGGTAAACATGTGTCATTTTAAGGTTAATATGAAGAGAGAATTAGGAATTAGGCCCTAAAAATAAAATTATTTAGGAATTAAGACCTCCGTGCTTCGAATTTAGGAATCTGGCCCCAAAATAAAATTTTCTTAGGAATCATGCCTTCTGTTAGATTGGAGGTCTAACGGTGTTAACTTTGGGTGTGCAATGACCATTTTACCCCTGATAAAAAAAAAATAGAGTTTGGCTTATTTATTGTATATTTAGAGTTTATATATATAATTTGTAGCTAGCTATAAAATATGATATTCTGTACCCAGGTCCAATCGAGCCAGGAGCGTGGTCCAATCGAGCCAGGGGCACACGACCGGACTGGAATTAATTACCGTGGCATGCAGCCACACACTCGTAAATGACGATCTATCAATGAAGGAGACTTTTCAGCACTAGTGCATGCATGTAATTCAAAAAGCATTTACGAGAAACTGCAAGTATATTTACGATAAGTTGCACATATTCCAGTTACTATAAGTAGCAATGAGAGCCGATCATCAGCATTGCCGGTAGTTATGTTAATTTGATCACGTTGGTTCGGGAAATTTGAAATTTTGACAATATTTAAGAGAATTAAGAAACGTGAAAATTTACGGTACTGTTTACTGGACTACTCAGTCTTTTACAACAACTTTACCTAGATTTGCACACTAGTTACGATAATATATTTACTAGATTTTCTGCAATACTATTTACTAGAACATGTGCTCCATGAAAATATTAAAATGTATTGTAGTATACAATAGTCGAAGTTTGACAAATTATCGACATCGGGAACCAAGGAAAATATACATGCAACAAAATAACCGAACTAGAGATTCACAATCTATCATGGCAGACTCGTAGGAACACCAACTCTATTATGTATTTACATCCAAAATTTGAGTGAAAAGAAGGTGCTCTAAATCATTCAGAACATCTCCATGGCTTTGGATCAGACACTAAGCCATAAATAATGAAATTGGTGTCGATGGAGAACAATTCTATTTGTGCAGTTGGAGAGCCGGGCCTACAAAAGGAAGAAATCAATTTTCAAGCACCAGCTGTGTATGCTAAAAAAATCCCACCGACACAAATAAGCCAAACTTAGTTTTTTTTATTAGGGGTAAAATGGTCATTGCACACCCAAAGTTAACACCATTAGACTTCCAATCTAACAGAAGGCCTTATTCCTAAGGAAATTTTATTTTGGGGCCAGATTCCCAAATTCGAAGCACGGAGGTCTTAATTCCTAAACAGTTTTATTTTTGGGGCCTGTACCAAAACTATAAACTTTTGGAAATAGAGCAAGTGTATTTTGGCCTGAATATAAAATTAGGACTCTGTTTCAAGTGTACCATGTACTAAATTGAGTTGTAACATATGAATGGATGCTACAAATTGCAACAAATTCACCTCTACAATTACCTGTGTGATTTTTTTTTTGGCTTAGGTGATCATTTATTTTAGATTAGAGGAAAGGCTTAGGTGAGGAGAGCACACAGAGAAGAGGCAGAGGGAGAGCGTATGTAGTCGGTCTGCTGCCGTTGCTGCATCTCCTTCTGCTGCACATTTGGAGACTTACCACTAATTACCTTGGGTTAAGTGATAGGACCTAATGACTTTTTTGTTAAATGGTGTTTAGTGCTGTGGAATAATGATTCAGAGGCTCTAGAGAATGTACGAAAACCATTGATTCTGATGTAAGACCTCTAGAGCCTAGAGTGATTAGTTAGTAACTGAGGAAAGCCTCCAAAAAATTGGTTTCCTCAAACTGCAGACTGCTAGAAGTTGTGCCTCAGGTAAACATTGTTGTGATCGTGTAGTAATCTACTAATGCATCACCTCAACTATTGGATAGAGAAACCTTACACCTCTGAATTTCCAAAGCCATTTGACAAGGATGCTTGAAACTATATAAGGAGTAGAGCAATTTTTTGACGGTTGCTTGAAATCTTGAACAATCTCTATTAGTGCAATGCCATTTCACTTTGTGTTGTTGCCACAATTTAAGCCGTGCAGTTCATTGAGGCAAAATAAAAAATCATTGAACAAGTGTATCTCTTCTCTTAAGATTCTCTCCATTTCAATTTGCACCTGCTGGTATTCAACTCATATACTATTTTTCATCTGTAACCTGATATTCGAATTGATGTCAACTACACAATTTTTAGTTCACTATAAATTCAGCTTGCTTCTCTTGTACATAGGGCTTTAGAGAACTTAGTTGTATATGACTGTCTCCGGTCAATGATCACGGACACTACATGTTGCCTGTTTGGTCTGCGCTATCAAATGCTGGCATGAAAACAATTCATAGCTCCCTTGAATATTATCGTGTAATCTTTTTTTAATCCGTTGCAACGCACGGGCACTTAACTAGTACTACCAAAGATTGCAAAGCACATACACTTCAATAGGCTAAATCTAGATTTCGAATTGGATGCAAGGAATATTCTGAATGCTATATGGCGACAGATGGCTTCAACCTTTTTGGGTATGAAAAAGTACAATATTCTTGCTGGCCAGTTTTTGTGATCCCTTTGAACTTGCCCCTTCTCAATGGTTGAGGGAAGAAAATATATTTCTTAGTCTAGTTATTTCGATCTGACCCGGAGCATCCGGTAATAATATGAATGTCTTCATGCGGCAGCTTGTTGATGAGATCAAGTGAACTCGGGCACGGGTACTCACCAATATTAATAGCTTGTCAGAGAAATTTTCCTATGAGGTTTTCATATCATATACTGGACATGGTATGTTCTCTGGATGGTCTACAAATGGTGGCTTATCCTGTATCGATATGATTGTGTATATGGCGAACGTCGTGGTTAGCAGTTGGCTGCCAAATGGATGTAAGTGACAGAACCAGTTTAATTACTGACCTCGTCTGTAAGGTAATAGTAAGACCATCGTCCACCTATGATGAACTCATCACACCCACCAAGGGCCTTCTGTGCAGTAGCGTAGTCTCCACAATATATAGTCAGACTATATATGGTAGAGGCTGGAACTTTTGTTCCTTTATCCAGAAAAATATAGGCAGACTATATACTATGCTTGATGGTCTGATATATATATTAAGCCAGTCAATAATAAGATGCATCGTCGGGCTTGTTTGGCAGCTTCACCACTGAAAAAGTGAATATGGATATCAGATTCACCATGGTGCAGATCCAGGGGGATCTGTGATGTACCGTGGAAACTGTTTGGATACCCCGCAACTCCAAATCCACACAGGAGCATTTTCTTCGGATCTCTCATGCTTCTTCTACCTCCGGCTGGCGTAGGCTTGGCGGCGCGACCAACATAGGGGCTCGACGTGGGGGCCCTAGATGGCGCAGGGTGATGACGGTCTAGGGCTCACACGGCTAGGCTGGTGGTGGGTCAATGAGGTCTGGACGTGCATTGGAGTCGAGTGTAGGGAAATCAAGCTAGTGTAGACGCGTGCCTAGGGTGGTGGGTCACGACCACGTGTGGAGGTGAGTAGGCGTTGTGGTAGCCATACGTGGAGGCGAGTTCAAGGCGACGGCGATCGTACGCAACTATAGCCAGTGACAACTTGGTGATCGCACGGGGAGGAAATCCCGGGCCGACTGGGCAGTGAGATCGGAGCTCATGTAACTAGGGTGGGGATGGTCATGAACATGTGGTCACAACCTCGTTGGAGTGGGGCAAACAGTGTTAGAGCCTCACTAAATGGAGCACTCACCTATGGATTCATTAATAATGGATTCATTAATCCAACATCGATGAATAATATACACAAACAAAAGGTTACATGAGCCCTTAGACTCATACTTCAACAAAGATGAGAACACAAAAAAAAACTATGACTTGACACATCCATACTTTTTTACATCCTCTCCTGACGACCAGATTTGGCAAGTGGTTGAAGTCATCAAGTCGTCGTTACCCCTAGTGAGCCATCGTTGTGAACCTCCGCTTGTGCCATTCCATCCGCTTCAAGTATGGTGACATCAAGTGTCGCCGACTAGCCCACTTTCATACGTTGTGGTCCAGTTAGAACTAGCCGATCAGACGAGAAACGATATGATCCTCTTCTACTTTGTCGGATTCTTCCAAGACACCTCCCATAGATTAGCAGTTGTCATTGAGATGATGGCCATTGCCTCTGCCAGAGTCGTCTGTCGCCGAGGTTGTCATCCTCTTCTGCCTGGACTCCCTAGCTTCCACCGCGCGCCCCTAGGGTTGCCACTGTTGATGGGATCCACCTCCTCCTCACTTCAATCTTTATTGGCGCTTAGGGCACCAAAGATCTTAGGGTTGTTGCCGCCACCTCCACCGATAAGGTCTTCAGACTCGTAGGTCGTCACCACCCCTAGGACATAGTTGCTACAAAATCACCTCCACGAGCCAAATTGGCATGGCCGCCATCTTGTATGTCGAGCATTGCCTCATATGCCTCATGTTGTCGGATCCGTTTCCCCCCGTTGTGGATCTAAGCCACCGAGTTGGGGTCCATGTGGACATATTTGGAGACGGCACTGCCAACAACAGTAGAGAAAGCCGGGTTGGTTTGCGCCTGATGGCCTTGTCGGGGCGACAAGGGACTCCAAAGGCATACTAAGGTCCCCTGTGGTAGCGGTTAGCAACCGGAGGCTGAGGTGGTAGAGAAAAGCTTGAATAAGATGTTCTAGATCTTCACGCCGACACTCGCCATGCCTCACCCTTAGCGTGATTTTGGACAACACCCTTACTCTCGGCATGCAAGCGAGCATATGCTCACCCTAGTGGGTTGCCGGTGCCCTGTGCCGCTGCCTCCTCGACAAGGCTCGCCCTCAGCCAGATCTGCGCCGTGTGCCCCAGCCGCCATAGGCCATCGGTGCGTCCGCGATCGCAGGCTATGCGCAGCGCATGCGCGTCTGTCCGCATGCAGCCCGTGCGTGAAGGCCACGCGCCGCCGCCAGCGCACAGCCTCTGTCTCTCCTATAGCAGCACGCCACCCGCGCATAAAGGCCGTGACCGCCGCCAGAACATGCTAGAGCGCCATACTTTTTTTTTTTATCAACAATTTAAGTGATGATCCCTCCAATTGGTTCTACGTTCTACGAATTCCTTTTATTAAGCTACGTACACCACGTCGATGAACATGATAAAGAGAGTCAGGTCTTGGCAGATTATATTAAGTGTTTTGTCAGAAACATAGGTGTGCTGCGGTAGGGCCACGCGCTCATGCTTTACTCTGTCACTTCTCCTCGGGTCCACCAGTTGAGCGTTGACGACAGCAGTCCCCTCCACCAGAGAGAAGCGGCCCCACGAGATCCTTCCCTTCCACACCTGAGAGCCCCCACGCGACGGCCTCGATATCATATTTCCCTTTCCCACCAGAGCAACAGCTGCTTGCTTGGGTTGGGTGGCGTTCTCCGCCCTCACTCCTCGCTCGTTCCCCTCCCTCCGGCCGTCAACCGCAGGGATCGGATCCTAGCTGCATCGCCAGAGGACCACTGCCGACGCCATGTGAGTTGAGCTCCTTTTCCACAGTTCCACTTTCCCCATGCATTTCTCTCTCGCTCGATCCATCTCTGCGTTTCACTTCTTTACTACGACGATCGGATCGATCCCGAGTTCCCGACCGTGCGCCCATGTCCATGATTTATGTATCCAACAGTAGCTCTGCTCTGAATCGTACCAGGCTACCACCAGCCACACCGATCTATCAGATCCGCCATTGCTTGCTTGCTTTCACGGATCTAGTCTATCGCATGATTTATTGCCTGGGCCCAATCCTTGTCTATCCGAAATCCACTAGCTGTGTGCGTATGAATGCTAGCTTGAATTTCACCCCTTGCTTTCACTGTATGAATGCTCGATCTGTCCATAGCTGCAACAATCCGTGTGTTCAAAATAGAAATCAGATAACAAGTTGTATTTACGTCTTTCGAGCCCTAGAAAGTATAGTAGTGTTGGTTTCTGGAGTCCTTAGGTTGTTGTGCTCTCCGTTGGTTCTGTTTTCTTTTCTGAGTGTTTTTACCTGGAAATTCTTGCTTCAATCTTCTCCTCATCAATCCTTTCTTGTTCAGGGGAGATTCAGGCGCGGCCATGATCAGCAGCAATGGCACCGACGCGAGAGCTTCCCTCTCCTGCCCTAACTGCAATCTGGTATGATAGATATTAATTATTTTTGGTGTCCATCCAGCAATTGAACCTTTCTTCTGAATTCTCATACATATGGGTGTGTTTTGAAATCATGCGATTGCAACAAGAACTTGGCTGGATTTCCAGCTGGACTCAGGTTTGCTCCGTCGGACCAGGAGCTCATACAGCACCTAGAGTCCATGGTGTTGGAGAAGGAAGGAGGAGGTCCCAGAGCACACACTCTCATAAATAACTTCATACCAGCCATTGAAGGAGACAATGACATCTGCTACACCCATCCTGAGAATCTCCCTGGTGAGATCGAAATAACTCTTATATTGGAAAATGCTTTCAAGTTTCAACATATAGATACCAGTATGGTTCCAGGCTACCTCTCATTTTTTATGTATAGTGGTGAAAAATATGAGTAAACATGCTGGTTCTATGGTGTTTCTCTGGGTAGTATACTTATTATTTTTCGGAATTAGATCATTTAGTTTATTCTGAATATAAATATATTGGAACGAACTTGTATCTGCAGTATTACAACAGTATATACATACATACAGGATGTGTCTAGACTTGTTATTATATGTCTTGTCTGCTCAAACCCTTTTGCTCAGACCTGGCTAATTGATCATTTCTAGGTGTGACAAGAGATGGCCACAGCAAGCATTTCTTCCACAGGACATACAATGCCTATCCACATGGAACAAGGAAGAGGAGAAAGATTGTGTCACAGCATGGCCAGCACAGCAATGAAGATGTTGGGGAGGCGCAATGGTTGCCAAGACCGGCAAGACATATCCTGTGATCATAGGGGGTAGACAGAAGGGGTGCAAAAAGATCCTGGTGTTGAACAATGTCAAACCAAGGGCGCGGGAGAAGACCAACTGGGTTATGCACCAATACCACCTTGGCACGAGCAAGGAGAAGGACGGGGAGCTGGTCCTGTCCAAGGTCTTCTATCGTTGTCCTGATGCGACAATGATAGAACAGAACGGTGAAAATGTAGAGGTGACCAACGTTATGTTTTTCCAATTCAACTTGTTATTAGTGTGTCATCGATTCTAGTTCCTTTAAGCACATAATAAATTTTCAAGAAAATGTATAACATTATTTGTGCCATTCATTTTTTTATGCAGGCTGGTGTAGGTGATGACCCTGTATCAGGTGAACAAGGACAAGTGGATGAAAATAATCACCAGACACCATCGCAACATCATGTCCAATCAGTGGACTCGGAACCAGATACTACCTTGTCTTTGGGTCTCAGTATAGGTGTGTTCAGTAGTGTACTATTTTTATTAACCACTTTGCTAAAAATAGTGCTATATATTGCAAATAACTAAGTTCAGGTAGCTAGAGATCACCGGCCTGATTCATTATTCGAAAGGAAATGTCTTAGTTGGTATTATTTCCGCTTGTCATTTACTGTAGTTCCTTCAAACACATGAGAATTTTTCAAGGAAATTTATATCGTTATCTGTGCCATTAATTTTTTTTATGCAGGTTGGTGAACTTGATGATATATAGCTTCTACTGTCATGTGCGGCAAGAGGTTTCGCAAGGCCGAGCATCCAGGAGAAATCATGCAGAACCAGAAGACCCAACGCTGAGATCGTGTGGGTGTCTCTGTATCAGTTTCTTATGGTCGGGTTGAGATAGTTTCCTTGTTCAGTTGGACTCTTTTTTTTTTATTAGAAAAGCAAGAGTCTTATATAGAGTTAAAATATGGAGTTGTAACAGTACAGTTGGGGTAATTTGATTAAGGAATAGATCAATTTCTTCTCCTTTCCCGTGTCTCTCTCCTCTTGCTCTTTCCTGTCTCGCGATCGCATGGTGCCATCGCTGGCGAGGCGTGCTGACAGGAGTTTAGGCTACTCAAATCCCCAACACCATAACAACTGACATATACCCAATCAGGTAGCACAGAGTTTGTGCTGCAAAACCGTGCATGGCTTTTCTGGTTTAGAGCATCTACAAGACATCCGGTAATAATTGATTGCAAAGAAAGACATCCGGCAAATGATTTTGTAAAGCTAAATATAACTAGTATTAGAAAAAAAATAGCTCCAAGAGACTAGAAAAATGGCTATCTAAGTTTACTAGCACTATATCCCATGACATTCACTGTCCTATTCTTGGACGGCCTCCAAGGCTCGCCGGCCATCCATCTTGCCATGTACTGGCCCCATTCCCGTGCATTGCGCCCACAACCATGCCCCCTTCTTGCCCACGAACATAACGCCACGCTACACCCATGACAGCTTCTCCCTCCTGCTTCGAGTCCCCATTCCGTCCAGTCCTTAGGAAGCAGTTGTGGCCATGTCCCTGCCGTTCCGTCCCTGTGTTCTAGTGGCTGTGTATGGCAACCCGGGAGCTCGGTCTAAGGAATCTAGGATTTCAGTGGTAGCGAGGACTTGGTGATTTGGATTTGGATGGAGAATGGAAGGCTAGGATTGATGTGCCATCGGGTGGGGCTATGGTGAAACTGGAATCTCAATCGGGACAACAACCTTTTGCCTTTTGTTTTCTTTTTATTAAATTCTTTTTTTCTGCCGAAAGAAATCATAATACTTACTTTAAAAGAATGACTAAATAATAAACTTGTTGTGTTATTTCTTTACGTAAAAGACAATCAGTCAAACTGGAGCAGTAGCAACTAGCAACCACTAATATAGACAATTTATGGAGATGGTTGTAGATGCTCTATAGAAATGGTTTGTAGATGCACTATAAAGGGTTGAGCCAAACCTCTAAGCTAGAGACGGCTACTACCCAACCAGCCGAAATGGGATTTGTAAGGCAACTGGCAAGAACGGCAGTGGGAGGAACCACCCTATGCAAACGAAGCCTGCTGGCCGCAAAGGCCCAATATGCCTGACGTGAAACATGCAAGGCCTATAGGACCTGCAAAGAGTGCGCGCGCCCGCGCTCACACACAAAAACTGATTTCTAGCGAATGAGAGAAATGACACTTGTACACTGTCTAATCACATGTAAGTGTCATCGATCGAATCACATAAAAAACAACCTAATACTGTCAAGATAATAACACTGCATGAATAAGTACGAATTGAGTGCATTTATTAATTACATCCAATATACACGGGAATTATGGAAGGAGTCCTTTGCTTCAAAGCAAGCCAAAAATGCTTTCTTGGCAATTCGTACGAAAACAATGACCAGACATCAGATCAGATCGCATCTCATGCCCCAAATGAAATCATCTCTCCACTTTGTTTTTCACATGTTCATTTAATTAGTGAGGGGCTGATCCGGGCTTCTGCTGCCGTGAGCTGTGATGATTGATTTGAAGACTCATTCCAAATCACTCAATTCAAGCAGAGAATGGCTCTCCCTACCAACCCACCCCTTCCCCTCCCCCTCCGGCGCCACCGGCGGCACCGCCGTCGCCACCCAGGCATTGGCACACAACACTACAACAAAGGATCTTGGTTCCTTCCTCTAGAAGTGTTGAATGTATTTGGCTAGGGTTTGATGTGGGTTCAATTTGGGGATTGGGGTTATCTCACTGTCTTCCTTTGGTTAATCGGGTATGGTAGATGGAGGACGGAGTTCCAAAAGCCTCCCACCAGTGACCTCTCGTTCACCACTTCTCAGATGTTTGATGCATGGACATCCACCTAGTGATGACCCTAGGATCCCAAGTACAATTTGCATTTTCGGAGGTGCTCAGAACCACATGTATTCCTGGTTTTGCCCCTAGTGTGTCCACCATTTGATTCAGCTTCTATTCCCTCCAACTCCAATACTCTATTTCCATATTTCAGTCCAATTTGTTCCCATTGTAGCCGAAATGGCATATGCTTGAGTTTCAAATCATGATCATTAACATTTTCAAAAGGAAAATCCTGCCTCTGAACTGTATATGTGAAGTTCCAATCATCTGAATCAAACGGAGGACCAAACTTACACCCTCTCTGTGTTTACATTCCTTGTTTCTGATAGACTTGGAAAACTATGAGATCGATAAGGGTATAGTGTGGGTAAGGAAATGATGATCTAGGGTTACAAGCCTTGGATTCATCAGCCGGTGCACTCAACTTTTTGTCACATTCATATCAGTGGGTATCTTTGATGGATGCACATCCAATTCTAGAATTGCATGTTATTCAGACGGAGGGTTTACTCTTCTAGATATCCTTGCTTGTTATTTGGAAGGAAGGATAACTCTTCTAGATTTCCTATTCGACAAACCTAATCTGGCTACAAAGACATCACTGAAGGAATCATGTATCGCCGTAGTCTTTTCTCATACCCCATCTATTCTAACTACGTAGTGATAGTTTTTGTGCTATGTATTAACTCACAATATATTTTCCTTGACAGGTCAGTGACCAAGTTTCCTTTGATGAAGTTAAAGATTGAAGATATTCTATTGCTCTTAACTCAATTCAAATTACTCCTGCATTCCCGCAGCAACGCACGGAGAATTCACATAGTATAATTTTATAAACGACTCACCTCACGCCTAGCGAGTCCAATTTGCCCTCACGGCTCGGCCAAATGCATCCATTGCCACGCTGGATGCGATTTGTATCAAAAGAACCGAGACAAAGCTAAATTTTGCAGGGGTAATGTGTCTATGGATTATTAACTACTTTAGGGAAAAGTTCAAAATATTGAAGGGATTGGAATCAGAAAATTGCAGCCTGTTTGATTGTACGCCAACGCGTGCCATGCTGCTGTGGCGGCGGGACCGCTAAGGTCAACAACAAAATGGCGGTCAACAAAATGGCGGCCACTGTTGTGGCGAGAGTTTACTGTGCATGGCGGTTGTAATCTTGTTGCATGTCAGGCTAGGTCTCAACGGTGATTTTACGGGGTGCCATGCACATTAAATAAGCTGCCATATAAGTAGATTTGCATTTTTTTCATGAAACTATGAGAAGAGAGAAGAAATATTCCTGAACTTGTAGCACTTGAACCTCTACTAATGTAGGTGTATATAAATTCTCTGAGCAATGAAACCTGTGGATCATGTTTCTGTTCTAAATATTTATTATTAATTTCTTATAATATATATATCTAACCTTTTTCTTTTGCAATAAGGAAAATATACCATATGATGGTGCTTTAGTACCTCTTTCATTTCCCTAAGGTTGTGTGATTTGCATTTTCAGCTTTATCAGACCACTTCCAAAATAGCTTTTAAAGCTTGGAGAGAAGGAGCAGCCACTCGGCTATAGTACTATATTTCGTTTGATTGGCATGTTATCTCTCATTTGATTGGCAGATCATAACTAGATTGTCAGATATATCTTTACACAGTACTTGTTTGTTATAGACGCTTTCGTAGGCAAGGTCTATAAGAGCTACAATATTGTTCCCGCTGTTAATATCTATTTTAATTGCCTTGGATGAGAAAATTACCTATTTATTGTTAGACAACATATATGTTCTTTTGCGATGTGATTATCCTTATTGCTAGTAGCCTACTCATTGCATAATTGTCGTGTGGTAAAAAATTCAAGATCACTACATGAAGTATGATTGAGTTATTGATTTAACTTTGTTTCTGTTCAATAAAATCACAGTAGGGAAGCCCCTCCTGTTTTCATAAAAAAAACTTATAATTTAGAACGGAGAGAGTGTATATATATTTTATGAACAATAGGATCCAACCAGATAAGCTCGCAACATCTCAGAGGTGGTACAAGATGAACACAATTTTCAGAAATAAAGATATTAACTAAATACTTATGGGCTACTACACTCGTTGTATCAGTTGTAAGGGAAAAAAGGGGCTCATCTACGCTGCCAGCACCCCACACACTGGCCACAAGCGGCAACGCCGCAAGCATTAGAGTGGTCTATTAGATTCAGAAATTTATGCCCTGGTGTACATGTCTATCCAACTTCAGAAGAGGTGGTGTTTCTGTTTCTAGTTGTGTGCAGATGTAGGAGAGCTGTAAACGTTTAATAGATTTGTATTAGAACTATGAATAAGATGCTGACGGATGTCAAAGGCTGCAGTTTATCAATGTAGCACCTTTATTTTTTGGAATTCTTCAGATAGTTTCTTAACATTGTTATAGTATTCTTCTAAAGAACCAAAGGAACGGATAGATCAATCAACTAATCTGAACACTGAAAGAAATTATGCAGTGTAGCTACAAAGTATATCCCTTGTATGTATTTGCAACTACCTTATCTGGAAACATGTAGTTGAATCAAAGGTAGATAGCACAACCTTTACACAGGAGATACCTTTAACTCTCGTTCCTTTAACCTGAGCTCCTCCTCCTTGATGTAAGAAAAGGGAAAAGTTCATGGTCAAAGAAAAGGAAAAGAAACTAAAAAATAAATTCAAGCCTATCGACAAATTGCAATATTATCTGGCTTTTGAAACAATAGGCAGGAAACTGGCTGTGAAATTGATGGTAATAAAATAAAATAAAATACCGTAACAAATATTTGGGAGAAATTCATGTCTTCACAATGAAATAGAAGGGGGACCTTTTGAATCAAATGTAGGTTGCCTGATAGGAACCAACGAAAAGAAAATATCTTATGCTTGTTGTTTAGTTTCGAATCCTTAAAATGAGAGCGGGCTTGTAATAACACAGGTTGGGATCACTTGGACTAATAAAAGCTGCAGATGTAAGGCATTTTTTTGCTTACCTCAAGCTATAACTTTAAGCACTGCAGAAAGACATGGATGGCTGCATACTAATATTTGATCTGGACTTTTTAGTCCTTTATCTAAAACAAATGTGCAATCATCAGAGGTCAGTTAACAAATATGGGCCTCAAAAGAAAATGAGCAAAATATATAATGTCGCCTTTCCAGTGAGATGGGGGCGTCGGACACAGTCCAGTGAGATTCAAATGGTCAGCAGGCAACGGTCGGGTGCGAAGCAGGCATCTGACGCATCCGATGCTGAGGGTTAGCTGCGTCCGACGCAACTGTTTTGAGCCCCCGACTGCTGAACAGCTCTATCTCTAGGTGGCGGCTATAAATAGAGGATTGGCCGGTTGGGGGAGGTGCTCTTGCCCATTCTAACACCTTCAAGCATTCTTTGAGCTAGAGAGACTCCTCCCCACTCATCTCTTTGATTGATTGCCTAATCATGAGTGAGATTGAGTGAGAATCAAGTGTGAGCATTGAAAGTTGCATCTAGAGGCACTTGTTCATCGAGTTTGCTGCGGATTCTTATTACTCTTGGGTGATTCCCGTCACCCTAGACGGTTTGGAGCAGCGGGTGGTGTTGAGCTCGAAGTGGAGATTGTTTGAGGCCACACCGACGACTTGTGAGGGGTTCTTGATCCTTCCCTGTGGGAGATTCATGAAAGGATACTCTAGTGGATTGCGCGTGGCTTGGAGGATCCTTGTCTTGCGTTGATAGTGCGGCTCCCGGCAGCGGTATTTGGCGTTGAGAGTCAATTGAGCGTGCACATCACCAAGCAAGAGTATCGCCACAACGAGGACTAACTTGCCGGGAAGCAAGTGAACCTCAGTAAAAATTCATTGTGTCATCTTGTGATTTGCCGAGGTTTCTCAATTGTGATTGATTGTGGTGATTGGTTATCTACATTGGGTGATTGGCCATCTTCATCTCTACGAGGCGGTATAACCCTCCAATCCCCTCTCTTGTATCTAGCTTGTTTACTTTGCTAGTCATGCTAGTTTGCTACTGGTAAGTAGAATTTCTAGGTTGTGTAGCTCTGGAGCAGTTCTTGCTAGTCTTGTTTAGTGCCGAGAGTTTGCTTGTGTAGTTTAGCTCGGCTTGTTGTTGGTTAAGTGCTTGTAGAGTAGCCTATACACTAGACTTGTTAGAAAGACTTGCATAGAGTAATAGCGTTGCAACTACGCCATCTTATAGTCCAACAAGTTGTTCTAATGTCTTGTGCAAGAAATTTTATTAGGCTATTCACCCCCCTCTAGCCATTAGGACCTTACAACCACGCCATCGAAGGTGCAGCAGAGGAAGCCATGGCCAAGGAACGCCAGATCCACACACGGGAGCGCCCGATCCGCTCATGAAGGTTGTGGATCTAGACTCCTCGTGGAGCTCTGCTGCCACTAGATGATGACACCCTGCTCGTCGCTCGAAGTTGCTTGTGTTGTCATCGAGAGCAGCCGGGAAAGGCCCTGCCGTCGCCGCCTTCCTCATAGACGTGTGGGCCTCCCGATGACCTGCTTGGGCGGCGATGAAGCTAAGGGAAGAAGCCGGTAGGGACTGGCGACACTGTAGGTGGAGGCCGCAGGAGTCTCCCCAGAGGTGAAACGACGCATGTGCAATGTTTCTTTTGACATGTTGAAGGAATGCTTTTAGCTCTTGGTACTTAAAGTAAGATATGTTTGCAAATAGATTCGATACAGAGACTAATGGCATACATAAAAAATTGTATATTACATTGATTGTAATGACAAATGACATATGAACAGTCCAAAAAAATGCAAATACTATATGCAGCTAAGACTGGCCACAATGTTCCTTTTTCCCAGTGCATGGAGAGAAGAGAGAACCTCCAAGCACCGGTGCCTAACGTTGTGGTTGGTGCCCAGTTCCAAAATAAAATGGTACCGATGCATGTAGAACCACCGAAGCTTCATCCAATAAAAAATTGTATTACATAGGTACGACGATGGAGAACACCGGTTGTGTAGGCAAGAAGGACAACAACTGATGGTAAGGAGCTTGCCGGCGCCTGAGAAGAGTGGGTCCGTGAAGCGCTTGCGTCCGACGAGGTCGCGTGCCGTGAGGAGCTCCACCACCCTCACCGGGGAGAAGGAGCTCCGCCGGCCTTCCCCACGCGTGTTGATACCACACGACGAGGAGGAGGCAGCTTGGCCGCGATGGGAAGAAGGCTTAGTGGTGGGCTGGCCATGCCTACCACAAACGTGGGCTAAGACGAAGCTCCAGGCGGCGGATGGTGCTCGTCCCCGACCCGCAGCGGCAGCACTTGGCTAGGAGCGTGTCCCTACGGCGGCGGCGGAGGCGACGACGACGGCGCCGACAGCGGCCATGGCGGAGATGAGCGTGATGTCGGCCTAGTACGCGGCCGACGCGAGGTTGTCCTCGTCACGGAGCTTAAGCAGCTCGTGGAGGTCGTCGTCGTCGTGGTCACAACTGGTGTTGATTTGGGGATGGAGGCGATTCGGGGATGGATGGATTTGGGTGGAGACGAGGGCGAGATGGATCAGGGGGTGGTGTTTGGATCCGAGCCAAAAACAAATATCGGTGCCACGCTCTGACTATATTGGTAAGATGAGGAGGAGAGAGAATTTTTTTTAGCACCGCCAACACTGTGGCTAGTCTATTGGTAAAAAGAGTTAATAAATATACATGTTCACCTAAAATTCAACCGAGCAATAATACTACTCATACGTATATGCTAACTTTATAATCTTCCAAAAGCACCTGCAGTACCTGCAAGAATGCAACTTCTGTGCTACTATATAAACGAAGCGGAAACGGGAGACAGTAAAGGAAGCGCACAAGTGACCCGTACCGGTACGGGCGGGGACATCCTGACATTCGTATCCGCTACAGTGGATATGTACATCGGGCTGCCTCGCATGGCGGGTGCCTGTGGCACGGGCACCAACTTTGCTTGGTGGTCTTGTACCAAAAAAAACTTTGCTTGGTGGTGTCACGCCACAGCAGGCAAATGAAGCCAAATCCACCGCCCGTGAGCCGGTCGAAAAAAAACCCACCGCACGTCAGGACAAAGCTTTGTTATATACACAAAAATAAAATATATTTTAGGTTAAATAATTGTTTTTATTTTGCTCGTTTCCTTTTTCTTATGGGCCTCCGGCTTCTGTTGTTTTTCTTCCTGCTGCATGCCCTCTTGTCCTTTTGAGCTTGGCCCAGCCAGCCTCTTCGGTAATCTGGGCTGCAGCCCAGTGGTAAGCCGAACGCATTGTCTCGCTCTTTTATCTACATGGGAATGAAAGATCCAGATTTTGCTATTTTTGCACGCCAAAATCTCCGATCGAGTAACTACAATTTTCAGAAAAACGCCTGATTTTTTTAGTTTTAGTGCAGAAATGCTCCTAGAACTTACATCCAACATAGCTTTTGTGTTTTAAATCCAATGTTGAATGAAACATGCGCTCATGAGTTTGTAGCGAAGAGTAGATTTGTTTTACATGCCTTGTTTTTTTTAAACGAATATATTAAAAAGAAGAATCTAGACCGAGCAATACAACGGAGCTGCCGACTATATTAGAAAGAAGAACCTAGACCGAGCAATACAACAGAGCTATAACAATGACTTAAAATAACAAAATCTAATAAACAACAGTGTTGTTCTTGGTGCAGAACTGCAGATATGTTACTATTTCCCTCCTTACTGTTCTCCACTAAACAAAATGAATTTTCCTATATCATCCATGACAGTCAATAACGGCTTAATTACTATCTATATGCATGCTTCAGAGTTCGACACATAGATTGCCCCAAAATGAAATGTGTTGAGCAACAAATGATGGAGACACTTTATTTAGTTCTTGATGTTACAAAATATGCATGCCGTCCTGTTTTCTTGAACTTATCAGCCCGGTTTATCAACCACGATATAATTTTTTCTCTCATAATAAAACATCATTAGTTGGGCTTAGCAGTCGCAGAAACCATTAGCCAAACTATTTTAGGCGTCATCCCAATATTTCCTTCCTAAATAACACTTGTCATCTCTCTCTAGTTATCCTAGTCCTTGACAGCCAAGAACACTAGCAGGACCAGCAACGGGCAGCTGATAGTCATAAGCGCCCAGTTCACAATCAGCTGGATCATTAGAGAAGTCTTGTGCATGTCGATTTGCCAAGCGACAGCTGCTCCAGCGCTCTGCACGCCATTGTAGAACCCGACATACCTGCACGTACATGAGGCAGATGAGAATAACATTTTGAGGATAAACTCGATACGTAGCTTTACCCAGCCATCCCTTTTCTACAAATTAGAAGTTACAAGCTATCCATCTCAAGGATGATTTGGAACATCTCTATATGGGAAGAGACGACTGGAAAGTTATTTTCTGGATTAGGGGTTCCTGCTAGATATTCTGAGAAAAAAGAACTTTGATCCCAAATGGATAGAGTGGATCCTGAAAGCAGGGAGAGTAGCTGTAAACATTAATGGAGAGTTGGGGACTTACTTTAGGAGCTACAAGGGACTTAGGCAGGGGGGGCCCCTTGTCGCCATTACTTTTCAACATTGTGGCAGATGCTTTATCTAAAATTCTAACCATGGCTAATGAGAGGGGGTTCATCCATGGACTATGCCCAGAATTAGTGGATGGGGGGCTTACACATCTGCAATATGCAGATGACACAGTGCTCTTTAATTTGTTCAGCATGATGAAAAGGACATTGCAAACCTCAAATTCTGTTGTTCTGCTATGAAGAGATGTCCGGGATGATGATTAACTATTTAAAGAGTGAAGTATATACTGTGGGGCTGAGTAAAGAAGAAAGCCAACAGGTAGCTGATGCCTTTAATTGTAAACCGGGGGAGTTCTCTATGACTTAATTACTTGGGGTTGCCTATCAGTGATAGAAGATTGAGTAAACTTGAGCTGAGTGGGTTAGCAGATAAAATGGAGAAGAGACTCTCAACTTGGAAATGTGGTCATCTCTCATCTGAAGGCAAATCAATCTTAATAAATTCATGCCTTTCCAGCATCCCAATGTACACAATGGGTTTCTATCATTTGTATGAGGGGATACATCAAAGATTTAACACATGCACTAGACAAACCATATGACACAAGGGCAATGAATACTGCTATGTTGTGTAAATGCATTTTTAGGCTAGAAAGTGGAGATAAAATTCTGTGCATAGAGTGCCAAGGAGAAAATATTTGAAAGGGAGAGGTTTTTGCCAGACCAAGAGTGCTGAGAGCTCACAATTCTGGCAAGGCCTTCATGTAGTGAAAGATTGGTATGAGAGAGGTAAAGCTCATGTGATTGGGGGAGGACAACAAACTAGGTTTTGGTGGGATGTCTGGCTAGGAGAGGTCCCTCTGAAAATTGTGTCCAAATTTGTTCAAAATATGTCATGACCAGCAGATTTATGTGATGGCTGCAAGCCAAAATGAATGGCAGTTGAGGTATAGGAGAATTCTAGGGGAGAGAGAAAGAGAATGGAATGGGGTGAGTTGATGAACATGTTATCTGTTGTGGAGCTGAATGGTGAGGAGGATAAGGTGGTGTGGAAGCTGAATCAATCGGGCAAATTTTCAACAAGAAGCATGTATAGGTTAATCATAGACCCAGGAGTCAGGGATGATTTAATGATGGAGATCTGGGGGAGTAAGATACCACTAAAAGTCCAAAATTTCCTATGGATGGCTTGGCATGACAGGTTCAGACTGTGCAGCATTTGAGAAAAAGAAACTAGGATGAAGCAACAGGGTGCAAATTTTGTGAGCAGGAGGAAACCATGGACCATTTATTGTTCCAATGTCCCATAGCTGTAGTAACCTGGTGTTGGGTGAGGGATGCCCTAAACTGGGATTCTATCCCTATTTCTTCCTTTGAGAAACTTCTTAATGCAAATAAAAAACACATGAGATCTGTTCTGTGGTGGGTTGTGGGTGCGGTGGGGTGGGCACTATGGAAACACAAAAATGACTTAGTTTTCTCTAACAAAATTGTCAAATGTACTAAACAGGTGGCATTCATGTGATGGGACTGCGAAAACAATGGATGTCGCTGGAGGAAAAAGGGAAGGCGGAGAAAGAGGAGACGCTAAGGCAACTGCAGGCGAAGGCGCCACCATGATCTACGTTGGTTGACTTGCTACCAGAGAATGACCTAATCTTGATGCTAATTTTACCTCTGCGGATTTCCTGGTAAAGTAGGGGAGTAGGAGAGGTGGCACGGAGAGTGTTGAGAACATTAGTCTATCTTGAGATGTGTTTGTAAGCTGGTGACTCCAGCAAGTTACTTGTTACATGGTTAAGCTTTCAATATAAGCTGGGCAAGAGCCTTTGCTCTGAAAGTTGTTTTCTCGAGGAAGAAACAAATAGATAGATTTAGTGAAATAATAATGATATTATTTACACTTCGCTGTCATTAGACATCATCACAAGCGGACCTGTAGTAATGTAAAGTCGTCTATATAACTTTAAATAAGTTGGCGACTATTATGACATGGTGGCGTATGCGTTGACCAAAGGTTATCTTCACTAGTGGACTCTATGCCAGTACTCACTCCCTTCTGAATAAATCAATTCCGATTATTATCTTTAAGTCAAACTTTTTTATATAATTGACCAAATTTATGTAATATAAAAATTTATGACACTAAATAAGTGTAATATAAATATACATATTTATGATCTATCTAATTTAATGCTACTAATTTGGTTTTATAAATATTGACGCTCTTTTCTATAAGCTAGAGTTTGACTTAAGACAATTCTAGAAATTGATTTAATTAGATGGTGGAAGTATGAAGCTGCTATGTGTGTTCTGAAAATGGTGTACTCCGTATTTACTAGTACAAAAAACCATTTTCGCCAACAACATTTTCACTGCTGGTTTTATAAAAGCCCCAGTTTCACATATAACTTGCATTATAACGACCCTTAGTGAAACTAGGGCGCTGATTTTCATTGACGTTTCGCGTAATACCAATTTGCATTATTAGACAATTTTCTATTATTATTATGAGATTTTTTACAATAATTGAGGAAAATTTCGACGGCTCATGTCGACCGATCCGACGGCTAGAAAGGCTGGAGGAAATGAGAAGATATTCTAGAGAGGAAACGGGAGGAAATTCTGATGTGTATGACCAGTGGGCCATATGCACCAAATTTCCTCCCATATGCGCCAAATTTGTTCCCATTTTCTCCAAAACTCAGATAATTAGGACTCCAAATACAGCGGTGGTAATTCCGTTTCTGTATTTCTTTTTTCTAATCAAGGGTAATACAATAATTTGATATTTGTGAAAATAATCATTGGAGTAATATAGTTGGAGATAAATAATACAATTAGTATAGTTACATATTATATTTTTGTAAGATTAAAAAAAACATTTTCTAGGGTTCGTCGTGCTGTAGAATTGAAGGCAAATATCATGTTCGGGTTGTACAATATTGAGGCATCTGTTTTGGTTTATTGTCTGATTGTTATGACGCCTCAACAATTTTGTTTCAGTATCCGGTTTCTTCAAAAAAAAAAAGGTTAAGTTTTAGTACGCTATATTGTGTTTATATCACTGCATGATTTGATGTCAAACCTCTGAAGCCTAAAGCATGGCCAGATTACCCAGAATGTACGTACAAACTAGTATGTCATAACTATATATAGAGCTTGCGAGTGACAGGCAAGCATGTTATAACTATATATAGAGTTTGCGAGTGCCTGGCTAGCGTGTGATCGTACTTGATTTAGAATACAATGCGAAAAGACCAAAATACCCTTTACGGATATAATTAGAACAAATTTAGGATTTTGTGGAGAAAATAGGAGGAGATGAGAGAAAACTGCAAGCATTGTAAAAAGACTCATTATTAGAGGTCCTAAAACTAGTGCCTAGTTTATTTTTCTGTTATGGGAAAGCTACTGAATGTAAACTGAGATGGTTCGGATAAATTAAATGACCGTGCACATAGTTGCTGAGTACCGGAGAAATTAAGTTGGATTAGATTTATTACCTACTGAGGATCTGCGAATCATTTGCCAGGGCGCCAATAATCCAATAGACGAGGCTCTGGAACATGGCATCCAGTAGCCCGTAGCTAGCGAAGAGCAGCAAAGGGCCAGCGTATCGTCGTCCATCCTTGAAGTCGATAAGCTCTTCCTGCCAGTGTCCATCCTTGTATCTGAGCTGGTTGGCGAGGCCTCCTCCCCAAATGGCAGTGCCAAGTACGGCCACAATAGTGACCCCAATGAGCCCCCTCTTCTTGCAGCTACTGGCGAAGCCAAAGTCAAGCAAGTACCCGATGCCGGCGGAGCCTACCATCCGTGCAAACCAGTAGAAGACGTTATTGAGGCCCTGGGTGCGGAGTGTGAAGAGCACGCCATTGACATTGTTAAACTGGTATGTGTAGAAAAAGTTGCTGGTCCAGGCAGCGGGGAGCACGAGCAGCATCTTCCAATTGGTGAAGAGCTTAAGCATCTCAGTGCCCTCTTTGGCCACGGAAGAGTACGAAAACCTTGTGGCCTTGCTCCCATCGTCGCGGATGACCTTGTCCGGTGGCAAGATGAGGAGGGCAAGTGTGGTTCCGAGGAGCATGAAGGCCATGAAGGCAATGTAAGTGGCGTCATTGACGCTAGCGGCGTCGCGGCTACCGCGGTGGTAGTTGAAGGAGAAGGGAAACAACCCTCCAAAGACGCCTCCAAGATTGTAGAGGCACCAAAAGATGGAGATGTAGGAGCCGCGGCGATTTGGGGGTGGGTACGAGGTTACGATGGCACCCTGGGCAGCCCAGAGGAGGCCCGCGCCAGCGCCGAGGAGGGTCCCGGCGACGACCAGGAAGGTGTCTATGTGGTGGTGGTTATAGTAAAGGAAGGACGCGGCATAGAGTGGGTAGGCAAGAGCGCCTAGGAGAAGTGTGTTGCGTGGACCAAACAGGTTGTGAGCCGCGCCACCAACAAGGCCGAAGATGGCAAAGCAGGCGTAGAGTGCAGTGTTTGCCTTGTCGATGGTGGTGTGGTCGAGCTGACCACCACCACCGAGGCCGGAGAGGGCGTTGAACATGCCGGGACAGCAGAAACACACCAGGCCTATCAGGAAAACCTGTGCCAGCGGGGAGTTGTAGCGAAGGAGCCCGTGCTTAGCCGTTTCGGCTGGTGACCCATCCACCTCCACCACCACCTGATGTTGTGTGACGACCATATCATCAACCATAATCTTGAGTTGATGATGATGAACTAGCAAACCAGTTGAGAAAACGCTATCCGATAGATCCTGCATCAGGGTAGACGAATGATAAGAATGGAGTAGATTGCAAACAGTAGGTGGATTGATCAACAAACCTGGGACTTGGCTTCGGTGAAAGAACAGACTGCCAAGAATTTGTTTACACTACCAGTTTGAGAAAAGCTGCAGAGACCTATGTGCATATATATACTAGTATAATGTCCGTGCTAACGCTACGGCTCTATTTTAAAGATGCATATGAAAATAACCATTATTAACTCAAGCCAATTGTTTGCGCACTTTGAAATTGAATCATCCTAGTTTTTAACTCGAGGCAACTGTCTTCATGAATACCACCCATTAGCAGCTCACATAACAACATATCGGTTCAGATAACACATAGCAATGTGACATGAATTCCTTTTCTTTTATCCATGTCAGCTACATTACAATGCAGAACAGTGCACTTGTACTGATTGACCAATTGCATGACCTCTGTACCTACCTACTTGTTCTGAACCATCATAGAACTATCACTGTTTTTTTTTGTGTGTGATCGGAACTATGAACTCTACGGTGCTCTTCTGCCCAAGCCCAACCATAGACAACTCATCAATGAGAACTGAGTACATGCCACGACACTTCAATTAGAACTGAGATAAAAACTGAGATTTGAAAATCTGACTATATAAGATATCATAGTTCAATGAGTACACAGATTCTTATGTGCTTCTAATCATAGCTATATTATTTGCACATATATCTATAGGAACCATCAAATTTGGAAATCAATTAAAAATCAACATTCTTATGATCTTATCTGAGAATTTAGATAATCAATAGTCACAGCTGCAATGTTATAGTGGAAGGACCACATTTCTAGGGGCTGATGTGCTACTTGACCTTAATGTTGTCGTGCCCATAGACCTCAAACTGAGTGTCAAGTTTTCTAACCAAAGTAGCAGAAGTTAGTATCCACATTTTTTGCTAACATGATCAGCCACTGTACCTGAGCAACACGTACGCCATCCAATTATGCATGAATATTCAATTAATAATATCAATATAATTTTTTGTCACTAAAATTTAAAACAAAGTCAGAGTAAAACTCATGTCCCCCCTTCACTCTGTACCACATTTGTGTAAATGCAATAAGCATATTTATGGTCAATATATAGCAATGATGTGATTAGTAATAACAATTGAATGCAAGAGGATAACAAAAAATACAAGTAGTAGCGGCAGGAACTGGCCGTTAACATCAAGCACTTTCTCAATTTTTTTCTGTTCATTTTCATTGAAGTTCACTGCCCTTTCGGAAGGAAAAAAAAGATCGACGGAATCAGACGTTCACCGAACCTGTAGCTTCTCTTGGTGTTCATCATAGCTTCGCTGGCACTCATATTCTATTGGACAAAACAATGTAGACTTAAAACATAAGCATCTACCAGGGGCATTGCAAAGACGGAGAGAATAAGCAAGTCCACCAAGCAAAACAGTATCTTCTTCATGTCCAGAAGCAGCCCCTCTCTCCCATGAAGATGTAGGTCACAATGTCTCCAGGGCAGCAGCAACTCGATCCTGTGCATGTGTCAACCTGCCCATAAATTATCTTGCCATTAGGAAATAAGTTCATGTCTAAATCTCTTTGTAATTTGAGGAAACGAAATGCTTCAAGCTGAAATATAGATTCAGGAACCAATAAACAGATGAAAATATGGAAAAACTGCGGCATAAATAATATGGATAGGGTCCTAAAAGTGAAACACAACGTGCAACTCTTCCAGTAAGCAGACACAACCAGAGTAGCAGAATGCTTACATAATATCACAAAATTTCATATTCTCTTCATATGTCTATTCAGAGAGTTGTTTTTTTTTGAACATTTACGTAGTCCATGAGCATAGGCAATCTACTGTTTATCTACTTGCTTACACAAAGATTGTTCTCAAACAACAGATTTGGATTGTTCCTATATCCATTTTTCATGTGTAGCCATGAACTGTGTAGTACTTGAGATTTAGGAGGAAAAAAAAGGAAACACACTTTCAGATTTGTGCAGCTACTTGTAGCGGATTCATCTGTGATAAATGTTCCAATAAACTGAAAAATTATTTTGGGTGCAACATTCGAAGGTAACAGCTGATATTTTGAGTTAAAATGAGTTATTTGGGTGCATCTAAAAAATCTAATTAAATTATTCAAGCATGGTTTATCTGCTATTGCAAAATCACAAACCAAAAGAAACAAATGAAACAGAGGCCATGGTCCACATATATTTTTATGGTGGAAGTAGGCTTACTGGTCTACAAACATTAATCTTGAAAGTGGAGCTTAACAGGTTGGTCTACAAACTGAGCAGAAAAAGAACCGCACTTCCAGTTTCATAGATTGCTGGTAGAGGTTGCCAATAATCTCAAGCTATGCAGATGGTCAATAACAAAATCAGAATGAAGATGATTTGATGTATTAGCCAAAACCAAATTCAAAGAGCATCACTGAATTTAAAATTATACAGATGCTTAGTACTTAGAAGTTAGGATTAACAGGAAGACAAAGTCAAGTTACACACTAAATCCACCTAATATTACCCGAATGAAAGCAATGTCTAAGCCATTGTGGAATAAAACAGATAAATAATCTCATTGCATATCTCGGGTGCATCTCTAGCTTTATGGATATAATATTCATGTAATAGAAGGGTTAAATGAAAAAGAAAATTATGTCATGACCAAAAAGTCCAAAACACACCTGACAGTGTATTTATTATTGAATGGATGAATAAGAACAACACCAGTCTCCTCCTGGACTCTTTTACAAACAGATTCTCCCGATTCAATGATGACATCGCTCCAGATAATACGACCACCATAGCGCTTAACATTTTCAACCTTACATGCCGGTGCATTTCTTAGAATGACAATGTGTGCAGAAAAACTGCAGGAAGAACAATGAAGCTAGCACCAAACCTGCTATGTGTCACAACGACTTTTAGTGCCTGCTCCTCGTCAAGAGCTATCGAATTAGAAGCACACCTCGGATCTTGAATGCGGCCCCTACACAACACAACATTTCCCATTAAAACAATCAGTATTGTACCAAATACATAGCGTCCCAGAACTGAATAACAACACATCGGTCAGTAACCCTCACTTTGTGAAAGTTTATGTTTACAGACGCGTATACACAACGTCACTGACGCGCGTGGGCGCGTCTGAGCTAACACGTCTGTAATGACACATGTTTACAGACGCGCATATGCGCGTCTGTAGTAACGGTGATCACAGACGCGTTTTAGCAAAGAGTGTCTGTATTAACTAGAAGACGCGTCTCAAATTTGGATTCCCACAGTCGCCCGTTCCGGTACACGCGTCTGTGAGCGTCGTTAGACTTCAGACGCATGTACGTAACACGCGTTACAGGCACACTCATGGACCGTACAAATTAGACATCGTCGAAAATTTTAAACAGTTCACTTATACTGCAACAGAATTCAAATACATGACACGTACAAACAGTTCAGCTAACCACATTTAGCAAATACCCACATATATAGTTCATCTAAGACATAATTATGTTCATATATAAACCTCAACACACAATTCGATTTGTAGCACACGATCTAGCAGTACTGCATGCATTGGGCTTCTCATCACTTATTCCTCCATTGTGCATATGACAGTATGAAACTCGCCATTTTCCTCAATGATCTGAGACACAATGAACTTGGCAATCTTCTCTCTAATATCACCGTGGTTGATGTCAGCAGATGTAAAATCAAATCCCTGTAAAACAACAAATAGCAGTAAGTTGCATTTACTATTTTATGTAGTATATGGTAGATTGGGTTTTCTGATTTCAAAGTACAAACAACAATGTTTTCATTGTGATGCATATTAGCAACCCAACAAACTAAACCCATTCTTTGTTCAGCAACATTCATAGCATTTCATTAAAGCCAAATTTTAAAATAAACAATCCAAGTTGATTCTTGCACACTAAGAATGAGAAGATTTAGCCTTAGTCAAACATAACAAATTTGGATGCATAACAATTTGGAAGTATGACCTCGACTTTGTTTGGTGAGAAATGCCACAAGCTATTCATGATGCACCAAATTAATTTATACCAACATGGCAGACCTTCAGCTAAATGTTTGCTCCACTAGAGCAGGAACGAAGTTGCATTTACTATTTTAAAGGCACAAATCTCAAGAAGATCCAGCTTAGCAGTGGTAATTAAGATATCTTGCAATATCTATCACAAAAACATCAACAGACTTTGAAGAAGACGTCCAAGCTGCAAATATAATTATCTGATGCATTTATTGTTATAACGAAGCAAAGAGTCCTAGCTATATTGTTTCCAGACGAGCAGTGGTTAAATAAGCGCCTGATGTTCTAGTAAACAAGTAAACAGATCTGCTGTACCTCATCATTAACCAGTTTGGTCTGTCGCATCGCACACATCATGTTGTGAGCCGCATAGAACCCACTTGTTTTGTCACTAGGTTGCGATAGGCACTGTGAACATAACGCGCGGTTAATTGGTATTCAAACAACACTTCATGATTGGAATATATATTGGAGGTGACACATCAACTTACTGGAATTTTGGGCTTGTGCGACAACTTCTTAATTTTGGGGCTCTTCTTCACCTTTTTTTGGGATTTGCCAAAAGCCCTACACAGAAAATTTTTATAGAGAATAACATAATTACAACATGTAATATTAATTGGCAGCAGGTTACCAAACATATATATCACGTACTCATCTATCACAGATTTCAACCCACTCAAATCTGTATTGCGACCTCTATTGGAGTCCAGGTACAACACCTTCAGCAACTTGAGGACGATGATAACAACGATCCAGTGATCACCACTGTTGTACGCAAACATCACATACTCTTTCTTCGCATATTTCCTTAGACATTTTTCCAGATACTGTACGCAGAAATCTCTATCCCTGGTCATGCTTTGCATGGACAATGCATATGGATCGAGAAGGCCAACTGGGATAGACGTGTCCCTAGCTTCTACAATCAGGCATCTACAAAATAAAAGAATCATACAAAAGCAATTTAGCAAGGAAATTATGAAGATCATCCCCTAGCTAAAAATTAATAGATGATTCTGGGAACACATAAATTATACTTACATCGTCAAACAACGAAGAATGGCCATCTCCAATGCATCTAGTGTGAAGAGGTCAAACATATCTTCAAATCCCACAGGGAATGATTGATCAATTTTTCTTTCATGCAAAAAATGCTCAGACGTGGTCATAACCAAATATGGGCCTTTCCAATTCCGTGCACATGCTGCCATGTAGTGGGCATGAAGAGCAACACATCCAGGTCCTGCCTTAGCAAGTTCTTTTGTTGGTAGCATTGGCTTTCCAAATATGAAGTCTGGGTTGGGCTCTCCCCAAACACGACCCGCTGAGGCACTTTTAGAAGATTTCATGTGTTTCTGCACCTTCGCTGACAAAGAACCTTCCGATCCAAATTTGGGTTTCACGCTTGGCTGCTTGAGAGGCCACCGCTGCTGCTCAACCTTCGAACCGAGTTTGGTGTCACTCATGGCTGCTCCATGGGCTGGCCGAGATGCGATTCAGGCTTTGTGAGCTTAGGATTCTTCTTGTCTAACACATGTGCCTTGGAAGAACAGTTTGTAACAGTAGAAGCATCCAGTTTGCCATTTAGCGAAGGTGAAACAATAGGTGCCACAGGGTTGGCAAAAGCAGGCGTTGGAGGTTTTGATGTGATTGGAGCAGATAACACCTCACGTACCAGAATCCATTCTCTCCTCCACATGAGCCTTTTATACATAGCCTGTCCAAGAGTTCTTGTCTCATGTCTAGGCGGAATCAGCTGCTTGCCCTCATGTCCGGGATATATCTTATCAATAAGTACAACTGCATAACCCTCCTCTACTGGATTTTTATATAGCTCAGTTTTGTTTGGCCATACTTTACCCGATGCTACCTCCACCCGACAACCTTGATGGTTGATGAGTACAAGTGTACAGGGGTGATACACTCCTTCATCTGAAGTAGTTCCACCAATTTTGTCCAAGGAGACTGCATCTGAGACTGAGGCACTGCTCTTACCACCTGCAGAGGGAGGGATGTTGGAAGGTGAGCTCAAAATCAATCCTTGTGCATGTAGCTTGGCCATGACATCATTTGTGACCTTCTCAGTAATATCAATTGTGACCTTCTCTGTAATTTCACGTGTCACTTGTTCTTTAATGGCTTCTAAATCCAAGCGCTTTCTCTTTCTGTACATGTTGGTGCAATCCGGCCAAAACTTCCAACCAATGGAGCTAGACAGACCACGCATGCGACCTGTCTGTTCTGGCTGTCCCAATGCCAGTGAGAGCAGATCTTTATCCCTGACCAAAATTTCCCCTGAAGACTCAATTTCTGCTTTCTTCCTTAAGAGTTCTTGAGAGAGAAACTCAGCTTCCTCACTCGCCCAAACAATCTTAGCTTCACCTTTTGATATAACCAGTTTACCCCGTGCACGCATGAAATTCCTAGAGCGGCCAGGAAATTGGTCCCAAGGATTAGGGATGCCATCAGCGGCTAAATCCATGTCCTCTTGCTCCCACTGTGCCTCTTTCCCAGCATACCCTCCTGTCCCCAGACGGTGGTCATGCTTGTTCCTCGCCCGAAGCCTCTTGAATCTCAAACTTTCTTTCTTCGCAAGTTCGCTCTGCTTTAGTTCTACGAACTTTTCCCAATCGGGTTGAGGAATGTATGTGTGCTTCACCGTAGCATTCAGCCCTTTGCTGACAAAGTTGCGTACTAGATAGCTTTTGTGGGTCCTCCAAGCTTTGGCTACCATCTGCATCATCTTCTTAAAAGCCCTTTCCTTTAAATCTTTTGGAAACTCCAACCAAGGCTGGACACAATCATCAAATAATGCACTCTTGACTTCATCAGCTATGTCACTAAATGATGGTTCGAACAATCGTATCCTTTGCCTAGCAATCAGACCAGCAAGCCTCTTCATTCTTGCTTGTGCCGCCTCCTCTTTGGGCATCCCAACCTCCGTGAGCTCCATTACAACTATCTTGTCTTCTGGCCACTTTGTTTCTGTCCTCTTTCTCCGGTTTGTACTCTTTCTCCGGGGTCGACGCTTAGGTTGCTCTGTCTGCACCTCTGCATCAGCATCTCCCTCCTCTGAATCAGCATCTCCCTCCTCTGCATCAGTATCTCCCTCTCCCTCTGCAGAATCATCAGTACCATCTCTTTCTTCCTCTTCCCTATGACATGACTCTTCGGCAGTTGATGATGAATAATAATGTTCTTCATCAGTATCCTACAAAACAAATTATAGTAAAGATTCTTATTGCCC
Source organism: Themeda triandra (assembly GCA_018135685.1). Classification (NCBI taxonomy): domain Eukaryota; kingdom Viridiplantae; phylum Streptophyta; class Magnoliopsida; order Poales; family Poaceae; genus Themeda; species Themeda triandra. The sequence goes on along the minus strand of JAENPR010000081.1, from coordinate 538,689 downwards.
ATGATACAACTCTGCAGCAGCTGTAGTAAATCACAAACTAATTAAAGCGTACCATTCTGAAAGGTTTTGTACTAATCAGCTACAACTCGGAAGACAACAGCTTACACCAATGACCAGCAGCCTTTGATCTTTGTCACTCCTGGAAACAGCGAGCAAGAGAAGTAACACTATTAATCAGTCGAATATTATGATGCCTTTGAAAGCACAATATGTACATCTATATGCATGTATTTGAGAATTTACATATAGAAGTTACAGAAAACAGAGCACAAAGCAATATCACCTAATTAGTTGGCATCAGTTTGAATATCCAAGCACATGGCTGTCACCATTTAGAGCGCAAGGATGGACATAATAGATAAATGTATTCTTAGGAGCTGGAAATATTGAAAATCAGTTAAGAAATATATCAACCTGTTATTTTTTTACTAAAGTTTTATAGATTATAAGAATTGTATCAATAAAAGAAAACAAGTTATGATTATTTGAAATAAATCGTCACCACTAGCTAACTACATGAATAGGATGTTTCCTAAAGCAATTAAATATGAATAGCAGCAGTAGAATAATGCCTCTATACTCCTCCTAGTGCTGACACTGCAACTACTCATGTATTAGTTTCAATTCAGTGCACTAATCATGTAGAAATACGTACAATATGCGTTCATTACGCTATAGACACTTTTTAGGAAAAAAAAAGGACCAATGATGTCATCAGGCATGTGAGGATATTAACCTAAATAAGGAAGATCAGTCATGGTGTGCAAATATCCAAGAGTTGACTTTGTAATATTCCTATTTCAGATTTATGTAAACTGGCGCTTATGGTGTCATATACCTACAGAACAAAAATGGCCCCTGAAAGCACACCATTTTGTAGATAAATAGAAAAAGGATGGCATACTTAAACAAATTATATTGCGCCCAGGATTCAAACTCTATACATCTCCTTAGACATGAGTTAAGATGTCCTCTTCAAGCTAGCTATGCACAAAGTAACATATTCTATGCATGCACGCCATGATTTGCTTGGTCGAGGTATAAGTGACCAAGTCTCTTCAAACATTTAGGCATAGAGAAGATGAACAAATAGAGTTCCATTTTCCCAGATCTACTAAAACTGTTAGTACATATTTTCATTGAAGTTCTGCTGTATGCTACGGGCCGGTCTTGGATCGCTATCTTGTGTGACCCGAATTTGAAGTAAGTCTGTTGATGACCAATTAGTATTTACAGCAATGCGTGATTTAACTAATTCTATACAACAATAAAACCATTGCCTAATAGCTCCTCTATATGGTGTCTAATCTCCTCAGAGGCAATGCCCAGCCACAAATTGCTACAAAGACGGGAAGGATCGCAAAGTACAAATGGCCACGGACCAAGATCCACTAAGATACAATCTAATTGGGCAACAAGACAGACTTTACTAGCATACGACCGGTCTTGCATATAACATCTTTAATGATAGAAGCAAACTCAAACTCTAAGAGTTGCTTATTATCAGGTTAAGAAGTTGATTTTTTTCATAATGTTCAGTTAGGTGCAAGTTTTAATCTTCTTATGTTCTAATCACCTCATAAATTAAGCAATGACAAGTACACACATTAGATTTTGCATCCAAAAACCAGCCATTTCCATTATCAAACAATGAAACTAAATTAGACTATTACCCACTACATTACTACTTATAACTATAAGAAACAAACTCTTAGTAAACAAGAGATGTATTTGAATTTTGAAATAACAAAGAATAGAGGGAAAGCAAGAGTCTGGTACCTGACCTTAGATTAGTGGAGGCTGTTGGCGGTACTTAAACTCATTTCTAACCCCGCCAACTTTAGTCTAGGCAACACTAAAATTCACCTAGAATAGGCCTCTACTCTAACTATTTCCACAGTGTGGTGCAGAATCTTTGTTTTGCAGGACAAACTTAATTTTCACCTAAAATGGACCAAGACATGAAGAAAAATACATGGGTGAAAACACCTTTTATTTTGGTCCAAGCAAAACAAGAAAAAGAAGGGAAATCCAACTTCGAGGCCAGCCCAACCAGAATAACCAGCATGGGCCGACCAGGGGCCCAACAAGGAGACAACCGACCAAAGCTGAAGGCCGGCGGGGCCCAGCCTGGCGCGCGCCCGTCTGAGCGCGGCCCAGGCCCAGCTTTGGTTGGTCGGTTTGTTTGCCGCCCCTGATGGTCGGTTCAGGGGTGTTTTCGACATTTGCCCTGCGGAAACCGACCATCCCACTCCTATATAAGCATGGGCAAGCCTCCCCCCTTCAACAACAATTCATTCTTCATTTTTAGTCTCACTCTTCACCATACCTCCACTCTACAAGTGTACAATAGAGAGAGTAGAGCCACTCTACCTAGCCTAGCTAGAATAGAAGTAAGGAGTGAGAGAGGAGCAAGAGAAGAGCATCTCTCCAAGAGAGCTCTCGGGAAGCTAGTCTTCCACGGGGCGGAGTGCCGGACTTGTCGGCTCCCTCCTCGCTTGTACCTCTACGGCGTCTTGCTACTTGAAGTAAGACACCGTGTTTATCTTTCGATAACACCTTTGAGTAAGTTATTCTTGCTTGTTATCTTCTTGCGGGTTCGTCGTTCGTCCCCGTGACGGAAGCTCTAGTAAGAGGACCCCTGATAGAGACGGGAGCTCCTGGCCACCGCTAGAGTTGTAGCAACTGGCATAGACGTGGTGTCTAGGTTAGGACCTACCTTCGTTTGCCTCGTAGTCCACGGTTGAGGTGGTAGGCGGCAGGTGGTGACAGCCCTGTCCGTCCCTTGTAATCCCCCACGTCCGGCTACGGCGTAGAGCTACAGCCGGCATCACTTGGCGGACCGGTGCGATCCGGTGCCCGAAGTAAGAAGTTTAGCAACGAGTTTAGCCTTCTCCTAGGCCCATTACCCTAGAAAACCTCATTACCTAAGCTATCCTACTCCATCTCTGGGCAACCTCTGGTTAGAATTAACTCACAAGCCATTCTTCGAGAAAGAAATACGATACCCGATTACTCACCGGGTGAAGTGCTATAACGGTGATTTCCGTGCACTTGCGGATTTGGCTGCACACGCTAAGAAACGCCAACAAGCATTTCTACCTTTGCTCCACTTCTTTTGTTTTATTTTAGAAAACAAAAATATTCATGGAGCAACCAACCATTTACAACCTATCCGCTCCGAAGGGCGAGCTCATTCAAACACCCCAATCCTCGAAGCCTATCACAGCTTCCGAGTATGAGCTCCGCCCTGGCTTTATAGCCATGGTTCGGGACCAAGCCTTCTCAGGCTTAGAATATGAAAACCCATATGATCACCTACGGGAGTTTGAGCAACTCGTGCATGCCCGACCATTGCGGGCATGTCACAAGATACATTGCGGTGGAAATTGTTTCCCTTTTCCCTCCATGAAAAGGCGAAGCAATGGTACACCCAAAACGTAGGGAAAGTAAATGGAGATTGGGAAGAATTGCGTAAGCATTTTTGCTTCACATTCTACCCTATTTCTCGTGTCGCTTCTCGTGACGGAGGTGCTCGGCTTCCAACAAAAAGAGAACGAAACCATAGGTGCAGCCTGGGAACGCTTTTTGATCCCGACACGATCGAGGCCCGCACTGCTATTCCTAACCATGTACTCTTACAACACTTTTGGTTAGGATCGGGAAAATTCTGCCCTATTGCTCGATGTAGCTCCGGAGGATCGTTCCAAAGACAAAACCACCGAAGAGGGGCAAGCTCTCTTGGATCGCATCCAAGAGAATGCTCCTCCCTTAGAACCTATCCATGTAGAACCCGAGCCAATAAAAGAGGATGTCTCTTCGGCATCGGCCCGAACCTTCCCAATCCATAGAGAGACCCTCTCCCGAACCGAACCCAAGACGGAAGAACCCATGGATCTTCCGGCTTTCGAGGATGAGCTTTTCGAAAGTTTAGGAAATACCTCGAAATATGAGTGTCGCGCAAAACCACCAATTCCCGTTGCTCCTAGCGAACCCCTTGATGAATTTTTTCTCAAGGAGTCCGTTAGAGAATTAACTTCTTATGAGCTCGGAATGGTTGGCGAAGGTGAGCTCGCGTCAAGTAATTCAGATTCGCGCTCCATCTTCTACCCGCCGCAAAATCCAACGGGAATGGGTGGATGTTTTGTACATTCCTACCGTTGGAGCGAATATAATGTCCTACTCCTATGCACTTACATGTCTAGGAGTAACATCATTTACCCCAACAACACGGTCCTTAAGAACACCAGATTCTGTTCAAGAAGGACTAGGGATTGTACATAACGTGACACTCCACCATGGAGATGTCGAAATGGCCCTGGATTTCATTGTCTTTGACATCCAGGAATTTGACATACTTATCGGGCATCCTCTGGAAACACTCTTTGACAATCCGTCAAAAACAGGGGAAATTAACATGAAACTAGGGCGAGAAACATTCCCGATTCAAGTCACTAGAGCCAGGAACTCAGTGACCGAGCCTCCCCCTAGTATGCCCATAGAGGTTCTAGCGGTTGACATGTTTGAGTCACCCGAATCGTCTTTAGATAAAGATGCAGAATTCTTTGTAGAAGAAGAAGACGAGTTCGGGGAGACAGTTGACCTCCCTATAGGGGAGAAACCGCCTAGACCTCCAGTTGAGCTTAAGCCCTTACCCAAAGGCTTACGTTATGTTTTCCTGAACGGCGATACCCAAACTCCTGTCATCATAAGTAACCAACTTAGTGATGAGGAGGCGACCAAACTCATAGCCGTCCTAGAAAAACATAAGTCAGTCTTGGGGTATTGCTTAGACGATCTTAAAGGGATAAGTCCAACGCTCTGTACCCATCGCATTCCCATAGAGCAGTCTAGCATACCTTCACGAGAACCTCAGCGTAGGCTGAACAATGCGATGCGGGAAGTCGTGAAAAAGGAAGTCCTGAAACTTTTTCACGCCAGGATAATCTATCCCGTCCCACACAGTGATTGGGTTAGCCCAGTCCAAGTGGTTCCCAAAAAGGGAGGAATGATAGTCATTGAGAACGCTAAAAACGAACTCATACCTCAACGAACTGTCACCGGTTGGCGAATGTGCATTGATTACCGAAAACTTAACAAGGCAACAAAGAAGGATCACTTTCCGCTCCCCTTCATGATGAAATGTTGGAACGGTTAGCGAAACACTCCTTCTTTTGTTTCCTTGATGGGTATTCGGGATATCATCAGATTCCCATCCATCCGGATGATCAAAGCAAAACGACCTTCACATGCCCCTAGGAACATACGCGTACCGTAGGATGTCGTTCGGGTTGTGTAATGCACCCGCATCATTTCAACGGTGCATGATGTCTATCTTTTCGGACATGATCGAAGAAATCATGGAAGTTTTCATGGACGATTTCACCGTCTATGGGAAAACTTTTGATCATTGTCTAAATAACTTAGACAGGGTCTTGCAAAGGTGTCAGGACAAAGATTTGGTACTTAATTGGGAAAAGTGCCATTTCATGGTCCGAGAGGGCATTGTCCTGGGGCACTTAGTGTCCAAGAGGGGAATAGAGGTAGATAAGGCTAAGATAAAGGTTATCGAGCAACTACCTCCCCCGGTAAACGTAAAGGGAATCCATAGCTTCTTAGGTCATGCGGGGTTCTATCGAAGATTCATCAAGGATTTTTCACAAATCTCTAGACCCCTCACGAACCTATTAGCTAAAGATGCTCCTTTTGAGTTTACCGATGAGTGTTTGAAAGCATTTGACACTCTCAAGCAAGCACTCATCTCTGCACCTATCATCCAACCTCCCGATTGGTCTCTACCTTTTGAGATCATGTGTGATGCAAGCGATTATGTTGTTGGTGCGGTCTTAGGCCAAACCAAAGATAAAAAGCATCACGCGATAGCTTATGCCAGCAAGACGTTAACAGGAGCTCAGCTCAATTATGCCACGACAGAAAAAGAGCTTCTTGCTGTAGTATTCGCTATCGACAAGTTTCGATCTTACTTAGTGGGCGCGAAAGTGATCGTTTACACGATCATCACCGCCCGAAATTCTTGCTCACTAAGAAAGATGCGAAACCACGCTTGATCCGCTGGATTCTTTTGCTCCAAGAGTTCGATCTAGAAATAAAAGATAAGAAAGGAGTAGAGAATACCGTAGCAGATCATTTGTCGCGTTTGCAAGTCACTAACATGCAGGATCTGCCATCAATGACTTCCTTCGCGATGACATGCTATTGGCAGTAACGGACTCCAACCCCTGGTATGCAAACATTGTGAATTACATGGTTGCAGGTCATGTACCACCTGGCGAAAGCAGGAAAAAGCTGGAGGTTGAGAGCCGTCGTCATCTGTGGGATGACCCGTACCTGTATCGAGTGTGCTCAGATGGCATACTAAGAAGATGTGTGCCAACAGCAGAAGGGATGCAGATCATTGAAAGCTATCACTCGGCACCATACGGAGGCCACTATGGAGTATTCCGCACTCAAGCAAAAATCTGGCAGTGCGGATTCTTCTGGCCGACGATGTATGCTGACACCAAAGAATTCATTCGGAGGTGTCGGAAGTGCCAGTTCCAAGGTGGCATCACAGCTCGCAACGCAATGCCCCTCCACTTCAACCTTCAAATAGAAATATTTGATGTGTGGGGCATTGACTTCATGGGGCCCTTCCAGAAGTCCCAAGACTGCGAGTACATCCTTGTTGCTGTCGACTACGTCTCCAAATGGGTGGAGGCCATGCCGTGCCGAGCAGCTGACGCGAAGCATGCTCGAAAGATGTTCCACGAAATAATCTTCCCTCGCTTTGGTACACCACGCATGGTGATCAGCGATGGCGGGTCACATTTCGTTGATCGAACCTTCAGGGCATTCTTAAAAGAGCTGGGGGCCAAGCACAACATCGCCACACCTTACCACCCACAAACCAGTGGCCAAGCTGGGACCTCGAACAAGCAGATCAAGAACATCCTACAGAAGACGGTTGATGACATGGGGAAAGGATGGAAAAGTAAGCTTCCTGATGCACTCTGGGCATACAGGACTGCTTACAAAACCCTCATTGGCATGTCACCGTTCCAGCTCGTGTATGGAAAGAGCTGCCATTTGCCAGTAGAACTCGAGCATCGAGCCTACTGGGCAATTAAGAGCTGGAACATGGACCTCAAGCTAGCCGGAAGAAACCGCCAGAGGCATATCTCTGAGCTTGAGGAATGGCGAGAGAAGGCGTACCACAGTGCCAAGCTCTACAAAGAGCGAACAAAAAGGGGGCACGACAACCGGATAAAGCCCAAGGAGTTTCGGCAAGGCGACAAGGTCCTACTATTCAACTCCAAGGTGAAATTATTCGGTGAAGGAAAGCTTAGAAGCAAATGGAAGGGGCCATATACCGTCGTTGACACATCGTTTCATGGCGCAATCACGATCCAGGCCGACAATGGTAACATCTCAAAGGTAAATGGCCATCGCTTAAAACCTTTCCTTGAGCCTTCTTATCGTGCAAAGTTAGATCAAGAAATTGATAGAATAGATTTAGTCATGCCAGATAATTCCTTGCTCTAGTTCAAGGCATGACTTTCATTTATTCTATCTTTCTTGTGTCTTTAAAAAAAAATATATATATATAATTTTATATCCAAAATATCCAAAATCCTCTAGATTTTCAATCACAATCGAATTTTCGCGCCAGTAGAATCAAAATCACCAACAAATTCGAGAATCAAACAACATCAGCCCAAGATGGAAGAAAACCGGGGCCGAGCGGCGCCCAGACTGGCGCGCTCGCGCGCTCCGCGCGCGCGCTCGACCGCGCCCTCGGTGCCCGATTTTCTCCCATCTCCTTCCCGTGTCGTGGCCGATGCCGATGATCATGGTGATTCTGATCCTGATGCGCAAGAGATGCGGGGATGGCTCATTCTCTCCTATAAATACCACCCTCCTCCTCTCATTCTCTTCACACCAAGACAAGCCTTGTCTTCTACCTCTCTCTCCCTCTCCACACCAGCAAGGGTGCCAATGGCGAGCCATATTCTAGCCCTCTACAACGCCGCTCGCACTCCCAATAGTGAGGCTCCTTCCTTCACTCAAGAGGACCTAGAGAGAGAGGCCATGGCTATCGAACCTATAGCCACGCTAGCACCATGGAGCGGCGGGTCCAGCCATGGGGACAGCATGAGGTCAACAGCAAGATCAAGACCTCCGCCCGGTGCCAAGGTGAAGGCCGCACCAACAAGAAGGCCGACCACGGGGGCAATCCGCCTCAAGTCCAACCTCACCAAAATGGGAGCATCAAGCAAGCCTTCATCAGCACCACTCTCCAATGGCACTTCATCCTACCGTATGGCTGCTAGCAGCCCTTCAAAAATTGCTGTAGGAATAGACCTGCCTAACGGTGGCCGTGGGAAAGGGGTCATTCCAAACCCCGCAAAAAGGACCACACCTATGCCAGTAGGAGCATCCTCGGGTCCCTCTCCACGAATCCCTAGGAAAAACCTTGGAAAAGCTCCTACTGAGGACAAGAGTGGCGAACCTCAGCCAAAAGTTCCCACTATAGCTTTCCTCAATAGTCGCCTAAACGGGCTCTATGACATTGCGGCTGAGATGCAATCAGAAATAGGAACTAGGGACCTCAGGCACCTTGACTTAGTAAAAGAAGTGAGGGACTTGCGCCATAGTTTCTCCACTAAGCTCGATAGGGTAGTGCGCGCACTCCAGAACAAATATGCACGCAACCCACCGCAGTAGAGTTCCCACTTGCAACTAGGCACACACACGCTCTTTCCCTTTCAATCATTTCCCTTTCCAAAGTTTTCAATTCCCTAAAGTGTGCCTCTTGTATCAAGTTTTGATTTATCAATGAAATATTTTATTATATAGATATATATATATATATTGTGTCTTGTCTCCACTTGTTTTTGTGTGCATTTTAAGAAAAAGACAGGTACAAAAACAAGTGTGGGGGAGGCACCTCGCTCCTTGACGCGCAAAGATTTTCGACACGACAAAAACACAAGTTTGCGCGCACTCTCACTCCTTGCTAACTCCCTTTATTGCTGAAAATAAAATAAATAAAACTAAAAATGTTGCAAACTCCAACTCTTATTTTCACCAATTGAGAACGACTTGCATACTTTTTATTCCTTGCTATCGTGATTGTGTGAACAACCTGTGCAATAGGGACCCCATGTTTTATCTAAGTTATTGGCAGGTGAGATATAGTAGAATGATATGATACTTACCAACTCGTGCAATGGACTTGGGTATTTTTATGCAAAAATTCACAAACTTTTTAGCAAGTACTCCTCGTGTGATAAGTGCTATGTCCTACCAGAGCCAGATATCTACGCTTACACTTACAAAACCTGTTAGCCACTTATAGCGATGTCAAGTCTTAAGATTCTTGCTAGAGATGGCCTTATCCCCAAGATCATTGCATTCACCCACCAAATAAATATGCCGACTCTCACAGTGAAAGTCGCGCACTCATTTCATCCACCATTACACAAAAAAACGCTCAAATTCTTACACCGAGAATTGAGCACATATTTTCCACATTTTCTCCCTCTTCCACCAAAATACTCCTGTTAACAAGTCATGCATCTCTCTCTCTCCATCATTCATTCAAGAAAGGTATGGACTGTTATTAGAAAATCCTACAAAGAGAAACATGGTTCGTGAATGAGGAAGAGTTCTCTTTCTCCAAGGTCTTGAGAATAAAAAAAAAGAAAGAGAAAAGAAAAGAAAAAAAAAGAGAGAGAGAGAGAAAGAAATAAAGCAAGTTTTAGAGTTGTTCTTCAAGTCCATACCTTCTTGCATCTTCTTTTCAATAAGAGAGAAAGCATGATCAGGAGTCCACAAAATATTTTCTACACTTGCACTTGCACTTGCATCATCTAGGGATATGGCCTTCTCTTCATGACATCCAGCTGGCTTGACATTGAAACTCTATTTATCATCCACACCCAAAACTCCACAAATCAGCCTGTAGTGGTAGGATGATCAAGAACACCTGGATAGGACTAGCCACCTGAAAAAGAGCGACTTGAGAGTATCACATGAGGAGCTAAGGCTAACTTTTGCGAAAATTCTAAAACCCCGAGTCTCAAAGCATGGGTAGTGTGAGTTGACTTGATTTCAAGCTATTCCTCCTTCAATAGCAGTAAGATAACTTGGTAGCCACCATGAATGTTCACAAATGCAAGAAAAGCTTGGAATAATCTGTATGCAGGTCTACTCTTGGGAGAATGCAACCACCTAGTTCTTCATCCTTTACTCGAGGACGAGCAAAGAGCTAAGTGTGGGGGAGTTGTTGGCGGTACTTAAACTCATTTCTAACCCCGCCAACTTTAGTCTAGGCAACACTAAAATTCACCTAGAATAGGCCTCTACTCTAACTATTTCCACAGTGTGGTGCAGAATCTTTGTTTTGCAGGACAAACTTAATTTTCACCTAAAATGGACCAAGACATGAAGAAAAATACATGGGTGAAAACACCTTTTATTTTGGTCCAAGCAAAACAAGAAAAAGAAGGGAAATCCAACTTCGAGGCCAGCCCAACCAGAATAACCAGCATGGGCCGACCAGGGGCCCAACAAGGAGACAACCGACCAAAGCTGAAGGCCGGCGGGGCCCAGCCTGGCGCGAGCGCGCCTGAGTCGGCTAGTCCACCATAAGGCCATGCATTCCACCCCAAAGCATCCTTATTTTCTGGTTTAAGACGGGTAAGTCTAGCTGAGTACCCACGTACTCAGGGTGCAATTCCCAATGTTGTTTGTTGTAGGTTGGAGAATACCACGGTGGTGACACGGTGGACTTATATCCCATTACGGGAGGATTAGACTTCGGGCAAGTCAACTCTTATATCTCATCTACATGCTTTTGAAGGAGTCGACCCTGAGCTGGCACAGTATTTAAAAAATGTAGGTGTGAGTGTAATTTCAAGAATATCTATTTCCGCTGATTATTTGAAAAGTTTAAGTTGTAACAATTATTATTTGATACATGTGGTATAATTATCTTATTTGAAAATTGTTGATCAAGTGAATGGGAACTGCTGAACTTACGATTCAGGTGTTATGTTGTAAAAGTTTAAGATCCTTCGAGATTTCACGGACTACCGGGCTAATATGATTGCGGTTTACTACTTAAGCTGCCACGGTGGCTCGATTAGTGAATAGTAATTATGTTAGTTGGTCGGTTCTTACACTGGTAGTCAGTCCACCTAGTCAGCTGTAATTTTGCGTAATTGCTTCACCTTGTCATCATGATCCATATTCCTCTCGCACATACACCACCTCTCCATAGATCGTTATGACGTGCTCCCCCTACAATACCGTCGAAGAGCTTGTACCCCAGCCATCCACAAAACAAACATGCTTGAAAGGATCCTACATTGACCGGCTTAATTAAGGCCGATTGCTACTGGCATTAACACAAAGCTACTCAACATCATGAACAACAGGAGCTCTCTTCATCTTCTTCTCCCTGCACAGCCATCTCCTCATGGAACCTCCATCTCTACAGCACCTGCCTCAGCCGACAATGCTGCAAGGGCTTTCGAAAGCTTCTTGTTGCCCAGCTTAGCAGTAGACTTGAGATTGTCGATGGCTTGGTCTGGTAAGTCCTTCCCATATAGATCAATGTACTCCGTGACCGCCGAATCAGCAGGAGTAACAGGCGTGTCAATGAATTGGAGCTCCCTCGTGAGCTTCTTCTGTGCAGCAATCTTCCCCTTACTGATGCTCAGATCAATCCTCACGACCAGCACCTACAACCAAACAAACAACAAACAGAGATAAATATTTGCCAAAATTGCTGTCAGCCTCTCTAGCATGACAAGATAATAGAGATAAGCAAAAGAAGATATGTGCCATACTTCTATTGGAAGCAGATGGCTTAGTCTGTTGTCAGGTGTCCCAACATCGATCAACAACGATGGTTGTAAACTCAGTGTCTCCTTCAAGGAAAACTTCAATCATAACTTTATCATCAATTCCCTGTCAACGGCCAGCAGAGAATTTCAGGCCTCAAAACTATTATTGTGTTTAACCCGAATGATTTCCAAAAATATATTAGAAAATATTTTGCACCTCAGAAATAATTTGGATTTAAAATAACGACAATGTTCACTGGGTGTTTGGCAAAGTACATTCAAATAACCTAAAATTACAGATCTTGTTCTCTACATTCAAGTGTTTGGCAAAGAGTTTTACTAGGTGTCAAGTAGCTTGCTCTCCACAGCCAAGAAAGGAGAGTATCACCATGTAAAAAAAAGAGTTCACAGACGCTTGTTAACACATATCACAGACGCTTACTGGCGCGTCTGAAATAAGACGTCTGTAATAAGCTCTATTTCAGACGCGCCAAAGCGCGTCTGAAATAGATCTTACTACAGACGCGCCTCCTGTACAAGTGTCTGTAATTACAAAAACACGCGTCTGTGATAAGAAGAACACGCGTCTGTGATATATATTTTTCAAACCTACTAAAATGCAGGAATTACCTGGCTGAAATTAGATTGTTACAGAATGTTCGCATAATGTTACAGAATACTTGATAAACACAAAGACTTGTTCACATAATTAATGTAACATAAAATCCACACAATGCTAGTTCAAATTACATAATGAATAATGTAACATAAGATCCACACAATGCTAGTTCAAATTAAATTGACCGCGGTAGCTCAATCCAACACAAGGACAACTCAAGTGTGAACTACTTCTTAAAGTGCCAACACATGAATTATTTGTCTCCATCTAAGCTTTATCACCGTTGTTTGGAACATTGCCATGATAATGAAACTCCCCATTTTCGTCAAGGATCTGTTCCACAATGAAGAGGGCAATCTTCTCTCTAATATCAGTCACGTTGAATGAAGACATAAAATCAAATTCCTGTCATAGAGCAGTAGCAAGAAGATGAAGTTCAAATCTTGTATTGCAAACATGATATCACATAGCATTAATCCAAACGACTATATATATATATATACAAGTATCAATTACATGTGAGCTAGGCCAAAGGAAAAGTGATGTAAGGATAAGCTAAAAGTCTCTAGTCAACTTACTCAATGTTCAATGCATATGACATTATATAGCCCCTACAACTCTTCTGAAGTTTCATGAACACCCTAACCTAATACCCATAAACTATGTAAAACAGGAACAACCTACTCATATCACCCGCATGACCAGCAATATGTAGCCAAGAGAGGAGAAATAGGAGTTTCAGGATAACATTTTCCTTTTTCTTAATACTCTCTCCGTTCCAAATTACAAGGCATTCCGGCTTGTCTAGATACATAGTAAAAACTATATATATATATATATATATATATATATATATATATATATATATATATATATATATATATATATAGACCTAGTGTATCACAGCTATAACTATGTATACCTATAAAATATCTAAAATGCCTTATAATTTGGAACAGATGGATTCTGAACTTTTTTCGTAACTGCTTAGTATTACAGAGGTGGAATTTCACGCGCCCCTCCTTTCCTCGTGCGTCCAGAGCAACCGTGCTGGAGTTTCCCCACTCATCACTGGCAATTGCCAATTGGGGTTATGTAAAAAAATTTTCCGCTCTACGTGGACCGGCGCACGCAGAGGAAATGGTTAAATGGCCCTATAGATGGCCAAACGGCCCAGCAAGCTGCACTAGCTAATAAAAAAAGAAAACGCGGTTAAATGGGCCGGCCTATTTCATCTGCGCGCGCGGCCGTCGATCCTCTACGAGATATACTCCACTGTCGACTTCGATCTGCGCAGCAGGGGGAGGACGGAACTCGATCTGGAAACTCGCTTCATCTCTGCCAAGGCAGCGCGCGCGCGCGCGGGCGTAGAGCCCCCGGCGGCGCCGGCCGGCTGGAAGGATCGATCCCGGCGCCGAGCCCAGACGAACCGCGACGCGCCCCAAGCCACGGCCGTGCGCCCGTGGCGCTGCTTGCCACTAGCGAGTACGCACGTGCGCGCGCGCTCGCCGCCGAACACCACACGCAGCTGCAGGCCGGCAGCTTACCTCAGCCGCGGGCGGGGCAGCGCTGCTGCAGCTCTCGCGCTGTCGCGCGCAGACGCTCCCCCGCGTCGCCCCCACCTGCGTCCTCGCCGGCGGCCGGGCCGGCCGACGCGTTTCACCGCCGCGCGCGCGCGCGCGCCGACTCTGCGCTTCAGCCTGGTCAACGCCTCCTCCATGGGCGCGCGGGTCCGGGTCCGCCGCGGCCATCGACGAACTCAGCACGCTGGTCGGGCACGTGCACGGCCCGCCGGCGTACTTCAGCCACCACTCCGGCGGCGGCCACAGAAATATGTCAGACGTGTACCAACAAAGACACGCCTGTAATATATATTCGCAATTTACAGACACGCGTTTTCTATGCCCATCTGTACTATAGGTTCTTACAGACGCTCTTTAAGCTTCAAACAGTAAGCGTGTCTGTAATACAACTTTTCAGACGCGCGTTAAATTCTAGTTACGAGAAAGCGCGTCTGAAAACTTCTTCTTTTACATGGTGCACTATGTAAAAAAAGCAAATAGCAGACACTCCCTCCTAGGGACGTGAGAACAAAGACGTCTGTAATATGTAACGACAGACTCTTCTAGACAAAACGCGTCTGTAATAAGTGTGTCTAAAGAAATAGGCCTTTTGTGGGTATATCTATCGCTGACGCGCGCAGTTCAAGAAAATGCGTCTATTATATACAGAAGGGAGATGTCTATAACATAACCTTTTACTTATATACGGGGGCCGACCAATCCATGTCACATGTAAAATCGCACGGGCCCAAAAATTTCATTAACTTCATCGAGGACTTCACGTCCGCTCTGGTCCGCCTCCTCTCTCTCCATTCCTCCACTCTCATCCTCAGATCTCTCTCATCTCCAAGCCTCCCCGCGTCTCCGCCGCCTGTTGCTGCTCTTTCATCCTTAGATCCCTTAGTTGTCGCTCTCTTTTCACACGTCTCGCAGTGCCGCTCAGTCGTCCTCGTAGTACTAGTTTTAGGTATGCTCTACCTTTTTCTTTTTCTGTAATCTTCCAGCCATGCACTATACTGTATTACTATCAGAGGCTAATGATGGCTTGTGACAGATTCTTTGTTTTCCAATCATTGGTGGAGGAAAATAGCAATTCTTATCATCTCTTCTCAAGAAAATTACCTTTATTGTTTAGGATGTACTACCAAGCAGAAATTAATTTGTTTTTTTCCTTGCAAAAGCATTACATATCTTTGTATTAAGAAGAAAGAAGTTGTTTTCTAGCATTTACTTTTATTGCATTGTGATGCTGGTTGTGCTTCATGTTAACAACAACAAATCACCACATATAGGCATCATAACTATCCTCTGTCCATGCTCATCACTATCATTCTTCATACTTGAAGTAATTATATAGTATGCCCATCTGTAATCAGTAGTTACTTGAGTCAGTTAGGATTTAATCGAAATATGCTCTGTCAGCCATTATTTAGACTTGAAGCAATTATATAGGAAGTTGGCTTCTCAATGTTTGGTTGATAATCAATACATTCCACCAAAACCTCTGGACCTTGCTAGATTTTTTTTTTTTAAGGAGAAAATTGTCAGCCACTGGTCGGTGCTGACAGCTTACTCTCTTTCTCCTGGCTGTCGTCCTCCACTGAAGAAACCGAGGAGTCCTCGTCCTTCACTGCCAGGAACACCAGCAGTGCAAGCAAGGGGTAGCTGACGGTAATGAGCCCCCAGTTCACAATCAGCTGGATTCTTAGGGACGTGTGTTGCCTGTTCAGTTGCCATGCCACGGCCGCTCCCGCGCTCTGCACTCCCTTGAAGAACCCAACGTACCTGCATCCGGAAGAGTGGTTCAACGTTCTGTGATTCTCAATTCTCATGTGTCTCACTACAGGAAGAGTCCAATGTTCGTTCCACGTCTTCAGCTAGATTCTTTGCCTGAAAAGGACACACAACCTAATCCAACTTTTGACGATTAAGATGGCAGCAGCATGGTTTGCAAGGCTTCGAGTGGTCAGTTGTTAATTGAATCTCCAATCCAGATCTACTGAGTTTGACTAACAATAATTGCTTACTTCACTCAAGAACATTAACTGAAGGTACTAGTACCAGTTTCAGGCAACAGAGAAATCTACCTGTTGCCAACTAAGCTAGCATGTTCAGCTTACTATCTTCCCCAACTAAGATAGCAATGTCTACGTAATTTGAGTAGTAGGAGCAGAGTTATTAGTACCTGCTGAGGATTTGGGAGTCACTGGCGAGAGCGCCGATGATCCAGTAGATGACGATCTGGAACACGGCATCCAGCAGGCCGTAGCTGAAGTAGAGCACGAACGGCTGGGCGTACCGGTGGCCGTCCTTGAAATCGATGGGTTCGGCCAACTGCACTCCTCTGTACTTGAGCTGATTCGCCAGACCGCCTCCCCAGATGGCCGTTCCGATGACGGCGACGGCGAGGACCCCAAATAGGCCTCTCTTCCTGCGGCTGGCGAATCCGAAGTCGAGGAAGTAGCCGAGGCAGGCAGAGCCGATCATCTGCGCGCCCCAGTAGAAGACGTTGTTGAGCCCCTGGGTGCGCAGCGTGAAGACGCCGCCGTTGAACTGGTCGGTGTAAAAGAAGAGCGTACCAACAGAAGAGCTGGCCCAGGCGGGCACGATCATGAGCAGCATCTTCCAGTTGACGAAGAGCTTCAGGATCTCGGCGCCCTCAGTGGCCGGGGAGGAGACGGTAACCCTGGTGGCCTTGGTGCCGTCGTCGCGGACGATCCTGGCCGGTGGCAGCACGAGCACGGCGAGTGCGGCGCCGGCGAGCATGAAGGCTATGAAGGTGATGTACATGCCGTCGTTGACGACGCTGGCGGGCTTGCTGCCGCGGTGGTAGTTGAGGGAGAAAGGGAGGAGGCCGCCAAGGACACTGCCGAGGACGAAGATGCACCAGAAGAGGGCGATGTAGGTGCCCCGGCGGTTGGGCAGCGGGTACGACGTCATGACAGCGCCC
Source organism: Themeda triandra (assembly GCA_018135685.1). Classification (NCBI taxonomy): domain Eukaryota; kingdom Viridiplantae; phylum Streptophyta; class Magnoliopsida; order Poales; family Poaceae; genus Themeda; species Themeda triandra. The sequence goes on along the minus strand of JAENPR010000081.1, from coordinate 521,706 downwards.
TGCGCCGCCCAGAGGAATCCCGCGCCGGCGCCGAGCAGCGTGCCCGCCGTGACGGGGAACGCCTGCGACTCCGGGTGGTGCTTGTAGTAGAGGAAGGAGCCGGCGTAGAGCGGGTAGGTGAGGGCGCCCAGCATCAGCGTCACGCGCGGGCCCAGGAGATTGTGCGCGGCGCCGCCGAGGACGCCGAAGATGGCGAAGCAGGCGTAGAGCGCCGTGTTAGCCTTCTCGGCCGTGTCAGCGTCGACTTGATCGCCGCCGCCGAGGCCGGACAGCGCATTGAACATGCCGGGGCAGCAGAAGCAGATGAGGCCCAGCAGGGACACCTGCGCCAGCGGCGAGTTGTATCGCAGGATGCCGCGCTTAGCAGGCACCTCCAATGCCGCCGACGACGGCGGCGTGCCCTCCACGTCCATCACGGCCATTGCCTTGCCCCGCTCCATTTGATTGATCTCTTCTCGGGTCCCGGCCGGTCAGGGGAGTCAGGTTGGCCGTCGCCGGATGGAATCAGTGACGAACACCATGGCTAAGACGGTGGCCTACATAAAGGAGATAGGAGATGGATCCATATTGCTTGCTGATGATTTGTTTAGTTTTCTTGTCGCGTCGCCATTTGGTTTTGGGGACGGAGATAAACAAGCTACCCCTGTGACATTTGAAGATGAACAAGCTACGTTGTGACGATGCGCAACAATCATCGAGAGTAATTTATTGTCACTAGAATCATGCTCGCGCGTTGCACAAGAATTAGATCTAAATACGCAAATAAGTCCGAATGTGTATGTATTACTAAAAAGCCAGTCTTTTAAGTGTAGTTTCGACATGTGCAAGTGTCTGCTACCTGGTCATGACGAAGATGAACTCAACTTGATCAAGTTGTCGTGTTGTCAATGTCAGCCACATAAAACGATGGCGTGCGGAATAGCTGGCCAGCAGTTAACTTTAGTGTTGATGCAATACGAGAAAAAAAAACTCTAATCGTTCAAATTTACAAAGAATTGTCTGCCGTACTATCAAAACACTACATTGAGCATGTTACCGTCCATAATATATTGTTTTTTTTAGGGAAGTTCATAATATATTGTTTGTAGTCAGTCGTCATAATTCTACAAATCTTTGTAAAAATAGACAAAAAGCTAGATACTGCTTCTTGTGCATGAATATAAGCTCGATTGTGTAAAGTAAATTAGGGTTCAATTTTGTATAACGAGATCATCAAATTTTTAACATGTGTGATACCACCCTCTATTGCAAATTATAGGTCATTTTGAGTTTTTTCTTAGATACATAGCTGATGATATATACCGAAGTATGTGGTATGTTTAAATATATATAATAAAATTTTTGTATCTAGAAAATCAAAGAGACATAAATTGGAACAGAACAAGTAATCAGAAGAAGTAATCTAGATTGGCTTTTTTTGATTGGTGCCATCACAATTCTTGAGGATTGGAAAAATGCAATTACTATTCATCTATTCGGAGACTAGCCATTACAATTCTTGAGTCGTTTGAAAAATGCCGTTATATACGGTTCCAACACGGTTGGGCCCATTTGCAGACCATTGTATCTCCGTATTGCCCAGAATGCCCCTCTTTTCTCTACCAACTATCTCCGTGTCACTGCAGGGTGTCGTGTGCCCCACACGTCATCTTCCTTCCCCATCTTTAGTCAAATATTTGTTTATGGTCAGCGGCTCCTGCAGGGACGCGACGAGAAGATGGCTAGCGACGCTCGTGAGCTATGATAGTGGAGAGGAGCGTGTCTGGCGACGCGCTACGACAGTGGCGTGCACGCAGCGGGTGGCGGCACCACTGAGCGCGAGGCCGACGTCGCTCACGAGCTACAGCAGTAGCGAGCTCGTGGTGCACTTGGCAACGGCGAGAGCGCGACAGGTTCGGCAAGCACAGCCTGAGCAGATAGCGCGTGCGAGAGGGACGCCGGTGGCAGACATCGACGTGGTCAAGCTGCAGGTCGGCGTTTGCAAGCACGACCTACGCAGCCAGCAGCCAGCCAGTATGGCGGCCAAGGCGAGCGGCGAGGCGCGGGAGTCCGCCCACTGGTGCACGCGCAGCAAGTGCGACCGTGGTTAGCGGCCGAGGGGAACGCGCGACAGCGTGCCGGCGTGCATGCCGGCCAAGCTCCGAGAGGGCCATGGCTGGGGCGGCAAGCACGGTCTGCACGAGGCAATGAAGCGTGACCGAGGCAAGAAGGCAGAGGACACAGTGTCTTCTTGCCCATGCGCCCGCATGGCGGCGACGGCGGTTCACCAGCTCGCCTGTACACGTGTGTTGCCGCGGTGGCGACGGCAACTACTGCAGTGTTGGCTGCTGCTCGAACGCATGCACGCGTGGCAGCGGCGCCGGCTCTCCAGAGCGCATGCGTGGATGCATGGCAGTGGCGTCGGCTGCTCTCCACCTCGTGGTCGCGATCCACAGTGCTGACTCGCCCCTACGCTTTCGTGTGGCCACAGCTGCTCGACATGGAAGGAGATGGAAGAAGATGACCACTGGGCCCATGCATCATTTAATGAGACAGAGTGGAAGACATCTGGGCAATATGAAAATATAGTGGTATGCAAGTGGACCCTACTATGTTGAAAATGTAGATAATGGCATAAACGGCTGAAGAATTGTAATGGCTAGTCTCCAAATAGGTAAATAGTTGAGAAGGTGTGGTGGTATAAACCCCATATACCTTCACGGCTAAACTTTGGGCCTAATGGACAGTATACACCGATCCACGAGATCAAGCCCGATCAGGCCTTTCCACCTGATCGAAGTCCAAGGCGAACAAAAGAGTTGACAGGTGACTAAGGAAAGCCCAGTCGGTTAGAAAACTATTGTACTCGTAGATAATACGGTCTTTGTAACCGACCTAGGATAGATTTTAGGAATCTGTAACCTTGCCTCCCGACTATATAACGCGGGGCAAGGATAGGCCTCAGGGCACGTCAAGACGACATGCAACCTCGCATAATGCACATGCAAACTCACCTTTCCATCATAATCCATAACAGAGAGCATGATTAGGGTATTACGCATCCTTGCGGTCTGAACCTGGGTAAACCTTAGTGTCATTGTTCTCTGTTTCGACATCTCGCTTGCAGTCTCGCGCGTCTCCACCGATCAACTACCACTCAGGGCATACCTTGGGTGGACTATCGCCGATATTTCGTCGACAGAAGGGACGAGAAGCCACCCCCGTGCCGCCTCCACACGGACGGCTCGGGTGGAAACCCTAGCTGCACCGCCGTCCTTCCTCCCATCCCCTCCCTTCCCGCGCGCCGCCGCCGGAGCAGGCAGCCGGCAAGGCTAGCACGGCCGGCCAGGATGGCGGCGGTGAGGCCCCTCGCAAGATGGTGGTGTGGCGGCGACGATGCTCCCCGCAAGATGGTGGTGTGGCGGCGCAGGTGATCCATGGCCGATGAGCCCCGCCCGTCTGAGTCGCGTGGGGCTCGGCCAGGACGCCTCACCAGGACTGCGGCAGCACCGACCACAGGCTCGGGCAGGCGTAACATGGCGGCGGCGACAATGTTCTTCGCCCCCTCCATCGCCCCTCATCTCAAGGCCATGCGTGGCTGGTCGGCCTCTTCTGGGCCTTGGGCGGGCAGATCCGGCACCCTACAACCGGATCAAGAAGTCCAAGATCCAGGGGAGGTGCCGGTGGTGTCGACCATGGTGGAGGGGGATGCACAGACCTTGGGCACCGGGTTCTGGGCTCCGGCAGCTTTACTGCACAATGGTGGCTGCCGACCTGGGACAAATCAATGATGGAGGTGGCAATTATTGGCATAATAGTTCGTCAATTGGTGGGCATGGATAGTACCGCGAAGATTCGACGGCAGTGACGCCTGTGGGCGCCACTTTCCTTGCTAGAGGCATCGTCTTGTTCTTTGTGAGGGTCTCTTTGGGTGAAAACCCATGACCAATTCTCTGGTGGGGCGATGCTAGTGTTTACGAATGTCATTTTTCTCGTTGGAGATGTCGCTCTCGGAAGATTCCTTAGGTTGTCGAATTTTGAGCAGGCAACGAGTTGGTGACTCCTTTGTATATACACCAGGTACTTCGTGCTGTTACTAGGTTACAACATCAGATGTCTTCAAGGTAGTTAGTGTCCAACGATCTTTCAGCACCCTTATTAGGTCTAATAGACGTGTGTGGCGACATTATCTTGATGTTGGTGGTCATACTGACGTGGATTCGACATCACGGAGCAAGTTAGTTGTCGCGTAGGACTACTAGAATTCCTTGTTGGGTTTTTTTATTCCTTCTGTCAGTTTATTTTATTTTAGTTTCTCTTTTTTAATAATTGTTCGATTCTACTTGGTAGATGAAGCCGGATATGAAATACTATCCCTTATCTAAAAAAAAGGTGAATAGTAATGGCATTTTTTCAACCCGCAAAAGTTGCGATGGCACCAAAAAATCCCCTAAATTTTAAGCGGTTGCTAGTTTCCCGGACGGCAGGGAATGTTAATTTTATAGAATATATGGCACGGAGTTTGAAAGCATTTTGTAATTTTGAATCCAGATTTTGTCTTGCTGGAGCCGGCGCGCATATGATATGTGTGTCTGTTAGCTGAACTGGGACTGAATCCAAAAGTGATTGACGGTTGTGGTGAGGACAAGTGGAAAAGGCCGGCCACGCAAACAATGAAAGGAACCCAACAGTTGTTAGGCTACAATCCTGTTTGACCGAAACGGCAAATCCTGGACTAATAAAACCATTAACTCCAGCCATGTCTAGAAGCAGGATACATACTAGTTGGTGTTACCAACCGGGATTAAAAAAAAATTCATTTTTTATTTTATAGTTTCTCCAATTCATTTTTCTTTTTACGTGGACACGGGAAGGAGTAGGCTAGGGCGGTTGCAGAAGCTAGGCCAGAGAAGGCCTGCTAGCAGGCTCGGACTCAAAGCATAGAAAAACGGAACAGAGAAAAAGGCTTTTATTTTTTTCTATAAAGAAGGATTCAAACCACTTCTCAAACCATTTTGAATATATTTCTTCAGAAAAATTTGAAGCCTTTATTTTCAAAGGGAGATGCTATATCCCAGTCGCCTGGAATCTAACATTTTTCCCAGGCGACGGTCAGATCTTTATCTGAAGGTTCAGATCTGTCTGCAGATGTCTGTCCCCCACGCTCTATAGTTTTTGTCCCCCACGCTCAGGCCCGCCCAAGCCTTAACGGGCGCATGAACCAGAACCCGTTAACTGAATTGGTGCTCGTCTAGGCTAGAATTATTGGCCCAGTGAGCACAGTTATAAGTTTAGTGACAAAATAACAACTCTATGACTGCCAAAAAAATCTTACCACAAATCAAAATTAACAGAGTATAATTTCTATTCTACTTTACATAAACCTCCTTCTAAGACTACACGGACACCATAGCAACACCTTCTCTGTATCTGAACTCTAGCACTACACTAGTTGATATGTGGTAGCCTTCCAACCTCGGTTGCATACAACTCTCTTTTCCATCACGACCGACATTTATCTAAGCCAGCTCTTCCTCTACCACTGCAGGAACAAAAGGGATGAAACCTCAACATTGTGAAATGGAAAATGGTAAAAAAATTGAAACTTGGCTAATATAAAGTCAAATGGATATTGCACATGTTAAATACCATAATTGCAGTAAATCAAATATGCAACTGTCTACTAATAAATGTGCAATCGTGTCATTAGCTTCTTCATAGATGCCTTCTATGATATGCTGAATGTTCTTGCACTTCTTATCGAGGACTCTATGATTTCTTTCTCTTCGAACTTCCTAGATGGTCAGCATGATCAGCGAAGGGGCCCCTTTTTTAACCACAGTAGGCAGTCCATTATCCATGTCCAGGAGCCACTCCTTGGCAGAGGCAGTGTCTCCCCAGTTGGCTGGCAGCAAATGTTTTACTATTTCTTGTCAATTCTTTTCATGGCACGACAAAGGTATCACTAACACTATTCACTAGTATATCAGTTGTCCCCAATACCAGCAGCTCGTTGACCTGTGCAAAATGCAGGTCAAACGCTCCTTTCCAGTAGGCTAGGCTGGGGTACAGCCTGTGATATGTTTGTGGTATGCATTTGTCTTGTCTCTAGACATTGCCGGAATCAGAAGCCTAGGTAGGTCTATTAAAATCACTTTGTCCCTAAGATGGTCCAGCTGTGATGCTACCAAGAGCCAAGGCAAGAACCATAAAATTGAAATCTATATCAAGGTATTGAGACAATGTGACAGACAATACCATTTCACTGATCACACAGAAATAGATACTAACCAGTACGACCCAAAGCAGGAGGTGCAGTTTCAGGTAGTAGGTTTCCTTATGAATGATAAGGAATTGCTTTTGGCTTTGAAACTTGCAAATCAACACCGGAAACAAATTTCGCATTGTATTTGGACTGAAAACAAAGAGACAAAATGGTTATCAATTATCACATGATCACAACAAATACATAAAATGGTTATACATAGAAAATGTAGAATACAAGCTAATGAAAGTGTAGTGAAGGAAGCATAGACCAAAAACAAAAGATTCAAACAGCCCCTAGGCTGGGTTATCGTTTCGAGTGACCCACTTGTTTGAGCTGGACAGACCATTACAGCCAACAATAGGAACACTTGTATATCACAGAACTAATGATAGAACTGGACGACTATGCTTCCTAAATCCATATTAGCCTTCAGAAAGCAGGTAGCAAAGTTTGAAATGAAGCAGCGAGACATATAATTCAGGTGTAAGCACTGAACCATGTTAGAGCAATATTATTTATCATTGAGACTGGATATTGCACATGTTGAACGCCACAATTGCAAAAATTTAAGTATGCAATTTACTACTTATAAATGTGCAATCAAGAAATGGATACTAGGGATCTACTACCAGCCTAGCATAATGGGCAGTAAACAACAGTATCCATGAAGAAAATGAAGGCATCCCAAAACCTGTTGGCAGCACTAGAACAACCAAATGTCTTACATTCAAAATGTTTATTGCATCTAATAACTTTTAATTTCCAAGTTCTAACTATGACATTCTTCCACATACTTGAACTAAAGGATGTGCAACTTATAGCACCTAGAGAACTAACAGATGAACATAAAAAACTCATAAATGGCCAAATCCTGCATATACATCTGCCATCTAGGTAAAAAATGCACCTGAGGAATAATGTTGAAACTAGCAGCCCTTCAGCCCCTCTAGTCCTTAGTTGAGGGCCCATTGACAGTCTCCTCTGATTCCTGAACAAGCAGATCATTACTTAGTAGATCTTGATAAATTTTCTACACATCTCTCCATGTTCTACATATAGATGTAACCTAAGGTGCATTTTATCTAAACATAGGCTACTATGAGAGGATGGAAAAATCTTTTATGGTCAACCACACAGGTAAGTAACAAAACTCATGCACAAATCATAGATCAAAATCCCTGAATTCAAGATGTTTTTGTTGTTAGCATAAACTACAAGAGACGATTTTTTTCTATGAAAGGACAGAGACAAAATAAAAGGTATGTCCTTGCACAAATCAGATTCCCATTGATAGAAATAGATATATATAGTTCGGGAGGTTACAGAAAGCACTTAAGAGTGGTAAGCAAGATAAAGAGACTGTCCCCACACATTGCCTACATCAAACAACATACAGTTAGTCAGTTCATATCCCGGATAGTCAGTTAAGGTTGTAAAACTGAACTGTCTATATTACCACTGGATTATTATTCACTGATAGAAAAGAACACTCGAGCAAAATATGTTAGTCAGCACAACACAAAATATTTGTCATTCATTAAGGCTGAAATGTCCGTTCTAAATGATTTATAACAAAAAGACTACAAGATCCTCTTGCAAAACTGAAAGTGGCAGCAGGAACACTTGCAAATTGACAACATACTAACCGGTGGACGCAAAAATTAAGGTAAGAATCAAGTAACATAGGACATCCAGAGTGAACCAGGACTGCACCTTATCTTATCTCTACACATCAGACAGGGCTAATGAAGCCAACTAAGAGACCAATAGTAATTGCATTATCAGATAGGACGATTCTTTTGAGACAGAGTACGAAGAAAGCAGGGCTAATAGTTTTGTGTTCCAAGGGTAAGAGCAGAAGTGCAAAAGGAACTTACATGCAAGTTGAGCAGGCTCTCAGGACCCTAGTAGTTGAGAGCTGCAAGGTCATAGACACAAGCAGCAGCCTCCTCACCTCTCAAAAGCCCTGCAAATTGCAGAGCATTAAAACTAATAATAAAACAACAAAATCATGTCAAAATAACAAAATCATGTCAAAATAGTAGTGTCTCTTGAATAGTGCATTAGATTGCTCCCCCAAAACTAGATAGTGAATGTTTCAGAACAAAAACATCTAAAACTTGAGGTTCTCTGGAATGACACAGAATAGCTCTTGCCTCTAAAACGTGGAAGGTGGGGAAGAAACTGCCCCACTGGGATCTCGAGCTACTTTCACAAATCTAATGCCCAAAACAGCAAAAACACAAAGACAAAGGACAATTTCTATTTCTATGGAAGGACAATAGACAAAATTTTCTCCCAAGAACATCACAACTACAAATGACAATGGACAATGGACAATTTTTTCTATGAAATGACAATAGACAAATTTTTCTACCTAGAATGACACAACTACAAAACTAAAATGGACAATTGTTTTCTATGAAAGGACAATAGACAAAATTTTCTCCCAAGAACGACACAATTACATAATGACAATGGACAATGGACAATTGTTTTTCTATGAAATGACAATAAACAAATCTTTCTACCTAGAACGGTATAATTACAAAACTATAATGGACAATGGACAGTTTTTTTCTATGGAAGGACAATAGACAAAAATTTCTCCCAAAAATGACACAATTACAAAATGACAATGGACAATGGGCAATGAAAAAAATTAGGTGTGGGCTAGCCACAAGTTAGGTGTGGCGAGCCTTGGCAAGGAACGGGAACCAAACACCCCCATAGGTACTAACTAGTACGATTCATTTATAATAAACAAAGGCCTATGAACCTATGATTGATTTACCTAGAAAATCATAATTGGTATTTTAGAAAAACAAACAAACAAACAAACAAAACAGATAGCACTTCGTATGGTTGCCACACAGACTGCTCCCAACCATTCAATGATTTATAATAAACAAAGGCTACTAGGTAGGGGTTACAAGTCTAACAGGTTCCAAGTCTTCGTGAGGCAGACATGCACCAAGTGCTGCAAAAAGCCACCGAACATAGTGGCGACATGTCGGCACTACAGCCAATGAAGCATAACTGCAATACCAGGGCTTAAAGGAAAACCATGAGGGTTCAACAGTATACAATACTATGAGGGTTTAGACCCAAACATCCACCAAAAAGCAAAACCAAGACACATTCCCCTTTTCAGCAGAAGAACATCAAGCTACATATGTGGGTTTAACACTGCTGAAAGTGGCTTTAACAATTTAGTCCTCACACACACACAAAGAGAAACACACAGACAACATAAATGAAAAGAAAGAATATCTTATAACAAGAAGGTAGCAGAAGAGAATAAAATCGATTTGAACATACCTCCAACAAAAAGCTTTGAAGACAAGCATCTCACTTGCTAAAGCAGTGGAGAGCTAGTGGACGAAGAAGTTCTCCTGAGCACATTTCAATTCTACTAACAAACGACATCACTCAAACTGCCCAGTACAAACCAACCACGGGGTCTGAAACTGAAAACAATAATAGATAGTTCAGTGCACAGAAATAAAACTACTATGAACCTTAACCCCTCACACACAGAGACAAGGACAAAGAAATATTACACATGTTAGAAATAGTAATTGCAGTATTTGAAGTCTGCAGTTTACTAGTAATAAATGTGGAATCAAGAAATATGGTGCTTCTACAAAAAGGACTTTTCAGTTACACAGTAATGTTATATAAACAATAGCTAGAAAAAAAAGTGTTCCAATCTAGCCACTTAATTGGAACATCAGAGCTAATATCAATCTTAAAAGAATCCAGTGCCATGCATCAGAGGTGTTATCACAGAACAAAACACATAGGACAACTACATAAAGTGGCTTGCTTTGAACAATTATTTTTTTACACTCTGTATAAACAATAAGCGATTCAGACTGTAGCATAATGCAATGGTTTAAGGATAAGTCAATATTCATACTCATAATGCAATCTTTGTGTTTCCCATACTGGATAATTCACTACTGACAAGTTAAGAATCAAGTAACATAAGACATCCAGAGTGAATCAACACTCCACCTTATCTTATCTGTACATATCGGACAAACCACTGACTTTATGCAAACAATAAAACAAGATTGGACATCACAAGCTATCAGTATAATCAGAGTTTCAGCAAGTAGTGATCTGTACCATAATCAGATAACTACTTTTACACTCTGTAGCAGACCAAATACACAATTATGAGACGTAAGAAGAGAGAACAAAATTCAGTCAGTAAGGAATCAAGCGTCAAGGATAAAAAGAACATACCGAATTGATCAGGTTCTAGGTAAAACATCTGAGGCACATGCAGTTCCTAAAACACTGAGGAAGTTTGGAAGAAGTGGAAGCTGAAATCAAGCAACGGCTCTGTCTGCTCACCATTACCTATCAATGGCAGCCAACAAAATCGGGTTATTCATTACATAGAAGGTGTTGATGGACAGACACAAGCAAAAAATAAAATGAGCAAAGAGGACTACAAGTCCTTAGAATATTATCAAATAACAAGCAGTTCTAAGTCACATGTGGCTGAATGTTTCATGTGCTAGGCAAGCATTTCTGAATATTCTGGCAAGTTGGACACACATCAGTGTAGTAAAAAAATCTACTACACCTGATAAGGTTTCAGCATATAGATTAACAACAAAGTTCTATATTTGGAGGCCCCCCTACACCATCACAACCCTTTGTTCTTCTATATTTGGAGGGCACATCTCGTGCCTATCACAAAGTTCAACTATGGCAGATCAGAATATAGGTGGATGGATGATGCTAATATTCCATGATTACATTTGAGCATCTCATCAGTATCCTAGTTATATATATGCAATGCTATGACATGACTAGGATCCTCCACTTGTGCAGAATTCAACAAACACAGAGAACAGAGACCTGCACCTTATCCCATAGTTTCAGAGTTTAGTCAATTTCTAAGTGAAGGCTGCATATCCTAGAATTTAGTCCTAACAGCAAAGGAATGCACTCAGCGACTACAAATTTCTGCAGTACAAAATCCCATCCCATTTTTAACTCCTCATAGCAACAAAGTGGAATACCTAAATTATTTTGAGGTGCAAGTAAAGCTCGACGAACAGGGAACTAAAACTTTATTGTGAAAAGGATTCATTCATTGGTCAGATTTACTTTCTTTCAGTCTATTTATAGCATGATCCAGTAACCCATGCATGGAACCCATTCCATCGACATGTGCAATGTAGTTCTTCATTTTTGTGATTCATTCAATGGTCAGATTGACTTTATTTGTTTCAGTCTATTTATAGAACGATCTGGTAACCCATGCATGGAACCCATTACATCTGACATGTGAGAATGATTGCAGCAACAAAGAGCAATTCTACAGTCTCAAGTGAAATGGTCTTTACTTCATATCTCAACACAAAAAAGATATCAATATTTCAAGTTCCAATTTCACAAGTTTTATTGCAATATTGTGTGAAAGGACAAGTTCTATAATGAATAAATTCTATAATAAATTCTAACAAATTCTATAATGGATAAAACTAAGCCATCCTAAGGTCATCTTTTTTATACTGGAGTGAGTAATATTTAGTATGGATAAATAAAAAAATAACTCATATAGGCTTTAAGAACAACACATAACTGAAATACTGAATCCTACAAAACGAATCAAACAAAACCGTACAATTGGTACTATACTATCCATACCCAAATGGTTTTAAACGAATCAAACAAAACCGTACAATACAAACAGGAAGCCCTCCTTGGATATAGAAAAGCACGGATCAATAGAAATGGATCAACTCATACATCATACATGCACCTGACAAATTATGCCTGTACATGAAACAACAGTGATTTATTTTGAAAGATCAGGAAATTGGTTCAGTAGAGGACCTGTGAAAGGATCAATCATGGCTACACCACCACCCAAAAGAACAAATAAAGAACATGCAGACCATATTGACAACTTTACAGTCAAAGAAAAAGTGACTAGCCTAATTATTTCAATGTGCATGATAGCATGCATCCATTAGTTCCATAGAACTAGCAAGATCAGACACGCTCATGGAACATTACAAGACCTTTAATCTTTACTTCTTTAGTGGTAGCAGTGATTCAGTTTGTTAGTTTCTTTGGCTTCAAGATAAAGTAGAGTTCAGTGCTTCTGGAACAAATACAAAAGAATGACAATAATCCTTCAAATACATTTGGCCTAACATATCCAAGTATTGACGAAAGAGGAAGTCATCATTCAGGTCCTATCCCTACCACAAGCGGACATCATCCCCATCCCGGGCACAACACGAGATCTACAGACTACAAGCTTTTGTGTTTGAATGCCTGCCGTCCGCGGGCACACGGGATCTATTGAAAAAAAGCTACAAAAATAGAAAGCCTAAATACAGTCTCAATCATGCAGTTCCCCATTTCGTAAAATCAACCACTCCCCGCGCCATAACCACCATCTCAGCACACACCCCATGCATGTATGCAACGCCACCGCTACCGGTGCCGCGTCCCCAAGCCCCGCCGACCCCATCGTTCCACATTTCCCTCCCCACATCAACCAAACAACCAACCAGATCTAGAAATCCCAAACAAATGACGGCCAAAACAAGGGTGAGGGAGGTGCTAAAGAAGGTACCTGACGACGACAAGCATCGAACACGAGGAGAGGCTCCGCGTGTGGGATGGAGAGGAGCAGAGGAGTCGCCCCCCTCCGCCGCGACGAGCAGAGGAGCAGAAGGAGATGCGCCAGCACGACCGTAGCTGGTGCTACAGGGACGGTGGGAGTCCGCCATGGAGCCGGAGGAGACGGAGTGGGCAGATCTGGACTGGGACTGGGAGTCTCGAGAGGCAGTGGGAGACAGAGAGGAGCACCGAACCCGTTCAGTCATTTTGGACGGATCACGGACCCGACAACGGGCACCGAACCCGTCACCAATAGCGCTGCGTGGCCGCCGCTAGCGTCGCATCCGCGCGCGCCGCCTGGACAACGGGACAAAATCCAGGCGACCAACAGATAGTAATTCTGATTTTCAAAAAGAGAAAAGCTTAACTGTGGCTTGACCATATTTTTTTAAGTTCTTCAGACAACAAAAAGGCATGAATGCAACAAGCATACTTTCATATTTTTTTGTAAAATTTTTATAAAGCCATATTTTCTAATTGTCAATGAAAAAATAAATCTTTGATAATTATAGAAAAATATTATATTCTCTATTTTATCTAGTGTTATCTGTTTACAACCCAAATTAGAAATTTTGGGGAGTCACATCGCCCTCACCTTCTGGTAGCTCCAGCTATCATGCATGCCGCAACCGCCATGCCAGGGAGCGACATCCTCATCTGAAGCTCCGATGTGAGGGCGGCGCTAGGCTTTGTGTTGTGACTCAACGTGGAGACGACGCACCCCCCATTCTATGCTCAAACATTATATGTTTAATTGTGATGATTGAGTATAATTACAAAGACTTGTATAATTGTGACGATTGACTACAAACATTATATTATGGACAACATGCTCAAAGTATTGTTTTGATAGTACGACATACAATTTGTATTTAAATTTGAATGGTATTTTTTTTTGTCGTACGTCACCAACACTAATGTCAACTGCTGGCCATTCCCGCTCTTGGTTAGCCCACATGCAAAATAACTCCGCACATTTTATCTATTTTTTTTCAATACATCGCAAAGGACGAATGACTACACATTAACCCTAAAATTTAGCATGCTGCCTCCAAAGCTTTCTGATTTCTCTGAAGTAATCTTGGTATACTCAGAATCAATCAGCGACTGTTCCATGTCAAATGCAGTTGCAGATTGTCGATGCTCCATCTAAGTAATCAGGCACAAGAGTGGCATTCAGCTTCCTGAACTCATGCCTCTATAAAAATCAGTGGAATTTGTCACAGGCCAACAGAAGAATTCTGTCAACTATAACTTCAGGTTCAGCATTTTCAGAAACATCATGCATGGTCCACATTCATTTTTGGGCATATACAGTTACCATGACAAGATGTTAATGTGCTGAGCGTATGCATACATCGATACATAACTCCATGGATCCTGATAGAAATGTGTAGTGGTGTTTGTTTTCTGAAAACCAAAGAGCGTGGAAGAGACAAATCCCAGGTTCCCTGGAAGAAGCTAGCCTCGTCATAACCTGCAGGGAGTCTAGAGATATCTGTTGCTAATGGTCATGGTCTAACATGAGCAGAAGATACAAACTAACACCAATAAAAATTATCTTTGGCCTGCATGTCCAAAATTCATGTGCAAGTGACAATTGATTCAGTGAAATAAATATTACAGCCACCTTTCATTCATAGCTAAGCATTCCATATCATCTAGTCAACAAAATGGCTAAGCATAAGTTCAATGAGTCCACAAACGACAAAATATATCACATTCCGTCCTTATCTCTTATGCAGTTAACAAAATAAAAATGGTATTTTTTCCCATTTTGCTCATGAGTCATGACTTGGACATAAAACCACAGAACCATAATAGTCAAGCTTCCACTAGCAATAAATAACTTGCTGGCAGATGGTTCACTTATTAACTACAACAAGCTTACAAGTGACAAATTGGTTCTTCGGAACAAGTTGCTATCACTTCCAATTTGCTATCATATATACATGACAATTTTCAATATATACAACGACAATTTGCTGCTACTAGAGAATAATCTGCAACCAGTCATATCAAACAAAAATGAAGCTCCTCCAGGAGAGCCACTAACGACGGTTCACTAACTCTAGCAGATATAACTCTGGGGGAACGAATACAGAATAATAATTTCTAAAATCTATCATTAATCTCAGAAATTTGACATGCCAAGCACTAAGATTTACCTTAAGAAAGAAAACAGCCAGCGGATTGCTTCAAATATTTCATCTGCAGTGCCCGTGTGGCATTTATCTGCAAGCAATTGAACAATTTTAATATTAGAAATCCCAGATCTTGAGTTGATGATAAAGTGGAAAACGTTCTACTAAATATATCCCATTTGTAGCAATTAACCATTTATGCGCCGGCTGGTGCACCCGGCAGGTTCAGGGTAGTAGGTAGTTGCTTGATAGGCTCACAAGTCTGTGCTGCAAATTTTGTCCGGCCAAGTGCTTCATAATTGAATAGGACAGCGTTAAGAAGGAGGATTAGGAGCTAATACTCCGTCGCTTGCGTCACTGAGCTAATATCTATATTATTTTTCATTTAATTTACTAGTACTAACGCGTTATAGGACAGAAACATGGGATGCCGTCTGAGGACACACTGTGTTGGAAAAGCACATCAGACGCGTCTAAGGCGCATCATAGACGTGGATTTATTGCGTCTGTGATGATCACAAATCATAGACACGTCAATGCAGGTCTGTGATAAATACAGACGTGTATGAGCTCATGCGTCGGTGATATGTACATCCAAAATATGTGCATCTGATGACTCCACATCTTAGACACACAATGGAAAAACATGTATGTGATGAGGATTCATTGTAGAAGTGCATACACAACACGCCTATGATGATGAATTGAAAAGAAAAAAACTAAAAAAAATCAACCTTACATAACAGTATAGAGGCAATGTAGTAAAGCAAAAGCAATATATAACAACTAATCTAGTCAATTAACATGTTCCTGCACCAATATTGAAACCATCTATTCATGTTAGTTGTAGCTTTCTAAGTGTGCCCTTGGATACAGGGAACACGTTTAATTAAGAGGAATTATCGTCTCCTAAGTGCATCAAATCCTTATTTGTAAACTTCAAAGTGATCACATAACCAGCGGCACATCCGAAATGTTGTCATCTATACCGATCCTAAGCAAGCGCTGCAAAGGAGAAATCAATGTAGAGTACGTCCAATGAAAAAAATAAATATGGCAGTATATAAGAAACAGGCTGTGAGATTTCAATAGTTAAGATAGCGTGGGCAAATGGAATGTGGACTGTTGCTGGAGCACTCAAATGGAGAGCAGATGGGCAGTAAGAATGAATTGTGTGTCGATGTTTCATATATACTCATCAACCAATGTACTCAATTTTAAGATGGTGATGTAAAATGTAATTGTAGTAAAAATTGAAAGATGCTACTTAGTTCAATCAAGCTCATTTTAAATCACATATGCTTCTGTATCACACACGAATCTCAACTAGTCATCAGAAATGCATTTACTTAAGCCACGTCTGTGATATGTGCCCTCAAATAATTGAAGACATGTATTCTCGGATCCAATGTAGCATACACGCATTTCGTAGACACATTTTGTTTTGGTGTCGCTAAATTGGATGCCATGTTTTTGCTATTTTGGCATAGTGATGCCATCTTTGGGTCCATTTTATGTTATATGGGCATAGGGATTGGGGAAATTGGCTCACCTTTTTTCGAACTATAGTGACACTTAGATACGCGTCCTCTTTTTGTTATCTTGGTCTTCCAATGATCTACCGTAAGTTAAATAACAAACATTGAAAGAAAGTGAATAACATATCAAAAAAGACTCGATGGTTGGAAAGGCAAGCATTTGTCTATAAGAGGTAGACTAGAGCTAGTTAAACTCGGTATTGTCTACCCTTCATATGTTTATTCTCTCTTTCTTTGAGGTTCCTAGAGATGTTCTAAGGAAATTTGAATACTATAGATCAATATTTATTGGCAAAATTATCAACAAAAAAAGAACTATAGATTTGCCTATTGGTCGCCTTTGTGTCAACCCAAAAGAACAAAGTTTCAAAACAAAAACAAAAGAACAAGTGGGTTAGGCATTATAAATTTTGATATACAAAATATGTGTCTTTTGATTACACCTCTCTTTAAACAAGTAATGAAAAGAATTTGGCAAGAGTTATTTAAGAAATAAATATGTTAAGGATAAGTCATTATCAAAAGTAGAGAAAAAAGCAAGAGACTTACATTTTGGATGAGCCTCATGATCGCAAAAGACATCTTTTTGAGTTCATGTAATTTTAGGTTAAAGGATAATAATCAAATCAGCTTCTAGGAGGATACTTGGTTAGAAAACCTACTACTAAAACCCAATACCCAACCTTGTTTAAGATTGCCCACAATAAACAAGCAAAAGATGCAAATGTATTAAGCTTAGTTACTCTTAATGCACATTTCAAAAGACCTTTAGTGGGAAACAAGCTATTAAAATGGAATCACCTAGTTGTAAGGATGGCTAATATTAATTTGCAATAGGGTAACAATGTTTTTGTGTAGAAATTACCAAAAATTTATTGTTTACATTAAACTCAGTGTACATATACCTTATAAGTAATAGGTTAAAAGTTTCACAAATATATAGTTTGGTTGTTAAAGATTCCTCGGAAAAATTAAAATCATTCTATGGCTCTTTAAAACGGAGGTTATAATCACCAATTAAAATCATTCTATTCAGTGTTTTTTTCTTTCAATGCTCGAATACCATGTCTTTTTGGAGATTTGTCCATATGGCCCGATGAATTAAGCCACCTCAAATACCCAAAACTTATTTAAAGAATTGTTTTCTTGGAAACATAAACTTTTTTACCCCTTTTATTGACTGGTGCCACGTTCATTTTATGATCAATTTGGATAACACAGAATGCAATTGTTTTTGACAAATGACAATCTCTTTCGTAGGTTCTATTTAGAGAATACATTGGCTTCTTTTCTAGGCCCAACTGCAACAGTGCGAAGATCGATAATTGTTCATCTTGAGTTTGATTTGTCATTAATTTCTTTGTATGTCTTGAATGTTAGATTGTAATAAGTTAATTGTATTCCTTTTTAATGAGGATCATAGCCGATACTTCTTTCTTTATTAAAAGAACATATACATACACGCACCATTGAACATACACATACACCTTACTAATACAGTTAATTTTGAAAGGCTAAGATTGATCCAACGAATCTAGCTAGAGTCATAAGTTCTAACTGAGAAGAGAAGGTGTTTATTTTTCTGTATAAAGTCATTTTGTATGACCTAAATGTAGAAAAGCAAGGGACATTAAAAAATTGCAATTTTTCCTTGAGATATTTATTTATACAAATTATACGAAGCATACTCCTCAAATTAGAGCCTTATTTTTTTTATTAAGGAGCTTTTCTATCTTTGATGGCTCTATTTTCTAAGCTAAACTACAATAGTAGACCCTGAATTAGGGCATTCTCTATATATTTTACTGATTTTTGATCCAATATAAATTCAACCATAATGTTAAAAGTGTATACAGATGACAATTATACAATTACATGAATTCAAACAAGAAATTCAAATTTTAAATATAAATTTAGATCTAAATGACATTATACACTATATCATGCAGTTTGCCACAATATTAAGTCCACAAATACATGAAACATATCAATGCATCAACTCATGTTGGAGATGGAGTTGTCGAGAGGGTGGGGGCTGGGCTTGTGAGTGGAGCCGTCGAGGAGGGAGGCAGTATCCATAGAGCATGTGTAGCGCTCGATGTAGATGGTACAGACAAACACACAGAGAATAACCATAAATTTGAAATATACAAGACTCCTTCAAATCCACAGGAATGGGGGCTTGAGCAAGGGTTAGTTGGAATGGGGTTTTTTTTGCCCACTAGCCATTAAAATAGGATATGAGGCTTAAATAAGGATCTAGTTGAAGTCGCATACTATTTAGCAAAAGCAAAAACGGATTATATATTTGTATACGATATACACACTATTCGTCATAAAGAAGACTAAGTTTATGTAAAAAAGATCCCAACAAAAACATTGAATTACAAAAAAGAAGCCAATGAGACCGTATTCTCTACTGCATGATCCACAAATACTTTGATATCCCGAGCTTGGGTTGGATCGTACCTGGACCCAGTGTGCCATTTTAGCAGATCAGGCCCAGGTATATGCTAGATTTCTTTGTTGTAGTATTTTTGTGAACTTCATTTTGCAAAATAATTATTTCAACAAAGAAATGAATGAAAAATTACAAAAGATATACTCCTGTCACAGATCAAAGTCGCAGGATATAACTTCTAGCAATTTGATTGCTGAAATTTACTTTATAGCCAATTGTTGGTGGAATTTCCTTTTGCTCTGCCGTCCTTCTTTAAAAGCCTCGGAACTTCTACGTCAATATAAATATGAAATTTATTATGAAAGATTGTAGATCTTGATAATTACAGCTCTATAATTCATGAATTTTTTGTTTGAAACTGTTTCTTGATGCCAAAAAATATATACATCGTTAATATCCATATTTGTTAATCTGAAATTTATATTAATCATTTTGATAGAAAGATGTCTTGAGAAGAAAATGTTGCAAGCCACCAAGTTGTTCATTAAGGGGCTGAGCTTCTCATATGGGCTAAACCTCAATTTTCCTAGAACTCGTACCCCCCTAAAGACCTAAATCACACCCTCTGCCATGAATGCTTTGAAAGAGTTTGTGAACTGTTGTTCTATTGCCCTGACGAAGAAGTCTGTATATTTCATATCTGGGCTGCAGGCTTGTGGGCTTACGTGGCTTGAGCAGGGGCCCAATTAAGATGGCGTCCAAGCACCCACAAGATAGCTTCTTTTTTTTTACAACACCCACAAGATAGCTTTGCTTTCTTCTAAAAAAACAAGATGGCTTGCCTTTTTGTCTCTCTAGGCCAATTCCATCATGCATGATCCGACCCAGGTAATTAAGAAGGTAATTTAATTTATTGTGTATTAGTATTTATTGACAGTATTTGTTGGGTGATTAATTATTAACTTGGTTTGTCTCTTAAATCTCCTAGAGGCAACTAAAGCTTCGTTGTCACTTGTTTGTCCCTTGATTTCACTTGCACCCATTTTGTATTCTTCTTTAATTTCAGATTTCTTCTATATATTGTTTATATATTTGTGTTTGTATATCTCATGCTTGATGTTGATGAACGTAGTATAGACCTTTGAGTTGGCTTTTTATTATGATTATAAGAATAGTTTATGGTGAAAAATGAAATCCTGCCAATTAATTAGCAGCAAGGGAATTCCCACCAATTCAATCGCCCGTTATTTTGCAATTTTTTTTTGATGTAGGACAAATAGTTTTTTCAAGAAAAAATTCAAAAGGAAAAAAATGCTATACGGATCTATGGCATTTTTCTCGCGATCCCCATTTTATACGGAAACAAGATAACGCTAGAGCTGAATTAGTGGCCAAGCAACAATCTGAATAGCACATGTCGAACGGAAGAGCAAGAATCACGTGACTAACCAGAATGTGCAAGACAAACAACAAACTCCCCTAACTTCTGAATATATCATTTACTTTTTCAAATTTGAAATTAGAAATGTTAAAACAATTTGATAATTAAGGAGAATATACAAGGAAAAGGTTTACTCCACTTGGGCCTCTGTCTAGACTACGGTGTGACCACCAACAGGCACGAGCTAGCAAGCAACGCCGCTGGGCCGGTCGTGCCCTGGCCCAGTTTACAGTTTCGGTAAGCTAGACGTACGGTACGAAGCCAGCCCACCGGCCTCTGTGATGTGTTTGTCGTGGCCCAACAATAGGGCAACCATGTAGAGCTCCGTGCCCAAAATGCACCCTGGGTGTGGTGTGGGTGCAGTGCATAGTGTTAGTGTACGCACGTCGCCGTGCCCTCCAACCTACTTCGGCATCATCAACCCTGGGCCGCCGTGCTCAAATCTACTTTATATCCTAGCTCCTGCTTAATCACGTCTCATTCGGGGGTTTCATACTCGTTTTTAATGAGGTGATACATATATTAGCAAAGACTACGATGTCGCAAATAAATAGATTAGAAAACATAAAGGAGATGAGTTTCGTCACGGTGAAATCCAGCCACCATTTTCAAGAATGAAATTGCAACGAGGTTGCATTAAGGTAGCTCATGGTTCCATCCCTATGGCTAGTCTCAATGTAAGGTTTCATGTCACAGTTTCCAAAAACATGAAACTTATTGTGAAATGGGTGCCTCTTTCAATGCAAATTTCATTGCACGGATTTATAAAACTATTTTTAGCCTTCATGGGCTCATGCGTCTCTTTTTTCTCTTATCCCCGCTGTAGGCATGCTCACTTCACCCCAAAAATAGCCATGAAATGTCTCAGTGCTCGTTTCACCCAGTTACCAAGACGTTGGAAACACCGCTACCGCGTTTCACCATGGTGAAACGATTTTACTCTCTCTCCTCTCCATTTCATGCAAAAAATCCTTCTATGCTGATGTGTCGCTATATTAAATGTGCATGAAACGCCCATAAAACCCCCACTGAGACTAGCCTAATGCCCTATGTGATTTCTCGCTGAAATAAACAATAAATGTCTATTTCAGACCCAATTATATTTGAGAGAGATCATGGTAGTTTCGATGATCTACTTAATACAGTCAGACTTAGCATTTATTTATTATTTTTAATGCTGCGTGTGTTCTGTGTTTTGGAGCAATACAACACTTTCAATTCGATCTATTCTATTTCTTGCCGCCTCTTCTTCTCCATGTCTGGCGACTATCCCTCTCTTCGTCTCCATGTCTGACGACTATCCCTCTCTTCTTCTCCAACTCTGACAGATTTAAAAGGGGCTTGGGAGGGGCGGGACATGACGGTGGCAAGAAGGTGAAGGGAAACAAAAAGGCCATTGCGGCACGATAGGATCTCACCAGATCTCCACGACGGCGACATGTCATCAAGAAGTGGAAGAAGACGGTGAAGAATAATAAATAAAGTGTTCGAACACTCGAGCAAGGCAGGAACAAAATTTAGGCTCTGTATGTTACAGCAAAGACAAGGAGTAAACCTTTCACTGTTCAAAAATGGCACATGTTACCCACAGCCACCATTTTCAAGAATGAAATTGCAACGAAATTGCATTAACCAGCTCATGGTTCCATCCCTAAATCCCTATGTGATTTCTGGCTGAAATAAACAAGACCTCATGATTTCGGACCCAATTATATTGAAAGAGATAATGGTAGTTTCGATGATCTAGTTAATGCAGTCAGAATTAATTATCATTTATCTATTATTTTTAATGGTGTGTATTTTTGTTGTTTGGAACAATAATACAACACACTCAATTCGATCTATTATGGCCCTGTTTGGATCCCTCTAGCTCGGCTAGAGCTAGAGCTAGTTTCTAACTCTAACTCTAGCCCCAAACTAACTCTAGCTCTTCAGGTGTTTGGATGCAAGGGCTAGAGTAGCAATAAATGTGTTTTTCCAATCATTTGACTCATTTAAACCATGGTTCTATCTGGATTTAGTGTGGCACGTATTTGTGTGGCCTCCTTCCGCTCATATATGGTACAAATAATTCATCTTTACAAATCAAGCATTCAAATCATGATAAATTGCCTATGCTAACACTACGGTGTCATTTAGAAACACAAATCAACCAACCAAGTGATAATATATGATTTCATTTTCAATTTATTTTGACAAAATATTTAATAAAATATAACAAGGCATGTCTACAAATAAATAATAAAATTAAGATGTACTCCGTTCCATCCAAACAATTAGTAAACTCTCAGGCACTCTGTTGGAAGGATTTAGAATCAAAGAGGCAGGATTTTAGAAGCTGTAAACTGCTTCCAAAGCCACAGAGAATTACAAAGTTTGATAACACATCAACTGATTAATAAAGAGTCAGACTTGCCGTTGACGAACACTTGCTTCTCAGTTGTCAGCAAGCAAACTACATGGAGCGAGAGGACTGAAGGTCTGAAGCAGAACTGGGAGCTCACCGACACTGGTGACTACACATGCAAACAATCCTTGGCGGAGCAGCCAAGCAATCCATGGCGCACAGCAGCAAGCAGATCAATAAGGTGAGCTCGGGAGCCACAAAGCACGATGACCGGCGGGGATCTTGGACTCTAGCACATCCATGGCCATGCTCGGCTCCTCCACCTCCGGCGAGGTGCCACGCTCGGCTCCACCACCTCCATGGACACGCTCGCCATTGATGCGAGAGCAGATTGCCCCTTCCCTGCTCCTCGACAAGGAGGTCGTGCCCCCGCGGGCGAGAGAGGAGGGCGGGCGAGAGAGAAGGTTGAGGGGCATGAGGCGGGCGGCAACTTACATCCCCGGCGGCGAATCGGCGCGGCGGCGGTGGCGACTCGCGACGGGAGAAGAAGGATCCCGTGCGGCGGTGCAGGTGGAAAAAGGACGGGAAAAGTTGCTTTTTCGTGGGCCCCATCAAAACTAGCCCAAATAATCACCTCTTCAGAGGGATAGTTTTTTGGGGTGGGCTAGTTACAAAAAACTAACTCTAGTCCTCCTGTTTGGATACTTTTGAGTTAGTTTGGTGCAAACTAGCCCAAACTAGCTCTAGCACATGGGATCCAAACAGGGCCTATATTTCTCCCTGCCTCTTCTTCTCCATGTCTGGTGACTCTCCCTCTCTTCTTCTCCAACTCCTACAGATTTAGAAGGGGGCGTGGGAGAGGCGAGCCATGGCAACAACAGGAAGAGGAAGGGGAAGAAAAAGGCCATTGTGGCACGATAGGATCTCAACGGAGCTCCAGGCGGCGACATGTCAAGAAGAGGAAGAAAGCGGTGAAGAATAATAAATAGAGTGTTCCAACACTAGAGCAAGGCATGAACATAATTTAGGCTCTGATGTTAAAGCAAAGACAAGGAGTAAACCTTTCATTGCTCAAAAATGGCACAAGTTACACCAAGAACATACCATGTGATGATTTAGTTAACACAGAGACAACAATAATGACCAAACGAATACTGTCATCTCCATCAGGTAATCCACATACATAAAAACGCCACACCCTAAACGTTGTATAGATACTTCAGTTGATTATTGATTTCTACAACTTAGACAATGGTTTTAGTTAATGCAGTCAAAATTAGCATTTATTTATTATTTTTTATGCTGTATAAAGTCATCATGTGTTTCTTTGTACAACTTAAATTTAGGCTCTGTATGTAACACCAAGGACAAAGAATAAACCTTTCATTGCTCAAAATTGGCAGATTTTAAACCAAGGATAAGGAATAAACCTTTCATTGCTCAAAATTGGCACATTTTACACCACGGACACGGAGTAAACGCAAGCATGCTCAAACTAACACGGAGAGAATAATAATCACCAAACGAATACTGTCATCGGTCATCCCATCAGGTAATCCACATACATAAAAACGCCACACCCTAAACATTCTTTGCATAGATACTTCAGTTGTTTCTTGATTTCTACAAATTCGATGAAAAAACCGTAACATTAACATGCATTTTTGTCTATCCTTTTTCCCTTAGTGGAAGCTGGTGGGTGCTCTCAGCTTACTATCTTTCTCCTTGCCGTCCTCTTCCACTGAAGAAACCGAATAGTCCTCGTCCTTCACGGCCAGGAACACCAGCAGCACAAGCAAGGGGTAGCTGACGGTCATGAGCCCCCAGTTCACAATCAGCTGGGATATCAGGGACGTGCCTTGCTTGTCCACTTGCCATGCCACGGCCGCTCCCGCACTCTGCACTCCCTTGTAGAACCCAACGTACCTGCATCCATCACAGTTGGAAAGAGCGATTCAGACAAAGAGGTTTGTTTATTAATCCAAGGAACATAAGAACCTGCCTGTCTTTGTCTCTTCCATCTTTGCCCTTTTCACACAGGCTGGAATCAGCATACTAATTTACGGTGTAATGCTAAATGCTGTCCCAAATTAAATTTTATCGAAAGGGGAAAAAAGGCATGTTGGAATAGAATCTTTTGGGGGAAAACTGGATAAGAATCTGTATCCCCAAATCTTCTCGAGATTGCTTTTGAAAGTCCTTGGCTATGGGAGATGGCCTACTAGTAGTATCTTTAAGATGAACTTAATGCGAGAAAAGGGTACTGCAAGATGAAATTTGGCATCCTAAAGACGAACTTAAGCTGTCTAACATGAACTCTGTTTCAGCACCTTAAAAGATGAACTTAAGCTGTCTGAAATGAACTCTGTTTTTCAGCATCTTAAAAATGAACTTAGGCTGTCTGAAATGAACTCTGTGTCAGCATCTTAAAGATGAAATTTGGCATCTAAAGAATACTGGCCACTCATATAAAATCTTATCTGATTCTCAGTTCTCATGTCTCAGCACAGGAAGAGTCCAATGTTCCACGTCTTCAGTCAGATTCTTTGTGTGAAAAGGACACAAAACCTAATTCGAGTGTTGACTATTACGATGGCAGCATGGTTTGTATGGCTTGATATGGTCAGCAGTCAGTGGAATCTCCAATGCAGATCTACTGAACTTGACTCTGCTATACAGAAATTGGGAGGGGTGCCCTATGGGATCCCTTCGGAATTAAATATTTGATCACTTCACTCTGCTATACAGGCATGTCTTGTTCTAACGAGCTATGTTTAATGCCTACAAGTTCTGAATTGTCAAGTGATGAGGATCACTCAAGAACATAAACTGAAGATACTAGTACTAGTTTCAGGCTACAAGAGGATATTAGTACCTGCTGAGGATTTGGGAGTCATTTGCGAGGGCTCCGATGATCCAGTAGATAAGGCTCTGGAACATGGCATCCAGCAGTCCGTAGCTGAAGTAGAGCAGGAACGGGCCGGCGTAGCGGTGGCCTTCCTTGAAATCGATGGGATCGTCCTTCAAGGCATGTCTGTACCTGAGCTGGTTGGCCAGACCGCCTCCCCAGATGGCCGTTCCGACGATGGCGACGATGACGACCCCGAACAGGCCTCTCTTCCGTCGGCTGGCGAACCCGAAGTCGAGGAAGTATCCGATGCCGGCGGATCCGATCATCTGCGCGCCCCAGTAGAAGACGTTGTTGAGGCCCTTGGTGCGGAGCGAGAAGAGGCCGCCGTTGACGTTGTTGAACTGGTAGGTGTAGAAGAAGTTGCTGGCCCATGCGGCCGGGAGCACGAGCAGCATCTTCCAGTTGGCGAAGAGCTTGAGGATCTCGGCGAACTCGGTGGCCGGGGACGAGAAGGTGACCCTGGTGGCCTTGGTGCCATCGTCCCGGACGATCTTGGTGGGCGACAGCACGAGCACGGTGAGCGCGGCGCCGAGGAGCATGAAGGCCATGAAGGCGATGTAGGTGCTGTCGTTGACGCTCTTGCCCTTGTCGCCGCTCTTGTAGTTGAGGGAGAAGGGGAGGAGGCCGCCAAGAACGCCGCCGAGGTTGAAGAGGCACCAGAAGAGGGAGATGTAGGTGCCCCGGCGGTTGGGCGGCGGGTAGGAGGTCATGACGGCGCCCTGCGCCGCCCAGAGAAACCCCGCGCCGCAGCCGAGCAGGGCGCCCGCCGTGACGGGGAACGCCTGGCGCGCGTGGTGGTTGTAGTAGAGGAAGGAGCCCGCGTAGAGCGGGTAGGTGAGCGCGCCCAGCAGCAGCGTGAGGCGCGGGCCGAGGAGGTTGTGCGCGGCGCCGCCGAGGACGCCGAAGACGGCGAAGGCGGCGTAGAGCGCCGTGTTGGCGTTGTCGGCCGTGCCGGGGTCGAACTGGCCGCCGCCGCCGAGGCCCGACAGCGCGTTGAACATGCCGGGGCAGCAGAAGCAGATGAGGCCCAGCAGGGACACCTGCGCCAGCGGCGAGTTGTACCGCAGGAGGCCGCGCTTCGCGGGCACCTCCAACACCGCCGGCGGGCCGTCCACCTCCGTCGACGCCATTCCCCCTTTGTTGGCTGATTCGATTGATCTCTTCCTGGCGGCGGTGGGGGAAAATGCCGGTCAAGGTGGCCGTCGCCGGATGGAATCAGTGGCGGAGACCAAGCCGACGATGGTAGCGTATTTATAGGAGATGGATCAGTGAATCGAATCTGAGGATTTGTTTAGTTTTCTCGTCGTGTCGCTATTTGGATTTGGGGGACGGAGATGAACAAGCTACATTGTGACATTTGGAGGAACGACGCACAGCAGTCATCACGAGTACGGTATAAAACTGGATCATAGGAGAAAACTCCCCTATGGCTTTATTATTTTATTCATTCATCTTAATATAGTTAGGCCTTGTTTAGATCCCGAATTTGGGATGCCAAATTCGGGTGTTCACGCACTGTAGCGCACTGTAGTAATTTCGTTTGTATTTGTGAATTATTGTCCAAACATTGATTAATTAGACTCAAAAGATTCGTTACGCAACGTAGAACCAAACTGCGCAATTAGTTTTTAATTTTATCTACATTTAGTACTCCATGCATGTACCACAAGTTTGATGTGACAGGGAATCTTCTTTTTGCATAGTGTCAAAGTTGGGAGTTTGGGGTGAACTAAACAAGGCCTTAGTTGTTATTGCAACAATGTTCGTCATATCACACGTTCTAAGGCTCGAGAACACCATTTTTGTTCTTTATGTCTTCTTCCTCCTCCCGACTCCTGCCGTGGTGTGGTCCTTCCACCATCTCTACTACCTAATGGCTATGGGCATACTTGTCCCATGAGTCATTTCTAAGTCCGTCTGAGATGAGAAGAAGAGAGAAAAAGGCTTGTCGGATACCTAGATTAGGGGGTCCTAAATGGGGTGAATTAGAGATGAGCAAATCAGCCTCATCCCTCTCTAAGAATCCCAAAAGCTAATTGACCAGAGAAACCCCAATCCTTCTCACACTGGGCCGGCCCACTACCGGCCCGCAAAGCCTCGAAACCTTCCGCTCGAGCGTGGCCGCCACCCGCTCGAGAAAGAAGTACGGAAACCGCTCGAGCGAGCGACCGCTCGAGACGGTAGCATAAACCGCTCGAGCGCCGACCGCTCGAGCGGAGACGGAGAACGCCGAGCGAGCACCCACTCGGGTCCGCCCTCAATCATTGCCCGAACGAGCACCCACATAGCTACGGGGTTCGAACGGCGCCAAAGTACTCGACACCGCCTAACCCCATGGCTACGGGGCTCGCAATGGTGGGACGTGCGCCGGTCGCCTCCGCCATTACGCCGCCCATCCCCCGGATTCAAGGATGGCGGGTGCCACCGTGGGAGCCACGCTACGCACCGTGCCACGTGCGACGTCCCCTTTAGGCGCCGTAGTCAAGCCCCCGCACCGTCAAACACATCGTGCCGTCCCATCGCTCGGGTCGACGACCCCTCGAGCCGGCCCCAAGGCGCTCGAGGAAGTGATGGCGGACGCGATTGGCGTACGGAGCAAGCAAGTGCCCCGTCTTTCCCACCTCGACGACCATACCGCGGGGTTCCGCGGCGCACGTGCTCGGCTACGCCGGCACCGCACCTCGACTACGTCGGCCCACGACCGAGAAGGACGAGCGGGCCATCAATGACCATACCGCTACAGGCTCGAGCCGGACCACAGGGAGCGTCTACAGTCCCGATGACTTGACATGGCGCATGTACCTCGACGTCACGCCCACGACAGCCCTATCTACTCTGTACTCCTGAGCCTCCTCTTGGCCTATAAAAGG
Source organism: Themeda triandra (assembly GCA_018135685.1). Taxonomy (NCBI): domain Eukaryota; kingdom Viridiplantae; phylum Streptophyta; class Magnoliopsida; order Poales; family Poaceae; genus Themeda; species Themeda triandra. The sequence continues at coordinate 493,147 of JAENPR010000081.1, read as the reverse complement.
GGATGCCAGGGCCTAGTTCAGGGGAGGCTTTTGACGCGTACACGTTTTGACGCCTTCACCCACACTCACTCACTAAGTCTCAGGACTACCTTGTACTCACCCCGGTACAAGCACCCCGGTGCAAGATAATACAAATCTCTCCCCACTGCTGGACGTAGGGCATTCTTTGCCTGAACCAGGATAAACGCTTGTGTCCATCTTGCATCACCATCCGGATTAGGGAGCACGCATAGAAATTTACTCGTTGGTGTTATACCCCCCGGGGTACGAAACACCGACAGTTGGCGCGCCAGGTAGGGGTACTGCGTGTTTTCGCTCGATTCCCGCCATTTTCCGGATGGCATCACCCACTTCCTCGCTCCCGTTCGCCACGATCATCTGGTTTGGGAGTTTGGGGTTCGTGTCGCTCGGCTCGGGCCACGACATAACTCTGATCTCGGTCAGAGACGCGGGCGGAGGCCGCAGCGCGCCCCCACGTTCAGGAGGGGCGCTGCGCCGTTCACACCGCCACGGCTCTCCTCCCAGAAGGAGGCGCCGTCGGCGCCGTCGTCATCGCCAACCCGCGCCCGGGCAGGCGCCATCTGCGATTCCCCCGTCCCCGGCACTGGAGGCGGGTCTCCCCGCAGGGGACCTATCCAACTCACGCCCAAGGGCGGGAAGCGAGCCGGCAAGCCTCCGCCAGGACGCCGACTCCACCTTCACCATGCACGCCACCATGAGTCCGCACGAGGACGGCCCGGGGGCTCCCCTGCGCACTACTGTGGATTCTGAGCCAACGTGGCCAGCATCTCAAGACAGCGGCTTCGTGCGCACCCCAGCTCCAAGGCGCCACGACATCAACGCCACGAAACGGCAGCCCGAGGACGAGCCGCGCACGGAGTCACGCCCATTCTACTCTGGCACCTTCGACCTCGACTTCGACCACCATGACGAATGGTGAAGCCAGGGACGCATGAGCCGACGGACAGCAAGGGATCGACCCTCGCCGATACATGAAGCATCAAGCAGCTACGTCACTCTTACCCCTAGGCCTCGAGGCCTTGTACATTTCCGTATTTATGTACACGTATCGCACCATGAATGAATAAAAAGTCCGCGACCCCGCATTTTTTTACTTTCATTCGTAACTCGAGGTAGAGTCGACTCCACCCCTCGACGCCTCTCTTCCTTCTACTCCTCGAAGTATGCTTCACGACGTAGTAGGAAACGCGCCGGAGCCCTTCAAAGGGTCGGGGGCCGCCAAGCCGGACCTCTCCTACGCCTCGGGCTAAGGTGCTCCCACTTGCTCCCCCTCGAGGGACTCAAGCGTGCGTCCAAAGACTCACGTCAAGAAGCGACGAGCACGTCGGGCCGGTGGAAATAAGAGCGGCTCGAGAAATAAAAGCAACTAGGAAACGTTCCGATGCGCTTTAGTTCTTTTCGTTTCCGCTCGTAACTTTAAGGTAGACGCGCCTTTGCTCCTACAAGGTTGAGCCTTCCTCGGGGGCTAACAGGGGTACCCCTAAAAAGTCCCCGAAAAGCGCTGTCTTTTCGAAAACTCGACGCCTCCTTTTCCTCCCACGCTCCGAGTGCGCTCCGCGACTAAGGTAGGAAGAACGGCTCGAGCCCCTAAGGGGACGGAACCGGTTGAGCCGGGGGCTCGCCCACCCTCTGGGCTAAGGCACCCCCACTCACTACTCCACCCCTCGAGGAGCTTGAGTACGCATCTAACTCCTAAGTCAAAGGCAAAGCTCGAAACGAGTCAGGAAATAGGACCGCTCGGGAACAAAAGAAGCTTAACTCCTTTCGTGTAAACACGAACGAGTGTTTAAGGTCCCTCGTGCCATGGCATCACGATAATGCTAATGAATTTCATTTACATGGGCCTTGTTGCCCGATTTCGACTCGCAGCCGGCTAAAAACTACTCCACGTCGCGGGAGGACTTCTCGCAGCCGAGATCACCTCCAAGACGGGCGCCGGCTCCTCGGCCTCGGCCTTGAGCTGCTCGATCCGGGGTTGACCCCTCCTTCTTGTTCGCCTTCGGCGTAGGTGAAGCCGCTCGCAACGGCCTCCATCCCGGCCCGGCGTCCTCCTCGAGATGCTAAACCCCGAGTAGAAGATGGCCATCGTCCGGCGCGCGGAAAGACAAGGGCTTCCCGAATACGACCCCGCAGAGGCGCCGAACTCACGAACCCGGCTAGCGTAGCTCTGGCCAGCATCCGGCCCCTCGACGTCCACCACCGGCGGGAAGCCCCAGTTGGCGCTAAGGGTGTCGATGGCGCCGGTGATATGGGCCTTGGCTGAAAGCACGCGGTCAGCCAGCGCATGGGTTGACTTTGCGTACTCACGCGCGTCCACCAAGTCCGCCTCCAAACCTGAAAAAGGACGACAAGAATCAAGTACTCAATCAAGTACTCGAGCAACACGTATGAATCACGCACGAAAAAAGAACTAAAGGACTCGAGCACTTACCGGTGCAGCGGGTCGAGAACCCTTGCTCGCGTTCGAGCGCCCGCGCGAGCTCAGTCTCCTTTCTCCGAAGGGCGCGCTCGATGTTGCGTTTCTTCACGCGCAGCTCCTCATAAGCCTTGCCGGCGCCCTGGATGGCGAGGTCCTTCTCCGTCATCTCTTGACGGAGGTTGACCGCCTCCGTCTGGAGACCGCTCGCCCGCTCTTTCTCCGCTTCAAGCGCGCTAGCAAGGGCCTCCTTCTCGGCAGCCTCCCGGTGACCGTTGCACGGAGCTCCTTCACGTAGGCCTCGACGCCGGCCTTGTCCTTCGGAGCTGCTCCATGTCCCGGCACTTGGCCTTATAGCTTTGCGGCGCCGTAGCCGCGTCCTTCTTGAGCCGCTCGAAGACTTCGTGCGTGGCGAGCGTACCCGACGAGCGGCCTCGGCCTCCTGCGTGGCTCGGGCGAGCTTCTCGCGGCCTCCCGCGAGCCGCCTCGGCCCCTGCGCCACTCGAGCGAGCTCGTCCCGAGCTCTTCCGGCTTCTCCTTGGCGGCGTCCGGGCGGCGTTGGCCTCTCGAAGGAGTCGGGCGACCGGTGCGGCTCCGCCTCGATCCCGCCCCATGCGCACGTATCGCCGGATCTCGTCCTCGCTCTCGCTAAGGGCGCGGATGTGAACCGACTTGGCGTATGAGCAACTCGCGCCGTCGAATCACGAAAAAAGAAAAATCGATGCAAGCTACGATAAGTCCGAATAAAAAAAATGGCCGTGCTCGAGAATACTCACGGAAGAAAGCCGAGGCGGTCCTCGGAGACAAGTGACGGGCGGTTTTCGGGGCATGCTCGAGCCACGCCGGCGCTCCTCGGCCTCCGCTCGAGCTCCTTTTGATCGTTCATCACGATCGCGGGGCCTCGTGGTCGAGGGATCGGGAAGCACCGGCGGCGGCCTTTCCCACATGGGGAACTCCTCCCGCATCTCCTTATCGACGGAGGAGTGGAGTTTCCTCACCGCCTCTAAGTCGACGCCCGCCGTCACCACTCGTTCAGCCAGGGTTGCCGGGCGCTGTGGTTGACTCCAGGAGGAAGATGCCTCTTGGGCGAGCGCCCGCGCCTCGATCCGCCTCCGCTCCTCGATGGATACGTCGGTGGGCTCGGTGCGTCCAAAACCGACCGTCCGCATGTGACTATCTATGATGTTTGACGCCGTCAGCTTCCTTTGGGCCTCCTCCCAGTGGTCAGCCTCGGACATGACGGTGAACTCCACCTCACCCGTCGTCGAGTCAGGCACGAGGTGAGGTACCATAACCTCCCTTAGCCGCTGCAGAGGCAGCGGCGCCTGATACGGCGCCGAGTGGAGTTCGCTTTTGCTGTCCCACTGCGGCCGCTGCTCCCTAGCTCGCCCGCGCTCCACTGCGGGCCGGCGCTCATCGCCACCCGTGACGGAGGGCCGCTCCACCACCGGCTCCGCTGCTCCGCCACCGCCGCCGCTCGCTCCGCTTTGCGCCCGATGCTCTTCGCCGCTGCGGTGGTAGGCCGCACCGCCGCTCCGCCGCTCGCTCCACCGGCCCTCCGCCTTCTCCTCCTCTTGCGTGACGGCGGGGTGCTCCTCGAGCGCCCCCACTCGAGCTGCAGCTTGGGCCTCCCCGTCCTCGACCCTTTGCCCAACAGAGGAGTCGACCTCCATATCTCGAGGAGGGTTGGGGCTCGGCTCGGGCGAGGCTCGAGCACCGTTCCGCCCCCGCATCTCCACATCCCCGCCGGCCGATCGGCGGTGCCGCCGGCGTCTCCTCCTCCTCCTTCTCCCTGCGCTCCTCCTCGAGCTGGCGCAGGCCGACCGGCCAGGAGGACTTGGCGCCCGAGCTCGGACTCTCGTCTTCGAGCGTGATGGGCTGCTGCTCCGATCCAGCCCCCGTCGCCGGAATAGAGGCCGCCGGCTCTGGCGCCATCGCCCCTTGGTCGCCCGCCGCCGCGTCACCCAGCGCGCCCGACGACGTCGGGGTCTCGAGCGGGAGGGCGGTCGAGGCCGTGGTGGTGGTGGCGTCCTCATCCCCCGTAGCCTTGGTCACGGCCCCGGCACCTGCACGGGACGCAGCTGCCATCAGCCTGCCACGCCTAAGCGCATCCTTGGCCCACTCTAACCAAACTGGAGTAGAAGGAGGAAGGGTCACTCCACCTGGCATCGACGGGGTGCCGCTCGACCCTCCTGTGGTCCTCAGCCTCTTAGTAGGCAGCATGGGGGGGAGGGACGGTAACGTCTGCAGGGGACGTTTAGTCCTGGAAGAAAGAGAAAAACAAAAATTCGTTGTGACAAAATACTCACACACGAACAAAATGGTACAATAAGGGATAGGTCGACCAGAAGACTTACCCCGCGGTCGAGCCACCCGGCCTGCTCAAAGCGCTCGGGGGCGCGAGCCTCGCCCCCCCCCCTCGAGTCACTCGAGGACTTGGGGACCTCGAGCCCGCGCTTGCGCCGCTCGGGGGCTTCGAGACCCGGCGGCCGCCCCGTTCCCGCGGCTCCGTGGCCGGACGGCACGGTGTCCCTTACGGATCCCGAGTCCCGCGGGTCGAGGTCCGCTCGGCCCGGCGGCCGCAGAAGGAGCCCGGCGTTGCTCGCCGGCCGCGCAGTTGAAGTGCGCACATTTGCAGCCTCATGCTGCCGGGTGTGCGCGCCCGTTGAAGAAGAATGATGGCGGGCGACTCCTCCGCCGCCCTCGCTTGAGCCGGTGACGGCGAGCGAGCGCGGTGGCCGGAGCGTGGAGACGCCCCCGCCGCCGCCTCGCGGGCCGGCGACGGCGCTCGAGCGCCGCGGCTCGACGACTCCTCCCGCCGGGCTCGCCCGAACCGGCCGACGAGTCGACGCGCGAAGGCCCGGCGCCAAGGCTAGCTCCCGCACGCGAGAGCGGAGGCGTCGTGGGAGGCTCGGGTGGCGGTGGCGCCATCGGCGTCGGTCGCCTCATTGTCTCCCCGTCGTCATCGCCCTCGTCCTCGTCGGACGACTCGAGACTAGGGCTCCGGGCGGTCGGGTCCGCCGCGGACGTATTTCACGCTCCGGCGGCGCTAGCCTTACGCTTCTCCTCTCCTCTAGCGCACGGGCTTTCTGCGCCTTTTCCTCCCTCCTCGAGACCACGGCAGCGTGTTCTCGTTCGCCCCTCAGGCGTCTTACCTCGCGGTCGGGCGCGTCCTCTTTCACCGGGGGCCTCGACTCCGCGTGGTCATTGATATTCTGAAAAGAAAAAGGCCACGCCTCGATAAGGATCGCTCGAGTAAAAGAAACGACGAGAGAAGAGCTCGAAAAAACTTACAAAACCCAGCAGGTTGAAGGCCGGACGCATGCGGAAGAGGCCGACTTGGTTCTCGCCGAAGTTCCTCCCACCGTCGATCGCGTCGCGCACCCGAGCCACGATTGTGGCGACCGGGAGGGGCGCGTCCGACATCCTGCTGGTCGCGAGCGCCGCCAGATCGGCGTCCTCCGTCATCTGGTCGAGCCGTAGCGGGCGCTCGGCGAGCGGGAGCACCCGGCGGCTGTGGAACTCGGCAACCACATGCGCAATGTTGAAGAAGAGGTTGCCGGACCTCCGGTTGCGGAGGCTCGAGATGGCGTTGAGCAGAGAGTCCATGCGGGGCTGGCGTGCCGCCGGCTGGCCGTGCGTCCAGTTGAAACCGGGCGCGGTTAGCACGGCGCCGGTGTATTCCGGGAAGAGGCCCTCCTCGTTGCGGAGATAGAACCATTCTCGATCCCAGCCGGCGTTGTTCCACGCGCCGGATAGCCAGCACTCTTTCCTCTTCAGCCCGATCGAGCAGGAACCCGCTCGAACGTAGCGGCGGACCTTTGGTTTCACCGCCTTCTCCTCTTCTTCCTCGTTCTCCTCTTCCTCCTCCTCCTCGTCATCGTCATCACCGTCGTCGTCGGCGGCCTCCTTGTCCTTCACCGCCTTGGTGAAGAGTGTCGCCTTAAAAATGTGGGTGAACAGGTCCCACTGCGGCGCCATACCCAGGTACCCCTCACACACGGCGGCGTAAGTAGCCGCGAGCGAGATGGAGTTGGGGTTGAAATGCTGGAGCTCAACCCCGAAATGGTGGGGGAGCGCCCGCATGAAGCGGCTCGGCCGCGCACCAAGTCCCCGCCGGTGGAACCTGATAAAGCTCAGGATGTAGCCCGGCGGGGGATTGGGCTCGAAGTGGTCGTCGTCCGGCACCCTCCACTCCGGTAACCCCTCCGCCGGATTGGGCGGAAGCAATCCACCATTCACCAAGTTGAGCAAAGATCGCCTCGGTCACCGTGGACCGAGGCCACGGAAGCGCCTCCGCCATCACCACCGGCGTGGGAGGCTTGGCGGCACTCCCGCTTTTGCCCTTGCCTTTGCCACCGGCACCACGGCGAGCTCGGCCCGTCTTCCCGACCGACCTCCTCATGTCGGTGACGGGAGCGGGACGGTGGAGCAACGGCGGCGGCGGAGCACGAGGAACGGTGGCGCGGGAACGGTGGCGCAGGTGGGCGCGATCGCGGGCTAGAGTGGCGCCGGCGGCGGTCACGGGCGACGGCGGCGGCGGTTGCGAATGAGGGCGCGGCGGATTGAATCGGAGAAGGGCGCAACCGGCGGCGAGAGCAGCGGGAAGGGCGAGAATGCGGGGAAGAAGAACCGGGAGCCTACTCCCCCATATTTATAGAGCCCAAGCCGATCCGCGTGAATCGCATCCGACGGCCTAGATTACGCCATCCAACGGCCGCGCGCCCGGCGGACTCGACGAAAAACGGTAACCGCATTTATTGCCCGACAAACCGCCACCTACCTCCACTTACGTGGCGCACGCGTCGCAAGACGTGTGGAACCGTCGCCAAGCCACGATCACCACGATGCGCCGGTTTCCGCCTAAAAAGGCGCGCCGCTTGCAACGGACGGATGCGTAATGACGGGACGTCTCGACGATGGTCCCTTACACGGTAAGAAACCCGGGGACCCCGGTCCCACAAGTAAGTCTCGAGGAGCGGAGGGCCGACCCACGGACGGGTTCGAACAGCCGCCCTCGAGCACCCGAGTCGGGGCGCCTATGGGAAGGAACCCTCGAAAGGTTTCGCCGAGAACGAACCCTCGAACCCGCATGGCGTGTCCAAGGCGGGGCACTAGGTATCCAAGAGATCCCGCCGACGGAGGCACTCGAGCCGCCGGTCCCCTCGAACGGGGCCGGTCCTCTGGAAACTAAGCACCCTGCTTTAATGAGAGCGCCCCCGGGCCACGAAGCCGTCTCCCCTCGAAAGGAGACGAGCTCTCACTTGGACTACCCGCCATCAGCTCACAGGGAGGTATGGCGCTCGCTCGGTCGCGAGTAGTGTCAGACCTCTCACCACTTGGATCTGATCCAAGAGATCCAGCGAGGAACTGGATCACGACTCCAGCCCAGCCATTCGAGGCTCGGGGGCTCGAGTCACACAAACAACCTCCCTCGACACGAGAGGAGCAGGAAATACTCGGGGGCTCGAACAGTTATCAGAAATCTCCTACCTCGAGCTGCTACAACTCCAGTTAATAATACTCTTACTTAAACCCGTTCATCTCAAAGCCCCCAGAGGAATGCCTCATTCCTCCGGGGCCTCGGCTACCCCGCGAGGGACGCCGCGCGCCCCCACGGAGAAAGGACGAAACAACTCCTCGAAACAACATGACCCTAAGTCTAGGTACTTCAACTCCACTTCATGATCCCTTGCTTGAAGTTTTTTCACAATCAAGCAAGGGCTCGGGGCTACCGTCGGATACCTAGATTAGGGGGTCCTAAATGGGGTGAATTAGAGATGAGCAAATCAGCCTCATCCCTCTCTAAGAATCCCAAAAGCTAATTGACCGAGAAAACCCCAATCCTTCTCACACCGGGCCGGCCCACTACCAGCCCGCAAAGCCTCGAAACCTTCCGCTCGAGCGGTGGCCGCTCACCCGCTCGAGAAAGAAGTACGGAAACCGCTCGAGCGAGCGACCGCTCGAGACGGTAGCATAAACCGCTCGAGCGCCGACCGCTCGAGCGGAGACGAGAACGCTCGAGCGAGCACCCACTGGTCCCGCCCTCAATCATTGCCTCGAACAGCACCCACATAGCTACGGGGTTCGAACGCCGCCAAAGTACTCGACACCGCCTAACCCCATGGCTACGGGGCTCGCAATGGTGGGACGTGCGCGGTCGCCTCCGCCATTACGCCGCCCATCCCCGGATTCAAGGATGGCGAGTGCCACCGTGGAGCCACGCTACGCACCGTGCCACGTGCGACGTCCCCTTTAGGCGCCGTAGTCAAGCCCCCGCACCGTCAAACACGTCGTGCCGTCCCATCGCCGGGTCGACGACCCTCGAGCCGGCCCCAAGGCGCTCGAGGAAGTGATGGCGGACGCGATTGGCGTACGGAGCAAGCGGTGCCCCGTCTTTCCCACCTCGACGACCATACCGCAGGGTTCCGGCGCACGTGCTCGGCTACGCCGGCACCGCACCTCGACTACGTCGCCCCACGACCGAGAAGGACGAGCGTGGCCATCAATGACCATACCGCTACAGTGCTCGAGCCGGACCACGGGGAGCGTCCTACAGGTCCCCGATGACTTGACATGGCGCATGTACCTCGACGTCACGCCCACGACAGCCCTATCTACTCTGTACTCCTGAGCCTCCTCTTGGCCTATAAAAGGGGATGCCAGGGCCTAGTTCAGGGGAGGCTTTTGACGCGTACACGTTTTGACGCCTTCACCCACACTCACTCACTAAGTCTCAGGACTACCTTGTACTCACCCCGGTACAAGCACCCCGGTGCAAGATAATACAAATCTCTCCCCACTGCTGGACGTAGGGCATTCTTTGCCTGAACCAGGATAAACGCTTGTGTCCATCTTGCATCACCATCCGGATTAGGGAGCACGCATAGAAATTTACTCGTTGGTGTTATACCCCCCGGGGTACGAAACACCGACAAGGCTATAGATGGAGAGAGATATAAAAGTGTTTATAGAATTTCTCTAATTAAATGTCAGGAAACTTTGGACCTGTTTGGAGCATGCCTAGGCAAAACAATGTTGACCCCTAGCATTCAAATTTAGACACATGAGATCTATGATTTGTCGAGCAACAATCAAAAGATTCAAAACAAAACCTATATGCTGGAATTTTGCCAAAGTATAGAACAATGTTAAATTTTCTTTACTGTCATATTTTATTTTCCTACAAGTGAAAGTTCAAAAAGTTAGGAGGATATATAATCTGTGGTCATTTGTTCTTAGGGGAACAGGCGGGGGTGCCACCCCTACTGTGCTTTTACTAAATTTAAAAAAAATAAGTTACAAAGTCTTACAATAGAACCTCAAGAAACAAAGAAGGTAACAGAAAATGTGCAAAATTACACATAAGCTTCTATCCATTGAGTAAACAATGGTGCCAAACTGTTTTTTGCTCTAAGGGTAACTTGACAAAACTCTGTTTTGAAGATGGTCTTGCATCGAAGAATGGAAGGCTGCACTTGTCTGAAATATGTGGACATTTGCGAAATATAGTAGTGCCTTAAAATGCTGAAGTTGTCTTCATAGGCCAAAGATACTCAATTTGATTCAGAATCTGTGGAGTCAAGTGAGTTGAATAAACTATTGAGCCTAGGTTTATCCCCCATGCATCAAGATTCACGGTCATCGATCTGGCTTGACACTGCCAAGACAACTAGTTGATTACCTCAAAGACACAGCACTCAGATTCTTCAGTTGGGAATTGTGGACATGATTGCTACTGCAGCTTTGTCCGTCCTAGTAAATCACATTCGCTAATTCTCCGGAATACAAGACAAGAGCCAGCTAATTGTATATTTGGGAGGCATTGTATCATAACTCATTAGTGAGAGATAGCTAGCTAGCGTAATCTTTATGCAAGCAATGCAAGCTGAGGTTGCATTGACACCATGCACGATGTGCCCTATAGCTCCAGTCCAAAATTGACGCTGTCTCAGTTCAATATATCTATGGTGCTCAATTGGGGCTATTACCGTCAGTAATTATGTAGTATACCTGAGATTTTGACAAATAATTGACTCTTGGTGTAGTTAGCTCGAGGTCATCGAGTCAGGACATGTAGCCTGATTTTCCTCTGGATTCCACGCAAGTGCAGCACAGCAAAAACATGGCAAGCTGAAAAATAGAATTAAAACCGTGATATACAACACATCCTCTGATCTGCGAAACAAGAAGGCAGCAGCAAACGTGACATGGGCAGCTTTGGAGGCGTCCCCTGCATTGGTGGACTCCGGCACATGCATCGATAATCCCTTCCGCCTCCGAGGAGACCCCAAAAAGGTCCAAACACAACACATCATGCCGAATGGGGCACCATCTTCGCTTTGTTTGCTTGTGATGCGTCGTCAGTCGTCACCTTGTTATCTCCAATCTTCAGGCTCCAGCTAAAATCATCCCTACAGCTACAGTACGCATATTCAAACAAACGATCTCAAATCTCGGTCCACTAGATGGAAATTACAAAGCAGAGGTTGAGAGGTTTGAAGTTTTCTTCCCCCTGAAAGATGAAAGTTGCCAGTTTCTGAATTTAATCCACTATTTTCAGGGACGAGGTTAACCCGATCAGAGATATGATCGAGACGGGCCAAATGGCAGTGCCAAAGTCGACAAAAGACACAAGAAAGGACATGGATGGGGTTGCCCACTCCCACGAGATGCCTAGCCGCATGATTGAAGCGATACTGAACATCCATTGGGTTACTATCAGAGTTTGCGTGGCAGCGCCGGCCTTCCACCATTCTTTCCTCACCACAAGCGTCAATCACTTTCCAATTCATTCACTGATAGGCACACATATCATATGCACGCCGGCTGCAGCAAGACAAAATTTGGATACAAAATTACAAAATGCTTTCAAACTCCATCCCACATATATTGTATAAAAATAAGATCCCCTGCCGCCCGGGAACCGAGCAACCCCCTAAAAATTTAGCAGACTGTCTGCTTGCCGGCAAAGCTTTCTGACTTCTCTGAAGTAATCAAAGTAGACCGGCCAGCCACGGTACCCAGTAGACTCAGAATCGATTCAATGACTGGTTCCATGTCAAACACAACAACAACAATAACATAATCTTTCATGTCAAACACAGTTGCACAGATAGTAGTCTCTGCTCAATCTCAGTAATCAGTAACAAGACTGGCATTCAGTTTCCTGAATTCATGCCGCCATTTCAACTTCCTCCAATTTCAGAGGAACCACAGCGACACAATAACCAGGGGAATTTGTCACAGGCGACCAGTACAATTTTGTCGACTACTATAACTTTGGATTCAGATTTTCTGAAATATCCCATGGTTCACATTCATGATTCATTATTGGGAATATATATGTACAGTTACCATGACAAGATGTTAATGTGCTGAGAGGCACATACATTGATACATAACTCCGTGAATCCTGATCGAAATGTGTAGTGTTTGTTTTTTCCTAAAAATGCAAGAGCGTGGAAGAGACAAATCCCCAGGTTTCCTCAAAGACGCTATCCTCATCATAACCTAGGCAGAGAGTTCAGAAATCTGTTGTTAATGCACAAGGTCTAACATATCCGGAAGGTCAAAACTAATACTAATTAAAGTTCTCTTTGGCCTGCATGTTAAAAATTCATTCGCAAGCTACACTAGACTCATGGAAATATTGCAGCCACCTCTCATTAGCATTAATAAAGTCAGAGCCTGCATACCATACCATCTGGTCAACTAAATGGCTACAAGTAGAAGTTCAATAAGTCAACAAAAGGACAAAATACATCCCACTCCATTCTTATCTTATGCTGCTACTAGAAGAAAAACAGTATTTCTTCATTTTGCTTGTGACTTGGACTTTCTTTCATGTGATCCAACCATGAACAAAACAAGCCACAAAACCATAAAAGTCAAGCTTTCACTAGCAGTAAATGACTTGCCTGGCAGATAGCTCACTTAACTACAACAAGCTTACAAGTGTACTTCGAAACAAGTTGCTATTACATCCAAATTTGCTATCATACATGACAATTTTCAATATACAAAGACAGTTTGCTGCTACTAGAGAATAATCTGCAACCAGATATCAAACATGAATGAAGCTCCTCCAGGAAAGCCACAAACGGTTCACTAACTCTAGCTGATATAACTCTCGGAGAAGAAATACGGCATAATAATTTCTGAAGTCTATCATTAATCTCTCAGAAAAAATTCACATGCCAAGCACTGAGATTTACCTTAAGGAAGAAAACAGCCTGCGGACAGCTTCAAATATTTCATCTGCAGTACCCGTAGCATTTATCTGCATGCAATTGAACAATTTTAATATTAGAAATCCTAAATCCTTGAGTTGACATACAGTGGAAAACATTCTTCTAAATATATCCCTGGTTCTCACATTTGTAGTAACTGACAACTTAATGCACTAAGCCATGTTCCTGGATGGACATAATACAACTGCCCATCCAATATCAAACCAGTCAGTAGATTTTAATTCTCTCCCACTAAACAATAGGATGTAGGACTTATGCATCGATAATAAGCTAAAAAAGGAAACTGCATCATATCTGTTTATCTTTGAGTTTTGACAAATGCCACCATTTATACTCTAATCAAATTCTTCTTGAACTTGAATGCACAAATTGAGATTAGACAAGTTCAGGGATACAAATGGATGTTTTATAGTAAGACAAATAAGTTTTATCATTCAACTTTGCAGCAGAAGTAACACAAAACAAAAGGATGAAATGTTTGTCCTGCTCAGACAGTTGTGAAAACAAAATTGTTTATTTACCTTGTGAACTTTTCCCCTTGAAGAGTAGTAGTCAACAACAGGAATATTCAAACTTTCAAACACTTTTAGACGCTTCTTGATTGTCTCAATGTTATCATCAACTCTCCCCTAAAAGGCACATGAGAAGATGATAAAATAACAGGAAACAAATAGAGAGAAAGGTATCAACATTAATTAAGAGTAAGCTTTGCAATCTTCCAGTTGTACTTTTGAGAGCCCCCAATGCACAATCCTACCTTTACTTTAGCAATCATCAATATGTAATTTAGTTCATGTGCCTTAGATTACTGAATGTGAATAAAGGAGTTGGTTTTTCTTTTCTTATATTCCATGAATAGAACTCTATTGCAAACAAGGGAATGTGATTCACATTCACTGAGTCCTTGCACTATACTGTAGGAAAGTCCTACTTTCTTTGAGTAAATAACTAAATATCAGTCTAGCACTAAACCTGGTTACTAACCTGGTTCCGGCCTAGAAGGCGTTTAACCATCTCATCCTCAGGACAGTCAAAGAAAATCACAATGTCTGGTTCTGTTCCAACCTGAAATATTTTGGTAAGTAGTTGATTGATATTTCAGAATAGGCACGATGGAGTATTCATTTAGATACTACATATGGAAGAAAACAGCAAGCATAGTACTGTTGACAGTCTAGTCTTCTTAATAACTGACAACAGCACAAATTGATGTCAGTCCTCTAACAGAATAGAGCATCTTCAAAGTGATTCATTCGATAGTAATCATCCACTTACTGCATATGACTTACTTGTAAGTAATAGTAATAGAATCTAGGCTAGCATGCACACCGATCCAAAACAGGAAAAAAAAAAACATGTCTGCTTATATAATACTGATGTCAAAACCCCGCGTGCTGGAATGATCAAATACAGTAAGAAAGGTCCATCCATGTGCGGTATTGTCAAAAAAAAATTCAGTTAGAAGTGAAGAACCACGTGGGCTTGTGTTTGTTAGCCAACAAGGTAAGTTAGTAGGGAATCCTCAATTATCAATGGAATGCATTGATGAAATCAAATTGAGAGCTTACAATTTTTTCAAAGGCAACTCTGTTTTCCTCACACCTTGGGAAGCCGTCAATAAGAACCCTTTTAGCACTTTTCGTTTCCATGGCTTTTCTGATGAGTTCCACAGTTACCTCAGACGGGACAATCCTGCCTTCCTTTATGATGTCTAGGATCAACTCCCTAAAGTGCACAATCAAAGGATTAATAATAGACCATAAGAATCAAAGGATTAACAGGAGATGATATAACAAGATGGCAATACCCTTTCTCACTGCCAGATGCTATTTCGTGCCGGAGAAGATCGCCAGCGCTCAGATGGGTAAATCCAAAATCCGAAGCAATCTTGGTGCACTGTGTTCCTTTGCCACTCCCAGGACCCCCTACAGGCACGAATGAATTGATTGATAAATCATGTGACTACAAAGCACTGAATCACCTGTTATCAGACTTGAAATACGTAGCATGGATTGACATTCTGTAAGAATTCAGCTCAGTAAATGTACTATGTGGGTGGGTTTTACTCTCTATGTGTATGACTGGGGCAAAAGTGAAGATAAAGTAGTGGTCGGAGTATATGCTCCATCTTTTTCTTATAGGAAAAGAATGAAAAAGGGATACCGGTTTATACATACCTAAGACAAAAGCAATAAAGGGCTTCTGGGTATCGCCACCATCGCTTCCCTGGAGACAGAAGAGATTCCACCAGTGAATCCGTTACTCACTCGAGGAGCAGCTGCTTCTGCCGCTGCTGCTGCAGGTGGCAATGCAAGTTTTTCTGTGTTTGGGAATCGGGACTCGGGAGCAAAGAAACTTACAGCCTGGGATGTGAAGAGCCTGGCAAGACGATTGAGAGCCAGAGGTTCCTGGCAGCACAGATCCGAAGACCATAAGTGTG
This sequence comes from Themeda triandra, assembly GCA_018135685.1. Taxonomy (NCBI): domain Eukaryota; kingdom Viridiplantae; phylum Streptophyta; class Magnoliopsida; order Poales; family Poaceae; genus Themeda; species Themeda triandra. The sequence continues at coordinate 478,017 of JAENPR010000081.1, read as the reverse complement.
GATCGTGGGAAAAGAGGTGCGCACGAGACGCGTTCGACGGAATGCGCGAGGGGCGGGAGAGAAGCGTAGCCTACCTCGGTGGGGAGAAGGTGGTGTCGGAGGCGGTGGCAGGAAGAGGCGGCCGTGGAGGAGGAAGCGAGTGGGGATTGGAGAAGGAGGGCGCCCGCTCGCCTCCGCCACATCTCGTCGCCGGGCGGATCGTCTTCTTCCCTTTCCTTCCTCCCCCGCCGGTGGTCGTCGCCGCCGTCTCTCCTCTCGCCACTTCTCTTGCTTTTTTTTTTTCTTCCTTGGATGAGAAGCAGCAGCTCCGTGGTATTGGAGGCCCATGATTGTGCGCGGCCCATGCTGTCCGTCCACGGCCTCTCTTGTTGGCCCTAGAACGGCAATTATTTCCCGATCCAGCGACACGTTCTCGAAAGAGCCTTTTTCGTGTGAGCCACTAAAAAAGTTTCAATTTCGCTCATGTCCCTGAAAAGTTAAATCTTTCGCTGGTGACCAAGTTTAAAAATTTTCTTTCTCGCAAGCCATTCCGTCTATTTTTCTGCTTGACGGTGTTAAACTGGGTGGAAAAAAGTCTAAATTACCCTCGTGTGGGGTCTTTTTGTCAGCCACCCCAGCTTTCTCTCTCTTCTCTTGCAACCTTATCCGCTCGTTTCTATCTCTTCCGCACGCGACGGCCATCGCATGTGCATGCTGGAGCCGAGAGCAGCGCTCTGCGCAGCACCTCCACCTCTCGCTGGCTGCGCATGACCAACACGCCCCGGCCATGGTCTGCGGGCACGGCCCCAGGTGGCGGGATCTGGAGTGGCGGCGGCCATGCTCGCGGCCTTCAGGGCGGGCGGCCGCACCGTCGCCGGACGGCGGACAACGACGGGGCCAGCCAGGTAGGACCCGCGCGACTATGGTGTTGCCCATGCCCGTGGCCTTCAGGCCCGGCGCTCGCGCACACGTGCACGCGGCGTCCCTCGCGACCGAGCCCGTGTCTGATGGGCTCGACGGCGGCCGCCGTGACGGGGCAGCCATGGCCTCCTACTCTGGCTGACGCGACCGGGACGAGGCTGCCCTACAAGCGCGACGCAAGCCCGCTGCGCGCGCTCCGCCTCCGTGCCTCCGCATGATTGAGGAAGTCGTCCTCGTGGCCACACGGAAGAGGACCTCGGCGAGCACAACCAGACCTCGGTGGGCGCCACCAGCAGCCGCGGCCGCGCGCCGTCGCGACGCGGGCGCAGGACGCATGGCTCCGACGAGAGGTGCAGGTGCGCCAGCCGCCGGCGCGGTCTCGCCCCTCCCGCTTCGCCACATCGTTGTGCTCCGCTGCCCACCCCGGCTGCCTGTACGCCGGCGACAGTGAGCACGCGAGCGCGGTGCCGTGGCCGAGGAACGCGAGCGAGGGGCGGCTGCAGCGCGCAGCATCCGCGGCCAAGCACGCGAGCGTCGGCGGCAGCAACCTGGAGATGAGCGCGCAGCGCCGGCGTGCCTGCGCGGCGGCGAGCGCGATGTCGTGGCCCAGGACGCGAGCGAGCGGCGGCTCCAGTGCCCAGCATCCGTGGCGGCGGCCTGGAGGTAAGCACACAGCGCCGGCGTACGTGCGCGTCGCCGCCAGCGAGGCAAGCGCGGTGCCGTGGCCCAGAACGCGAGCTTGAGCGGCGGCTCCAGCGTGCAACGGCCGCGGCCGAGCAAAGGATATATATGCATGTACTGCTTCTCTTGCCTTCTTGCTTGCTTGCTTTCTTGCCTTGCATGTTTCCGTCACGATTCAAGAAGCCAGCAGCTCGCCAACTCACGAGCAGCGGCGGCGCCAAGCATAGGCCAAAAAGGCAGAAGATGGACCTGACTGCATGGTCTTACTACACAGGGACACACAGAAATAAAAGCATGAGATGAGAAGGGTATTTAGGACATTTGCACTGACCGGACCCACACGTCAGAGGTCCCAAACGGTTGAATTCAAGCGGAGTATAGACGGAATGGCTTCAGAGAAAGAAAATTTTCGAGTTTTGGCACCAGTGAGAGAATGAAAATTTCAGTGATTTGGATGAGATTGGCAATTTTTCTGATGGCTCTGGAGAAAAAGGCTCTTCTCGAAACGTTACGGATGGTGTTGGCCCTAGCATGGTATGCAGGTCAAATTCCCAGCAAAGCTGAATTTCAGTCCCCAAGAGCATGGTGTAGTAGTTGGTGAAAATTTCAAGCTTGGTCATTTGATCCACCGCTCTGATCTGATTGTGTTCTTAATGTAAGACATAATCTGCTGATTCTCCATTCTCTTCCTATTGAGGTCAAGGGCAGGTAGAAGGGTCAGCTCCGCATTGACCTGGAAAGAATCAACCATGCCCACATCATCCTGCTTGCAAAGAAACAAGGAATTGTTGGACCTGATGCATACAGACCCATCTTCCTACAAAATCTGTCGGTCAAGCTCCTAACAAAGATGATAACAGCCCGGCTACAGAAAGAGATCACCAAGGTTGTGGTTGTCAATGGCCTTCATGGATGCTGGATCAATTGTAAACGGGGACTGTGACAAGGCGGTCAATCTCGCCATATCTGTTCTTGGACGTATTGACTGCGCTGATCAAACATGACCGCGCCATCAGGCATCCAATTGCTCCAGATCTCCCCTGCCCTATTTTGCAGTATGCCGAACGACACGCTTATCCTACTGCCAGCTGACCGTCTGCAGGTCCTGTGCCTCAGACAACTGCTTGATCAATTTGCTGAGGCAACTGGGCTTAAGATAAACTACTCAAAGAGCACCATGGTTGCCATGAACACATCAACCCAGTTGTGAGATGAACTGGAGGGAATCTTTAAATGCAAGCTAGAGCAACTAGTATAATGCCTATGCTAACGCCACGGATTATTTTAGGGATACATATGAAAAGTGATCTTGTGGTTTGTCTAGACAGAATGTAAAGAACCAAACATTAGAAGTCATGGTGCAAATAAACACTGGGTAAATAATTAATCCGAACTGCACATGGTAAATTTAGAAGACATGCACCAGAGCCTGATTAACTGAAAGCAAGTGCTACTTAGACCAAAGCCACAATCCAACCAAGCCCACCATTTTTAGAGCATCACTTATATATATAAAAAAAAAACTATACACATCACACATAATCTCTGTGTGTTTTTAGAAAAAAAATAGCAATGGTCAGGTTTTTTGCACAAGCTGCTTCTGTTTATGACCCGGATGCAGCAACAACGGTAATAATCCTCGGCAGCATATCTCTGTGTGTTTTTAACATCAGGACATCAAAGAGCAGTACCAGCTGATTGGTGAATCCATTTTGTCGCACCTGCACATATACCAAATATAATAATATAAGAATTCAATAATTTACACCTAATATAATAAGAACGCTACAGTACCATTTTGAAGGATGTCACTTAATAAAAACGCTACATTACCAAAAATACCAATATAAGAACTGAATAATATACCCAAGATGTCAGCTTTTAGCCAGAATTCTAGGCACATACAAGCACAGATACAATTGAAAAGACAACAGTCTTAGAATAATTATGGTGGTTTTCAGTATTTTGCGAACTCTTGAAAGCCTACACAAGATTTCTACCCGATCTAGTACCACTATGTTCATGAGCTTCTGAGCCAAAAAATGCATCTCTAGGGGGACTAAGCTTACAAAGAACGGGGACCATCGCGGTTCTTGAGCGGGAGGGGGGGCTTCAACCCTAAACCCAGATCGATGGTCAATTAAAACACATGAGATTGAGATTGAAGAGAGAGGAAATCAAGATAAAGTCTACCAGTCGACTAACGGACGCTACCTCGACGACCACCGCATCCTGGCGCCCGTGAGTGGCAAATGACGTTGCTGCGGCTAGCCACCTTTGTGGGCCCTGATCGGCTCCACAGGTGGGCCTCGCGTCTCACCGTGCGCCACTGCCCTTATTATGCCGTGACGGAGCCTTGCATCGGCATCGTCCAGCGAGATCAACGGGAGGCGATGGCTATATAATAAATCTGATTCTTAGAGTTGAATAAATCAATTTTTTATTGGGAAAGGAAAAAAATGCTAGCCTAGGCATAATCTCCGTACAATCCACATTTGCATAATAATTATAGCTGAAACTATATTCTATCCATTTTGTGCAGGATATTGTTGATAAAGGCATCACCGAGATTTTATCTATTCTTGAATACAAGCAGGATATACACAATGCAAGTGAAGTTCTGTACTAACATTGATCAAATCAGTAGTGTGGCCCTATGCTTCGCGTCTATCGTGGACTCAAACCAATTGTTTGCCCTCTTTAAAGTTGAACCATTTAAAATTCTAAAAACAAATAGCATGACTGAATAAGTATATCTTCACAGGCCAAAAAAAAAAAGCAATGCGTCTAGATCTGCATACATGAATAACCTGGTTTTGCAAACAAAAAATGACATGATACTTATTCAGACATGCACTTTATGATGTGTAGACTGAACTTTGAAACTACTTATTCAGACATGCTATTTGTGATGTGTAGACTGAACTTTGAAACTATGTACGCTTTGACATTCTCGTACAGACATGATACTTATTCAGACATAATCCTATTTGTGTAGACTGAACTTTGGAACTATGTAGACTGAATTTATTTAAAAAACACAAGCATATACATGGTTAGAGCTACACATTTTTGCAATGTATTAACACACATGAATGCTGGATCAACAAGTTTTGTATATCAGTCAACATCTAGGACTTTTGGATCTACAATGCTCGAGGCAGAGAACGAACTGAAACATGAACCACGAGGGAAATCAAAATCCCCTTTCCTGTGTCAAAGAGAAAGAAAAAAGGAAGCCTAATGGTGATGCGTTGTTACCTCAAAGATGAAGGGAAGGGAAGAGCCAAGGCATTGACTGCCCCCATCGTGCCACAGCCGCTATCGCCCCCCTGGCATGGGCTTCGGTGGGATCCGCAGCATGTTCCCATCCCCGAGTAGGCACATGTAGCATCGGTGGTGGCAAGGAGGTCGATGTGGCAGCTCAAGTGGCGCTTGTGTCATCCGTGAGCATCTCCAAACCAAGACGCCTATCATCTGACTCGATGGACAGAACATTCATTAGTATGCTTGGGGGGAAATGAACCCAATGAGTGTATAAAAATGGCTTACCTTTGCAGTTTCCAGATGATTTATTGTGCCATCACTTCTCGGTGGACAGTACCACTAGACACACTTGAATTGTGCATCTTTCCATTGATACTTGAGAAGGGTTGCTGCTCTACCGTCTTGGAAAATGGCAGGACTGTCTGCCAATAGAACTCGAATTAGAAACTAACAAATACAAAAATACAGGAGGTCAAGAGCCACAAATTTGTGGTCTCAAATATCAGTCAAGGCTTGGTAAGAGTCAGATTGGTGCAATCCTAAGCTAGAGAGAGTAAAAGCCATGTCTAATGGTGAAACGACCATGTACCCGAAAAACTCCTGTGGCCTGTGTCTAGGAAAATCGCCGCCTAGAGCTCATGGCGTGCTCCTTCCTCTTTGAGGAATTCCAGCCGAGGGACCAGCAACTTTGCATGTAATATTGACACCAATCATAAATCCTCAAGAGTTGTGTATGGTAAAGTTGCATATTTTCAGAAACAAAGTAAAAAGCCAATACTCTTATACAACATTATAGCGGGTACAATAGAAGGAAATTACAGAAAGCAGCAGTACGCACGTATATGCACAATGAGTCTGAAGATCAAAACAGAGGACAAAGGAGTATCTATTACCTTCAGTAGGGGCTGACAGAAAAATTTGGAGTCACGAACCACCTTCAGTAGGGGCTGACTGAAAAAATCTTTTACCTTTAGTAGGGCCACACGAGACAACATTCTTCTCAGTCAAGATTTTGTTTGTTCCGTCCATTGACAGATCATGTAATTTAAAATCTGTGGGAGATTCGAATGACTCCAAAACGTACAGAATAGTCTTGTGTTATGCATGATTGTTTTCCATCCCTAAAAACTGAAATGATGCAGATCTACATTTAGCTCAATTATAAATTCAATGACTGGATGTTCAGGATATGAAATTAAGAAACAAACAAAAAGCTGAGAGAAAACGAACTGCTGGAGATGACGGGATGATGGGGCACGCCAACGAGGGGCAGTGCACAAGTGCAGCATGTCGCGCAGGGCCGATGTCGTGGCTGTCAAGAACGCCGTCACAGGCATGAGCGCCCAAGAGAGCAACCATGCATGCATGATGCATCTGCACTTTCCTGCAGCTAGCCTTCTATGTGCATTCGTTCACAAATTCGATTGACGTCATGTCATGACTCAAGAGCAGAGCATGGTAGATCTTCTTTTCTTTTCTTTTTGGACCTGGATGCCTTGTATTTTTTCCCTTTCTTTTTTTACCTTTCTTTTTTCCTCTTTTGTACATAAACCTTCTTTTATTTAATTGAAAATAAAAAAAAGAGGTAGAGGATTCCTCTGCCGTTTCGGTAAAAAAAAAAAAAAAAAAGAGCAGTGCATGGTGTACGACAACAAAACTCTCTGCTGGCAGGGCCCAGGCCCCCGGCACCAAGGTCACAAGAAGAAGTACGTTGACATCGGCTGCCTCACTCGGGGTGCTCCTCGCCGTTGCCGTGCTTGCCATGCTCAACCTCAGCCGCGACCGCTAGCAGCCGCATCTTCTCCGGGCTCCGTGCGCTAGTCGCTGCACGATGCTGCCTTCGCCCTCGTGGGCACTAGAGGCAAGCTAGCCGGTTTCTTGTAACCAACTCGGTTAATAAAAAATGACTGCATTCACCGAGGCGGTTAACATTCCTGCCCACCTTGGAGGGGTTTTGAAAAGGTCGCGATTAATTTTTTTTTATAGTAGTGACTATGCCGTGGAATTCCTAGTGAAAGTTGGAATGCATGTTCGGGCTTCAATTTGTTGATAAGGCCTGAATGGACCAGCACAAGCCAGGGACATCATTGTTGAACTGCAATCAGGACATCACATATCAAACACAGAGACGATAAAAAAAGTATCTGTCACAACAAGATTTGACGCTGATTTGTTGTGAGATAAAAATATTATACCGTGGCTAATAAGCCGGACTGATAAGTTCGCAACGGCAAATAAGGCAAGGACAAAAAAGCTAGAATGACATATCAGACGACAAAAGGAACTGTGGAAGTTAAAGAAGAATCATTAATTAAAGTAAAGGACACAAATCCTTCGGGGAAAGGAGCCGCCGAAAGTAGATAAAGTTTATGTACGATAATAATAAGAAAATAAGAGCAATCAACAACGCTGTCGAGGGAATTTTCTGGAGATGCTACAACTACAACCTACTACTGCCTACATATTACACCTTAAATTGGGACTGTCTATTTTAAATTATAAGTCATTTTATTTTTTTAAAAATATATAATTTTTGTTATATAGCTAAATATATAATAAAAGGTACAAATCTAGTCAAAACAAATTGCAATTTAGAATAAGGCGAGTACATGTTTCTACCCATACACCCTACATCTCAAAATAACTGATGTTTTAGGTTTATTCGAAGTCAAACCATTTCAAGTTGACAAAATTTATATAAAAAGTTCTACTTCCTCCATCCCAATTTATAAGACATTTGACTTTTTTACCCAAAGTTTGACCACTCGTCTTATTTAAAAAAATATACAAACATAGCCGAATTTAAGTTATACTTGAAGAACTTTTATTAATAAAGCAAACCACGGCAAAGAAAAGATATTTTCCACAAATTTTTAAATAAGACGAGTGGTCAAATTTGGTGTCAAAAAAGTCAAACGTTTTATAAATTGGGATGGAGGAAGTAATATCTATGATACCAAATAAATATTATTAATTATAAAATATACTTTTATACTATACATATTTGCTACCATGAATAGAGGTGTTCCTTTCTATAAATTTGATTAAATTTAAAATTATTTAACTTAGGATAAACCTAAAACATCATTTTTTTTAAGACGGAGGAAGTAGATGAGAAATTCAACTGCAGGGGATCATGTGTATTCGAGTCATACACAATTCTGTTTTCTATTAGAACGGAACATTCAAATCGGCCTAACGTTTTGGACTTTATTAAAAAATTAATATACAAATAAAGCTACATACAGTTCTCATATATGATATATTTTTATAGAACTTTACTACCAAAACAGTGAAATTCTGCTAATGTCTTTAAATAGTAATAGAACACCACCATTAGTCATAGTAGTAGGAGGCAGTTAATATGGAAAATTTATACTAAATTTTGAATGCCAAAACATTAGGAAAAACCCTAAAATTCTAGTTGTGTTTAGTTATATTCATTGTAAAAATACATAGAGTTCTATAGCCACTGATACGAGATAGTATGCTTACTAGACCTTGTACGTGCAACTCTCAAATTATCTGAAAAGATGTCTAGACCAAATTGCTGCACAGTTGCTCAGGTTCAGTGGCGTTCAGGTCCCGTCAGAATCAGCGGACTGTGACGTGACGAGCCTTGCATTGCTTGCATTCTAAGGATTCCAGTATTCCATTGACTGACTCATCTCCTTCCCCGTCCTTTCGTTTCGGGTCGTCGTCTCCGCACTATATTCGCGAGAGCAGTGCAGGACCTACTCCAAAGGAAAGTTTCTCCCTGAAATAGACAGAACTCTGCCAGCCACCGGTACAGAGCAGAGAGCACACTAGCTAGCTAAAACGATCGCCCATGTCGTCCACCGCTGGCAGCAGCAAGCCGTCGGGATCCGCTTCGGCGATCGTCGCCGACGTCGCAAGCGGGTACCACATCCTCAAGGTCAGCGGCTACTCACGCACCAAGGGGACTCCAACGAGGGAGTTCATCAAGTCTCTCCCCTTCACTGTGGGCGGTCATCGCTGGTACATCAAATATTGTCCCAACGGAGACTCCTCGGAGTCCGCTGATTACATATCCCTTTATGTTTTCCTTGATGAAAGAGTCACCGACGCGGTGAAGGCACAATGTAAGTTCCGTTTCATCGACGAGGTGGAGGACCAAACACCACAGTTGACTGCAGAATCAGTGACAAGCTTCGAGAGCAACGTAGGCTGGGGCTATGCAAGGTTCATCAAAAGGGAAAATTTGGAGAAATCCAAGCATCTCAAGGATGATTCTTTCACGGTCCGCTGCGACATCGCCATCGCCAACGAGCTCCGCACAGAGGAGCTGGCCTTGGCCGAGGCCCCTACCACGACCTTCGTGTCTGTGCCTCCATCTGACTTGCATGGACACCTGGAAGACCTCCTCGAGACCGAGAAGGGCGCCGATGTGGTGTTCCAGGTCAGCGGCGGGACGTTCAAGGCGCATAGGTGCGTGCTCGCTGCCAGGTCACCGGTGTTCAGCGCAGAGCTCTTCGGCCAGATGAAGGAGAGCAACGCAGCGGCAGGCGCCATCGTCCGCATAGACGACATGGAGGCGCATGTCTTCAAGGAGTTGCTCTTCTTCATCTACACCGATTCGTTGCCAGAGATGATTAGCAAGGAAGATCAAACTGCCATGTCCCAACATCTGCTTGTCGCTGCGGACAGGTATGGCTTGGAAAGGCTCAAGCTGATGTGCGAGCACAAACTCTGCAGTTGCATAGAGGCGACCACTTTGGCAACTATCTTAGCGTTAGCAGAGCAGCACCACTGCCACGGGCTCAAGAAGGCGTGCTTCAGCTTCCTCAGCTCTCCGGCAAATCTGGCTGCTGTCCTTGCAAGCGATGGCTTTGAGCATCTGAATACAAGCTGTCCGTCGGTTATAAAGGAGTTGATTGCCAAGCTTGGTACGTAAATCCATTGTGAGGTACTTATTGTTTGAGAAATCGTCCTAAGTAGTCACTGTATTCCGGACTTCCTCTGTTATGGTTTTGGTTTTGCATTGTCTCCTATTCTGGATACTGTGTAGTAGTATAGTATCTGCAAATACAGTTTCGTTTTTATTTTCTCCCTGCAGCTATGTTGTGCCATTGCATCTCTATATAGGTCTACCAACTGATGTTGAACAACTTTGTTATTGCCGCACTGAACACAAGATATCTTTTTCACAATCACAAGGGAAACCCAAAAATACCGATCCAAAAGGGTTCAATGTTTTGATGTTAGTTCAATGCACATCTACCGATCTATGTATTAAGCTACTAGTACTTTGTCATGTTTGCTTTATTTGGACACATTTCCGTGGCTCCACCATGCTCTCAGGTCTCTTGGTTTGAAGTTGAACTAGTTTATGAGGTCCTCCACACTGTGGTAGACTGGTAGTGGTGCAGGTGCCACAGAAATGTATCGGTCCCACTAGTATTGGCTATTGAGCACCCAATCCCTGAGACCTGCAGCGTGAGCAATTTCCAGCATGCATCAAAGTAATCTTTATCAAAAAAAAGTCAGCTAGAATCTCCACTGCCGTTCATTCGTGCGAGGAAGAATCCCGCATTTCTCTGTTCTTCCGCTTTCGTTCCATGCTGCTCTGCTAAATTCAACTCGATCCCTCTCGTCCTATAAAATCGATCTGCTCCACCCGTATCTTGCCTCTCCAGTTATGCCTAGGGCGTCCCCAACAACGCAACGAAATCGCCAGCCTATGTGGAGATCAGAAAAAATAAAAATAAAAAAGGAAAAATAACCAAAACACTTTAATTTGTAGAACGCGGGAGCAAGAGTCATCAAAAGATAGTAAACTCATCGAATGGCGTGCGAGCTTAGTGCTTCATTTCTCTGATTGTCTCTCTATTAGATTGGCTAACTGGCCCTCCTAGCTAGCAGTGTGTCAATCATTGGGGACGCCCTTAGTTGGTAGAAGTTCAGTGGAAGGAAGGGAAGGCTAGTAGGCGGCAAGCGGCAGGCCACAGGCTGGACCGATGAGAGAAAGAGATGGAACTCTTCTAATAGTAGCAGAGTAGATAGGATGGGGGAAATTGGACGAATCAGAGGAGAACTACAAAGTACATAGGATGTGGAAAATTGGATGAATCAAAGCAGAGGACTAGAGGAGAGTTGGAAGAAGAAAGGACAGAGAGGTGTGGGAGAATAGCTTTAGAAAGTAGCAAATATGTTACAGCATAAACGTACATCTCCATGTGGGCTCATCCTCCCTTTTAACGATACAGAGGCTCAGCCTCTTGTCATGCAAGCAGGCGTTTACATGGTGTGGTCCACTCTGCGCTCACAACACAAGTGTTGGGCTGATGAAGCCGCTTAGTCCTCCTGGGCCTTGAGGATTTTGTTTGTTCCGTCCATTGACAGATCATGTAATTTAAAATCTGTGGGAGATTCGAATGACTCCAAAACGTACAGAATAGTCTTGTGTTATGCATGATTGTTTTCCATCCCTAAAAACTGAAATGATGCAGATCTACATTTAGCTCAATTATAAATTCAATGACTGGATGTTCAGGATATGAAATTAAGAAACAAACAAAAAGCTGAGAGAAAACGAACTGCTGGAGATGCTGGAGATTCGAATGACTCCAGCCCCTCGTTGGCGTTCTTCTCCTCGCCTTCTGGAAGCTCCTAGATCGAACCAGTCGCGCCGTACCGCGACCTTGGCGCGCTTGCTGCCCGATCGGCTCCGTGACGACGGTGGTAGCGCCACTAGGAACCTAGTGTATGTCACCATTTTTTAGTATACTTTATTTCAAAACTGGAATACTGCATAATTTTGTGCTTTAATTTTGCAATAATAATAAAGTTTAGTTTTTAACTAGTGTAGGACAGAGAGGCATCCAACAAAGTAAGGTACAATAATAATAATAATAATAATAACAAAGTAAGGATTTGCATTGCTCAAAGAAAATGGATGTACAAGAAAAACAATATAACGAACAGACACCCAAAATAGAGCACACAGTGAATAGATGAAAACCCTATGGGATACCTCTTGCTCTGCTGCCCATTTGACCGTGACAAATTCCAGTCTTGATTCCAGAAGTAGCTAAACCCTATGGGATACCTCTTGCTCTGCTGCCCATTTGCCCATTTGTTCCTGGCATTCTAAAAAAGGAAACCTGAAAAGTTAGAGATCATATATATTTAGACAAAATGATAGAGGGGTCTCCTTGTTATTTTTCTTCAAAAAAGTCAGATGGATATGGAAGGAGAGATCTATGTAGACACTGCAAGGTATAGGTTTTCCAAATATTTTCACAGTGCGGAAAACAGACCTCTTGTTGCTAACCGTCAACCCATGCAAACTTGAACATGGACTCTTCATTTGCCTTCTTTTCCTTTAGTTCCTTTTTCTCCTCAGGATACAGGATATCATACCAGATAATGTAAACATGATAGCCTGCCATCTCCCACTATACTCTAGTTGCAAACATACTGAAGTCACAAGTCAACATAAAAACTAGCTGGGTAATTTCTTGGAGAACAAAATGAATACAAAATGCCAATTTCATAAACAGTTACCGTTGGAGTCATTTGTTTCTTCCATAGGTCCTCCTTATCGAGGTAGTCTCTTATTTCACTAAAATCACAAAGCTCAAAGTTCTGCACTACGTGCTCTTCTCCAAGATATTTTTCCTTCAAACAATTGAAGAAATTACCATTAAATCGTTCATAGTTCTTGTACTTTTTGCTACGTATGGCCGCCTCCACATACAAGGTTATAACCTGTAAGACCGTTAGAAGATGAATAGTTATTCTTCACGATGAATCTAGCAGTATCAATCTTGTATTGTTAATTAGTCTATATAAAATTCGATATATTAATAGTAAAGTTACAACACATTGACTTAGGAAAAAACCTAGATGGAGGCAGGACTTTTTATAGTCATTGGCACACCACAAAGCCATAAGGTGTGCTAGGCTCTAGGCTCTAGTTAGTTGCAAAGTGAAGTATGAAAAGGTTAAGTGTTGTCATATTAATTACCTCCTCCTGTTCTGGTGACAGGGGAACATGCTCCCCATCATAAATCAATGGCCTGTTGTGAGGCACATACTTCGGCGCAAACATCACACCATTATGGGATAAGGTAGTCCAGCACCGTACTTTTTCTATTTTTTTTCTTTTTCTGTTATTTGTTTCTCCCAACAACTTGCCCTAAAAAAAAGAGTTTTCTTTTTTTTCAGGGCAAGTTGTTGAGACAAATAAATAGCAGAAAAAGAATTCTGTTCATCAACTGCAGCATATCAAGCGGTCGGGGAGCCAACCAATGCTGGTGCTGCTCGCTCGCACGCAGCCTCCTCCAGAGGGATTCGACCAGAATTGCGTCCATCTTATATAACCTGGATGCAAAGATAGGCAGCGCATGTAAGAAATCCTCAAGCCCAACCACATGAGCGTACAACCCTTGAGAGAAACCAACAGAAAGCAGCAGATAGCGTGAGACGGAGCAGCGAGTGTATGTATCAGGAAGGCAAGCAGCGCACCTTGTGGTTGCTAGGCAAAGGGCATCAGGGGCGGGGGGCGTCGATGCCAGGACGAACAAGGTCGGCGGCGCTGCATCTCGAGTCGAGCCGGACGGGCCGGGCCGGCACTCGCTCTCTCCGAGTGGCATCGCAGGAAGGCACGCCGCCGCCAGATCCACCATGCCCCTGGCCAGAACGATGCCTGATCCGTTGTCCCCCATGGCTGAGCTGGGTAATGCCGCCTGCCTCCGTGCGCCATGCCCCAGCCTCAACCTGCGCTTGCTCGAGAGAGGATTCCAGGCTGGAGTGGCGGCGGCCCGGCGGCTGATGGATGGGCGCGCGTAGAGGAGAGAGGAAGGCTGGAGTGGGTGTGTTAGGTTTTTGGCTGCATATATATAGGCGAACAGGTACTAGGCTGTGGGCTGGATATCCAGCCTCGGAGTACTGTACACTGTTAGGGCAGTCGCAATGCATGGTTTCTTGACATAGATTTCAAGAGAGAAAATGAGTAATTAATATTAGTAGAAATCATACTTCCCAATCCATGGTTTCTATAAACACAAGACAACTTAAATGCAGCAAAAACAATGACAAGATCATCTGTGGCTGGCAACAATACAGCCACAAGGATTGCCGACATCTTTGCATCAAACATGTCCAGTACACACAATATGCAAGCAATATGCAAGTCCATCATCATATAGCGTATCCATTACCAAATTAGACATTAAAAAAAATCAAAGCATCTCATGGTGAACCATGTCAAAGCAAAATTATAGCCTGATTATTTTGTGCCTGATCAGATCAAACCTGACAAAAACAATACGACTGAATCAACCCATAGCAATCACACTTTTCAGAACCAAATATTAAGGCAGTTCACTAAATAGCAACCCATATATATGTTTTCAGAACCCATAAAGTTGATAGGTACCATAAATCGACCATTACATATAGAGTTAACAGAAGAACTAAATAAGGTTCATGATATGCATAGTAGTAAAACAGTAAGCCTGCACGGCATCATCTCCATCGTCTCAGGTAGGTTCAGTAGTCCTTGCAAAACTTCCCCAGAAGGCATCAGGTTCCATAGCACCATCTACAGGTTAAAATAAACAATGAATTTCACTTTAAAAAAAGATAACAATTCAGATTGTGTTCACAAGAAATAAGTTTCAAATTGTGTTCACAGGAAGTAAGTTTCAGATTGTGTTCACAAGCAAAGAGCATTAAGATGATGCAATCTGTACAGCAGCATGAGCAAACAGAGATTGAAGATATGTACCTAATTATTTTGCCTATAAATAATATATGATGGATTCTATCACAAAACAGAGGAATCGGAGAACTTTTGATGCGGTCGCAACGGACCAAGTGATCATCGTGCTGCGGATTTGGGAGGAGGCGGCTGAGTGGACTGCTGGGGGGTTTCGCTCCCTAGCTATCCTCTCCGCCCTGTAGTTCCAGCATCTTACTACCAGGGGCCAATCTTAGTTAGCCTAGAACTACAACGGTTGAGCAGCGCCGTTCAAGCCGGCGGTATTTGTAATGTGTGTCATCCGCTCTGTGCTAGGCATCTCGTCTCGCGCGAGCGGAATGTAACCTAACTCTATCTTCTCTTAATGCGACACGTGCTGCGCACGTTTTCGAAAAAACAAAACAGAAGTGAAAGAGCCATCGTTGGAGACATTGTTTTGTAATACTGAACGATGGCTGGTGAATAACTGAATACTGCAAGTTATTTCCAACGATGGTGTATAACTGAACATCTGTTTTGGTGAAAAACTGAATAATATAGGACAGGCAGTATAGGACGCCACGGTGTTGATGAATAACTGAATACTGCAAGTTGTCAAAAAACCTGAATACTGCCTGTCTAACTGTAATTCTTCGGGAGTGAATAAACTGTGCATTTAGCCTAAGCAAACAAAGTTTCTTTCTGTCCAAATTATTACAAACATTTTCTCTTCCTGAATAAACATGTGCTATTGCTCTGTGCTCAGCTACGGAAAATCAGATAAGAGAACGTCACTCATCTGAAGGTCGCGAGAACTCCGGATGGTCACAGAAATAAACTCGTGCACATTCATACCTTTCACTTGAGGCCAACGGAGATGAATTTGTCCACCACAAAGAGAAAATGGCGGCCTGAAGACTAGCAAGTGTTGGAGACGTTGCTGCTGCTCCGCCACCGGTGGCCGACCTTGATACATCAGCAGGGGAACTTGGCGCACTGGCTGCAGCGGAAACGGAATCAAGGGCGGCGGGAGCAGCCCTGTCCTGCCCGGCGGGCGCACCGGCTGCAGCAGAAAGGGCATTGACGGCGGCGGGAGCACCCCTGCCCTGCCCTGACCTGCCTCGAGCTTGAGGATGGTGGACGAAGGGGATTCATGGTTGGGGAAGGATTGGGACGGGATGAAGCAAGGATTGGGGATTTAGGGTTTCAAGACGGGGAATTTGAGGCCTTCTTGTGGGCTGCCGTCGACCGCGCAGGAACTCCAGGCGAGCGCGCGGGAAGGAGAGGCCAGCGCACGGGAATCGGAGGAGCAGCGCGGGAAGGGTGGCGCGCGGTCATCTCCACGCTGGCGGCGCAGCGGATCGGGGATGAATGCCATCGACACGAGCAGTTTCTCCCCAACGGCGTTTTGGTGGTTTCGATCTGCATCGGTGCGAGGGTCGACACGGTTCCTTGGTGAAGAAATCGTTTCTCTCTCTCTCTTCATTAACTCCTATGCCACATCAGCAAATAGCTGAGCTGTCAAGTTAATTAATGAACATAGAAACTGTAATTAATTCCCCATTGGGACTGCCCTTAGTGATTGTGCACACTTGACGACTAAAAAAAAAGACTAGAACGCAGCGCGGCGTTGCCGCGCGGCCCCATGCGGGAACCAGTTGTTTAGAAGCTGAATCTGACCTTTTTACCTTTGTTTTTCAGATATAGCAGAGCTGTACAAGGGCTTTTAATAGCAATTTTCAAATAAACTCCAGAATCTAGGATCTCATTCTTCGTACAACAAATAGGGATTGCAATATAGGACTCACAGACAAGCATTAGGAAACACTATAATGCCGATTTTAGACAACATCACCGATGAGAACTTATTATTATTATATATGGTAATAATCAATTAAAGAACCAACTTTTGTATCAGAAGAGTAAAGTCATGCGTATACAAAGCATAATTGTTCACTGGATGGAGTTGGACCTTTTAAGCATTTTATCGAGCATCCGTTGGGCATCACCGGAAGTGAGCAACATGTGGACAAAAGATTTTACGTGCTCAGTTCCTATGAAAAATCATCAGGTAAGCTGTTGGTGTAGCAGAGACGTTGTAGCAACTGCCCAATCCTCTCCGCGGACTTTGTCATCTCAGGGACAGTCACCTTGCACACTGGTTGTCACCAACAAAGTTAGAGCACAACATGTTTAAGAGAAACATGTGGAACTGAACTGAATTTCAGAGAAATATGTTGTTTGCAACCACGAGAAGTGGATGCCTGTACCTCAACTACGAACTTCTTGCATGAGGTCTGTGATTGACGAAAAGAATCAGAAATTCATAATTCAGATCAACAATAAATGACTGCTGCCATATATTAATAATATTTGTATAAGTAGGCAACACCATAGATTGTATTTACCTTTACTTATATCTCTGGTTATCACTATTTGCTTATATTTCCTTGATCAGAAAAAAAGGAGGGGGCCATGTGATC
The DNA here is from genome assembly GCA_018135685.1 of Themeda triandra. Classification (NCBI taxonomy): domain Eukaryota; kingdom Viridiplantae; phylum Streptophyta; class Magnoliopsida; order Poales; family Poaceae; genus Themeda; species Themeda triandra. Next base: position 460,980 of record JAENPR010000081.1, on the reverse strand, counting down.
CTGTAGGAGTATATTGGGTTGAGAAGGTAAATTAAGAATGCAAATGAAATAATATATGTAGTTTGCACAGAAATTTAAATTAAAATATAAGTATATAAATTAAGTTTGGCAGGACAAGGATATACCTCTACAAGAACTGAACTTTAGTCTTTAGAGCAAGATAGAGGAAGAGTTAACATAAGGGCTGCACTATACATGAATAATCATACATGAATCTACTATCATAATTGACTGAAAAAAAGTAAATAGGCATGGTAATCTAAATTCTTCAGGGACTCTAGTATAGCAAGATAAGCAGTGACTTATACACTCATACTAAGTGCAAGAATTCAACCACGAATATAAAATTGCCTTTAACAGATTACATATGAATAGTAATGCTCCAGATGTTATACAAAAGAATGAGATTATATACATTGGCATAAGAAATAATTTATGCAATGAGAATGAAAAAAAATGATTGTGGCGATTCTATATTATCATAGTGAGGGAACAGTGATATATCACAATGCACATATGGCCATGGATTAGTAGATATCGGCAAAAGCTTCATAGCCAATGGGTAGTACAAATTGCTGACCTGGGTACAATTCTATGCATCAATGTTGTATTTGATATGATTGATTTACCAAATGTGCATCACTGAATTTATACACTGTAGAAAAGCATTAGAAAGTTCCTTTACTTTAAACACAGAATGTTTAGTGTTCAGATTACATTTAATTTGACACAGTGTAAAATTATAGAGCATATGTATTATAGCAAATAGAGTTGGCATGGATTTCTAGCTGAACAATGTACAATCTCTATAATATAAATTAACAAACTGGAATACATTTGAGTATGGAGAATACCGTGCTTTAGCAGGTATTAGAAGCCTAGATAGTATAGCGATTCATAAAACACAAATCCTGGATTCGTGATAACCAAAGAAGACATATAAACATCTCATGGATCTGATCTTTGTATAAATTGCAGTATATAAGATGGATGCCATGGGGCACCACATGGAGACACACAAAGGTGCTAGAACTCTTATAATGACTGCAGCATGCAATGGTTATATAACCCCCCCTCCTTGTGTTCTCAGCCCTGTTCTGCCTAATCTGGAAGTCTAGAGCCCAGCATGTCTGATTGTCCATTGTAGCATCCTCAAAGTTCTAAATAAGGCAGCAAAAGAATCTTTAAAGCCACATCTATGGAGTATCTGAACAGTTGTAGAGCTTCCATACTATAGGTGAGTGATGAGGTTGTTATATATATATGCCGGAACACGCTTCATTGTCATATGGAATATGTGCTCTTATATTGCTTAAGCATCATAAATCGTATAATAGCATGATGTACTTTAATGACAATAGGTTATGCTCAGTAATTTTTTCTAGTTAGATATTATTATGTTTCAACTACAGATTGCACAAACAAAAAGCTGATATATTGTGATACATAGAGAGTGATTTTTAAGCATTTTACTGTACATAAGTAGGATGTAGGCATCCAGTTTCAACGTTTATGATCAAGTCACATTTACGAAACCAGTTTCAATTTAACTATAATCTTGGAATACTATAAAGCAGCATGAGCATGGTAGGGAGACTCCATTGCAACATGAGGTACTGCCCTGCAGCTGCAAACTCACCCAGAACAAATCACAGTGCCCATACAAGTGATTGCCAGTAGGTAGCATATTCTTAGCTCGAGCTTTGTCTGGACCATGCACTATATGACAGAAAAAAGGTGCTAAGAAGAGATGCAAGTGGCGTTTGTCAAAGACAAGATAAAAGGAAAAAAAAACATTCATTAGGATATGTACCTCAAAGTAATATGCTCGAACAGGTTGTGTGCGGCCAACAGGTTGACGTCAACGATGTCACCGGAGGTGATGTTGGGCACAGGCGCAGACGTTACAGCATCAGAATGCAGTCTGGTGGCCGTCGATCACGCCAGTTGCTGCAGCTGGGCGGTGAAGCGTAGTGGAGGACATGGGGCGGCTCCGGCCGTTGCTTTGCGGCAGGGGGACGCGGAGCTGTAAGGGAAACCTATCTTCACCTACTCGGGGCGCAGCCAGCGATGGTGGCGGCCCCTGTCACGCTGACTGCGCGGCGAAGGAAGGAGATGTCGCGGCTACCGGCGGTGCCGTCCCGCGCTGCGTCAGCCGCGCCATGCCGGGAGGAGCCGTCGTGCCCGTGCCCACTTTCGAGTCCCTCCGGTGCGAGAGGTGAGGGATTGACGGTCACTGAAGCCCGGCCATGGTCGCGCAGGCGCGCCGCGCCTGAGGCGCGCCTGAGGGCGGTTGCGCATGCGCCTCAGCCTGACGCACGTGGCGAGGGCCGAGTGCAGGCGCGACGTCCCAGATAGGGCCGCCGGTGGCTGGAGAGGTGGATTGTCGGTGGCGGAGCAAGTGGTGGGCGAACGCCGACGGGCCGCAAGCGACGCAGTGGGCAGAGAGCGGGACCGAGAAAGTTCCTGAGGTTTCGGGTCGGGAAAGAAACGAGCAGGGATCAGACCGATCCGCAATCGAACGGTGGGCATTGCAAGTTTGCCAGATCGGACGGCCAGCGGGCTAACGGGCGACGTGGCCATATCCGTTAGCCCGCTTTTGGTGCAGGATTTGTAACAGAACCGACCAACTAACATAATTATTGTTCACTAATCAAGCCACGTAGGCAGCTTAAGCAGTAAACGGCAATTACACTAGCCCGGTAGTCTAGAAACTTCGAAGGGTTTCACCAACGTCACATACATCTCGGATCGTTTTCCAACGCATGCCATCTCAAATCATTACAACAGGTTCACATAATTATTACATAAAGTGTTCAAATTAAATTATTACAAACCAGTTTTTAAATTCAAAGTGCGGAAGCAATTTAACTCGTTCTCAAACACACACATGAAGTTTTTCTCCAAATAGTGCCGATTTCCATCAAGATCCATTACAAAGAAAAGGTACGAAGCAAGGAATGATCGTGCCCACGATCTACTCATCTCCAACTGCCGGATGGAAGCATGTCGGGCAATAGCCATAGAACATCTCACCATCTGCAACAACATTGAGAATTGCACCCTGAGTACTTGGTACTCAACAAGACTTACCTGACAAAAGGAAAATAATTAAAAGACTCTTTGGTGGATGTCAGGCTTTATGTGGGGTAGCTGACTCTTTCTTTGCCAAAAGGATGAGCTTATTAAATAATCATTTAGTGATAAAATGACTCTCTAGTTTATCCAATTAAGTTGGGGCCTACCAGCTATGTTAGCACCTGCACTACTTCACTTTTAGTAGAAGCAACCAACAATTATCATGTAACGCATTGATTGAGTAAACATTAACCAGCATGCATGAACATAACCACCTCGCACAAAGAATTCTTGTTTGCGACCGCGCCGCTGTCTCTCTCAAGTATTCACTATCCAGAAATGATGGCGATTATAATCGATTACTACTCAGCTGAGGGGTATTCCTCACACAAACCAGGCATACTCCTCGAAAGCAGCCTTAGTCACCATGATCTACTCGGGAAAAGACGCGGGATCAACAACGCAGGCTCATGACCAAGGAACTCCCGGTTGCCGACAGGTAAGCGTGCTCATACCTGACCTCAATGGTAAGCCTACTCATACCATGATCATAAAGGACTCACCTCCGGGCACCTTGTTACTCCCACCCCCATCGCCGGCATGGAGTCTGGGAGTTGAAACCCGGCCCAAGTAGATTCTTGGCTTCGCGGTTGGGCACTGCACGCCCTTCCAGCTATCTATGAGGCATTGTTCAACATGATCGAGAACGTACGAAGCCATATTTCTTTAAGAGGTGATTTAGAAGGCCTCATGGTTATGTTCACTATCTCTCTATGCCAATCTCAATCCAAGGGATAGTAACCTCCTATCCGCGCAGATGATGGTCGATCATCTGTCTTCTACCGATTAAGTAGCAGGCCTAAACTCTATGTAGCCCTATACCTACTTTAGGATAACTTTTGTGGTAAGTAGTCCTAATGCAACTATGTTTCCGAGCAACTCCTATAACTTAAATGCATCATAGATAGTAAAGGACTCAAATAAATATTTGCAAACCATAGGAGAAATGCTCCGGGGCTTGCCTTTGACGAAGGAGCTAGGGACGTGGTTAGGACACTCGGGCAGATCAGCTTCTGACTCCTCTCCTGCGGCTGCCTCCTGCAGCTCTTGCTCCTGCTGCTCCTCCACGTTCAGCTCCTCGTGAACTGCTTGGTTGTTGGTCTCCTGCGATCCTGTATGATGCGATGCAAGTATATAAATAACGTGCAAATGGAGTGAAGCTATGTAACAATGATGTCATGATGTATGTGCTCAGCATCAGAATGGAAACACCACAACATTTCAGCCTTAACACCTATCTGAACCTAATTAACCATATCAATCATCCCTACTTGCACCTTTGTCGGAAACCGACATAAGAGACTAGGCTTCTACAGAAAGTCCTATCTCTGCTGCTCCTAAAATTCCACAAAAATTACAACAGCAAAATACTCCCTGTATTCTAGCCTACACAAAATTCACAAGCCAGCTGCCATACTCAACCCTGAAAATACTTTGCATTACCAAAGTAGTCCAACATCAGCACCAATGGCATGTGGACCTTCCAAACAGCATGTAAACATGCCTCAAGAAGTTTCATGACCATAGCTCTAACCATTAATTTTCTATGAATTAATTAGGCAAAGTGCCAACCAATGCACTTGTACTACAACTCACAAATTCTCCACTGCATAAGTCAAGTTTATACCCCTCATAGACAGGGCATAGTCTAACTAAACCAACAAAATAATCCTCACATTTTTCCAAGCCTCAGAGAATTACTTATGGATTTTACAAGATAAAGCATTTTCTAAAATTAAGTAAAACAGTACACAAAAGTATGCCAAAATTGGCATCCTATAATTTTACTGCATAGCCCATCACATAAGCAAAATAACCCAACTTGAATCACCTCATTTGGACTAAAAATGAGGGAGATATGAATTTCTAAAGCTCTAAAACTAAATCTGAAATCCTATTTCTATTTACAGAAAACAGATCCAAATTGCTAGGTGCACCCCGACGTGCACCCAGACCAGATCCAGCGCGCTAGGCGCACCCGGCCCCGTGCACCCAGGCTCAGCCCTCGGGCATGACCTGCTGACGGCTGGGCCCCACCTGTCATGCCCTCCGCGGCGGCGGGCGACGGTGGCGCGCGGCGGCACTCCGCCGACGGCGGTCCTCTGGCCTGACGGAGGGCACCATCGGACGCGCCTCGGCGCGGCGTACCTCTAGTGCTACTCGGTGCTAGCCCTAACGGCATAGGACGGCGGCGGTGGCGTGCATGGCGGCGCTCGACGGTGGGAAGGCCGTCGAGACCTCGGTGGCGTTCATCGTCATGTCTACGGGCCTCGCCTCGGCTTCGCGAGTGCGCCGAGCCCAAGAAACGCGGAAAACGACGGCACGGGCGGCGGCTATGCCTCGCCGGAGCGGCGGCAACGAGCTCGCCGGCAACGCGTGCGTAAGACCCTACGCGACCCCAAGCTCGGTCCTAAGCTCGACCTAAACTCTACTCGTGCATGCGGCTCGATGGCGCGCCAGAGCAAGCGAAGCGGAGGGGAAAGAAGCGGACGACACGCGCTCGCCGGAATCCATGGCGACGGCGGCCGTGCTCGCGGGAAGGAGCCAATGCGGCTCGGGTCTCACCGGAACGAGGAAAAGAAAGGTCGGCGGAGACGAAGTCGAGGGCGGCGAGTCCGATGCTGCCCTTGGTTTCGCTTTCCACCGGTCGGAACGACGGCTAGGCGGCGGAGGAAGCGGCGGCCATGGCGGGGTGGTCGGAACGGGCGAGAGGAGGAAGAAGAGTAGCAGGGCGACGTAAATGACGACGGGACAGGGGTCTCCCCCTTTCCCGTTCGGGCAGGCGGCCCAGCGGGCGGCGCGTGGCGGGGTGTGGCGGCCACCGGCACTGCCATGTGGGTCCCGCGGGGGCGCGTGGCGCGTGCGCGCACGGCATCGACACGGGCGGATCCGTGTGGCCCGGTGTGTGGCGTCCGCACGGGATCCGGGCGGCAGAACACGGGACACCGAATCCGGCCAATCAGAATTCGCCACGTCGCTCGAATTGAATTTGAATTTCAAAACGTTCTAACTTCCAAACGATTCCGAATTAGACAAAACTTTCAACATGAAAGTTTCTCCAAATTGAAAGATGAATCTTTCATTCAACTACCACTTTGGCTAATTCGGCCTGGTTTAAAAGATCTAAAATTATTTTGAAAATAAGCTATAAAATAATACTTTTAAAATCCCCTAACACTGTTTTTAGCTATTTTGAAGCCCTTAAACCCATTTTCATAATTTTGTCAAAACATAAAGTTTTCTTGAAATATTATTCTACATATTTCCTCCCAAAGCTCCAAATTCAAACAAGCAAGCTATCAAGCACTTCTAGTCAAACCTATGCTAGCACAACAATCATTCAATCAAATGATGCAAATTATGATTATGCAAATGATGACATGCTTAGAGATAATTAATTAATGCTTAACACTATAGGTGTTACAGGATTCGTATATAGAAGATTTTTGAATCCGTCACTGTGAAACCGTCACGGATTAAAAGATTTCTTGTAGTGTTCTCCCTCACGCCCGCGTCGCGCACCCTCCTGGCCCGCCACGCCGGCGCCTCGGCGCACGACGCGTGCCTCCTCCTCCTCACCCGCTCCAGGTCGCTCCCGCTCGCCTCCGTGCTCCCGCTCCGCTTCGACCTCGGCCTGCCGTTCGACTTCGCCATCCTCGCATCTCGCTACGGTATCCATGTCGTCGCCGGCCTCATGTGCCCTTCCGACGTGAATATTTTGATGGGAAATGCTTAAAAGTTTCGCTTTTTCATTACGATCGCGTAGGATCAAACCTCACCCGATTTGGTGCAGCCGTTGTCGAGAAATCGCGAGTCAAAGTTTCCTCCCCGCTGGTCAACATCGTGTTCCGTTCTTAATTCGCGTGGAGGAGCTGCGCGGTGGGGAAGAAGTAGGCAATGACATGCGGGTTTCATCTGTCATCCTTTAGTTTTACCAAGTTGGAATACCAAGTTGTTGGAGATACTTTTTTTTTTCAATTGGGAAATAAAATACCAAGTTGCTATAACACAATATATACCAAGTGAATTATTGGGAGTTGTTAGAGATGCTCTAACAACTATCTAAACTATTAGCTAGACCTATTGGATCCAAAAGCTAATTATTAATAGTTAATTGTTTGCCCAAGAAAGCTACTGCCAGCGTGCCATTTTCTTCACTTGCCTAGTGTGACACCAGGGACGGTGGGCCCTACAAATAATAATGTGTAAAAACTTAGGAAAAACTTAATAGAAACTATTCTCATAAGGTAAGCAAAGGTTTTTATCGTGAGTTCATTACTACTGTATCTATAATTCTCTATGGTCGCGACTTTTTCTTCGAAGATAATGTATGGATACATAGTCAAGATAATGTATGGATACATAGTAATGAACTCACGATAAAAACCTTTGCTTACCTTATGAAAATAGTTCCTATTGGAATATAAGAGTTAGGTATGAAAGTTTGTCTGAGTTTGTCTAAGTTTCCCTGCCGTTACAGATGTGAGTTTGTCTTAAGGGCGTCCACACCAGGATCGATGACGTCACTGGCTGACGTGCCATCGAAAAAGAATAGAATAATGACAATCTGAACTCACTCACCCATCGGCCGGGGACTGCATAGACAACAAACTATTTGAAACCCGTCGAGACAGGCGCAGAAAGAAGCCCTAGCGATTCTATTTTTGGTCCTCTTTCTTCCCGGTTGGATTTTGAGGACCAAATCGCTAGCCCAAATCAATTCATTAGGGACGCCCTAATATGAACTGTGTTGATAGATGTTAACATTCTTCCCTATAATATAAATTTGGTCAAACTCTATATAGTTTGATCTAGGACAAACTTGAATGTCTTGTATTTCATTATACGGTAGTATATACTAAATATTAATTTTTAAAAGGAAAAACAGGTTGTTTGGTCATGAATTCTCCGGTTAATGGCCATCTGCAAGCTTTAATTTGGAGACAAGAAGCATCATTAGTCCTCTCCCCAAGAATAATACACGTACTGATGCTAAAAAAAGAATAATACACGTACTTCCCTAATTGATGACAAGCTCGAGAAAAAGTTACAAGTAACGCCGACCTGATTTCTTCATGTAATCAAGGTCAACCCATACAAACACTTCGTGGTCATACATAAGAAATAAAGAATCATTAATAACCTATAACGAGATAGTAGTACGAAGTATACGATATTGTTTAAACGAACTCTCGCTGTCCATCCATGGCCATGGCGGCGTCAACACGCAAACACTTGACCAGACCAGTATTACAACATCAACATGCATGCAATGCATCAGTGAGCTAGACTCAATCGAACGATCTTCATTGATTCTTCAAGACTCGATCGATCGAACAACTAAGTCCAAATGTCGTTAGTTGTACCTTGAGCAGACCTTCCTGACCTCACCGGCGTCGCCCTCGAGCACGCCGACGTTGCTGAGCTTGGCCATGGCCACGGAGAACCTCTGCATGAACGCGTCGGGGTTGGCAGCGTAGTAGGCGACGTACGACGCGGTGCAGGGGTTGGTGGCGGCCTCCTGGTCCACCTGCAGCAGCGTCCTGTTGCTCATCAGCTGCTTGTAGAAGTTGTTGTCGAGTTCGAACGGCGCGTCGGGGTCGAAGTACGTGCCGGGGTCGGTGTCCAGCGGCAGGTCCGCGGCGCCGCAGGCGCCGAGCATGTCGCGGCGGAGCGTCTCGTCCATGGTCCCGTCGTCGGATCCGGTGAGGCGGTAGCGGAACGAGGAGCAGTGCGCGCCGCCGACGGTGTGGGCGCCGAAGAGCACGACGGTCTCCTCGGCCGAGAACCCTCTGGCGGCGAAGTAATCCAGCACGTCGGCGAGCTTGGCGAAGGGCGCGGGGAGGTCCACAGCCGAGGGGTCGGACACGGTCCCGTCGCGGCGGCCGAGCGCGACGTCGTAGCGTGCCCCGCCGAGGAGCGCGACGGCGTCCCGCGCCATGAGCGCCAGCGCGTCTGCGCAGGACACGGCGCCCGGGCACGCGTCCTCCAGCGCGAGCTTCACGGCGTCCACGGCGTTGAACCCGCGGAGCGAGTGGTTCGGGATGGCGGCGCGCTCGGATCCGGTGGGGTGGATCCGGCGTGGGCACGATCATGACGGAGGCGTCGCAGCCACGGACGAAGCAGTCGTGGAACAGCATCCGGATGATGGCGGGCGATAGGCTTGGGTCGTTGTAGTGGAGCCTCGACATGGCGTCCTGCACGATCGCCTCCGCGTCCGGGCACGTTGCCGCGTAGTAGCCCGCGTCCAGAGCGTCCACGACGACGAGCGCCATGGGCGGCAGCAGGTGGTGTTGTTGCACCACCAGCAGCAGCAGGACGCCGAGAAGGAGCAGGTTATTGTCACGCCGGCCATTGCTCATCATTCTAGGCTTGAAGGCTTCTAGGCTACTACAGAGTCGAGAGTATCTGTTTGCATGCATGTGCGTACAAGTACGTACCCTGGGGCGAAGGCAATACACAGATACAGTACTATATGTAGTACCATTGCATTGGTATCTCTGCAAGTTAAATGACAATTTGGCGGTATTTGATACAATGGCTGAGCTGGCTTACGCGTAATCTGTTTTAAACTATGCGTACAGTACTGCTGGCATCAGAGCGCGCGGCCACCGGCCTACATCTGCATATCCTCTAAAGTCTAAACTGACGACGATCCAGAGACGGTTTATTTGCTCGAGTTTTGCTCCTACAGCTTGCCCTGGCACTAGTTAAAGTCTTCGTTTGACTTAATTTGGCAACAGCTAGCTAGCAGTATCTAGGGGCGCAGGTAGGCAGGCGTGGATGTTCTGCGTATCTGCAATACAAACCTCGGGTGTTGATCCCAAAAGATTTAGGGCCTCTTTGGGAGGATTTAGCTTCACTGTGAAGCTGTTTTGGAATTGTTGTTTGGCAAAATGGCTTCAACAACAACTAATTAATGGTTGAGAGAGAACAATTATTGGATATATCCCTGTCGTGCTGGCCAGAATACAAGCTGCTCACGCTACTAGATGGCAATTTGCGTAATTTCTTTCAACCATGAGGGCCGTGGGGTTAGAGGCTGACCAGAGAGCTAGAAGGAGCTACTATTTTCAGCTCTCTCCCATCATATTACTTTATGAGAAGGGATAAAAAATAGCTTCACTCAGGGAGCTGTTTGACAAAAAAAAAAATAGTTCCCAACAGATCCGTGAAGCTATTGGGAGCCATCCCAAACAGGCCCTTAGACTCTCAAGCCACGATTTCTAGATCGGTTGACTTTTCCACGCTAGTTCTGAAAACCTAATTAGACAGTCGTTATGGATTTGCTACAGTAATCTTTACACAAGACCGTGAGAAAAATTCTTATATCTTACAGTAAAAAAAAAGGAAGACCTCGGCACGATCATGAAAAAAAAAGTACAAAAAAAGAGATATTAACCTCACATCATCGGTAGACTAGACTATAATTGTCACTGTTGGTACATCCATAAACCTTGTCTCCTCTATCCCTAAAGAAATATAGGAGACTTATATAGGAGGTTTATGGATGTACCGACAATGATAATTTAGGGATAGAGAAGATGACTATATTTATCCATAAACCAGCATTTTAGTTAATATGCTAAAGCAGTGCTCCCTTATATCCTAAATTAATTTTAAGACACTCTCTTAATACAACTTATAGAAGAAACAATATACCAAATCTGGTGAAGGTGTTCTAAGCTTCATTTACGATGTTACAACAGCAGAGCTATTATTTCCTAGTTCTATAGACTCTGTGTATAAGGCCTGCACGATGAAAGAATTCAGAAGAAACAGACGGAATTTAGATGGGTTCTTGATTATTATCATAAAGATTTGATTTTAAGCTCAACTAAACACACCTTTAGTTATTTTAAAGTGCTATATAGGTGGGCAGTCTGTAAATGATAAAGATTGTTTGGGGGGGGGGGGGGGGGGGGTTTAATTTGGCATTTTATAATGACAGGAGTTGCTAACATTTTGGATGAGAGGTTTGATTTTTAGAATAAATAATAGATAAAATGACTATGGTGACATAAGTGTGGTTAGTTAAGATTAAAATGTGAGGGTTCTTTATATGATTTTAAACATAGACAAATGTAAGTAATTGGGATGTTTTCATAATGGTAGAGTGTATTTTTTTAGAAAAATGTTTTGGATAGATTATGTAGCAACTATTATCGATATTGATTAGAGTCTCAAACTAATGGATTTTTGTTACAATTTCTAGGATGGCCACTATCACTATTGCCCCTTGACTTTCTTGTCTACAACTAGTCATGATTTTCTTTAATTTTCACCCTTCTTATTCACGGTGTCATTTTCTTTTGACTTTCTTTGTTGACTAAACAGGGGCGGATCCAAAGGGGGGCTACCCGGGCTACAGCCCCCCTAGTGAGCAGATTTCTTCATTAAACCAATGCCACTTAGCATCAAATCACCATTAATTTCTAGCTTTAGCCCCAAATCATTATTGTTTAGCCTCCCTTAATATCCATCCTGTATCCGCCACTGTGACTAATAGCGATCAAAGTATTCTACCATGTCAGGAAAAGCATCTTTTGTAGACGAACACATGTATGACGTGTTCAACTCCATTTTTCTCATAGACATGGTTTATATAGTTCATTTTTTTTTGCTCGATCTAGCTCCAAAAGGCCTCTAGACTGAATCACTGAATCCATTTTTGTTCGATTCTGGACATTTGGGAGGGCAGCCCAAAGCCGGCGAGGAAGTAAATCGTCCGGCTCGCATGCTTCCGCTGAAGAAAAAAAAGGTGACTGAGAAGGACATGCACGGTGTGTTTGAACTTGGGGAAAATTCAACCATTTTCTTCCTGTAGTAGTCTGCTTCACATGCTCTCCAATGTTTTTGAGATCGATGCTTAACTGCATTTTCCATGCTAGGACCATGCATTCCTTTTTGTTTTTTGTACAAGTGTCGATTGGTCAAACAATGATGCGTCGGTGTCAATGTTAATTTGGGAACATATACTTTTTTCAAACAAATTTGGGAACATATATAACCTACTACTAGGGTACCGGTGAAGCTCAAAAAAAGGCAAACAGCTGATTCACAATACAATGGAGATTTAATTTGGTGCAAATTAGTGAACAGTCGATTACTGTAAAAGTGCTACTAGCCAAAAGGAAAATAACTGATAAGATAGAGCATGAGGAAATTTTTATGACTACTGTATCAAAAACAGTAGGCACCAACCAGAGCTTTAGAAAAAAAAAAAGGTAATGTATATTATTTGACAAAGCAATGGTACACCCTTATTTGCAGGTTATTTTAATGTGATACATTGGAGTTGGACTAGAAACTAAGATTCCGGTCCTTGTTGCAAAAGGAGAGAGCACAAGTAAAACTGAAATTGGCAAGATGCACCTTGTAGTTGGAGACTATGGAAATCCCGGCAAAACTTCTGCCGGCCTTTCGAAAAAAAGTTGGAGACTATGGTTATATTGACATCTTCGTCAAGCATGGATCGATGTTTGTTAATAGACTTCACCAACATTGTTACGTAGCGTATTGTTACTCCTATATAGGCCCGCTAATATGCCCAAAGTACCCACAGCAATATGATGCGAAGCTATTCCTCCCTTTTTTTTAAGATAAACTCTAGTGCCCTTTTGGTCAGTTGGCAATTAACTTCCGGACAAAAAAGGGGCACCACAGAGAAAAAAAAAATCAAAGTACGTATATAAGGTATTGGCAATATTGGTAAAATAGTTGCATAATAACAACATTCATAATATTTTCAAATGTTTTCAATATTGGTGCTTTGTCAAATAATCCACTTGTACACTACTGAACAATGGCTTGCCAAGTTACGAAAATATTGCTCAAACTATGAATCATCTTTCTATCCAGAACATTATTAACATTTTTTTCCTTGAATTCGCAAGAGTATAACGTATCATTGCATTAAGAAGGAATAGAGTTTAAAATACAGAGAGGCCTTATAATTAGGCCAAAACCAAAGCGAGTAAAAAACAAAAAGAGAAAAATTCTTGTCAAGTTGCTACTCTCGCGACATAAAAAACTCCTAGTTTTTCGCCCTAGCCCGTGCCCATTGATCGGCCTTTGCTTTGATAATCATTAGAAGATTGACCATCATAGAAGAGGCATATCTGAAGCAGTGTCCATTCCGTTTCTTTTTGATTTGCCATGAGATCAGGGCGAAAAGAGAGTCGAGACCCTTCTTCTCCTTACCGTGCCAGGTCGCCCTCGGTCGCCTCCACCAACTGAGGACTGACAGCTCCGGTGCCGGTAGCGGGCACTCAAGTGCGCGGCAGATGTGGAACCAAATCTCGTAGCACTCAGAATATTTGTAAATTATATATTGAAAAATTAAGGTCAAACACTTTTGACATCATTTGGATCTGAATCAGTAAAATACAAACAGCAGTCGTGCAGTTGAAGTAATTGTTGATTTAAAACATCCATGGCCATGAGCCGAGGATCGAAGTCTCTGCAACTCCAACTAGTATAATACACATGGGAAGTCAATCGTCGTGTTCCTTTGGTACAGGCTGCACGCTCAAGTTTTGAGATCGAGGCTTAACTGAATCTTCCAAGGACTATGTATTCTTCTCGGAAAATACATTTTTGGTTGTCGGAAAATTTGGACCCATTGACTAGCAGTTCTGTCGGTGTGAGGGTCCCATTCTAGAACACATTGACCCTGTTTGGATTTATAGGGCTAGAGTTGAGGTTGGGCTAGTTTACACCAAACTATCTCAAAAGTATCCAAACAAGAAGGTTAGAGCTAGTTTTTTTCAACTAGTCCACACAGAAAAACTATCCCCTCAAAAGGATGATTATTTAGGCTAGCTTGGGCTAGTTTGGTGGGACCCACTGAAAAAGTGACTTTTCTACTGCTCCCTCACGCATGGCGCCTCCATCAATCACGTGCATATGTTCACCTACCTCCAAAAGTCCTTGTTTATTTAGCCAAACAATCATCTTGCAGAATTAATATCTCCTCCATCTGACCTCCAATTTCGTCACTTCTTTTTTCTAAATTCATCTAAAATCATAATCTATCTCCTATAAAAATTTCATAATTTTCAGAGTTTATTTGTATTTATGTAATTATTTGTGTTATATGTGAGTGGAAGGAGGCCACATAAATACTTGCTGCACCAAATCCAAATTGAAGTATGGTTTACATGAGTCAAATGATTAAAAAATATTTATTATTAATCTAGCCCTTGTATCCAAACACCTTAAGGGTTAGAGTTAGTTTAGGGCTAGAGTTAAAGTTAGAAACTAGCTCTAGCTCTAGTCGAAGCTGGAGGGATTCAAACAGGGCCATTGTCATGATTTTATATGCTAGCAATAACATTTGATTGTTGCATAATGTTGTGATTAAATATTTGCTTCGCATGCCACTGCCAACTAAGCTTCACCCGAACCTCTCTTTCGTTATTTCCTCTTAATTTCCTATCCATCTCATCAGTTTTTTTTTATGTATCACCTCATCAAATAAGTATAAAACCCCTGCTGAGTTTGGTCCCTTTTGTTAAGAACAAACCTTGCATTTTATTACTTTACCGGTGGTTCACTTGAATCACGAATCACCAAGGATTGTACAAACTTTGAGAGGGGACCAATCCAAACACCTGTGATCAATCCAGTGGTCTACTAGCTGGAACTGTTGAGGGCATGAGACATCCCAATCCATTCTGCAATTAGATCAAGCTCCCATCACTTGACGCCGCATGATACAACACATTGATTCTTCCCGCGCCAGCTGTCACATGGGATCCTATGAGATCCCTCACAATGAAACCTACCTTTCATCTAGCTCAGGGGCGGAGCTAGAAATAGATGTTAGGAGGGGCAACTTGATGTAAGGGGGGGCCAGATCTTCATAAATGTGCTAATAAACACTGAAAATTAAGAGCTAATGAAGGATTACTAGTGGATTTAATAGGCTATTGGGGGGTGCCAGGCCCCCCCTAGCCCCTCCCTCCCTCCGCCACTGATCTAGCTTGTCTATGGCATAACCGTGTGTTTTAGGACTTCCTAACATGCACCAATATTTTTTTACCCACAAAACACACATATTATTGGATAAAAAATTTAGGTGTTTCAAGCATTCTCAACACACGAGCTTTTACATTGTTGGATCAACATCCAATGGGTTACACAAACACAATTAACAAGTCACAGTTTTTTCTATAGTTAGACATGGATAAAAAAAATAATATATATACGTTGACACAAAGACAATTAAGAAGTCACATTTTTTTCTATACCTAGAAAAGACAAAAAAAACTATATATATAATGCTTAGACTTCATTTTGACATCTATTTGTATTTTATAAAACTCCACAAGTTTTTTTCATGAATAACTCAATGACAGTTCAGTATAAAAAAAGGAAAAAAAGGCCAAACTAGCCTAACAGGAGCACGGCGTGGCCCAACAGCGGCCCACGGCCCAGTAGGGTCCGCAGCAGGCACAATAGCGGCCCAGAACTCAATCAGCTGGCGCGTGGCCAGCTCAGACTCTTGCTTCATCATCGGACGGCTTGAAATAATTCAGGTATAGCCGGAAGCTAAAACACCCGAGTGTGTTTTAGCTTTTCTGTTCTGTATAAATGAACTCCACAAGGAAAAAAAAAAACTCCACCAATGTACTGTATCAAAAAAAGCTCCATGAAAATTAATCATCAAGACATCAGAACATAAGCATGAATCAAAAACAGGGCTTTAGAAACCCCAAACGGCGTTCACTTTTTCCTTCGGCCAAAAGTTGATCAGACATCATTGCGTGCTAAAAGAAGATCAAGGTGGGTTGAGCAGTATATATTAGTTTACCCAGGTGCTTAGCAACTGTTTGTTAAATTTATGATGAGAGAGAGAGAGAGAGAGAGAGAGAGAGAGAGAGAGAGAGAGAGAGAGAGATTGGTTCCAATAGCTGTGAGAGAGGAGAGCTTGGGGGGCCCATGGACGAAGCAAGAACAGCTCGGATAATGATGTAGGGATCATCAACCCAACCAAAAGTGCTTCATGCGGCCGGCCTCTTTCATCAACTTGTATATATATTCACGCCGCGCTTCTTTTGGGCCAAGCATGCATATGCAGCAGCTGTCTGGGGATAAATAACATTGCAAAGTAACAGTGTAATCATTCAGCTATAACAAGTTTAGAGGGGCGCCACACCGGCTTAAAAGTAACTACCAAAGTGAATCATTTGATTAGTCTTAAAAGTTTGTTGTTCATCGGAGAGGATTCGAATGTTCTTAACTTTTTTTGGGTGGGTATCATCATATATTCATATTCATGCGCCAACTTTTGTAGTGGTACTGCTCCGAACAGTTTATCTAAACTACTTTGATGATGAGCACTCATGTAATGCCCTGTCTAGACAAGGGTAGTACAGCAAAATATTCGAACTCAAATACTGAATCTCAAAAAAAAAAAAAAAAAAAAAAAAAAAAAAAAAAAAAAAAAAAAGATAGCAGATAACTGCAGTTCAAATGTCTAGAAAGCTTGGGAACACACCAGGTAGGCAGTGGCATTCAGAAGGTGGTGGAGGAGCATGATCATGGCTGCTACCAGTGTACTTGGTTATTGGTTATGATGATCCAGGACAGGAGGCTGAATAGATGGAACCAACAACGTTACTGACAAGTGACAACAAGCCGGTTGCTGTGGATTACACATATTTAGCTATCTTGGATTAGACATTTGTCTTGTCAATATTGGACAAAAGGGATGATATGACCAGAATGTAACTAGCTTGATTCGGTAATCAATGTTGCAGTGGCAACCAGTATGCTTCTTCCATACAAAAATTCAGTTGTCAGGGATGATCTGATCTCATCTCAGTCTAAATCGTCATATCTGATCTTTCTGAAGGATGAGATGAACAACCAAGCTTCAGATGAAGCAAACAAATGTAGATACATTATTATTAAGTTACACCTTCGACAGGTCATCATGATACTGAAAACAGTAGTTAATTAATTCCTTGGCAACAATGATAACTCCTTATCAAATGCCTAGAAAGCCTGGGAACACACCAGCTAGGCACTGGCATTCAGAAGGTGGTGGAAGAGCATGATCTTGGATACTATCAGTAAGCTGGAGGTTCTGATGATCCAGGACCATGGTGCTGAATAGATGGAAACAACCAAGATGGTTACTGGCGGCAAGCCGGTTGCTGTGGATAAACAGAATCGATAACATATTTAGCTATCTTGGATGTAAACATTTGTCTCGCCAATATTGGAGAAAAGGGAGGATATGACCACAATGTAACGCTTGATTTGGTAGACAAAATTGCAGTTCAGACCAGCCAACCAAGTATGTAGATACATTATTATTAACTTACACCTTAAACAGGTCATCATGATACAAGTTCATGCACATATAGTTAATTGCACGTAGTCGGTGAAACGACAAGTTCTCAACATGGCGGCAGGGATGGAACAACAACATGGTGAACAACCTGGACAAGGGGCAGGGCCCAAATAAACTACACTCTGTGACCTTAGGTCTCCTTCAGCTTTGATTCAGGGACGGCCTTCCTGAACCAAGGGATCCACACCGATGTCCTCTTCTGGTACAGCTTGTACGCCTCAGCACGGTGCTCCTGCTTCAGCATGCGACGCTCAACCAGCACCGTGACATAGGCAAGGCACAGGCTATTGACCAGAGGCCCGACGAACATCCATTGCTGGCCAAGGTTCCAGGCGAAGAGGTACAAGCCCCACCACCAGAGCTGCTCGCCAAAGTAGTTGGGGTGGCGCGAGTACTGCCACAGGCCATCCTCAAGAGTTGGGACGGTTGGCTCACCCAGCTGCTTCAGCTTCTCGTTCCTGCTGACAAACTTGTGCAGCTGGGTGTCGGCAAAGTGAGCAATGAGTATTCCGGCAATGCAGGCGGCTGTGGCCACGAGGTCCCAGATGCCCCATGGCTGGTTGCTAGAGTGGATGGCATACATGGGCAGGCAGATGCCGATCAGGAATACCTGTCATCCAACAGGCATTTGAATTCAGAACTAGCTAGGTAGTTAGATACTATTATACAAGGATGAATGAATACCAATAAACAGATTATGAACGGTTTCGTGGTGTCTGCCTGTAATTTCTTCAAACAGAATGCAAATCCTGTGAATAGAATCATCACCTGCTGGGACAGGTAGACAGCGACGAATGACATCCACCACCAGGTCTTGCCATACTGTCCACGCATCTCGTTGAACCTCCAGTCCTCCCTCTTGCCGAACTCCCACCCCTCCCGCCTGAGGTAGTTGTGCGTGAGCCTGGCGCTCCACACCCAGGTGAGCGCCACGGTCACCGCCGATCTCACAGCATCCGCCACAGACGCTGGGTGGCCACGGTAGTAGTGCAGCAGCAGCACAGGGATGACGGTCCAGTACAGGTCAATGAGCTGCAAAGTTGATGATGTACAATAAGCACCGAGTAGGCATTGCGTCGAACACATTGCAGGCAAGTGTGTTCGTGGTGGAAACGGGCTGAAGATCCGTGCGGGCATGATGAAGTGAAGCCAACAGGGGAGTGGCGCGGGTGGAGGAAACGTCGACTAGTGCTTGCTTACCCAGTGGTTGGAGAGGAGGAGGCCGACGAGCCAGAAGAGGACGTCGACGTTGAGGAAGAAGAGGATGTTGGCGAGGAGCAGAGGGTGCGCGGCGCACCACGAGGAGAGCGTGCTGGCGCCGGAGTCCCCGCCGGCGCGGACGAAGTAGAGGTAGAAGAGGATGGAGGGGAGAGGGACGAGCAAGGCGACGACCATGTTCTTGAGGTTGCCGCCGGCCATGGCGATCGGAGGTGTGCTCTCGTCACTCGAGTGTGGTGACTGGTGAGCTAGCGTCAATGGAGCTGCTCTGCTTTGGAGAGGGATGCGATGCGATGGAATTTATAGTGCTTCTAAACAGAGAGGCATCAACAGCACAGCGTCAGCGTAGCGCTGCTGCACTTCGCCGCCCTCTCGCTAATCATTCTTGACGTGTTTAAAATTTTCTGAGCTGTTAGGCTAACCTACTTAATTTGATGTTATTTGTGTAACTTTATTACTTTAGATACAAAAAATTTGTTAGTCTATCTACTGGTGGACTATCATTATCTAGGCGACTAGACATGCAAATGCGACACAAAAAAAGTACCTCTGACACGGTAAGAAAAATGTATTAACAACTACTTTGAATTAAATTACTTATCTTTATCAATTTTCAGTTATTTTTATAAAAAAAATTATTAATGCGTGAACTCAACATTTTATTTACACTGTGCACAAAATTTGGATAAATGAGTATAGTTTTTTTGTTGATATAAGTGATAAATGGTATAGTTAAGTTTGAAGAGCTAGTGAGACGAATGAATGGTTTTTCTTTTTTTGAAAACAAGCACTCGCACTTTATTACGACTCATGCAGTTCATGGAGGTCAAGATCCGCCAAAGAAATTACAAACTCTGAGAGGGGATCAACCCAGAAGAAAAACTGATTCGGGTCCCTCGACAAACCAAAGCGAGCTAACTCATGTGCACAACTATTACAGGAACGAGGTACATGATTCACACTAAATAAACATAGTGTCTAGAAGAAATTTAGCTTCTCTAAATAGTATACCTCCGGTTGAGAGATCAAAATTCGAAGAAATGAGGGCCTTCACCAAAACGGAGGAGTTAATTCAAGTCGAATTTTCATCATTCCTGGTCAACCGCCACAGTGATTGCTATCAAGCATGCATGCGCTTCTGCACATAGAGCATCATGAACTTTGTTCAAATTCCCTGTGCCTGCGAGAACCACTGACCCTTCTTGGTCCCTCGTTACAAAGCCCCAAGCTCCACTTTTCTTGTTCTGGAGAAAAGCCCCATCGAAGTTAATTTTCACAAAATCAGACGTAGGCGGAGACCAACTTATATTTTGTATCACTGGTGTATCTCTTTTTTCTTGCCCCTGCATAGAACAAGTAAGATTTATAGATATGGCCCTATGCACCACCTCTTTTGTCGACCACAAAGGTTCTCCCGTATTTGCTTTGTTGCGTGCATCCCAACAAGCCCAGAGAAGATCTATGACTTTCATCATTTCTCCTTGCTCTAAGGATAGGATATTCAACACCAAATTCTTTGCTGAGTTTGGTTCCAAAAGTATGATCCAGATATGTTCTATGGACATTGCTATCCAACATTTGGATAACCATTTTACATTTCAGGAAGCAATGTTCTCCATCTTCATCAAGACGAAAGCACATTGGGCATCTTGTATCAATGTCCAAACCGCTGCGTGAGATTTTGGTACGCAACGGGAGGCTATGATGTGCCAATCTCCACAGGAATTCTTTCACCTTTGGTTGGTAGGGGAGCTTCCAAATATTATTCCACCTGAAAGATGATGCACTGTTAGTGTTAAGCTAATTTTACCGAGAAATATCCTTTGGAGTTAAAATGCCATGCCAGATTATCTTCCATGCCTTGTTTCAGCAGAATAACCAAAATGTGTTGTGCATCTTGCTCCCAGAAGATATCATTCACTAAGACACGGTCCCAATCACTTGTACTTGGATCAATCAGTTCAGACACTTTTGGCAGAACTATATGACCACTAGTAGTAACCGGTCTTGTAGTGAGACCATGTGGAATCCAGGGGTCTAACCATATGAATGATATATGGAATTGGGTGTGGGCAACACTACTGGGTACGCCGGCAATACCCTACCTCCATTGTGTCGATCGTTTATCAATCGCAAGTGATGGCATATTTTACCTTCACTCATTGTGAGTCTCATACTTCTAATCAGGATTCAGGACCACACACTACAGGTCACCGTCGTGTGTGATCTTCAGGTCGTGGTGATGCACTTTTGACTTTTCCAAGGATCTCCTGGTTCACAACACAAACCGTTCTGCTAGTCTGTTACTGTTTTTTTTTTTTTTGGGTGAGACGTCTGTTATTGTATTAGTTCTAGCACTAATACACGTAGTATATTGTAACAGAAGATAGTGCGTAGCGTATGCCGCCTGCGCGCATGCCATCCTGATGCGGTCCCTTCATCAATTCCCTATGTATGCGTGACATTTCAGACTGTAGCTTTGTTCATCTTAATTGGCCCTAATGCATGATAGGGCCACAAACCTTTTCATAGAAAACTGCAGAGTGGCCATGTGAAAATTAAATAAGTTTATTAGCGTGCCGCGCAGGCGTTATGTGGTGCACGCAGCCAAAGTTGAGTTTGTACACACATTTAAAAAAAATACACTTTTTCTATAAAAAAAACTTAAATTTGAGTTTGCATATCTTTTTTTTTTTAATATGGCATACAGGATCTGACTTAGATAAAGTCTTTGAAACTATAATTTGATAAAAAATTACATGTATCGTGTATATATGAGTTACAACCAAATCAATGTCGTCGTGCTAAAAAAAAATTGTATGGAAAGACTAATATTTTGATACAACTTTTGGACACTGCACTAAGCATGCGTGTAAGCTGACCAGCATTGTCAATCTAGAAGTTATGAGGTTTGATTTGTAATTTCAGATCCTAATATTCCATATATGGAGAGAGCACTCCACATTTGAAGTCCTCACACAAAATCGAGTTTATGACACATGTCTTATCATTTTTCACAAATTGCATGAAAATAGCTAGTATATTTTAGATGGTTCATCTACAAAGACAATTTAATAAATGGTTGTCTTATAAATTGATTAATAGATCAAAGCGAGATTCTTAAGATGTGTCCCTCTAAAATGAGATTCATTTTTATAAGTGGGCCTGTTAGAAGGCCCACCTTAGCCGCAACCCTTTCTCTCTTTCACCACTTCTCCATCTCTATCTTGTTATCTTGACAACCTCAACTCTTCATCATGCCAACCACATTGAAGGAAAAACTGATAAAGGTAGGCCCCACGACTATATCCGCCCAAATCGGTGGGATCAACAGACATCGACGACTTCGATGCTCATCCAACTTTTCCATCACCTTTGACACAACTCTCCCGTCCCTGGTGTGGGAGCACTCTAATCTGGAGGGATCGGGGGAGGTCCGAGTTGGGGAGTGCAGGATCACACCTTGGTATCCAATGTGACGGGGCTAAGGCAGATCCTTTGATGGTGGGTGTAGGCGGTCTTGGGGACAGCTCTTTTTTCGGTGTACAAATGTGGCATATATATATACAAACCATAGAAGAGAAGTAGGGTAGTGTTCACCTCTAAAAACTTGTCATCTTTTTTTTTGTGAATATAAAAACTTGTCATCTGTGCTAATATGTTTTGTGCTAGTGATCGAGTATCTGTTCAATAAATTGAGAATTTCTCTGTACCAAATAAAGTTTGCGCATCAGTATAGTTATTATGTAATAGTGTGTGTGTGTGAGAGAGAGATGGGAAGATAGATCCCTGTAGGTCTCGGTAGGTGTGAGTGTGACCATCAATCGATCGATGATGCATATGATTGCTCTTGACGGCGCCGTCTGTGGTGGGATGCCATGCCATTCCCATTCCTAGCAGGCAGCCAAATTGGCTCATCATCACTATCTCTGAGATCCTCCCGCATAATTATTAGTAAGCTCATCATTGGTTTTTGCATAAATTAAGGATCAACTAATAATGGTACGGTTGATGATCGTCGATCATCATCGATGTTGGTTTGTCTTTTTTTTCTGAAAGAAAAGAAACAGTTCTGAGGGGAGACTAATTGTATCAAAACTAATTTTCATTTTCAAAACTATCTGCTCTACAGTCTAGATGGACCATGATTCAGTTCCCTGTCGTTTATGCAACTATCTATATACTCTCTTAGTTACAAATTATAAGCACATAATCTAGATGTATATAATACAAAAGCTATAGAAAAGTTAAAACAACTTAATTATAATTTGAAATGGTCGCGCGACTCGTTCAACGTGTAATAACAGCCGAACATGTACCCAGTAGTTTAGGTTTGCGTGGTTCGGCAAAGGCCTCTCGCCTTCGTCGCGCCATGTCTGTTTGCTTGTACTTGGCCGTTTTTAGCCACTCCACTCCTCTTAATGAAATACGGGCGTATGCCAAAAAAAAAAATTGAAATGGATGGAGTATATATATTCAGCTAGAGTTTTATTCAAGTAGTGTGCATAAAACAACTTACAGTAGTACCAGCTAGTACAAAGTCGACCCAAGAATTGAAAATATAAATATATATGACTAATATATGGGCCAAATTAAATAAAGCAACAAGGGATTAAGCCAAACAAGTCTCACAAACGAAACTGAAAGCCGGGATTACATAGATATATGTAATGTATGGATATATGAAGTATATATGTCCTTCATCCGTATAGTGATGATCACCTCGTCAACTTGTAACATAAATTTAGAACACCATTTACGTGCTGAGGGATCGGCCGGAGTTGTTCGTATTGTCGTTGAAATCATCCCTTGCAATGCTCAGAACTCCTGGCCGTCGATGTCCTCGTCGTAGTCGCGAATCTCGTCGACGTGCTCCACCACGACGACGTGCACGCCGGGGTCGTTGACGGCGCAGCTGCCGGCGACGAGCACCGAATTGTTGACGGCCTGGTAGTTGCTGTTGGCGTAGGCGGTGATGACCACGTTCTCCTCTTCTTCGTCCTGGCCTTCTTCGTGCTCCTCCGCGTCCGCACTGCCGACGACGACAAGGTCCTCCACGTCGCCACCGGCCGCAGCCGCCTCCATGGTGGCGCCGCTGTTCTCCCCCGCCAGCGTGATGATGGTCGTGGCCCCGCCGGTGGTGGTGTTCTCACCGCTGCTGGTGAGGGCGGTGGCGAGGTGGTCGTTGAGCTTGGTCACGGCGTTGCTCACCTCGGTGGCCAGGACGTTGTTGGACGCCATTGTTGTGCTAGCTGTGTGTTCGTCACGAGCGAGTTTGGTATGTATCGCAAATTGATGTGCACTGGTGCTCGATGAAGGCTAGCTTGATCCCGATGCACGTATATATAGGACACACAACGCAAACACTATTGAAGTCGCAATTCGAGATGCTGCACTGCAGGGTAGCGTGCGTGAGGGGGGAAACTTGAAGCTTGAGCGCAAGCGATTCGATTCCAGCCTTGAGACTCTGCCCAAACCAAAAGCATGAACCTGCGGCATCACCATGCATGCATATGTTTCTTGCTTGCATCAGGGGGTTTCCTTCATCATCAGGTTCGTTCAGATACGCATAGATATAGAAGTAGTTACTGAAAATATGCATACGTCTCACTGAGAAAGGGTTCATGTGGGCCTGTGTGGGGCAGGGTAATTAGCAAAGTTAATTGTGTGCCTGGATACAAAAAAAATTAAAAATGTAGTGCATATATATGTATCTGGCTTGCCGGTCGGTGGGGCCTACCTTTATAACTTGACAACATCACAAAGGAAGGAATATTTTGGTGTGTCCCCATATGTCTACTTTCATTGCAATTGATCCTTTTCTTATCTGTCGTCACAACTAATTAATTTGTTCACTACCACTTCCTATGTTAAATTCCCATTTACCTTTGTCTCAGTGATTAACTACTAATGTGTTTATGATCTTTTGTTAACATATCACTCATCAACTCAACTCCCTTCGTCACCAAGAAAGATAATCTAATTTGTCCAAGTCAGATTGTCTTCACTTTGATCAAATTTATAAAAAGAAAAGATTTTTACGTACACCACTAGGAAAAAAACTATTTTTCATTCTAAATCTAATAATACTTATCATATACCATAATCTAATTTGATTGTTAGACTTATGATAAAATTTGAATGGGTTTCTTTTGATGGCGACCACGAGTAATAATGGTTAACCTTGTTTGTTGTGTTTGAAGGATACTTTAGGGGGTGTTTAGTTCACACATGAGATGGTGCATCGAGAGTCCTACCCGTAACTTTAGTAATGTGACTCAATTCTTCATGTTTTTATACTAATTATTTATTTATGCTTGTAAGAAATGTGGTGTGGTGATGCATCAACTCATTCTACAAACCAAATAAAAAAAGTAACAACTGGAATGATGATGATCATCCAATCCTCAAACCAAACAACCTAATAGGGATATAAGTGGATCACTAGTCTAATGAACTCACGTGCAAAGTCCACAAGGTTTGATAACTAAATACTAACAATAATGATAATAATACTGTTAAAAACTAAAGTACATTGTCGTTTTTGTCCATCATTGTCGCTCCCATGTGTCCAACCCTCATCCCCCCCCCCCCCTCTCTCTCTCTCTCTCTCTCTCTGTGTTTTTCTATTTTTTTGGTTTTGCATCCTTCGCTTTCTACTCTTCTCGCTTTTCACACAAGTCGGTTTGTGGTTTTGACGCCCAACACAGTATTCGTTTCCAATATGGTGTCAGCTACAATTTGGAGCCGTAAAACCTTCACTCATGCCACATATCACTGATGTGGTGTGACATTAGTACTCCGCATGGCTCGATAAAAAAAAAATATGTATGTGACGGCCTTTTACCTTTTTCAGCCTCAACATATGAGCAAAATAGCAACACATTCAAGCTTTTGTTATTTTTTCATGCAGAATTAATCATTTATTGCATATATAGCCTTTATTATAAGCTTTCTAGTCTGTTTGATTTAACTGAAATAAAGTTGGACCAAATCCAATTAAACACAATAAATATATATAGCTTATTATCTTTGGTGATCGCATTACAAAGAGTCATATTTGTTAGTCTTTTTTTAAAACAAATAACCAAGTTATAAAACAATGGTTGTCTCAACACATAAGCAAACGAAGTCCAACAGGGTCAAGATGGGCCGAGGATCAACAATGGCGGTAGTAATAGGCCGTGCTGCAAGGAAAGGCCCATGGGCTTGGTAGCAAGGAGGAGGCCGGATATATTTGCTTTACTGTTGTTTGGGCCCTGCTCCTCCATATAAGCTCCAACGGCAAACGTACAAAGAAAACAATTCTAAAAAAACGTACAAAGAAAACAAAAACAAACTAATTTGCTACTTTTTCAATGTATAAAAACTAAGGTGTAATGAATCCAAGAAACTCATCTTTGTCTGTGCTGTAACTTTAATCGTACGTCTGACAAAGCCCCTCGGGCCAAATGATTCAGTTGTCAAAAGCATCCAAACAATTTTGCTTATTTTCCTTAAGATTTTCGTTAGGCGAGAATAGAGTACAATGCAGCACTAAATGGTGACCCCTTTCACAAAGGCAGCATATATCAGAGAAACAAAATTCAGAGCCTACCTGCACGACCTTTTATACAGTGTAACACAAGGTCCCAGTGCAACCTCTCTGGTAAACTAACAAACTACAACACAGCTACTGATCGATCGACAGTATAAAAACTAGAAGAGAATCGTGTGTATATATGAAATAATGTTCTACGCCTGAGGGATGGGTGGGTTCTCAACATCTCCAACAGCGGCCATGGCGTCGTGCTGTCTCACTCCCGTTCCCACGTCTGCAGCTGAAGGCTGACTGGAAGGTTGATCAGAAACAGACGCCCGAGGAGTCTGTTGCTGCTGCAGAGGTGCACGCGCCCTGCGGTGACGGCGCACCTGCTGGGTAGGAGGCGCCACCCGCCTCGCCCTCCACCGTAGTATCTCAATGACGATCGAGTTGCCGGTCATGCCCACGCCGAAACCGGCGAAGGTCGCCAGGATGATGGATATAACAGCCTGCAAATGGAGCTGCAAACGTTTTTGCAAAGACCAGATCGATGAGTCAGCATATATTTACGAGCTTAATCATGTTGACATGTTCAGAACTCAGAAGAGCTGTGTGTTTCCTGTATGCTTACATATTTGTAGAAGAGATGGGTGAAGAAGACGACCAAGAGGAACTGAACTGCCGCGTAGATCCATACGTATCTTCTTGCCACTGCAAGCAATGCAAGGTTCAGATATGTATCATGGCTAGCTCTGATTTCTGAAACCAAGCATCTATATATGTAATTGTATTTTAATTGGATGTGATGTCATGACATACCCATGCTCGTGGTGGTCAAGGATGAGAAGAGGCCCAGGATACATGAGAAGGGCAGCGATATAGCCAGCGCAGCAATGCCGTCATGGGCCACCTGTCAGTCATACACCAAACAGGGGAGAAATTTAGCATACCATATACTATCTCCTACTGATTGTGCATATATAATGTCAATTTTAGCAAGAAGAGTGGCCGGGGAGGTAGCAGCAGTACCAGTAATTCTTCCAAGAAGCAGAAGTAGGCCAGGATGCTTATGATTACAAGGATAGGCGTCCCATGCCAAACTCTGATCGAGTCACAAGACAAGAGAAAGTTTCAGATGAAAGCTGGATCACAATCACATCAGTCAGATTTGATTCTTAAGAGAAATGTAAATTTGACAACGTGTGGTGGTGATGTGCTCAAAGTAGGTAACCAACTTACTGCTTGTGTCGTGTAAGTACTAGCTATTAGTATATTAGTATTGTGTCATTCCAAAATGATACGTAGATGCGTGTGTTAGTGTGTACGTGGCATCCCAGATGCCTGGATTGTTCAAGTTAAAACTTGCTTGTTCACAACTAATAATTAAATAATTAACGCATAATGATCCATGGGACCAGCAGGAAAGCATGATTGTGCAATCACACTATTATTATATATGTATGTATTGCCATTTCTTATGTATATGTATGGACAGTTTTTATGCAGTGGTGTCACTCATATGCAAGCAAAGCAATTCTGGTCAAATTTGTCATTCATAAACTAGTATATATCGAGTCACTCTCCAGCAGTAGCTAAGCTGCTTAGGTGTCCTCCGATCCATCCACAAATCAAAGACTTGCTGCAAACATATTTCTGAATTTCTAATCGTTGATGAGAGCGATGAGGAATTGTTAAGATGTTTACCTGTACCGATCGTATCTGGCCGTGCTCCCTCCGTGATTCTGCTGGCCGCGCTGCTGCAGGCTCTGGACACGTAGCAGGGTGACGGGGAGGTTCTGCACGTCCTGCTTGCACACCTCGCAGGTCCTGGTGCCCTTGATGCTGAACCACTTGACGGCGCAGTCCCGGTGCGCCAGCGCCAGCTCGCCCTTGCACGCGCACTCCAGCTTGATGAGCGTGTCGCTCCCCTCCGACAGCTCCACCATGCAGATCCGGCACACCGCCTCCTCCTCGGGTATGTCCTCGCCACCGTCGTCGTCGTCGTCGTCGCCACCGCCGGTCGTCCCTGAACACGTACCATTGATCAGAAAAGCGATGCGCGTCATCAGAATAATGCAGAGCAAAGTTTGTCAGAAATGAAAACGATTCAGAGTTTCAGACACCCACCTGAATCTGAAGGGACTATGTCAGGGACGCCGACGACGGCAGGGGTGGTTCTGGGCGTGGAAGGCACGACGCGGTACATGCCGCCGAGCGAGTCCATCCTCTTGAAGCTCTTGGGGTTGTTCATCTTTTTCATGGTCATGGGGAGGGACTGCGATCGGCAGATGTGGAGTGCAGCTGGTTTCTGCTGAATTGGTGGTGGTGGCTGTGACGTCAGGGACAGAGTATCCTCCAGCGGCGGGAGCGACGACGTCCTGGACATCACCTTCGCCTTGGTGGGGCCGCTGAACAGCTTGAAGCTCCCCGCCGGCAACAGGCTCTTCACCGTCTGCCTCAGCATGAAGGACGGCGAGCGCAGCGGCGGCCTGCTCGGCCTGCTGCTGCCCGGCGTGCTGGGGATGTTGCTGCTGCTTGTCTGCTGCCCCCTCCCGGTGGAGGGCGGGGTGATGCTCATGCCACCGCCTTGCGTCGAGGTCGGCGTCGCCGCCGGCGTCGGGAGGTGGTCTGCCGGGATGTCGATGCAGAGGTGTGGCCACGGCCGTTGCTCCGATGAAACAGCACTTGCTGTAGTGGTGTCCTGCATACATAGTACAGTACAAAAGAGGAACAAGATTCTTCAGAACGATCTTCCTTCAGAGTTCGCAGCTGAGAAACATTCAGAGATAAACATGCAGAGAACCAATCTGTTGCCAGCCTGCCTGCCTGCTGAATTGCTGATTGCCATGGAAACAAATCATCGAATCTATTAAGGGAGATAAGACTGCAGCCAATTCCATTCCAGCACACATGAATGAATGATGCATCGGAGTCTGGGACTGACTTTACCTGCAGGTCACTGCTACTGCTATGCAGCGGCGGACTCGTCTGCTTCTCCATGGCCGGCTCCGGCTCTGGCAGAGAAGGAAGCAATCTTCTTGGGACTGGAATCTGGAACGGTGGCTCGGTTCCTTGCCAGCCGCGTGCTATCAGTCGATCGCAGAGCAGCAGTGGTGGCAGTGGAAAGGAAGGCGAGCGAACGAGCGATCAACAATGGCGGAATATCAAACGATACTAGGGACGGAGAAGACGATTCGATGCGATGCTTTTCTTGCGGCTCAGTTGTAAGAGTAGACTAGGCGGAGAAGCCAGGCGATGGTTCTCTTGTCTTGGTGCAGGCAGAGGCAGCCATTGGCCATCATAAATAGAGGGAGGCAGCAGGCACGCCAGGGCTGCTGGGCTGCTCAGCTGCTGTGGTGGAGAAGCGAGTGGAGGCGACAGGGTGAGGTGGGCGGCCGGAGTGGGATGGGCGATTCAGCAGAGGCAGACCAATCAAACAAAGACAAAACCAGCCCCCATCAGTTTCATTTTCACCAGTTGCAGTTGCAATTGCACAGCAAGGACCCCCTGATGCAGTCACCCCTGATGCAGTCATGCTCATGGGTTAACCATTAACCCCACTCACTCCTTGTACCTCTCACTTTCCATACAATTAACTAATTAATATATAACCATGGCTCTAAATAATCTACCATAGTTTTTTCATAAAGTGTATAGCTACCATATTCTGAATTACGGTGAATAGTCAACTATAGCGTTTTCATATAGTTTACTGCTATGGTATTCTCAATTACTTCACTCTTGAATATGCATATGTCATTTACTTAATAAATGATTTAATGAACAATTGAATAACTATTGAATCGTTGGATATCGAATAAACATGAATGTTGACACTAACTTTAAGTTTGTTGACTGATTTGATGATGTATACTTTGACTTGTGATCGCTGCTAGCAGTAAGGCTAGGCTTATCTCGGTCTTGTAATGTTGCCAACATTTTCTCTTCTTTTTAATGAAATACGTGCTTCAGCACTATCGTGAAAAAATTGATAAATATTAAGTAATCTTAGAGACATTCTTTTAGAATCATGTAAATTTATTTAGGTACTTCTCTTCATATTTTTTTAGTTATATGTTTCCATACATAACTAATTAAGTTTTAAAAATACTTTTGTAAAAAAATAACTTTTACTATATCATACTATATCTTTTTATAGCATTTGGAGAAGATCACGGCTAAAGGTTTTAGCCCCTATCTGAAACCATGCTACTAATTATTATATAGTTAGCATTTTTATTTTCCCCCAAAATATTCTAAAATAAATTTCAGTGTGTATTCTTGGGTTATATAGATGCAATCCTCAATCCTGCAATATAGAAACATACAAAAATACAAAAAAAAAATTACCAAAATAAAAGGGATTTTAGAGAAGAAAAATATTTTTTCTTTTTTTGGTGTGCCGGTAGTTTTCCTCCACAATTCCCTCATTAATATCTGTTTTATTGATTTCTAAAGATCAGTCCAAGTTAAGATCGTGTCCCTAGTCCTGGCTCCGTACATTGTGTAATAAGGAGCTATTTTTATTTGTCATCTTAAAATGAACTAGAAACCGATAAAGCTATTATGGTCTTATTTGAAATGGCTCCAAATGACTTCGTGCTTGTTGCTACAACATAGTGAGGAACCAGAGCCAAAGCTGGTGAAAACCAAAATAGTTGTTTCATTTGAGAGAAGAGCTAAAAAAAAATGGGACATTGGTACAGTGTGCGGGAAGATGGTTTTACCAAACAGGTTTTTTTTTTTATTATTCCTCGTACTATATATATACATACCAAGTAGCTAGAGCCATTAATTTAGAACCATACCAAATGGAGCCGTTTTGTGAGATTATCCACCATCCACCTCCCTAGCTAGACGCGGCCATGGACCACGGCCGGTGTCCGAGAAAATGCCCAGCCGGCCGGTACGGTGGCGTGTAGAAGGCGTTTGCGCGTGGTGGCTCTAGTGTAACGTAAGTGTCGCGCTTTTTGGAGATCACTGTGCGTTAGTACAAATCTCCGAAGCCCTGCGGTCAAGCTTGGCTATGATTAAAGGTAAAAAGCAAGAGGTTTGTGATGGTAACAACACCAAAGAGAAAACGCGTTCTCTCTAGTACTGATCGATGCAGCAGTAAGTGTCAACAGTGAAGTTGAATCAGCATGGATATAATCGATGCAGGATATATGTATCTACTATTTATCTATCTATCAATCTATCTGCTCTCTTTAGTTAGAGGAAGTTTCCGTGCTGCTTCCATCTGCCTTGGCATGATGTTGAGACGAAAGAGATGTGCCACACACGCTATTGAGCCAGTGTACTCGTACAGTCCTATTACATGGGTGCTGGCCTTCTAGCCCTCAGCAGCTCCCTGTCAGACCACTGTCCACTCTTTCTATGCAACCAGCAGCACCTACCAAGAAGAGCAACCTTCAAATTCGAAAGTTTCTGGACAAGAGCGCCGGATTTCATTCAAACGGTACAGAGTGCTTGGGCTCAGCCGGCTAATGGGAACAACGCAATGATGATCTTGCACAACCGGTTACAAAACACTGCGAAGACCCTCAAAGACTGGAGCAAAAGCCTGTTTAGCCAAGCACGGCTGCAGTTGGAGATTGCAAATGCAATCATACTGAGATTAGACATTGCCCAAGAATCCAGAGCGCTTTCAGACGCGGAGCAAGACACCCACAGGCAACTGAAACAGCAAGTCCTGGGATGGGCAGCAATAGAAAGATCACGCAAGCGGCAATGCTCGCGGCTGATCCAAATCAGAGAAGGAGACGCCTGCACGAAGTTTTTTCATCAACGGGCAAGGGGACGCCGTAAGCAAAATCTGATAGCCTTCCTTAAGGATGAAGAGGGCCACCTAGCCTGGAAGCATGATGATAAAGAAAAAGTCCTGCAGCATCATTTCAAGCATATTCTAGGAAGCACGATCACCAGAAACCACACACTTGACTGGGGGAATATGCACTTCAGCCGAATTGACAGTGAAGAGATGGACCAACCTTTCAGCTTGGAGGAGCTTAAACGGACAGTGGATGCTTTACCGTCAGAGAAAGCACCAGGGCCCGATGGCTTCACCGGACTATTCTATAAGAAATGCTGGTGCATCATCAAAGAAGACCTGCTGGCTGCAATGAACTCTTTCCACAGCCTGCGGGCAGGGCCGCTAGATAAACTAAACGGAGCAAATATCATCCTCATCCCAAAGAAAGACTC
This sequence comes from Themeda triandra, assembly GCA_018135685.1. Taxonomy (NCBI): domain Eukaryota; kingdom Viridiplantae; phylum Streptophyta; class Magnoliopsida; order Poales; family Poaceae; genus Themeda; species Themeda triandra. The sequence goes on along the minus strand of JAENPR010000081.1, from coordinate 428,533 downwards.
GGCGGAGCAGCCACAAGATTACAGACCAATTAGCCTGATACACTCTTTTGGTAAGTTCATCACAAAGGCGCTGGCCATGCGACTATGCCCACATATGGATCAGCTGACCTCCAATGCCCAGAGTGCCTTCATCAAAAAAAGGTGTATCCAGGATAACTTCCTCTATGTCGGAGTGCCCGACACGTGCTTACCATAAGAAGAAATACCCGGCTTTGCTCTTCAAGTTAGACATTTCTAAAGCTTTTGATACTGTGTCCCGGGAATACTTGTTGGAACCGCTTGAGCAGCGGGGTTCAGTGAGAGGTGGAGGGAGTGGCTGACAAACATCTTCAAAATGTCACACTCCAAGATCATGCTAAATGGATCAGAGGGAACTAGAATCAACCACTCCAGAGGGCTACGCCAAGGTGACCCACTCTCACCATATCTTTTTATCCTAGCAATTGACACACTGCAAGGTATCTTGGAGCAAGCAACTGCCAATGGCACCCTATCGCCGCTGCGTGGAAGAAATGCCAAACTTAGACTGTCTTTATACGCTGACGACGCTGTCATCTTCCTAAACCCGGTTCAGCAAGAAGTCAGTGCCCTCTTTGCCATCCTGGAGAGGTTCGGGCAGACGACGGGGCTGAAATTAAATCCCCAAAAATGCACTGTGGCGCCAATAAGATGTGGACAATTGGACCTGGACACCATCCTGTCCAACTTTGCCGGAGAAAAGGTCAGCTTCCCGATCACTTACCTGGGGTTACCACTCAATCTGGGTCGCTTGAAAATGGCACATGTGCAAAGCTTTGTTGACCGTTCAAGATCAAAATTGATGGGATGGCAAGGAAAGCTACTAAACCCTGCAGGAAGGCGCGAACTGGTACGCTGTGTTCTTTCTTCCATGCCTACTTACCTCCTGACATCAATCAAGGCACCAAAACAGTTAACAAAAGAGATTGATAAGATTAGGCGACGGTTCCTTTGGGCTGGGGACAGTGAACTGACCGGAGGCAAATGCAAAGTAGCATGGACAGCGGTGGCAGTGCCGGTTGAATTCGGTGGCCTTGGCATTATTGAGCTAAACCGATTCGGTAGGGCGTTACGCCTAAGATGGCTATGGTACCAGTGGTCGAACCCAGACCGGCCATGGAATGGCTTCACCCTGCCAATCGATGAGACAGACCAGGCTCTGTTCAATGCAGCAACATCTCGTGACTGTAAGAAATGGGACACGTGCATCTTTCTCGGAACTCAAGTTGGATTGCCGGAACAGCACCATCTAGTCTTTGCCCGCTGCTGTACAATCACAGAAGAGGAAAAACAGGACAAAGGCGCGATGCCTTGCTCAATGGAACATGGATAAGTGATGTCGTGCATATTCTAAACAACGAACCCCTACTCAATGAATTCTTCAGACTGTGGACTGCTATTGAAGGGGTTCAGATTGATCTGGAAGACACAGAGGAAGACACGATCACCTGGACACTAGAGAGCTCTGGTCAATACTCATCAAAATCAGCTTATGCTATTCAGTTTGCTAGCCACGTTCAGTCCAACTATCAAGCACTGATCTGGGCGGCTTGGGCACCTCCAAAATGTAAGTTTTTCTCATGGCTCCTCCTACAAAATAGGCTTTGGACAGCTGCAAGACTACAACAACGTCAGTGGGAAAACAACTACTTTTGTGGACTTTGCGAGAGAAACCTAGAGACAGCAGATCACCTGTTCTTCGAATGTGCGTACTCAAGAGGAGTGTGGAAACGGGTGGCCTCTTGGAGCCATTACAGTGGCCTTGACCCAGAGCGCTGGGAGGAACAGCCGGACCTCGAAGGTTGGTTCAGTCAAGCAAGGGGAGGTGGAACGCAGACTGAGCACTCGCTTGCCATCCTATCCCTCTGGACACTTTGGAACACCCGCAATGAAAAGATTTTCAGGGGCAAAGAACGGACGGAGCAGGCGACGTTCTTTGAGATTAGAGATGCGGCGCAGCTTTGGTCTTCAGCAGGCTGTAAGGCGCTTAGGCCGCTCACTGTTGTAGCAGTAGCTAGCGAGTAATCACTTACGAACTAAGCCCAATGACAGCCTAGGCTGTTCTTGGGATGGCGCCTCTCGCGCATGTAACTGAGTTGTTTTTCATCTCCTTTCTTATTATAAATCAAAGCCGGAATTTTCCGGATCTTTCAAAAAAAAAAAAGATTGTTGACAATGAATCAATGACAGGTGATCTTTATTTCATACCGGCCGGCCCGGAGATGCACCGTTCGTTCGTTAGAAAATGGGTGCACTGGAGTTGTCACTTGTGTCACTACCTTTAATTTAGTGCATGCATAGGAATTCAGGAGCCTGCCTATCAGATAGCAGAGAGATGTGCAACTAGGCTCGATAGGTTGGATATGAGAAACACGATTCTGTTTTGTGAGAATCGGAAGAATCTTCTCCAGAAGATATTTTCAGCCAGCGCATAGAGGAACCGCAACGATTCAGTCATTCTTACATATGCACACGAAACAGCGAGAGGCTGGTTTCATATATATCCTCATCTTTTCGCTTCCTATTTATTATTTCTCTTAGATAATCAGTTCTTATACAAGAAGTTAAAAATAGTTTGTATTTAAGTTGTTTATTGTCCAAAAAATAGAATTTTAAAGCATGTTTTTATTTAAATGATTAGTTAAATGGTTTTATAAAATGATCCTAAATGGTTCTTGAAACCATCTAGTCTGAAATGTTACTCTACCAAATGCACCAGAAGGCCTCGCGAAGTAGCTTCTAAAGTAGGTTCTGGATGAGACTAGCCAAACGTATTGGGAGGTGCCACGATACATGCATGTAAACTCCTAGATTTTCCATTGCCTAGATCTTCAGGCGGATGGGAGAGCCTAAAATATTAGCTTCTTCTAGCTCTCCCTTGCTCTCATAGGCCTAAGTGCTAGAAATTGATTTTATTTTATATACTAAATTCTGATTCATCATCCAAAATATTTTGTGAGAGATAATTTGGATCTGAAATATTTCTATGAGGTTGCTTTGGAGCCTATCGAATGCACCATAAGGTCTCGAGGAGAAGCTCTCAAAGTAAGTTTTGGATAAGGCGAACCAAACATGTCGAGAACCGCTACACGTGTGAAGTCCTGATTTTCATGTTGTCTAGAACTATAGGAGAGAAGGGGAACTAAAAATACCAGCTTCTTTTTAGCTCCCTCTCGCTCCCATAGTCCTATGTATTAGCGAAGACGAGCTAGGATGGTGGGCAATGACAGGGAAGAGGGGTGTGGTCTGCCTGCCACCAGTGTCGGGGAATAAATGACCATGATGTGGGCAGGAGTGTAGGCTGTGGTTGCACGCTAAGAGGAGGGGTGGTCGTTGCCGCCTGCATCGAGGATGAGAAGGGTGATGCACCACTATCAGAGTCAGGGCTAAGACGAGTGTGGCTCACATGTACATATGTTAGGGAGAGGGACAAAGTGTAGCCACCACAGTTGCAAGGGGGACATCGTGCTGGGGCATATAAACATGACCGCCAAGCCACATGTGTGGAGACAGAGCAGACCGGTGAGCCGCGCTTGTGAAAGGTAGAGAAGTAGAATAGAAGAGAGATGGACGGTTCATAAATAACATTCTCTTGTGGACACAATGACAAGTGGGCCCATGAGTCAAAATTGAGGAGTTGTTTTACTGGATTTTTTTAACAAGAGAAGGCACAACCAAAGAAAAATGCCCATCAGAGAAGCCAGAACCAGAGCAGTTTTTAGTTGGTGGCGGAACTTTACCAAATGGACCCTTAACCACATGGTTTGGATATTCACTTTATCACCAACGGATGGAATGTCCAGCCGACCATGATAACCATGGATAATTACAGCCCACTTCACACATGATGACAAAAACCGGTGGTGATGAGCATTCTTTTTTAGTAGTGAATCCTCTCAACAAGATTTTCTAAAGACTATTGTTAACTAACTAGAGATTATTTCTTGATTTATTCTTGCAGACGTTTGTTCCTTCAGTCAGGATATGTATTCTTGTGAAAGCACTAGAGCCAAATGTTAGCGTGTGTTGTGTCCCCTATGACAGGGCACGATGACAGGTGTCCGACCTACCTTCCACATGTCCAGGGGTTATGGGGTACTGCTGAGAATTTCTTCCTACCTCCCCTGGTGATGCCTGGTGTGAGCAGAGTAGGTACGCATATATACTCGTATAAAATATTTTTTGGTTGGAGGCCCATGCCATGAATGGCCGATGCGGATGCCACGTAGGACCGTGACGTGCTGCAATGATCTCTAGAGAGATTGCATGCCACGTAGGAGACGGCGGCAACTATTGGAGGACCATGATTCACTGGTATAATTGCAGATGACATATTCAGAGCAATGCCAATCGGCAACCATGCACATAAAGTGCGTGCATTTCTAGCCAGATCGGCCAACTTGGTATATGACATCACTGCTGGCGCAAATATATACACTTGGACAGTGCTGTATAGTCTGCTTGCACAGGTGAAGATTAACAAGGCTATTGCTCATTAATTAGTTAAAGATTAAAGATGAGCCCCATTTGGAAAAAGAAGAGAGGCAATTCCTTGGACAAGCCACTAAAAAAGTTTCAAATCATGACTTCACCACTAGAAAAGTTGTGATACATCTTACGCGTAGTTATTTCATTTTTTAAACCATTTTACGTGCACACGGTCATGTTTGGGTGTAACGGCTCCTAACTGAAGGACCAAATATCCCTTTTGCCCTTGACCTAGAAAAACATTCCTTCTTTGCCACCAGTAACACTTTTGTTGTTTCTTGTATCCTCTTGATAAATATTCTGATGATTTTTTTCAATAATAGTGAGAAATATTTATGCAACTAGTAGAAAATAGAAACAGATCGATGAAGATTTGCCATAGCCAACTCAATTCTAATTTTAAGTACTATGTAAACTCAACTAGGTCTGATTGGTAGTCTGGCTCGATCCAAAATGATCTTGTATATTCTGATATTCACTACTACCTCCATTCCACAAAGGATGTAATTATGCATTAGCCATCATACAAGATCATTAACATTTGACAATAAATATATAGTTAATAGTTAAAGCATCTTAAGTTTGATGAAATTTAAAAAAAATATCATAACATCCAACTCTAAATAAATACTATAATATATCTCATGACAAATCTAATCTAATATTATTTATCTAGTAGGATAGTTATTAAAACCTTTTTTTTGTATAAATTTGGTCCAGAATCTAACATGCTTCGGCTGGGGATGAAGTTAGAATTGCATATGACTAGAGTAGTTGAAGCAAAATATAATAAGGGGTTTGACTTTGCATTTGCAGATTGCACATGTCGTCGGTATGGTTCATTTCATGCCATGCCATACAGTACTGATTCATAACCACCACCACCACCGGCAGTCAAGCGGTTGTTAGATCAGAATTTATGGACGAAGAGACCTGGTCTCGCAGCCAATGGGAGTGTATTAATTGGAATGAAATTTTCATGCTGGCCACCTAAACCTCATGCCTGCAGCCTTCCTTTGTGAACTTGCGAAATTGGCACAGATTCCTCTCAACTTCAGCAGCAGATGTATGAATAGGATGCCTCCTCAGCCTGGACCCACTGCAACTCAATCTCTAGGAATCATTTCATTTTCCCTTTTTCCTTTATGATTTTCTGCTTTACTTTTGGGCCGGGCTCTAGAAAATCCTCTCTCTGCACCAGCAGCGTCACATCGTACGTTAGATATTTTTTGCTTAGGTTTTGTGTAGGCCCTGGTAAAGCAAACCTGACCAATCACCAAGAATTAGTCTCTCAAGGACAAGATTGCAACCGACAGCTTATATATCTCATTCGTTCTAAGAACAACTAGTGCTTTCTCCTATTTCGATTTCAATTCGAGGACTGGTTTGTGCATCTTTTTATTGGAAGAAAGGTGCAAATGATCGTATGCAACAATATTAGTCTCTCTGAACACCTCATCATACAATAATTTATCTCACAAATCATCATTTCAGCTTTGATTTATTTATAACCTTTTTTTTAGCTGCATGGCCGACACTCATCTTTAGCAAGTAACCAACGAACAATGGTCTAGTATTGTACTCTTGTCAAATGCGGGCACACATCATACTCAAAATGAGACGGCATGCTTTCGATGCAATTAGGAACATGTCGTTGTCCGTTTCAAATCCTGCCAGATCAATCAAAAAAAAAAAAAAGAGCAAACCCACTCGTAAAACATTGGACAAAAAGATCAAAGTGCTAAAACACTGCTAATGCTGCTGGAGTTGGGCCAACACTAGCTCTAGTACTTATGTACGGTTTTCTTCCCTGACTAGGATGCCACTCCAGGTTGGACCATCCAACATCCATATAAAAGCTACGGCAGGTATGGCTACTGGTAGTAGTACTAGCACACATTTTGTATGTGAATCCTACGGCATCCATTTAACAACAAAAAGAAATATGTACCTACGATTAAGTAACCGATCCTATCAAAAGAACGCAAATCCCAAACAGCAACCATCAACTGTCATTGCTTCTCAGTCAAATAGATGTTACTAATAAGTTACAACACATATGGACCAAAGTGAGGAAAACTAATATGCCCTTGGCACATAGGTCGAAATCTCTAAACAAGAATCTGAGGCATAACCATCCTTCACCTCTCAAAAAGCATAACCATCTCGCAGTGCAGCGTGTGAGGGAACAGATCGACAGCCATTGCCCTCTTGGGGATAAAAGGTTCAGAGTTGGGCATCGACTTCGTCCTCTGCCGTGCAAGACCGGCACTACTCATAGATCTCCACCCTCGGTGGCCTTTGTTCTTCTCTTGTTTCTCAGATGTTGGGGTGCAAAGCTCAATCGCATTAGCGACTAGACTCTCAGGATTGCACGAAATGTACCTGTGATACAATAAAAGGAACAAGCAGTGAGTTTCACAACTGTAACAAACTAATCCATGACACTGCTGTATGTTTGTTTAAACTCTACACTAGAAACTGCCCCTGATCTTCAGACATCACTACCTCAATTACAATTCAGTTCAGCATCAGCAAACACTTCACTGCATATGCTCCCAGTAACTTCTAGCTTAAAGAGAAGTAAGAAAACCTACAGTGTCTAACTAAGACAGTATGGTACAATGCAAGTGTCTGAAATACGTACACTAGACGCCGAATACGTGGATGCGTCCTCAAGGCCTTGATCACCTATAAAGATACTCAGAATGTGAGTATGATCCACCATGAAGGTTAGCATCTTAGTAAGAACCACAATATAAACTATAATAGCATGGTGCAAGTAAATCCAGTAAATCATTGTGCTACCCCCAAGTGCTTTGGTTCGCTAAAAGGTTTTAGCAAAAAATGGGAAGATGTTCGACAAATAAGAGGTTTAGTATTCAATTGATAATTAAGGAACAGGGTCAGAGCATATAGAGGAACTGCCAACCGTTTGATTAAATACAGGTGGCAAGCACCAGCTCGTTACACTGTAACAGCAGGAAAATAAAAACCAGACAGTTTAAGGAATTCACTACAATCATTCAGCAGAAGGCTGAGATTTACTTACAGTTGGGTGAAGACCAACACGTGGAGGGTCTACAATAGCAACGACATTCTTAAACTGGCATGCATTAGCAGCAAGGACATTGTCGTTTGGATTGGAAGAACCATCCTGGCATGCCTTGCCTTGCTCCAAACTATTATCTGATGATGTCTCAATTGATTTATCATTGATCAACAATGCTTCCCCACCACTCTGTTCACCAGAAGCCACATTGTGTCCATTATGACTGCAATCAACTACTTTGTTCACCCCATCCACCTCCTCGTTGCTTGCACAGGTAGGATGATCAATTGATGTGTCCATACGCTGCTGACCTTCACCATTGTCGTTTCTCTGCTTTGAGCTATCTGTATTTTCACCATCATAACTTGTGCAATCAATCATACCCTCATTTTTGTTTGTATCATCGATTTCAGAATTACTTTCAGAAGCTGCAGCATGCTGCTGTGGTGGACCAAGATATTCTGTAAGAAGGGGCCCCATCACATCTTCAGCCTATTTAATCCCAAGACATGAGCTTAAATGAGATTATTTAGAATGCAGATAGACCAGGAGGTCAATGGAACTGAACAGGATTACATTATGGTAGTTTTTAGAGGAAGACAAGATGGTAGTTAAGAATGAGACAATGTGGCATCAGTTTCATGTAGTGAATATGAGCCTTACCTTACTACAGACAAAGCGACAATTTTTTATGCCATTGATAAGAGCATTTCTGTGAGCATCTAAAACTGCTGATTCATTCATTTCAATCCCAACAACCTGGCAAAATTAGTGACTAGATATGAGAAAGATTCTTCCAAAGAAGCAGATACCTCTAACAAAAATCTAAATAAGTTAATAAGAAAACCATATAGTGCCCTCATTCTAAAATACCATGTTGCAATGTTTCAAAAATCATCACAAAAATCATGTATGTAGTACACCTAAAGTTAAATGTAGCCGCACCAATTCAGTTTGAAATCAATTTTTTATGCTGAGATTAAAAAAACAGAAGTGTTATTGTCAGCACATGATGAACAGTGACAGGTTGACTGCTTGTCTATTTTGTTCTTGGCATCTAAGGATGAATTTCAAACTGAACTGTTGCTGCTATACTTAACTTCATGTGTACTGTACATGATTTTTGAAACGTTGCGACATGGTATTTTAGCTAACGAAGGCACCAGGCACCAAATCTGCACTCAAGTTAATAATGGCTCAAGCTGTAACAAGTTGTGTAAAAAGGAATCACCATTCCAACACGATGTGCTAAGGTCAGGCCAATAGTTCCAGTCCCACAACACACATCAAAAAGTAATGTGTCTGAATTGAGCTTAGCCCAATCACCAGCAAGGTTATACAATCTTTCTGCAGCAAGAGTATTAACCTGTGTAATTGTGCATCATTTATACATTTATTTATTTATCACCATAAAAGGCAATAACTTGCTGTTTTAGCTACTGACCTGGAAAAAAGCTGTTGGTGATATAGAGAACTTTAGGTTGCTTATGTGATCATGGATTCTTGTTTTATCTTCCGCTGTGCCATCCAACTGATCTCCCTTGGGTACCAATAGCGGGATCAGTGGGCAATCAGTAGGTGCAGCATTTGATATCCCTTTATGATCCTGCATGCATAAGTTGGTCTCATTATTCTTCAAATATTTCAAGTACAACATAAACAGCCTACTTTTCAAGGGAAAATGAAGGTAACATCACTAACGGATTGTTCTTGTTTGATCTCAAGTTTTACCACAATTTTTGGAGCTGAACAAGAACAACATAAATCTGGTTCAGTTAGCAAAGATAAAGATGAGGATATTAAAAAAATAGCACATAATATGAGTTTTGTGACATATCAACCTTTGTTTTTTCATGAATCAGTTTCCAATCTAAATTTTCTCCACTTCTGAACAAATCATCAAAACAGAATTCTCTGTAAACTTTCCAAAAGAATAGTAACTTAAAATCAGTTTTCCTGAAATTCAAATGAAACCTATTTTCTAATAATGTTATTTCTAAATCAACATGGTCCAAACATACTAAAAAACAAATGAATAATGAGCCCAGTGCCCCAGTGTTAGGCATGACTAAACAAATTAGTGTTATATAAAGAGTTGAAGACAAAAGTCCATTTCAAAGCTACAAGCTTAGTGCTCCCAGCAACATGCCAAACAAATTCCTGACAACCATCACAAAGTAAGTCAATAACACCTATGTGCTATAGCTTTTACTGGACAGCACACAATACGCTTTACAAGTAAAAAAAAGAAGAAGTTAATAAGAACAGCCACAAATCATAGTTCTGAAGAAGCTGGGAAAACTTACTTGCACTACAATAGTTGTCAATGGCAAGGGAGGTGAGCATGTTGCTGCTCCTTGTATCAGGGCAGCAGACAGCTTGTCAAACTCTTCTTTCATAAGGGCTTCATCAACACCTGTTGAACACACCTGAAATTGCAGTAAAAGTTTGATAGGGTGTCAGTGGCCAGCCACTAGGAATGTTTTAGGGTGTTTGGTTTGAGGAATCAAACCATACTTGATGAGATGGTGCACCATGAGCTCATTCCTCAAATTTGAAGGAATGATTCCATTCCTCATACTAGTATTAATTATTAGCTTGTGAGGAATGAGGTGATGCTGGATCAACCTATTTCCATTTCACAAACCAGATAAAAAGTGAGGAGTGAGGAGATAATGGACTAACTCATTCCTCAAATCAAACACCCTATTTATCACTCATTGAGGTTGACACTACAAGTGAAGTTTTACTCTAAACAACCTGCACAATAAGCATGACTTCTGATATTTGTGATTCTGCATTCTGAGACACAACAGCTTCAGCTGGACATCTTCCCTCACGAACCTGAAACAGTCCCAGTGTAAAAAAGTTAATTCTATAATAGTCTTAGTTCTAAATCCCAATATAATCATAAAATAGAAGCATCTAGCTGTGGATTGAGAACTTCGAGAGCATACTGTGAATTGGCGCCAAAACCCAGAGTTGTCAATCTTGCTCCACAAAGGGAAGCTTGATGATTGAAGAAAATCTTGGAACATCTGAACATATTTGCAGGAAATTTCTGAGACATTTGGACAGTTCACAGGTTCCTCGACAGCAGTCACACCTTCCCTAGAATTATGTTGTACCAGTCATTATTAATGGAATTAAGAGCAGTGAAAAAAATGAGAAAGAGAAACCAACCTGAAATTTCCGAGCATAAATCCTACCGTCTTTTTTCCGTCTAAGGAATATCCTACAGAGAACTCACACTTGTTACGGTATCCATTAACAACTGGGGACTCCAAAATGCCTTCAAGCTTGCAAGGAAGACCACCTGGGTAATTGAACAGACAGTTACTTAGCTAAAAGGAGTAGAGTCCTGAAGGCCATTACAATGAGGCAAAGCACAAAAGGCCATTGCAAAGGCCATAATAAGTGCATCCTGTTAAACTGAAAAAGGAATTTTCAGACCCCCCATGCTCAGAAATCAGAACAATGAGAAGAGAATGTTCCAAATATTTGAGATAAATTGCAAAATGTCTCAGGCACTGGTTGGAAACAGATTTATATATGTTTCAGGTAAGTGAAACATATTAGAATGTGTCTATGTTTGTAAAGAGTTGGATTGCATGCCACTTATGTTCACTTTTAACCAAAAGAAAAGGCATGTCTGACACACATTTTACATTCGCAGTCAGCACCATGTCTCATATGTCTTTTCCTAGAGATTCTAAGTTCTAACATCTTGTCTGCTATTAATATGAATTATTGAAGCATGGTAGAGTTAGTCTTCTATTATAATAGGGTCATGGAAGCCTAAAAATAGAAGCAGTGCTTCCGTGGAAGAGTCTTCAACATTAATATGTGCTACAATCATGATAGGGTAGTGAAAAAACATACATAATAAACAAAAACATTGGACAAGAAGTTGTTCCATTGGCCTCTATTTCAAAGACGTCACTTAGGCATCCAAGCGGACGCAGCTCACCTTGGCTGTCTAGCTAAGGCGTGCCCAGCTCACCTTCACCTTGCTGCCTTTGAAACCATGCCATCGGCACATACACATATGTCATAACTATTTGCATTTGCTGATTAATACTTCTATTTTTGACTAGAGATTGCATTATTACTTATCAGTAATAATAAGTAACCATTAGCATGCATGTCCCTTAACACTAGATTTAACTCTCTGTGGATGAAGATTATTTCAGTTTACTCACAATACCGCATGGCTTATATCCAAATATGCATTACATTTCAATCATTCTGCCAAAAAATCCAACAGAAAGCATGGCATACAATTATCTTCATCCATATATAATTGTCTAAAAGAATTTGCACAGGGATCATAAGGGGCAGAGCTAGCGTTAAATATGGCTAGAGCTAAAAGAAGCTATGAGTGTAATTGTATTTGACAAGCAGTAGTAAAATGTACTTGTAAAGAAATCCTTTTGAAACACAAAGGACAATATAAACTATTTGATAACGATGGATGCTGGATCAGCCCATCGCCTTCCATACAAGAGCTTATCCCAATTACTGAGAATACCATGTAAAATTGTAACACAATAAGCTTTGGAAGGTTACCGATTTCCTTCGATTTTAAAACCCAATCAGGAAGGGGAATAGCAGGTGGGCAAGCTTTCCTAGCATTGCGAGTCTACATTAGATTAGAACAGCAAAAGAGAGATTAGCAATTTATGTAGAACCATTGTTTATCAGTGTTTAGAACAGTACAAGGACATGAAATTGGCCTTACAAGTTTCTTCAGTATCTGCGCCATCGACTGTTTTTTGTGTTCTAGCTGATCAATGTAAGTCATATGGGCAAGGGGTGTAACTGCATCACGGGCACTTCTTTTACTTGATGAATCCGATTCAGGCACAGGTGTTTCCTCTGCAGTATTAGGACTACTGCCATTTTCTGTTGCTGTTCCATTATTGGATACAGGAGCTTCAACATGCGCTTTTTTATGGGACCTACGATTGGCATCTACTATCTTTATTTCCTTTCCACCAGAAGGGCTCTCCTTAAGGACCTAACCAATTCAAGAGGTAAAGGTCAATGTTCCTTGCCTTGCCTAGACAACCAAGCAAACAGACAGTATGTAGAGGGGACAATTACCTGAACAGCATTTGTTAGTTGTTCAACACTCTGAAAAGTCACGAAACCAACTGTCATTCCCTTCTTCTTCTTTGCTGTTGCATATGAGACTTCCTGCAGCACCATCATTTGACTTGTAACAATTAGGTTGGCAACTCAGCGTAAACTAACAAGATTTGCGAACGCATATCCTTATTCCTTTTTGAAAGGAGATGGGGGAAATTGGCTGCATGAGACTCCAAATGTGTTGGTGTTGATATTTAACTACACATATCAATACGAATCACACTGAAGCTACCTAAAACACTGATACACCATGATCACTCAGACGCCCCTGCTGGACAGATCCGGTCTTGGTTCAGGCTTGCTGCATGAGACTCCAAACATGTTGGTGTTGATATTTAACTACACGTACCAAATTACGAATATGAATCACACTCAAGCTGCCTAAAACAATCATTCACCATGATCACTCAAGCTGGACAGAATCAGTATCGCTCAAGCTTCAATGTACTAAGCAAACTTCTCGAGCTCTGGCATTAAGTACAGTTCTAGTTGTCGATGCCAACAAATGCGTACTACATTTAACAGTATGAAACCACGAACAAGAAGGAAGTGAGCACCAGTAAGTGCTACTTGCCTGCTCCTGGAGGAAGGACTTGAGCCTATCAGCCGTCCACCCCCTGGGCAGCCCGACGAGGCACTTGTCGAGTGCCTGCTCATCCACCGTGACCTCCTCCTGGGCCTCCTCCTGGGCCTCCTCGGCGACCTTGCGGAGCTTCTTGGCGCGGTCGGAGGTGGGGTCCCAGGTGCCGTCGGGCCGCGGGCGGAGCTCCTCCTCGGTGTGCGCGTAGCGGCAGGACTCGCCGTGGCTGCACCCTTCGGCGCCGGCGCCGCGGCGGCGGAAGAAGGAGCACAGGCTCGTCTTCCACATCGGGTGCCGGGCGACGCCGCTGCCGGCCGCATCCTCGGCGCCTCCGGTGGAGGCGGGAGCGGATGGAGCGTCTTCGGTGGACGCATCCAGCGAACCCTCCTCCCTCTTGCGCTTCTCTCCGGCGAGTTCCGGCGGCGGTGTCAGGACGTCCTCCATGGCGGCGGCGGGCGGCGGGCGGGTGTGTGCGCGGAGCGGATGGATCGGAGGGTTGCAGTTGCACCGCGCAACCAAAGGAATTGTCGTTTTGGGCCTTTTCCTGCAACTGGGCCGTTATTTGGGCCCAGAGGAAATGGCCTTCTCTGTTCTGGGCCATCTGTTCTTCGCTCTCATCTCTCAGAAGAAAAAAAATCCTTTTCGGCTAAATTTTGACAATTTTTCATTGTCTTAATTTACTGAAGCACACAACCCCACCCCATCCCCCGATCCCCTCCCCTCCGGCCACCGCGTCCGCGGCCCCCAATGGCGTTGGCGATGTGGTCCTTCTCCAACGTGATGCCGGAGCCGGAGGATTAGCCGGTCGCAGGGGTGGCGGGTGGACGTCGTCCCCGCCGCGGGGAGCTCCGGGGCCGGCGAGCGAGGCACGAGGCAGCAGCCGGGCAAGAAGGTGTCGGTCCCGCCCAGGGAGAAGGGGCGCGCGCCGTCGCCCGTGAAGGCTGCGCCGTCCGGCAAGAGGTACCCGTCGCCCAAGTCGAACTCACCCGCGAGGGCGGCGGCAGCCTCGGGGAACGAGAATGCTGGGGTGCATGCGACGCACGGGTCGTCGTTGAGCCGCAGCTCCTCGAGGAAGGCCGAGCAGTCGCCATTCCGTCGCAACCCCATGGCGGAACTCGAACGCGCTCGGCAACAACCACCATCACAGCGGCAACAACGGCAAGCCTCTGAAGGTACAGATCCGCGAAAGTCTAGAACTTTCCTCCATTGCAGCCCTCATTTTTTCCCCCCAACAAATTTGTTGAATCTTGGAAATGAATTGCAGAAATTGGCAGATGGTGCCATTGCATTGCCACAGAAGACGGCGGAGCGGGCAAAGGAACTGATCCCTAGCAGCCGAACTGCGAAGGAGAAGGAGAGTGCGGAGGAAGCCGTGGCCTCGGACACCAAAGCAGCGCCCGCAAGGATGAACGCGACCCACTCGGTGAGCATTATGGCCGAGAACGTCACCAATTCGAGGCCGGGGAGCCGGTCGTCGCGGCGGTCCTCACGCGACTTCGAGCACAACGGCAACACCTACTCGTCCCTGCTACTGGAGGACATCCAAAACTACCACCAGCAAAGCACCAGCGCTGCCACTGGCACTGCAGCGCCGACCTTCGCGCTCCCGGCGTGTGTGTCCAAGGCGGCGGGCGGCACGGGCGGCGCGTGCGAGGCCTCGGCGTACCCCGCGGAGGCCATCCTGGGCAGGTCCCGCGCCACGTACCGGAGCAGCACGCGCGTCGCGAGGCCTGGCGGGCGGCCTCCTCCCTGCGCAGCGCGGCATGCGGGTTCAGGTGAAGTAGAAGAGGAAGAAGAGGATAAAGTTTGGAACGGAGGGGCATTTTGGACTTTTTAGCTGGCTGGGGCCACAAGTCAGGGGTGTCAAACCGTGAAAACATGACAGAAGGCGGACGAAATGGCTTGAGTGGTAAGAATTTCAAACTGGATGGCACATGTGACCGGGTCATTTTTTTAGTGGCTTCACTGGAGGACGCATTTTTTGTAATGGCATGTATGGAAAAGACTCTTAATTTCATGTTTCCTCGACTATTTGCCGTTTTGTTGCTAAGCTATGGAAAAGGAAGAAGGAAGTAGCTGATCACATGGCAGCAAACGTCGCCTGATTTTTTTTAAAAAAATATATGTATAAGACTACTAACGCTTCATTATTTTCGTGTAGTAGAGTTTAATTTGCAACAAGGTAGTGTTATCAGTTTTGTTTCGCGGGTAAAGGTGCAATGTCCAATCCAGTTCTTATCCAAACAAACAAAAAAAGTTGAATTCAGTTTTTATGCTGCAAATATTATAGTTATTAGAATCATATATATCTATTAATTGGCTATGAAACATTTTAACTATAAGCATATTAATGGGTTTTGGAATTATTGACCATCAATCACTACTCCAACAATGATACATCACCGCCACCACATGCCACCTGCCGCAACTCTTGCTCCTCACCACCGCCACCACCACGGCTAGGGCCCCTCTCCTTCCTCTCTGGTGCATCTTTTTCCATAGTTTTATTCCGATTGCTTAGGGTCTAGTTAAAATAATTTTTTCAACAAAATCAGATGAGTTTCGATCGGGATCATGTTATTTCCTATGATGACTTCAATAATATGCAATGTAAAGTGAGAGTTCCAAACCGCCATATAATCACTTACATGTATTGGACGAAAACACGTATGTCCTAACCTGATCCCAACACGATAATCAGTGACCAAATCTTTCAAAAAAAATAATCAGTGACCAAGCAGCCGCTTGGCTTTAGGTGGTATGTAATGCAACAAAAGTTAGGATCAGGAAAGCAACTGCCCAACTCACTGGCCCTAATCCATGCTTCCTACTCCATGTCTTTTTCACAAAACTAATTTTCAGCCTATTCTCATTCCTAACAACTATAGATAGGCTTTTTAGCGTGATGCTAAATGTATAGTGCTCTTGTGATTCGTGAACACCAAAAGAAAGAAGATGACAACGCTTAGGTGACAGCGAGCTGTTAACGTGCAAATTATGCAACCCCCGGTCGTCACGGGAATTAGATCGTCTAACTTCAGGGCAAATGACTGCATATGCAGTCACGCGATCTGCGCCGTTGCCCGGCCGTTGTCCTCAGTCGTCCTCGCAAAGCAGCAATCCTCAACCACCATAGTTAACCCAAAACATCTAAAGTTCCTCATTGTCTTATTATCAAATGCCAACTGAGAATAACATATGAGGAAACCCATCCCTACAGCAAACAAAATATTTAATTTGGTGGTGATACAGTAAACAACTAGAATATATCTAAACACACGGGGAAGAGAGAAGCAAAAGCACGGGTTACACACCTCTTTCCTTCCATCTCATATATCCTGATTCTATTTTGTGATGAACGCAAGTTGATGATTCTTTAACCAAGTCCAACACGAGCTGATGTATGCGTGAGGACGGCAAACAAATTAGAATAGTACCGATGCAATGTAAAGAATCATGGAGAGATTGAATGCTCACCTGCGAACATCTTTCTGGTGACCAAACAAAAGCAGACAAGCAGCAGGCAGCAGCCAATCGCCTCTTGTGCTCGCGGAAAACAAATCGCCGACTCCGACGCCTAAGGAACGAACTCGCGGGAAAATGAGACGGAACTGGCGCCAAAAGGAAAATGACGGCGCCAAGGAAAGGGAGCGATGCACTTGTTTGTGGGCCGGCCAGATAGATGGCGCGTGAACTGGACGCCCGCAGCCCTGCTCGAAGAGGCATCGTTCGATTTCAACCAACGACGCAGACCGCGTGACTGCATATGCAGTCATTTGCCTGCACTTTGCAGCAGCTCCTCAAAAAGCGAAAAAGTACACGTTCATGCACTGGGGTCCACTTCAATCCTTATCCTCGAAGCTACTCCATCTTCCTTTTAGTTTTATTTTATTTTCTGTTTTGGTTTTATTTTGTTTTCTGGTTCAGTACCGCACTCACACGGCCACATGTTTTTCTCCACACAGAGAGAGGTTCAGTTTCTCTGTCTCCTTTTTAGTGGTCGTGGGATGCTCGCTTTGCAGCCTCCGGTTCTGCCTACTTCATTCAGACAACTGCTTTCTCGGCGCGAGATCGACGTTACTGTCTCCACCTGGGTCTCCGGATTGAGCCTCTTCTACCTCCGACAACGTCAACAACATCATCCTTCGGTTGTCGGCATGTTTTCGCTTCGACGGCTCTACCGACCCTTTTTCACCGTCGCAGTGCGCGGTCAATCCATCTGGGTGCACGCGTCTATGACGCCTCTGCGTATACCCCTCGCTGGCAGGCACGTCATTCTCTACGCCTTAGTCAAGGTTGTTGTCCATGTCTCTGGTCGCAGGACCATTATGTGTACCGGTCTTCCTTTGAGGACCTATTTGTAATATGGCTGCATTAATATATAACATATGTTGTTGTCAAAAAAAAAAAAAAAAAAAAAAAGCAAAAAAAAAAAAAAAGAAAAAGTACTATTGTATACTGTGTTCGTCCAAATGATAGTACCGTATTTTGCAAATGGGAAAGTCAAAATCGTATCATCAATTATTTAAAATATATAAAAGAGTAAAATACACCTACGCCCTTAAACTTGTCTCTCTCATGCCACTTTTTTACCCATAAACTCTCAAACTCGAAATCTAGCCCCCTGAACTTGCAAAGTCGTGCACCGCAGGTCCACACCCTTTTATATAGCTCTGACTAGGATAAAATTTTGTAAAAACCACCCCTAATTTACTCATCTCCTTCGTCCTTCCTTCAGACAAGACGGGCATGCACGACCATGCCTAGCTCATGGCCATGTGCGAGAGAACGGCACCAAGTGGCCAAGCTCAACCTCATGCACCTACGTCGCTGAGCAGGGTGCGTGCGCAGCACCAGGCCATAGAGCACAGGCGCCTCTGAGAAGGGCGCGGCTCGTCCACGAACGGGAACGCGTGGTGCCTGACGGTGCGGAGGTGTGCACGACGTTGCCGACCTTATCCACGTCGTCGAAGCTCCGCAGCGGCGCGGACACACGACACCGACGATCAGCTGCCGACACACGACGCCGACGATCAGCTGCCGCATGTACAGCTCGGCTGAGGATGGCGCGCGGCCAGGCCGTGGTCAAGGCCAGAGCGGGCATCATTGCGACGAGGCGGCCGTAGGTGGCGCCCGTAAGGATAATGGGGACGAAGAGACCCAACGGCGCCACGTTGGGTGCTGTCGCAGCTACGAAACGCTGGGATGGGCTCGCGGCGCTGACGATGTACGACTTCGCGAAGCAACGGGACTACGCCGCGGACGCCGTGGACACGTTTCTAAACCGCGAAGAGGCGAAGACGGCTCTGGAAGGCGGGGACGCTCTCCATCAAGAACAGCTAGCTCTTCTCCATGGCAGCCATGACGATGGGAATGGCCATGGAGATAGTAATGGGCATGACTAGCAGTCGGTGCCCCGTCTGCTTGGGCGGCATGGGCCACGGACAGGCCTCGCCATCTTCACGACCGAGTCTCGCCACACATTCCACCTCCGCTGCGTGCCCAATAGGAGGCACTGTCCACGGCCATCGAACCCATGTACAGCCATCGGACCGCCCTGCTCAAGACGCGGGCACCGGGCTGCTGCTGGTGCTCGAGACGCGAGTACCCGGCTCTCGCCAAGGGCGCGACGCAAGACGTCCGTGGTGAAGGACCGCCATATGAGCGCGTTGTGCCATCACGACGAGAGGGACTCGAGTGCGAACAGAACGTCGCCGGCCCAGGTCGCGCCGGTCGCGGTGGTTCTTGAAGTAGCTCATGCGCAGCCAACAGAAGGCGAGCCCGTACTTGTGGGAGCCTCCCTGCCCGAAGATGGCGCCATGGCGGCGATGCACGCGACGTACGGTGTGGACATGGCGGCGATGCATGCGACAGGTGGACCTGGCGCTGTGCTAGATGACCGAAGTTGCCGGCACTAGAGGGCCTAGCGCTGTTGCGGCGGGCGTCGACGAGCGCTGCGTCGTGCACAGGCTCTTGCATAAGGATCAGCTTGGCGTAGGTGTGCCGTTCTCTCAACGCTTGGCCATGCAGGTGTGCTCGTGCGTGTTCATCTCGTTTGAAGGAAGGAGATGAGTAAGGTAGGGTGTTTTTTACAAAAGTTTATCCTAGTCAGCAGCTATATGATGGGGTATGGACCTGTGGTGCACGACTTTGCAAGTTCAGGGGGCTAGATTTCGAGTTTGAGCCAGTTCATGGATCTAAGTGGCAAGAGACACAAGTTTAAGCGCCGTAGTGTATTTTACTCTATATAAAAGTATTAATAGTTTATATTCAAACTAACTTTCACTGTCATCTTTTCTTTTAGAATTTAACGGTCAAAATTTATTGTGTTTGACTTTTCTTGTACAAAATATACACATGTCAATCTTATTGGAGAGTTGACGACAACTTAGACAACTAAAAGTCTTATCCATTTTATGTACATACGACAACTTTTAGAGTTTACACAAGTGTGCTAGAATATAAGCGCTAGCTTAGTTTAGGACTTATTTAATTTGGAACCACTATAGTAGCTAACAATGAGTTAGTAATAGCTCTCAGCTAACAATTAGCAAGGTTGGTCTAACTATTGAGATAGTTATTAGCTCATTCAACTAATAATTAGCTACTTTATTAGTTGTATCTATTTGAATTCGACACAACTAATTCAACATAGCTATTTGAATCCAAACAGGTCATATAGGCTCTTGATTAATCCGTCAACATAAGTCTAGATGCTGCCAATAGACACCAAAGATGTGTTTCCTTAACTTGTGGACAATTTGTGAATGTTCGATTTTGATGCTACCATTAGAGACTAAATATGTGTTTGCTTAACTTGTGGACAATTTGTGGATGTTTCCAAATGTTGGATTTTGATGCTACCATTAGAGACTAGAGATGTGTTTGCTTAACTTCTAGACAATTTGTGAATGTTTACAAACGTTCGATTTTGATTCTACCACTAGAGACTAAATTAATGTGCTTGCTTAGATAATCTGTGAATGCTTCGGAATGTTCGATTTTGGATGTCCGGTGTTTAGATTTTTGCTTGACGATGAAGCTGCATAGGAGGATCTAAATCAAACAAGGTTTGGTGCATATGTTTTTATTTTAATTTTAAGACATGCTTTGCAATTATCTTTCTTTATTAATATCTTAACCTTCATGCTATTGTTTGTTTGAACCTAACAATGGTTTTTTTTTTTTTTTTGAGTCTTAGCCTAACAATGGGTTTTGAGTCTTAGCCTAACAGTAGTTTGGTTGGTGGCTTGTTTGACTCAGTTGCCCCGGAGAGCAAGACATTACTAGCAGTTGATTAATGGTGGACGGGCCCACATAAAAAATCAAGGGAGGGGAGTTAGCGAAATAGACAAAACGGGGCCGGAACCGACGGAGAACGGACGCTTTCTCCTCCCTCGCTTAATTCCCGTCCGCTGCTGGCCGGGCGTGCATCGGCAGAGCTGACTGTGACTGCTGGACTGAACGCAGGAAGGAAGGGAAGGGAAGCTTTGGCCGGCCTTTGGGTGGGAGAGGAGAGGAGAAGAGAGGCAGCCTAGCAGCAGTAGGAGGGTTGACCGGAGAGGGGAGTGGAGAGTAACCCCAACAACCCCACCCCTCCTCTTCTTTCTTATTGCCACCAGTGCACGCCTCCACCAAACAAGGCAACAAGGGGAAGCAGAAGTAGATCTGCATCTGCGAGAGGAGGAGCAGCCAGCAGGCAGCGGGGCTCCGTGCCGTGGTCATGATGGAGAGCCAGCCGCTGCAGGACCCGACGGCCACGGCGCCGGCCGCCGGATCCGCGGAGGAAGCCGGAGCTCCGCCGGCCGTCGTAAGCGCCTCCCTTCTTTCCTTCTTGCTCTTCTTGCTTGCTCAGTTAGTTGCTCTGCCGTGCCATTGCTTCGCCCGGGATCCGATTCAGCTCACTCACTGCTGCCACCGAACCCCGGATCTTGTTCTTGCAGACCCCCGGCAAGGAGTTCACGCGCACCTGCAAGGGCCTCGTCGTCGTGCTCATCGGAGGATACGTGCTGCTCCAGCTCCTCCCCTCCTCACTCAACTACCTCGCCATCATCCCCTCCAAGTACGTGCCTGCCCACGACGCTCAAAAGAGACAGTTTTTTTTTTCCCGGAAGAAAGAGTGGTGCTGGGGTGGCTCCCCAGGACATTCCTTTGACTTGTGTCTTTCTGCGCCTTGCTTGCAGGACAATCCCCTATGTATGGACCGTCTTCACCGCTGGTTACATCGAGCAAGTCCTCCCAGGGGTGAGCTCAGTTTCTCCCGATTTGCTGTCTCCTATGTTAATTTGACTCAAAGTTTCAACGCCATGGCTTGAAACACTTGTGAGATCTTATATTGTAGGCACACACGGCCATACTGCTGAATTTGGTGGCCCGGTGCAAAATGGATAGTTAGGCCCCACGTTTAAGAAATGACAATAGCTAAATTGTTTATCTTTTCCATATACAATGCATATTTCTTGAAAATATTGTGGTAGTAATGTTAAAAGAGTACAAAAAAAATCAGCATAGTACTTTCAAAATGAAATCTTCAAAGTTTGAGCCTTTCAAAGTTTATCTTCATATTGAGGTAATCTTTTGCAAAATTAAAGATTGAGCCATAGACATATTAAATTCAGGCTCTGACAACAAACAACTTCTTTGCTTGTGTCTTCGATGAGTTGCATTCCCACAACCCTGGCATTGCAGCCTCCACCTCGAGAATAGAATAGATGAATAATACCAGAACAGGACTACTTTGGGAAAAACGCGTAGTACTTCCTCTGTTCCAGAAAGGGTTGAATGAGGTATGATTAGAGTTAAAAGTGGAGTAATTTATTCTTATGATGAATGGTAAAAGAAATTTGCAGCACCAAATCAGAGAGAGAGAAAACTAAGATAGCCATGTGGACTTACTCGGAAGGAACAGCTACATGTTTGCAACATGCAGATTACCTGCGATTTGTCAAGTATATTGAGAGAAGTATTTCGGGTCCCTTTTTTTTGGGTGGGTCAATGGGTTGGGGGGCTGTGCTATGGCTCAGCATGATTTTGCTAGTGCATCACCCTGTTGTAGGAAGCCCCAAAATTAAACATTTAAGCTGAAACAAACATATGCTGTTAAAGTTCGCTCATCGCTTTATAATAGTAAAATTGCCATGTGATTGCACCATATTATGCTCCAAAATTCGAGAGACAAGGAGTGGCATTTCTCTGACAGCATAAAGAGTCTCCTTTTTTATGTTCTTAATGATAACAAACAGGATTTTTGCTTTTACAGGCCATTGGCAGTTCTCTTGGTCTTCTCTTTTGTGGAAAGGACATTGAACCAGCATGGGGCCGCAAGGAATTCTTGAAGTTCATTATTTTGATGAATTCCATTTGTGGAATTCTTGCTTTTATCTTCGCTATTGGACTCTACTATGTCACCGGAAAGGAGAGCTTCCTGTAAGTTTTAATCCATCATTCAGTCTATCAGATTTGCATATTACTAAATATTCATCATCTGGCACTGCTCGTACCTCGTAGTTCTGTTTAATGTGCTTATTCCTCGAGTGTCAATATGGTCAATTGATGCGCTCGTGTTGACATCTGCTTCTGATGAATATAAAATTATACTCTTAGGTCTGCCAGTATGAACTGCAGAATTACTAGCTGATATGAAACAGCTACTCTTCTATTCACTAATTAAAAATCTTTGGAGTTTAGACACATTGATACTGCATGATCACTTTTAGTTGTCTTTGTGTCATTTGAGTTCTTAGGTTACATGGTAACATGCTACTTCCTCAGGAAATAAGGTTACTGTCTGAGCACATTACCTGACTTTCCTATGCCATGCTATGCAGTGTCACACCACTTTCTGGTTTCCACGGTTGCCTTGCTGGCTTTCTTGTGGCCCTGAAGCAGCTCTTACCAAACCTTGAGCTTCCTATGTGCTTTTTCTGGAAAATAAAGGCAAAGGTATACCAGATAGCCATTTCTAAGCCTACAGGCTGTACTATACTTATTGTACTAGGGTACTTATTCCGAAGACACAAGCTAGTACTAGTTGATGCTGACTTGTCTTATCTCTTTGTTCCTCCTTTGCCACTGCAGTGGATGCCATTCTTTGTTGTATGTTTCTCAAGTATCATGGCCTTCA
This sequence comes from Themeda triandra, assembly GCA_018135685.1. Taxonomy (NCBI): domain Eukaryota; kingdom Viridiplantae; phylum Streptophyta; class Magnoliopsida; order Poales; family Poaceae; genus Themeda; species Themeda triandra. The sequence continues at coordinate 405,121 of JAENPR010000081.1, read as the reverse complement.
TTGTGCCTGATTCCATTAACTTCCTGCCAACTTTGGTGTCCGGGATGTATGTTAGCTGGCTTTACCTGAGATACTTCCAAAGGAACCCACTGACTGGACTTAAGGGTGATCCAAGTGATGACTTCTCCTTCCCCAGTTTATTCCCAGCTGCCATGAGGTACTTTGAATGTTCTGTTTTCCTTTTTACATCAGCAGACACTCACTACTGATCTCACTTTTGATATCATTCGATGCTTTTGTTTTCCCTGCAGACCAGTTACCGAACCTGTGGCCAACCTGTTTGATAGGATGTTGTGTGCAAGGTCTAGGCCTTCGGAAGTAGCTCTTCCAGTTTCAGATCCTACCAAGGCTTCAAGAAGGAGGTATGCATGTTCTCTTATAGTTAGAATTTAAATGAGGTGGTATGGTTGTGATATTTGCTGCTGGTGCTTCGCTTTGATTGCGAGGGCACTTCTTAAAAACTTGAGTGAGGCATCTGAGACGCCATTCAACTTCAAGTGCTAATAATAGAGCTAACCCCACAAAAGTAGTTTTAAACTACTGTGCAAAGTCAGCTAGAGACCAAAATTGTGTTACTGAAATGTTTGGAATCTCAGAAACGAGTCTTTATATTGCTTATGAAGAGCTGACTAATTCCATCGCAATCGTTTCAGGGAGCGTGGCGAGAGGGTTCTTGAGGAAAGGTTGGCGGCCGACAGTGCTGGTGACACAGAAGCCGCGCCTCACACCGCGGAAGACTGAAAACCCTCTCACGGCCATCAGCGTCTTTTATAGGAGTCATGCCTGCTGCCCATGGCTTTGCTCCCTCCCTCAGTGTAGTAGCTCTCCGGATTTATCTTCTGGAGATGGGGAATCATTGAGTTTACAGCGAACCAATAATATGATGTTCTTAATTTCTCATTTTTGTTTATCTGTTTGATGAAATTTATTGGTTAAATTCTGTAGTAATCGATTGTTATATTACAGTAAAAAAAGAAGAAGAAAAGGGTGGTGGGCATTGCAGCGAGATGTTGAGATTGTGTAGTGGTGATGCATTTGCAGCCGATTGTTTTGTTACGGGTCAAAAATTCTGTAGTTGTCATGTACTCTACTCATATATAGAAAGAAGAATGGCTGTTGTCAATATCAGATGTTGAAATAATCGATCGTTTTTCTCTAGTAACGTGATTTGAGTGGTTTCGCATAAGAAACCGAATTTGTGGCCTTGTGACAATAAGCATGGTCGCCTGTTCGTTTGGATTGGATGATGGTATCTCTACTACAAACATGAAATTCAAACTCCATAATATAGTAGTGCTAATTAATTGCTCCAAATCATGCGCACATACACCGTGCAAGAATTCCATCACCTACACAACCACGTAAAAGAGACTGATGGACGTGTGCAAGCCCTCACTAGCATAACTCACAGAAAGTGACCGGGGATGACGACAAATCAGAATGATTTTTTATCCTTGTCATTCTGGCAGCGAAGTGTCCCACGTGCCCTCCAATTTTCATTTTTCATAGAGAAGAGAAAAAATGGGCGGCCTTGTTGGCGGGAGCGGGAGAAAATGGCGCCAGATTTTCGGTGCGTCTCCCAAGCCTGCCTGCCTTTTTCTCCGCCGCCCCCTGCCACTGCCAGACCCCTTGGCCTTCCCGGAACAGACCTGGCGGCGAGACGCCTCGTCTCCAGGCTTCTCCACCATGCCACCAACCCTGCCGTGCTTCCGTTCCCCACGCGGCCAGTGCGCCGCCGCCGCCATCACCATCTCCACCTCCACCTCCTCATCCTCCTCCTCTGACCAATCTGTTACCAACACCCAAATCATCCTGTCCTCCTCCTCCTCCTCCGAATCTGACCAATCCCTTGCCAACACCCTCGTCAACCTGTCCTCGGCGACCTTCTCCGCCGGCGGCCCCCCCGTCGTCGTCGTCCCGGACACACCGGCCAGCCGTGGCGGCGGCGGCGAGGCCAGGGGAGGGCGAGGCCAGGAGCGCGCCGCGGCACCGCCAGGCGAGGCCAGGGGAGGCGCGCCGCGGCACCGCCGTCCGCCCTCGCCGGCGCACTCCGCCGTGGCCGTCCGCTCGTCGACCCTCGTCACCGTCGCTTCATCCGCCAACGGAAGCGGAGACGTGGCCACGCGCGGTCGGACGACGGCGGCGCCGCGCCGGAGCCCGTCGCCGTGCTCTGTTCTGTGCGTCCGCGCACCAGGCGGCGGTGGCGGCGGCGGCAGCAGCGATGACGATGAGGCCACCAGCCGGCCCAAGAAGAAGTACCGGAAGTGGGCTGTTCAAGACGAGTGCAAGATCCTGGATACCCTGGCCAAGCTCCGCAGGCGCAACTTGGGCGTGGCCCCGCAGGCCTCGGTGCTCCTCAACGGGATCCGCAAAGACGGCGGGCTCCTCCGCCGGGGCGTGGACGCCACCGACATTGCCGAAAAGGTGTACAAGCTCAAGAAGAAGTTCGTCAAGACCGCGGCCAGGGTCGCCGCCGGCGGCCGCAGGCGCCCCCGCAAGTTCCGCGACAGGGTGCTCTACGAGGCGTCCAAGGAGGCGTGGCCGGATCTGGTGCCCGGGCATGGCGTCGCGGCGGCTGCCGTTCAGATTTAGGTGGCCGGAGCCGCCGGAGGTTTAGCTCTTTTGTGCACTGCTACCTCCACTTGAAATCAAATCTGTGATAAACCATCACCATTAGGTGTGGTGTGACCCAACCCAACTACTATACATATAACATATGCATGACCAATCTAGCTAGGAATTGGCTAATAGTACCTAGCAGGCCAGTTTATATATGTATGTACAAATATATGCTAGTATTCTAGTGTGTTTAGTGCTCATGTTGCTATGTTGTATTGTATCTAGTCTAGTCTTCCTGATGTGTAAGTAGCAACCGTGTCTATATGATCTACCAGTCTAGTAGTGTCTTTTGGGTATGCACAATCATGTCCACTATCCTGTAGTGTGCTTTGTGCTTTTGTGTTGTAAGTATCTAGCCTCTGATGCATCAGTTATCAAGTATGCAGTTATATGAACCACTAGCATCTTGGTTATCAGGAATGATATTCAGTCTCTGGTTTATCTTCTGTTATTCAATGCACTTGTTGTGTTCTTGTTGGTCAAGTATGCAATAAACCAATTTTAGTTCAGCAATGACAGACACCAAAAAAAAAAAAGAAGTCACTCTAAAATGTACACGCTGGTTAATAAGTTGGCATTTGTCCTATATCCAATTTCTTAAAACTTGGAACAATGTATTAATTGGCCAAGAATCAAGAACTCAACACAAGTTACTAACTAGCCAAGCTTGTGGGTTTAAAACTGCAGTATACCGTGGCGCAATACTTGTGCTGCTACAGCCAGCTGAAACGATCAGGCTCTATATTTAAAGCACATACTGCGGACAAGTCCGACTTATTAACCATCCAAGCTGCCAAGAAAATTTAATAATAAGTAACAGAGGGACTTTCTATGAGGCTGAAACGATCAGCCAGCAAAATGCTTGTCTTACTACTGTGTTGTGATTAGAGTTGTAAGCCACTTTCTATTCTAGTGGGTTTTCTGAATTTATACAAATTCATTTAAGTCCTGACCGTAATGTAGACCACAAGATGAGGTTGGATTGCTGATTAGTATATCCACAAATAAATGTTTGTCAGCAAAGTTTCGCGGTATAAAGAATGAACTAGGTTTTGGAATTTTGTAGGATGAATAAACCTAAATTCATTCCTCAAAAAAAAAAAAAAAAAAACCCCTAAATTCGAAGGCCAGAGGTGCTTATTAGGAGCTTAGACACTCAACTTTCAGAGAACGTGTTGTGATCTGTTTGGATTTCTCACTGCACTACTCGAAACCATTTCCCCCCTGGTGGTAGGGAACACTCCTTGTGGCTTGACCACCAGAGATGATCTGACTGCCAAGATTGTTAAGGTTTCTCTGTGAACCTGATGCCCTTAAATATCGTTCAAGATTTGGGTGCCAAGATTGTGAAGGTTGGGCTGCAGTAGTAGCTCGCCATGGCCTTTGCTGCTGTGTACTGTCTGCCACCTCACAAGACTATGTGTGATTAAAGGTAAGATGTAGACTGCTACTCTGCCTTATGTTCTTCCTATTCTTTTTGCATGGGAAAATTTCTGAGGTAAATTGTGCTGTGTGTATGCCAGTTAGAAAGGGAAAGAATGTTCTGATGCATGATTGATCTCCCACCCTCAATTAAGAAATCTTGGACTAGTTGGTAAGTTGTAATTTTCTTTAGGCCTAGTTTTTCCTTAAAAACTAGGCCAATTCTATTCTACTTAATTGAAAGGCAGAGCTCCTGCCATTATATTCAAAAAATAAGTTCTTATTTTCTGAGGATTAGATTGGAATTTAGTACACTGTCAGAATAGTAAAGAGCTTAAGTCTCTGCCATAATGCAGAATGGTGCTAGCTAGATGTCATTTTCACTAGTGGCAGATGGGGCTGATGCCAAAGGTTTTAATTTTTGTATTTATAGTTGGTGATAAATTTTTCAGACATGGTTCATAAGGGAGGAGAGAGATTTATTGAACTTCTATTTACTACTACTCAAGGTCGTGCTACTACTATCAGAAGAATAAGATACTTGTTAGCAAATAATGCTGATAAATAAAAGGATCGAACACGAGACAATGTTTTTTAACGAGGTTCGGCGTACCTACATCCTCGGGGCATGATTACGGGCGCTCCTCCCCAACAGCTAAAATAGCTGTCATGTCATCTTGTGGTTACAAACGGGTTAGGAATATATTTATATCCCCTAGGATTGCCTCTACACCGTGAATTGGCAATACGGTACTAAACATATCCTAGCCCACTAGAATAACTCTAGTTATAACGTAACCAACTAGTACACATATTCGACACAACTCTAACAAACTCCACCTTGGCGAATATGCACGCCACATTGAAGTCTTCCAAATGCGAACACCTGTGTACCAAAACTGAAGTCTTGAATTTACAGCTCCAAAAGCTGTCAACGAGTCACATCTGACCCGTCCTCAAACAAGAGCACTACCTCTTGTAACTTCATGCTCCATAACTCCACCTGCAGTTGTGCACTCTTCGAACTTGCGAAGAAACAACCAGAAGAAATAATCTGCAGAACACTAGGTATTGGGTAACCCTAGCAACAAAACCTGCAGCCTGGTACACTTGCATGTACAATTAGCAAATTGCTGAAGAACCTTCTGGTATAACGTCTTATGCACTTGATTGAAACGGTGAACACCAATAAAAGAGCAGAAGATTTGAGAACTCCGCCTTGGACTAGACGTTGCAAGAAACGTCGAGTCGCCTATTGAAAAGGCACGGAAGAAATCGTCGAGCAACAACCGACGATAATAACCCAGAACTTGAATCCGGTCTTGGACAGCCGAAAGAAATCAGCCAGCAAATAATTCCGACCACGATGCACCAAATAAAGTCTCCAGAAGAAATATAATCTGCAGAAATCTAGGTATGAACTTTGGAACCCTAGCATGAACCTGCAGCCTGTGTACACGTATGTACGAAGAGCTAAAACAACTAAAATCAGCTAATAAAATTCTTCTGATAACCTTCCTCGGATGCACATAGCAGAAATCAATATTGATTTCCAATCCCTCAAGAGCACCAGGCCTGACAACTTGATTCCCGTGCAATAGATGAAATTTGATCTGCCAACAATACTTCTGGTGGATTTGATCAATGTTCATTCAGCCACACAAATATTAGTTTGTGAATGCATTTAGTTAGCACCATCTCTGCTTCAACAGTTGAGTATGTAGCCATATACTTTGACAGTTCATCCTTACTTCTTTTTATTCTTTGATATTGTGTATTGTGCTCCAGCTTTAGGTTGTAAATACATGGATTTCCATGAGTCTAGGTCGAGAATGTCTGCTCAATACTTGCAGACAGAACAGAACAATGGGTGAATACTACCTGCTTTCAGTTTTGGATACAAGCCATATGTTTTTTCTTTGAATATTTGGTTTTCATGTGACATGAGTTGTAAATCTCTAACAGGTAAAATTGGCTAAGGCACTTGCTTGATATGGGACTGTATGAGACAGCTTGACATACCACAAGACACAGGAAATTATCCCTTCATATTGAGCATCTCATTTGAGAATTAGTTGTGGTATGTAATGTGCAGTGAACTATGAATTCTTTGGTTCAACAACACTTGCTTGTCCATCTTTTACCCCTACTCTTTGATTGTGCACAACAAGATTACTTCCATTGTCTTACATGCATTTTTTTCCTGTTGCTGGTCGTGCTACCTACTTTGCAATTTGCTGCTATATGTCTTAGGAACGGTAGGACCAGAGAAAAATTCATGTAGTTTCATTGATCTGATGGCCACAGGAACCTAGAGTTTCCTGATCCCACTATCAAGAAAACTGGACAAAGCTGCTAAGTTAGTTGATATGGCCTCATAATTTCCTGGAGAGGTCTCTGTGCTCACCTTGGGATCTTTTGACAAACGTGGCATTGTTATGTTCTTTCTGACGCTGTAGAATTTTGATTGTTGCAGAATATGATTGATTCCTGATGCAACTATGTTACAATATTTCTCAGGTCGTCAAGAAGGATCCTCCTTTGTGAAAAATGTTAAGATTTTTTTTGTTGGGTTTAGCACTCTTTGTAGCTGGAAGCCTAGAAATGGCACCCCTTCCACTGAAGCCAATGTAATGCCAATCATGCATGTTGTTTGTGTTCATTTACCCTTTGCAGATCCACATTGACCGGCTGGAGGCAGCCAGTATAGTTTTCACGTATGGGGTCATCTACGTGGTTGGCGTAACATCACAATGTGTTGACGCTAAATTAGGTCAGCACACCGGGTAAGGAGCTAGATCGCTCGATGTAGGGCAAGCCGAATACAGGGATCGGCCGGCTCCTGGTAGCTGTAGGGCAAGCCGAATACGGGGATCGGCCAACGCCTGGTAGATGTAGGGCAAACCTAATACGGGGATCGGTCGACGCCTGGTAGATGTAGGGCAAGCCGAATACGGGGATCGGCCGGCGCCTAACGGATGTCCACACCTGGACCTTGTGCCTCCAGCGATGAGCGCGATACGCAAGACACGTCGCCGGAGGAGCCTCGTCGGGAGCGCGATACGCAAGAGACGCCCGGCGAGCTCTTGAAACCCGAAACCCCACACGCCCGGGACGGACCCTCGTGGGCGCACGGCGGCAATGGGGCGCCTTAGCCGGCCCGACCGCTCTAGGGCTTGTTGTCGTCGTCGATCACCTGTTCATGGCAGCGGCGACGGAGAAGGAGGAGGGAGAGGAGAGAGGTAGGAGAAGATAGATTAGATCATGTTTGATCGTGTTGTGTTTTGTCGATTGATGTGGATGGGTTCAATCGGCCATGATCCTCTCATATATATAGAGGGGGGTGGTCTTATCCCAGTAGGAAACATCTCCAGAGCTTATTTTTCAAGTTTCCCACGTCCGAAATTGACCAAAAACCGACTTAGAAACAAACCGGTTCGAGATCTCGGAAAATTCCCGCAACAATCGGAAGTTCCGGGATGACTACCGGAAGTTCCGATGGTCACAATCCGCGCGCAACCGCGCATCAGCATTTACCTCCGGCGTTGGACCGGAAGTTCTCGGTCTTAATCGGAAGTTCCGCCCCCGGATCGAAGTTCCGGCGCCCCGGATCGGAAGTTCCGGCACCCCGGATCGGAAGTTCCAGCAGGTCAAGTGACTTTTCTTGGGTGCATAACTTTCTTGTCCGAACTCCAAATTGGGCATTCTATATATGCTTTTTGATCGTCTCGACGAGAGGAACGCAATGGTGAAGTCCGTTTCCACTTTCGACAACTCACCAAAATAGTCATTTTTACCTTGGTCATTTTTGAGTGTCAACACATGCCCCCGTTTTCGTGTGAATTTATCGATGAACCCGAAAATACTCTTTCACCCGTAATCAACTAGCAATGATACCCATCACATCGGCTAGCCGGCAACTAAGGACGATGTACTACATCGACCATTTTTGTTCTAAGGGCGATACATGTATCGGCCATTATTTGGAAGAGCACTAGGCTTCTTGCCAAACACTTGGAAAATACTTCTCAGGCATTTTCCGTTGATTGTTGTGGGGAGATTTATCAACATTTGCATCATCTCCAAATTATATGAATTTACCAATCACTTCATGGATTTCTCCCATAGCCACTTTTGCTCGATCGTCCTAGGTATTTGAGCAAAATAATCATCATACGTCTCCGATAGAGTTCATCATGTTGCAAAGTATATTTGAATGCAACTCTTCGGATGCTCTTATCAACTTGATGCTAGGGTCCTGCAAATATTTTATTAAGGAGTCTTCCAATTCCCTAAATCGGCACTAGAATTACCAAACTTTGAACTAGACCGATTTGAGACACCGTTTGAGAAATCACGGCATACGCCTCGAAGAATTGGTTAATCCGACTGTTACAATCGGTTGAACCAATTTACTTGTACCTGTATAAAAAAAATATGCATCGGCTACTCTCATATATGAAAGTTATATCCACCAATGCAATAGCCATATGCGTGTTAAGCTTATCATGTTGGCCTTTAAATTCTCATGTTTTTGGCCTCAACATGTTTTGCTTGCATAGAGTGCAATAAAACCAAGCCGAATGAAAGAACTTCATATTCGGCTCTAATGTTTGATTCAAAATATGGTTTCAATCGGCTTGATGTCTCAAATAACGTACTCCATAAGAAACAATGATTTGTAAGCCGATTAATCAAGATTAAAGCCTCCATGGATAACAAACATGCACCATAATAAAATCAGCAATGATTCGACCTCTAATTATTTCTAGTGGCTCAAGCATCAAATCATATTTCAGCAAGAGTGTATGCCCACTTGCCCATCCTAACAATGAGGATTAGCCGATATAAAATGCACACATCGGCTTGGCATACAATGACACATATATTTGGCAAGGAATAACCCAAGTACATAATATAGTGACATGTATATATAAATATGGGCATACCTCATCTTGGGATCAAGAAGACATTAATCAATAATAGCACACTTCCTTTTCCCGTCTTCTTGAATCAAGGCAACACTATTGTAGTCACTTCGGCAATGATATGAATGGAGATCAACCTCTAGATGCACGAAGAACAAGTAGTGTTGACAAATAATTCATGAGAAGCTCGATTAACCAAATTATAATCGGCTTCTAAATTTTGTTCAGCATGCATCGGCCATGGAATAATTCCAATATCAACTTGCTCATATAGATTGGCCGATGATATTCCTATTCAAGCAGAATTCATATAACATGATGATATGGAGCCGATCGTCGATCGGCTCTAGAGAGACTGGAACATGACTTCCTCTATTAACTCAACATTAGTAAGATCCCTCCCTGACAAGCATGTCATATCACCATGCCCCCCATGCATAGGGGCATCAAGCATAGCATAGGTGAATAAATCTGCATGAACAATTTCAACCTTGTTATCCACCCACTGAATGAGGAACTGGTGCAAACTAGAAGGTACACATTGATTGTTATGAATCCAATCTCGCCCAAGGATCAAACTCGTAGTTCCCTTGCACCTCTACAATGGAGAATTTGGTGGCTAACGCTTGCTCCCAACGGTAAGCATCATTGAGACAAGTCCCTTGACCAAAGTAGGTTTTCCTCCTCCAATTCCATTGATCTTTCTCTTGGTTTTAACTAGTTCCTCATCGATCCACCAAGCTTCTTATAAAGCGAATAAGGCATCAAATTCACACCGGCCCCGGTGTCCACTAACATGTGATTGACCAAATTGTCATTGATATACCCTGTCACATGCAATGCTCTAAGGTGTTTCACCGGATCTAATGGCCTCTTGAAGATAGCATCCTGAGGTATGCAATCATCATGACCTTCAGAAGATTCTCTAATATGCACAAAAGCAAGATCATCACCAGTGGAAACCGAATCAACCAAAGTCTCATCGGTAGGCACTACAATAGGTGTATCTTTCATGCATTGAGTACGCTGAAGTTTACGCTTCTGTGTTTTCGACACACCCGCAGGGCACCATGGTGGTTTGAAATTCTTAGGAGTTGATGCTTTGCTCTGAGCTTCACAATTGCTAGCACTAGTGCCCCTTGACATCTTTTCAATGTTTGATTGGTCCGGATTATCAACAATAATCGGTCCATCATTTTCTTTGGTTGAAGCACCTGTAGAAACAATTTTAGCAACAACTCGCTCATTGATCTTTTGCTGGACCTGATTAGCAAGTTTGTATGGAACTGGCTTAATCGGTCTTACTTTGTTAAGGCTCGATTGGCTATAGCTCAATCGGCCATGGGAGACGCAGTGCTGCGTTTTTTGCTTAAAACTAGCTTGACCGATTTGAGAAATCGGTCTTGCTGATTTTTTCTGCTTAGCAATATTAGAATCGGTTTGGCCGACTTTTAAAGTCGGCTTAGTTACTATCTTTTGCATGATAGTATTACTAACCGATTTTTGCTTCTCCACAGTTTGGGCTTGCCCCCGAGCCTAGAAGACTTGATAGTAATCTTGAGACTCTCCCGTTGCCATTGGTCTTCTCTAGCACCACTTCACGGTTCAAAATCTGCTTTCCCTTCTTAGGCTCTCTTGGCTCGCCGATTATCACATTCTTTCCAATAGTAGAATCGGCATGCTCCGGCCGGATCAAGATGGCCGGATTATTTATCTTCAAAGTTTCAGCCATGGAAAGCACTTTATTGCGGTGAAGGATTTTCATCTCCAGAAGTATAGTTAGCCTTTTCTAAATTGGTCTTATCGGTTTCGGCGCCGAAGGGACCAATTTAGGTTGCTTCCTAAAAACAAGCTTGCCCCGTTGATTAATGAAACAATAGGACAAACTCATACCGGGAGGTATAACGTTAGTCTTTTTAAACCGGTCTTATCGGTTTCGGCGCCGAAGGGACCAATTTAGGATGTTTTCTAAAACAAGTTTGCCCCGTCGATCAAAGAAACAATAGGACAAGCTCATACCAGGAGGTATAATGTTAGTCTTCCATAAACTGGTCTTATCGCCGGACGCCGAAGGGACCAATTTGGATCGACGTTTGGCCGATGACTTAATTGTAATCGGCCTTTTTTCATTGGTCTTGCCAAAATGTTTACTAACAATTTCACCAAACAAGACCATGATCCAACAACATTCTCGGTAAAGATGTAAACCATACAAAAGCGGTACCGAAGAGATAAAGGAAAATTCTGCACTTTCATATAGTCTTCTTTACCTCGCACTACATATCCGCAAATACTCAAGATACCAAATAACGTGTTCCGAAGCGATGATCATCATCTTCACCGCTAAATTTTTCAAACTTCGGTACAGTCCAACCACTAGGTGACTTTAAGTAATCATAATGTAAAGTGTATGGCCTATGATAAGCGGGCACTTTCCACTGAGAAGAGCCATATGGATTTCTAGCGTGGGCTAAATCCTCTTCGATTCGGCTAAAGCTACAAGTAGCATATGAAGCCGAATCACAAGTAATGGCCTTCTTGCACTCTGTTGAATCCTCATTGATTCGGCTAGAGTTAGTAGTAACACATGAAGCCGAATTACTAGAATTGCCACTAATGCACCTTGCTGAATTTTCATTGATTCGGCTAAAATCATATGAAACCGAATCATGAATTTTATTGGAATAAGGTGCTAAATTTTGAGAGTAATTGGCTAAGTTGTCATCATAGCCAATTGTCTCATTCATCGGCTCCTCTTGTGGTGAAAACAAATAATGTGAGCTATTAGCCGATGAATATGAATCGCATGTTGCATGTTACTAAAGAAATCAAAATTATCAAACATCGGTTCTTGATCATGATATTCATCAAAAACATTAACCGATGAACAATATTTATTATTATGCAGCTAGCAACATCAACATTATGATTTGTATTACTTGCAAAATAATTATAAAATTCATCATCTGAATCTGCAAGTTGTACCTTGGGATTATTGTAGTGATAATGCGGTGATTTCCCTTGGTAGTCCATGATTTAAATCTTCGACCTCCTCGTTGAATTCTTCCAATGAATAGCACAAAAATCACGGGAGATCAAAACCAGACGCGATCGGCTTTGTGGGCCAGATGCAATGGTAATGGCGATCACAAAAAATTGAAATCAATGGATAGGCTAGGTCAGAAAGATTCAGCTACAAAGTAGAGCCGAAGCAATCGATCCCCAAAGTCGCCAAAAAGTGTGTTGACGCTAAATTAGGTCAAGACACCGGTAAGGAGCTAGATCGCTCGATGTAGGGCAAGCCGAATACGGATCGGCCGACTCCCGGTAGCCGTAGGGCAAGCCGAATACGGGATCGGCCAATGCCTCGGTAGATGTAGGCCAAACCGAATACGGGATCGGTCGACGCCTCGGTAGATGTAGGGCAAGCCGAATACGGGATCGGCCGGCGCCCTAACGGATGTCCACACTGACCTTGTGCCTCCGCCGATGAGCGCGATACGCAAGACACGTCGCCGGAGGAGCCTCGTCGGGAGCGCGATACGCAAGAGACGCCGGCGAAGTCTCTTGAAACCCGAAACCCCACACGCCCGGGACGGACCCTCGTGGGCGCACGGCGGCAATGGGGCGCCTTAGCCGGCCCGACCGCTCTAGGGCTTGTTGTCGTCGTCGATCACCATTGCTCATGGCAAATGCGACGGAGAAGGAGGAGGGAGAGGAGAGAGGTAGGAGAAGATAGATTAGATCATGTTTGATCGTGTTGTGTTTTGTCGATTGATGTGGATGGGTTCAATCGGCCATGATCCTCTCATATATATAGAGGGGGTGGTGTTATCCCAAAGAGGAAACATCTCCAAAGCTTATTTTCCAAGTTTCCCACGTCCGAAATTGACCAAAACCGACTTAGAAACAAACCGGTTCGAGATCCGGAAAATTCCCGCAACAATCGGAAGTTCCGGGTGACTACCGGAAGTTCCGATGGTCACAATCCGCGCGCAACCGCGCATCAGCATTTACCTCCGACGTTGGGCCGGAAGTTCTGTCTTAATCGGAAGTTCCGGCGCCCGGATCGGAAGTTCCGGGTCAAGTGGCTTTTCTTGGGTGCATAACTTTCTTGTCCGAACTCCAAATTGGGCATTCTATATATGCTTTTTGATCGTCTGCCGGTGCAATCTGAATAGGGAATTCGATCCCCAACTTACAGGGACAAACATCGCTGGTCGCTGGTCGGCACTGCCACAGTGCGTGCTGTCGCCTGCCGGTGCCGGCTAGCGCGTGAAATCGAGCAGTCCGTTTGTTCGCAAGCGGAGACAAATTCTGCGCATGGCCGGCTGCTTGGAGAGTTGGCCCGCGACACGCATACTACGGCAGGCATATCGAGACGACAGACGAGAGGCAAGAATCCATCAGCTCGGGATCGTGTTTCGTCACCAATGTCATTGGTCTCCTTGTATTTATTTACTGATCAGCACAACACAGCGTGCAAATCTACTTGTTACCCATACCAAGTTTTTTTCCTTTCTCTGTCATGATAACACTGCTCTTCAATGTCAATGCTTACCCTTTCCAAATTTTGATGATTCATTTGCGTGTGTTACTTCCTTATAAATCTTTTTCGCAGCCGTGGATTATGGTTGTGTCGAGAGGTTGCTCCCCAATGAATTTATAATGCTCTGATGAAATAGCACAGCTTATAATTTCTTTCTCACGGCTAAATAGTCAGTGACTTGCATCATGAAAATAAGGCCCATGCTTTTTATTCCTATATGGATTTAAAAAGAAGGCCCATCCATTTGGTTGGACTGGGCTGCGGCGGTCTCTGGCCCAGCAGGTACCAGCCCACGCAAGGCGCACCGCTCGCTCGACGCACTGGACGTGGCTGGGTGACCGAACGGACGGACGGTCAAAGCGACCGAGGGCAGAACCGTCATTCTCGCAACATCGTGCCGCAGATCGGCAACATCATGCGCACGCCCGCCTCCAGCGGGGGCTCCTTCCCGCTCCACCAGGCCTGCTCCAAGGTGGTGCCCGCCATCGCGCGCTACGCCATCGACCCGGCCGCCACGCCCGTCGCCGACGGGGCCGCCATCATCTCCTCCCTCTGCAGGCCGCTCTGCGCCGCGCTCATGGACGGCACCGCACCTGGCGCGGCGTCCGGCGCGGCGCTGTGCCTCGAGGCGCTGGTGGAGTCCCCCACAATGGCGGGCGCAAGATTTTGAGTGTGGGTATTCGAAAAATAGAAGAGTATAATTTTTTTTTGACAAAGCCCAGTATTTGGTATGTACAACACTGCAAGCAACGTTTCTGTGAGTCGCAGCTGCTATAATATATATGATATAGTGTATAGCAACGTTTTTTGGGCTAAATTCTTCACATATTGCTCATTTACTGTTGTCTCTTTCTCTTTTAGTGTGTGTGTGTGTGTATATACGTTTCTGTGAGTTGCAGCTGCTATAATATATATGAGCGGTGGGCGAGGCGGTCTGGTGCTCTTGTTAGGTCCGCAATCCATGGCTGGGTCGGACGTCAAAGGTTGGGTCCGGCTACAAAATAAAATATTTTGTAGCTAGCTACAGCATAACATATATATATATACATGTAGTAATATACGGCAGTGCTATTCTACACCTGGGTGTAGAATAGCTTATTCTACACCAAGGCACGAAATACACAAAAATACTCTGGCCAGAATATCGAGTATCTACTCGGCCAAGGCGCAAGATGATCAATATTAGTCAAGACGCTCAAGATCACACGTCGATTATGAAAATACGACATATGAGTAAATTATGGAAATTTGTTCGGTAAAACACTCAAGTGACTAAAACCGACCCCGAAATATCAATAATACTGATCCGCGTCCGATCGTCGGCCAAGAACGCGTCAAGATCACGAAATACCGAATAATACCGACACTCGAGCATCAGACGGGTTCAAGATAACACGTTGGTGTAGAATAAACTAATCTACACCTGGGTGTAGGAATAGCATGTAGTAATATATATATATATATATAAAATTTATAGCCAAAAATTTTGGGTACACATAGCTGTGCCCGCCACTGGTCCCCCAACTGGCGCTTCGCGTCGGGGGAGACGGTGAACGAGGTCTGCCTCAGGGTGGCCGGGGCGATGCGCGACCGGGCCACGCGCTCCAACGCGCACATGGGGCTCGCCATGGCGCTGGTCAAGCACAACGGGCTGGTGGCCGAGGCGTACGCGCGGTCCGTCGTGCGGACGGCGCTGCAGATCCGAGAAGTGCCAGAACGGCCGCATGCCGTTCGTGCGCGGTGCTGCGTTCGAGGCATCGCAGAGCGCGAGGAGCATCGCCGCGCACAAGGGGTCCAGGCATCAGGTCCGCACGAGCCCGATGGTTGGCTGCTGCAACTTTCAGAACAGGAGGGAGAAGAGGAGCCTCTGGGGTGGTGCCAAGGGCAGCAGCCCTACAGGGTCCTCCACCGTGGCTGCTTCTCCGGCCCAGTTCAGGTCCCCGGAATCGCAGCTTGTGGATTCATCCATCATGAATGGCATTGATATGCAGAACATTGATGTGATGAAGGATGAGAATGAGACCATTGATATGCAGAACAGCAATGAGAGGACTGAGACTCTATCCAATGCCGATGAATCAGGACTTTCTACTACTGAGGCTGAGAACACGTCGAGCAAGGCTTCCCCTGAAACTGAACTCAAAGGGGATGATGTCTGTGTTACAAGCAGCACAGGGAAGATGAGCAAGTACAGAACAAAATTCACTTTAGTTCTCAGCATGATTGTGATTGTTTTAGCAATCATCGCCATGCTAATTAGCATAGACTCCTATGATGATTCAGTGTAGTTTGTCCCCACTTGATGTTCTGTAGGCTTCCTTGCTGTTTGTTCAGGTTGCTATGTCTATTGTACCACTATAGCATGGTTTGTGTTCTGAACTATTTTGCAGTCATCTACCCATGAATGACAGCAAATAATCAAATTGTCATTTTCATGTTCACAATGTGTTGACGCAAAATGTGACCACCCTGCGTCTCACACACAAAGAAGCCGGAAAGCCTAGCTTCAATCGGGTGCCCGGCGTCGAATCCGGTGGCGTGCCGCCGATTTGACCCGAAAGTCGACAAGGGATAAAAACAAGAAGATCATAACCGGAACGTGCTGGGTGAGACCGCATATAGTTCCATCTTTACGGCCCCGAAGCCACTTACAACGACACATAGCTATGGAAGCTATCTCGCCAACATGATGCGCTTCATTCGGCTAAAGTAACATAACCGATGTAAACAGAACAAACTAGCCGAATACAAATGAAGACATGTTTGAACAAGATTAAATCATTAAACATATCAAACTACATCTCATGTTTAAAGCATCATCAAGCACTAAAAATTAAGAATAAGTAACTTATAAATATAAATCGACTAAACAACACATGCATAGGCTACTCCAACTAGTCTCGCCGCACGTCTAGCCTTCATAAACCCGTCGAGCATAAACTCAAGCAAGCTAATCCACCGCATGATACCACTCACTATGAATTTACACCACTCCTTGCTACTAGATCAATCCACCGCATGATACAATCTAGCAATAAAGAGCTAAAAGCACATAATTATCTAACAGATCTATAGATACTTGCTACATGTATAAGCATAACCGTATCGACAAGATTGCCGAATCGGGGTCCATGAAGAAGGAACAAACAAGTAACATATAGAGGAGCCTATCGATTAAACCGATCTCTAGTCCACCGGATGACTAGTTCTAGAGTAACCCAAAGACCTCGCATCTCGCCGCACGGTACCCGGTCCCGTCAAGGCTTATCTACATATAACGTGAATGAACCCGCAACATGTAACAATCTAGATCGATCTAATTCGGCTATATGAGCTTGATCTACTCGGTATTGATTAAGCATGAAAGGAACGACCAACAAACCGAAAGAGTATCAATCTAGATTGGGCAAAAGAGTGTTGCAAATAATTAAACGTTAAATAAAGCATGCAACACGTGATAACTTAATGAATCTATTAGATTTTGCCAAATCTAAAAGAGCCGATAACTAGCCTCTAAGCTTAGATCTTAGCCTGCCGCACGACTCATGACCTAATCGTAGAAACTTTGGTAACTAGCTCCTAGCTAATCTTAGCCTCGCCGCACGACTCATGACTAACATGGAACCCTCTTGATTCAATGCTTAAATCCACCGCATGATACTAAGCATTGCAACAAGACTTCTTGCATCATTATCTAAATCCACCGCATGATACTAGACATGATAACAAGGTTGCCGGGACTTACGGAGGTCGACGGATCGATTGGCCCTCTCGAAGAACTCGACGACACGACTAAAAGGACTCGAAGGGTGGCGCGTAGCCGGTTGTATTGATTTGGTTGTGAACCCTTATTACAATGGTCGAGGGTTTATATTTATACCCCGGACGTAACATGAGTCCTAAGCACTTACGAACTATCTAAACAAAATTGGAAAGACCAGACACGCTAACTCTATCCATAATCGGAGTCCTTGACTATCACGACTCCTTCCCTTTCTCGGTCGCCTTCATCTTCCCTTTTGTCGTCTTCAAACGAAGCCGTTACCGACCGCTTCATTGTTTACCGAATACACGGAAATTAGCCGACCGCATACGCATTTGCCGAATTACTCTCTCTCGCTCCCCGCGGGTCCACCCGTCATATTCTTGACCAAATTCTCGTGTTAACACATGCCCCCTCAATTTCGAGATAAAAGGATTTTATTTTGAAATTGACCGTAAGCGCCTTCCGCCTAGGTCATCACCACCGCCGCCCGCAGCCGCCACCCGAGATCTGCGCTCGCTCGTCGTCTTCAATGGCGATGGACACTTCAACCACTCCATCATGGCAACAGAACTCAAGAAGAGTTTCTAGAGGTAACCCTACCCGCTTTTCCTATTCGGCAATTTTCTTAAATCAATTCTCGTACGCACTTCTTTGATCCATTCACTTCAATTTCTTCTTGAAGGAAATGAAGAATGAGATCTTAATCTCCAATCTTGCGTGTCCCGGATCATTTTTTCTTGGTCCGATGGGAGACCCCAATTCGAGGGATTTTATTGAAAGGGAAACTTTGAGGATCCCATTTAAATCTAGGATTGCCCCTTCAAATAGATGGCCAAACACTTTCAAGACCCGGCCCCTTCCTTCAATCACAGGATGGCGCGATTGGTACCGTAGGATGCAATCCAGAATAGCGATTTCGGGAATCTCAAGACATTCAATTGTCCGGAGCTTTCTTTAGCCGAAATGCCGAGAAATGACTCCCTCTTGATAGCCGCTTCCCACTTTTGGTCCGATGCTATCAATGCATTTGTCTTTGGTCATGGCCCAATGTCAGTTACTCTATCAGACATTTTCATGATGACGGGTCTGAATATCACCAAACCAACCTACCCCTTCAAATACAAAAGCACTAGCTCACGTAAGCGTTTAAATCGAGGAGGTTGGGCCAAGTATGTTCGTACTTATGCTTCAACCGGCCCCGTGTCTCGATAAAGAATATAGGGCCTTTATGAACCCGTGGTTATGCGATTCATCTTCTCGTGGCAAATCCAATGAGCCCACTCGAATCACATAGTGATGGCCGAAGAATTGGCCGCAGGCAAGCCGATTCCTTTGGGCAAATATCTCTGTTGGGAGCATTCTACCACATGATGCATCAAATCACCGTCCAAATGAGGAATCAAGGTGAAATTTCCCCGTGTTAATGGACCATGGTGGCTTCTTCAAATGTGGTTGCAACTATATATGCATCGATTGTTTCGTTGATCTCCACAACCCGAATTTTCCTTCAATCAACTATGCTTTGAAGGTGAAGATCCCGCATACAAGTCCCGTCGACATATGGAGAAGCTGCATCTTCAATCACCATTGACTTGGACCTGGGCCATCTTTTCAAGATCTTCTACAAGGGATTCAACCATGTGCTCTGGTTCCCCTACCGAGAGAATGAAAATTTGACACTTCCCTCGCAGATTTAGCTATGAGCCGGGCCGCATAGATGATGATTCTAAGGACATCTACAATTCCTTCATCAAACCCTCGTGCCTTGCCGCAGAATTTCATCATGGCCGGCCGATAAGTTCAACTTATGAATTTTATAATCCAAACATGGTTGCCGTGCAGTTTGGACTTGGTCAATTGCCCCCAAGGCCATATTTCTCAAGTATCATCGGCCTAGGGAGTCATTGCTTTGAACAAGACGAGGCCAATAAAGTTTTCAATCTTGGATGCAAGCTTCCGATATGAACCCAATCCTCTAGTGATAATTGAAGCCGTTCATCCTTCATTCAACCTCCGTGGCGGGAGTGGCATTCTCATATTTTCGTAGCACAAGTCCATCCTTTATGCCAAGTCTTGATGCCCTCATTCTCTTCCGATGATGAGGTACATGCTTATGGCTACCTTTTACTTCACGTTTCGTTTTGTTTCTAATCATCTTTTAAGCGGGACATTGCTCCTCCAAGTCCTCCGTAAGTCCAATATTGGCAACCCGGCCCTCGTGCTTCTCCGGGCATGATGCTCCAAGTTTGTCGATTCAACAAAATTCCCGCCGATGATACAAAGTGCTCTTGAAGGACCTTAAAAGAAAAATCCCTCCTTCCCCCATCAAGGACACTGCTGTTCCCAAGAAAACAAGATCAAAGAAGGCCAAGCTACCCCCTCAGGTAGGAATACCTTTGATCTTCTATTTTCACCTGCAAATATGTTTGCACTGATCACTTCTTTAACAGGCACAGGCCAACCCCCAAAGTCCTAGCAGGGTAGTGATTTTGGATAACTCTCCTGATACTTCTATTGGCCAAGCAAATGCCAATGAATCTGCTAGCAATCCTGGTATGTTCTCATATTTGTCACTTTCATCTTTTCATTCACACACCAAACTTATCTTATCTTATTCAGATAATCAACAAAGAACAGAAGAAACCTCTCCTCATCAGGCGGTGATCAAGCAGTGAACAAGGAAAAGTAGCGAAGAGATCCCTTCTCATCGCCGATGAACAATCGTGTAATCGGGAGGAGGAGCAGAAAAATCCCCCTCACCAGAGCACTGGACAAAGAGAAGCAGAAACTCTTCCTCATCAATCAGGAGAAGCAACAGAGAAAATTCTTCTCCAAGATATACCAGATTTAACTCCTTCGGCAATCCAAGATGCATCAACAAGCCATGACACTGCTAACCTTGAGGTGGCAACTGCATTAGTCACTCAAAGTCTTGATGCTACTGATCAAGTCCTTGTCGAAGAGGTATTATCTTGATCTTTTCCTCAATCATTCCCTATTTGAACTAAGTCATTCTTGGCCAAGAATAAATTCTCCTCCTGTTATCGTGGTACGCTCTCCAACGAGACTAGCTTTTCTCTTATTGCCGAAGAGTTTGCCGATGACGACGAAGTCTCCTCCAAATCGGCAACTATCATCGAGAGGATCAAGTTAAGCCAAGGCCATAATCTCATTCTTGGAGAGAGATATCGTTGACCCGACTCGAGAATCGACAAAATAAGGGAAATAGCAGAGCCACTTGGCCAAGAGCTCCCTTCGACCTCAAGGATGCTATAAACGCTTTGTCTCATCTTGACGACCACTTTGTCGTTGTCAAGAGAGCATATAAGAACATATCGACAAGGCCATCTTAGAGACTGGCAAGGCAACCGAAAACAAAGACGGTTAAAGAGCTCTACTCGAATTTAAATCAGCCAAACAAATCTCGGGACACCTTGGAGCCGGAGTTGCGAGCATGAAAGATGAGAGGACTAGACTCGGCGGCCCAGTTGGCTCAATTGGATGCCAACATTCAATCTCATGAAGCCAAACTTGCCAATCTCGCCACCCATTGACTCGGCCAAGACCAAGATAAGCTCTCTTATCAAAGAGACCAAGCAAATCGAGGGTAGATTGCAGCAGATCCAAAGCTCAAGTTGAAGATAAAAGAGCCCTTGATGAAGTTAATAGAATCAAGGCTGATGCTCAACACCATCGCCTCTTATCCGAATGTGTAAACTTAAGCTTGTATGATGATACATGTAAACATTATGCTCGAATGCATTGCATTCGGCAATTTATTTCCTCCCGATTTAATGTTTTGTTTTTCTCTTTCTTCTCTCGTCGTTATCATTCGTGCGCTCTTGAATGTGATTATACTTTCCCGTGCAAATCGCCAACATAACCGCCGTAGGCTCCAAGTGTTTGCTTTAGCCGAATAGCTTTCATCGGCTATTTTGCCGACCGAGCGTATGGGTAACCGAATCGCCGGTGGTGATGGGCTCGGCCCAACTCAACATAGGCCCATAAGTGTGGAAAACCCTATCTCGTCGTTTGGCTTTCCCCGGCCTCGCCACGGCTCCCCGTTCATAAATAGGACCGCGGCTCCCACCATCATCACACAAGCACAAGCGGTTGCCATCACCCTCAATCTCTTCCACTTCCTCTTCGCCTTCAAGCTCCAAGAAACCCCCACCACCATCCATGGCGAGCGGCGGAGATCGCAACAAACGTCCCGCCCGGGACGAGGCAGAGGGCGCTGAAGAACTGCGCCGGCGGTGAAATCTTCAACTCCTTGAGCTGTGCTGTTTTTGATAATTTTTACCCGATCTGAATTTCTGCCCCCTTGCGGTTGTTCATCTTCTCGATCTGTTTCAGGGTTACTGGGAACACCGGCGACTACGTCGCCAACATCCGGAGGCGGGTCGCCCGGGCTGGCACCCACACTGCTTCTTCCGCTCCCGCTCCCGCTCCCGTGGCGGACGCGGCGGAGGGAAGCAGCCGTCGTGGCCGTCGTCTGCAGTAAGAGACAATCTCCTCATCTTGTCCGTGATTTTTCTGATTTAGCCGATTTTAATTGCACCCTGTTTGTAGGACGGCGAGGATCAGCACCGGCCAATGGCGCTTCTCGCGCGGCCGCCGTTCGCGCCTGACGCCCCCTTCGCGGCTGCCTCCGGCCTCCAGCCCTGCTCTGCTCCCGGCTCCCGGACCGGCTTCGGCCGGCCTCATCGGGGTCGGCCTCGTACGTTCCCATATGGGAGAGGAACGACGAGGAGATCCCGCCGTACGCCGCTATGACGCCGCCGCGTACCGCCGCGAGCGGGATGAGGCGATGGAGCTTCTTGGTGAAGAAACCAAGAAGTTCGGGATCGCTCGGGCCGGAGTTGGAGGACAACCGCCGGCAGATGAGCGAGGCCATCACCGCATTTGCTCTTTGCCGATTGCTTTTCGATCCCCGTTCTTCCCGATTCGTCTCGCTCACCGATCCATCTTAACCCTTTTCTTTGCGAGACCTCACCGCGGAGCCGGACCGCTTGAAGGTGGCGGCGACGGCGGCGGCCAACCACGTGAACGCCCGGGGGCAACGCCGGAGGATCGCCTAGGCGGTGCCTCGGTCGTCGATCAAAGTTGCCCTTCATGGCGTGCGCCTCGGCACCGCGCTCGGCACGGCGGGCATGTCGTCCCGGGACCGGGACGACTACACTACGATGCGTGCACCGGCTTCCGGACGGGCTTCCCCATGAGGTCGACGGCATCGAGGGCCTCCCGGGGGCGTACGACGACCACGCCGAGGCCATGGCCAACGCCACCAACCTGCAGTCTGTCTCAACAAGCTCTTCACCAATGAAGAGGAGTAGCTTGTATTAGGATTGGCGCGGGTTGTAAATAAAACTTAAATGAAGAATGTTGGCCGTCGGCTTGATCTTGCTCATCTCGTGATGGTGTTTATCTCGTTGCATTTGCTTTTCGCAAATTTTTTCCTTAGCTAGAACTTGATCGCAACGTTCTTCCGAACGAAATCTCCCGAATCGCGTGACATCGCCTTAGCCGATTAGATCTCGATCCTGTTCCACGATTTGACGGTTTGTAGTGTAGCACTTCAATTCCCTTTATCTTCTCCCGATAAACCTATCACCGAGAGGTAAGATCAAACTGTTCACTTATACTTTTAAAAAAAAATCGACTAAAGGCGATACAACCGTATCGGCTATTTTTGTTCTCAAGACGATACACACGATATCGGCTATCTCTCCACTAGAGGCGATAATATTATCGGTTATTTTTTCCCAACCTCTTTCCTTTACTCAAGGCGATTTTATTCAATCGGCTATACCACGCTTACGTCATAATCACAATTAAGATCCAACTTCGATACTTGGAAAAAACTTCTTAAGGTATCTCGCCATTGATGGCTCTAGTAAGTTCCTCTCCAAACAGCGTTTTTAATATATACGCATTGCCGTGTGCACAACCGACAACCCGAAAAGGTCCTTCCCAATTCGGAGACCACTTGCCGAATATTCCGTCTTTGGTACCAATTGGCAATATTGTTTTCCAAACCAATTCTCCTTCGCAAATTGCTTAATCTTAACTCTTTTGTTGTAGTACTTGGCAACACGTATTTTATTCTTCTCAATATTCTCCAAGGCCTTAAGACGAATCAAATGCAAATCTTCTAACTCATCCATCATCGATCCTTATAATCTTTTTCTCGTCAGTCTTTTGTAATTCAACTCTCCTTGATCCCGATTGCAACTCCCAAGGCATCACAAAGATTATGTCCATAAACCAACTCATATGGAGATGCTTGTGTGGACCCATGGCAAGCCATTCGGTAAGCCCACAATGCTTCATTAAGGACCAAGTGCCATCTCCTTGGCTTCTCATCGATTTTCTTCTCGAATAATCTTGATCATGATCTTATTTGACGCCTCGCTTGGCCATTGGCTTGTGCATAATAAGGAGAAGAATTATACACCTTATCCCCATGTTTTCAAGCAAAATCACAAAACTCGAAGAAGTGAACCGAGTCCCCGATCGGTTGTAATGGTCTCGTGGAATCCCAAACCTATGAATTATATGTTCCTTGACAAAACCGATCATATTTTCTCGACGTGACCTTTTTCAAAGGGATAGCTTCAACCCACTTGGTGAAATAATCTGTTGCTAGCAACACAAACTTGTGTCCTTTGCTAGATGGAGGATTGATCTCATCCAATTAAATCTATACCCCAACCTCGAACGGCCAAGGTTTAATTATTGGATTCGTAACGTACGCAGTGCTCTCGAACATTACCAAATATCCGACAATCTCGACACCCTTTGTAATATTCAAAGCAATCCTCCAACATAGTCGGCCAAAAGTACCCCGTCCTCCTTATTATCCATTTCATTCGGTAAGCCGACCGATGTGCACCACAAGCTCCTTCATGGACTTCAAACATAATCTTCTTAGCTTCTTCTTGGCTTAAGCATTTGAGCAACACTCCATCTATAGACTTGTGGTACAACCGATCATCAAGAAGCACAAATTTAAATGCCTTATACCCGAGCCTCCGGAAACTCTCTCGAGATGGATCTTTCGAGATAGTTGATAATGTCACTTCTCCAGTCATTACTTATCCGATCGAATTGAAAACATCTTCTTCTGCTGTATAGACTTCATGATTTTCCCGATATCCGAGAAGCGGCTTGAGCTAATTTATTTGCTTCTCCATTGTGCTCTCTGGGTATATGATGCAAAGTAACTACGAAAAACTTTTCGAAGTTCCCTACATTGTTCATGGTACCCTTGCAAGTACATCATTTTTGCATTCATATTGTCCTGTCAACCGATTGATTACCAATTCAGAATCACCAAATACCTCAACAAAACAGCCTTCGTTCTACCAACAGCCGAAGCCCTCTAAGCAAAGCCTCATACTCGCTTGGTTGTTAGTGACAGGATATTCAATTGAAAAAGCAAACTCAAATATCTTTCCACGTGGGGATATCAAAAGAATACCACCACCACCTTTGTCACATGATGATCCATCAAAAAATAATGCCCATGGGGCAATGTTAATCATATCAATAGATAAATCACGATGTTGAGTAATAAAATCGGCAATCGCCTTGTCCTTTCACCGCTTTTGCCGACTCATACTTTAAATTAAACTCCGACAAGTGCTAATACCCATTTGCCGATTCTCCCACTTAAAATCGGCATTGACAACATGTGTTTAATTACATCAAAACTAGATATAACCACACATTCGGCATTTAACAAATAGTGCCGAAATTTGGTGCATGAGTAATAAACACACAAACAGCTTTTCTATAGCCGAATACCTTGTTTCGGATCTAACAGTTTTCGGCTAAGGTAAGCTATTACTCTCTTTCCCATCAAACTCTTGCATAAGGGCCGATCCTATTGTTAGGCTATCGGCCACATACATACTTGAAAGGCTTCTCAAGTTGTGGAGGTACCAACATCGGCGGTGCCTTCATATATTGCTTGATTTCATCAAAAGCCTTTTGGCCGTATGTTACCCTGCATAAATTTCGATCTTTCTTGAGCTTCAACAATGGAGAGAAAGGCAACACTCTTTCGATAAATTGGATATGAATCTTCTCACGAAATTGACCTTGCCCAAAGAATGATTGCAATTCGTAAAGGTTAGTTGGGGGCACAACTTTGTCTATTGCCTCCATGCTCTTTTTCCAACTTCTATCCCTCCTTTGTGAATCAAGAACCCTAAAAACTCACCACCGAGACTCCAAAAGCACACTTGTTTGGATTCATCTTTAAGCCATGTCTCCTTGTGCACTCCAAAGTCTTCCTTAAATCGGCTAAATGTCCTTTATGGTCTCTCGGATTTGACTACTACATCATCAATATAAATTTCTACAATCTTGCCGATTAACTCATGAAAGATATAGTTCATGGCTCTCTCGATAAGTTGCACCAAAGATTCTTCAATCCAAATGTCATCACTATCCACTCAAACAATCCAATGTGACCAGGACATCTCGAATGCGCTTTTGCAATATCTTCAACTCGCCATGAAAATTTGATTGTAGCCAAGATTGCCATCCATAAAACCGATAACTTCATAACCCGCGCTGCATCCACTAATAAATCGGCAACTCGGCATTGGGTATCCATCCATTGGAGTAGCTTTGTTGAGATCTCGAAATCTATGCATACCCTCATCTTTCCATTCTTCTTGTAGACAGTACTATATTTGAAATCCATTCTCGCATACCCGCATGGCCGAATAAAGTTTGCTTCAATTAATCTCTCAATCTCTTTCTTTACATCGGCCAACACCTCCTCTTTATAGATTTTCCGTGGAGGTTGTTTGAAAGGACGAAATCCAGGTTTTATAGGCAGCTTATGCTCAACAATTGATCGATCCAACCCAGGCATCTCTGTAATCCCAAGCAAAACAATCTTTGAACTCATTCAAAGAAACTCTATTAACTCCAATTTATATTCGGGTCTAAATTTGCACCGATATACATCGGCCTTGACTTTGTGCTATCACCAACATTGATTTCTTCTAATTTGTCGGCCGACATGAAACCATGACCCAGTTTGCCTTTGTTGCCATCGATTGGATTGCCCATTAAAAGTTACTTGTCGAGCCGATCGCTTGGATCGGCCGTTGATCCCCGTCGAACACATTGACAGACCTTCTTTCCATACTTTACCCGAAAGGCAATCTAGTCCATCATACTCCCAATAAGCGTGGCTCGAAGTGGCAACACTCACCGAATCATCGGCTGAACAACTTCTACATCATCTCCTACCCACCGAATAAGGATTTGATGCATAGTTGAGGGTATACACAATTAGCATGGATCCAATCCCTTCCCGGAAGTATGCTATATGCCCCCTTGCCATCAATGACAAAGAAGGTAGTGATCAAGGTCTTGGATCCAATCATCGCTCCACATGTACCGCTCCACGAGTATCGAAGCATTGCCAAAGAAAATCTCTAAGGATCATGTCGTCTGCAAGCAAATCTTCATTTGTCATACCAAGTTTCCGAAAGTAGCATAGGGCATAATATTGATAGCAGCCCCTCCATCAACAAGCATCTTAGTTAAAGGCTTGCCATTGACATATCCCTTCAAGTACAATGGTTTCGATGACGATTTTTAACCGGCTTATCAAAGATTGCTTGCCGAGTCAACACAAGTTGAGCCATCGAGTCTCGGCATTCAGTCTCATCAAAATCAATATACTTCATCTTGCACTTCTTGGTCTTCGGAGCTTTAAACTCTAATGGAATGAAGAACACCATGTTAGTATTAGCCGATGGGCCCCGTCCACCATCTTTTTCTTAGGACGCCATACCGGCTTCTTTTCGGCTATTTCCTCGCTTCATCTCTTGATTTCTCAAACGCTGAACTCTTCTCTTCTCGGCTTTTCCGCACCGGAGGACACCATTGACCTTTTTGCCACCTGTAGGAGCTCTCTTCCGTAGTATGGACACTACTGTGAGCCCATGTTTGGTCTCGCAAATCTTTTCCTCCGATATCCATCAAAACTGTTTATTTTTAGGCGCCGATCGTTCTCTGGAACTTTCATCCCAAGTCTATCATGAACGGGACGGCGGTTGACTCGAGATTGCCTGTACTCGAATATTGATCACCGCATTCGGGGCAATTGTTTCGCGAGCAATTTCAAGCCTTCATTCCAACAAGGTGTCGAAGAAGGAACAATTCCAATGAGATTGCTCTTGCTCTCTCCCCGTATTCTTCTTGTTCCCTTTGGCGCACTTCGCTTCATATCTCCGACGTTACGCCATGAACCCGCGCTCTTCCTCAATGTACTTCTGTTCCTCATCACACTCCATCTTCTTTTCCCATTGCCACTTATTCAATAAGTGTCGTCTTTTGTAACCCCGCGCTTCGGATCGCGTGTATTCGGCAATTTCCCTTAGCTGCATCGAAGTTTGACCCTTCTCTTCGGGCTATTCTTGAACTGCGCTTGTTGTACTTCCTCCTTGGTAACTTGCCGATTAGGGTCAACGGAACCAATTTCTTTGGCTCTTTCGATGTCGAACCTTCATCTTTCCCTTTTCCTTGGACTCACCGGCATCAACCATGCCTATGGAGAAAGAGACCATGTTCGAGGGAATGGGTTTTTGTCTACTTTCATCTTGCCATCAAATCTTAAGTGTCCATCTTGAATAGCCTTCGAATTTTTACTCGAACACTCGGCAATCATTGATATGATGAGAGTTTGTATCATGAAATCCACAAGTATTTCTTGTCCTTTACTCCTTCAGTAAGGCGGATAGGATGTCCTTCCGCGGCTTAACGCGTCCTTCTTGGACCGATACAAAAAGAGCTTATCTCGCTTTACCGACATCAAAATCATAAGATCCCTTTTCCGCTTTATCCATCGATGACTGACCAAAGTAGGCTCTTTTGTCCAGGTCAACTCTGCAGCAAACTACTTCATCTTCATCTTCATATTCGATGCTTCCTCCGTAAATCCCCGATACATATCAACAACTAGCACTTTGTTCTTCCGAAAACGAGCATCTCTTCGAACCCTTGGGCTTGATTGCTCATTGCCGTCGGCTTTTGTGCAAGCTGTCCAAGATCTTCAAACTCCATGCCGAATAGCTTGTCTCTAATATGTGGCAAAGATGCCCGCAATGACCAATTGTGCAAGCCGATCATCGAATAGTCGAGAATAGCACATGTTCTTTGCTTCTCTCGAATCTGCGGAGATACTCCATTGGTGTCTCGCAGTTTTCATCTTCATAGACCACAGATCAACCATCTTCTTCTCATTGGTTCCCGTATAAAAGTACGAATGGAACTTTTGCTCCAATTTCCGCCCATGTACCAATGGAATTGGCCGGCTGCGATGCAAACCATGTGAAAGCCGGCCTCCCGTCGAGACATAGGAAAATATCTCGATCCTCCAAGCTTCATCGCAGCTTCTCCAAGTTGCATCGATATCTACCGACATGCTCAATGGTACGGTATCATCCCGACCCGAGAACTTGGTCAAATCCGTTGGTGGTTTAACTCTTGGTGGAAGAGCTACCCTATTGTACCATTCCGGGAAAGGAGATTTGTATGCATATGTCGATGCTTTGGTTTCGTGCCGAATTGATTCGCATCATATCGCCCATTCTCGCTTTAGGAGCTCATCATTTGTATCTTTTGCTCCCTCGTCTCCTAGAAGGCACTCCCGATGCACTCCCGTATCCTGGATTCGGCAAAGCATCCGGGAGCACCGTAATCGCTGAATTCACTATACCCATCTCCATAGACACTCTTCGCAACTGTTTGCTACTCTTGGAGAAATCTTATAAGCGAGATGCGAGTATATCCGTTGTCGCACCAAAAGTTACCCGACCATGAGTTTGCTTTTCTCGGTCACAGGAGGCTTCTCTTTTCCATCATGAATAGCTCCATCTTTGCTTGTTCCGATTATCTCCTCTCCTCCAGCTTAACTTCCCCGAAGATTGCCGAGTGTTGAAGTACACCGGCTTGAAAGAAGCTCTCCAAATCTTGCTTCAAATCGTTTGTCAACTCGCCGGACCAAAAGTTTCAGCCATGATTTTGCGGAAAGTGCCCGGAAAAGCCGTGTTGTGATTCAACATAGTGTCTCCTACAGCTTTGTAGATGGCTCCAACTACCCTCTCGCATCTCCTCCTCGTCGCAACATCGATCGACCGGCGAGAAGAACTCGTGGCGTGCTTGCTTGATCATCACTCTGCCACTCTTGTTCTTGGAAAAGGACATTAGACATTTCGCTGAAATTGTTCCATTGCTTGCTCCACCATCCGGCGTTGCTCGCGGCGGCTCGTCCATGGTCACGTTCGAACGTGACCGTTGTCAATTTCCGATCCCATCTTATATTGAGAAGTTGTCCCACCGGGCGTGCCAAAAAGTGTGTTGACGCAAAATGTGACCACCCCGTCTCACACACAAAGAAGCCGGAAAGCCTAGCTTCAATCGGGTGCCCGGGCGTCGAATCCGGTGGCGTGCCGATCGATTTGACCGAAAGTCGACAAGGGATAAAACAAGTAAGATCATAACCGGAACGTGCTTTGGTGAGACCAGACAGTTCCATCTTTACGGCCCCGAAGCCACTTACAACGACACATAGCTATGGAAGCTATCTCGCCAACATGATGCGCTTCATTCGGCTAAAGTAACATAACCGATGTAAACGAACAAACTAGCCGAATACGAAATGAAGACATGTTTGAACAAGATTAAATCATTAAACATATCAAACTACATCTCATGTTTAAAGCATCATCAAGCACTAAAAATTAAGAATAAGTAACTTATAAATATAAATCGACTAAACAACACATGCATAGGCTACTCCAACTAGTCTGCCGCACGTCTAGCCTTCATAAACCCGTCGAGCATAAACTCAAGCAAGCTAATCCACCGCATGATACCACTCACTATGAATTTACACCACTCCTTGCTACTAGATCAATCCACCGCATGATACAATCTAGCAATAAAGAGCTAAAAGCACATAATTATCTAACGGATCTATAGATACTTGCTACATGTATAAGCATAACCGTATCGACAAGATTGCCGAATCGGGGTCCATGAAGAAGGAACAAACAAGTAACATATAGAGGAGCCTATCGATTAAACCGATCTCTAGTCCACCGGATGACTAGTTCTAGAGTAACCCAAAGACCCGCATCCGCCGCACGGTACCCGGTCCTGTCAAGGCTTATCTACATATAACGTGAATGAACCCGCAACATGTAACAATCTAGATCGATCTAATTCGGCTATATGAGCTTGATCTACTCGGTATTGATTAAGCATGAAAGGAACGACCAACAAACCGAAAGAGTATCAATCTAGATTGGGCAAAAGAGTGTTGCAAATAATTAAACGTTAAATAAAGCATGCAACACGTGATAACTTAATGAATCTATTAGATTTTGCCAAATCTAAAAGAGCCGATAACTAGCCTCTAAGCTTAGATCTTAGCCTGCCGCACGACTCATGACCTAATCAGAGAAACTTTGGTAACTAGCTCCTAGCTAATCTTAGCCTGCCGCACGACTCATGACTAACATGGAACCCTCTTGATTCAATGCTTAAATCCACCGCATGATACTAAGCATTGCAACAAGACTTCTTGCATCATTATCTAAATCCACCGCATGATACTAGACATGATAACAAGGTTGCCGGGACTTACGGAGGTCGACGGATCGATTGGCCCTCTCGAAGAACTCGACGACACGACTAAAAGGACTCGAAGGGTGGCGCGTAGCCGGTTGTATTGATTTGGTTGTGAACCCTTATTACAATGGTCGAGGGTTTATATTTATACCCTGGACAGAACATGAGTCCTAAGCACTTACGAACTATCTAAACAAAATTGGAAAGACCAGACACGCTAACTCTATCCATAATCGGAGTCCTTGACTATCACGACTCCTTCCCTTTCTGGTCAGCTTCATCTTCCCTTTTGTCGTCTTCAAACGAAGCCGTTACCGACCGCTTCATTGTTTACCGAATACACGGAAATTAGCCGACCGCATACGCATTTGCCGAATTACTCTCTCTGCTCCCTGCGGGTCCACCTGTCATATTCTTGACCAAATTCTGGTGTTAACACAATGTGTTTACAGTGTTCTGCAGTCTCACTTGTGGCAAAATACTTAGTGAACATGGTTTAGCAAGATTCAGTTTGCATCCTTTTGTTGTCCACTGAGGCACTGAGCTTGGCTTATTGTGCGGAAGCTGTCATTTTTTCAGTGTATTCAGAGTAAGTTTATAATTACATTGTATTATCATGAAAAGGGTTTCTGCATGTTTTTTGTTTTTAAGTAAGTTCCAGAACTGTTATGGTATATGTTCACCCAGACTATTCTGAAAAGATAAACCGAATATCAAATAGAGGTACAGGTGCAATCACAAGCATTTCGTCCATTCCAGAGTACCCTATGCAACCACTGAACCAAGTCCACAGTAACTCCTAAATTATAGGAACATAACAGTACGTCATGAGCAACAGCCGAACTGATCCAGGAAGAAGTTCGTGGCATTTCAGAATTCAGAGTATCACTTGGTAGGGGCAAGAACGTGTCCTCTTTTTTGCCAATATTGCTGTAATTGTTTCAGCTGTGTCTCAAATTGAGTTTCAATTATGTGCCTATGTTCTTTTCACTACTGGTGGTGGAAGATTGACGAAACTCATCTCGCTAGTATTTGCAGAGCTGCTTGATTTCCTCTGATTGCTGCTCCTGTCTTCAGAGACAAACCCAATGGGACAAGTGCCTGCAATTGTGGATGGAAGGTTTAAACTGTTTGGAAGGTACGCCATGCCCTGTCAAAACCTGTATAGGCGGATTTTGACTTGTGGGTTGCTTGCTGATTGTCTCCAACTTTGTTGAAACCTCGTCTGTAAACATTTTTACATACATAGATTCAATACATTTGGCTTGACTGCTTCACATATATGTGTAGTATCTTTAGTATAGTTTTCCTGGGATCTAGTACATGTTGCATAGATCCTGAGATTTGGTTTAATGAAATTGTGAGATTGGACATAGCAGCCTAATGCTGTCTGTAATCTGAGTTGCCAACGACTAGGTGACTCTGCCCTTGTTTTGTAGAGCACTAATTCCAATTCTTGTTTCCTCGCCTCTGCCTTTATTGCCAACAAAAGGGATAATTGACTTACTGTGATGAAACTTGACATTTTTTTGACAGTCATGCCAGTTTGAGGTATCTTGCATCTGTCTTCCCTGGAGTTGCAGATCACTGGTACATCACATAATAGAAATGATTCTCATTTTTTTTGCTGTTTCTTTTGATTACCTCTTCCAAACTGTGTCATTTACAATTGATTTGCTTTGTGCAGCATATAAAAATCTTTCCTCGTCAGATTCAAAGTAATGAGTTTGATGTAACCTGATCAAGTTATACTCATTTTCTTTAGTTCTGTTTTGTATTAGTATGCCAAAGAGCAGATCTGTCTCTTCATGAAAATTCAGTTATTTCAGTAACTTCAGAGCTGATGAGTTTGTACAGTTTGAGTTTTTTAGCCATTGTTATAAAGATGTTTTGTTATACCATTTAAGTATCAAGGCTGACAAAAGCTATACTGAACTTTTCCAGAAACCTAGTAAACTTTCCGGCAATGATTGATTTGTTGAAGTAGTTATTCAAGCTGGGTCATAAGGCAGGGTCATGTTGCTTAGTTGCTCAGGATTACTTGAATTAGCTAGTTTTTCTGTAACAAATGCTGAAAGTAAAAGCAGATTTCTTAATGCAGGGTCATGTGTGTCATACTTTGATGATTGTTGTGAGTCATATATCTTTGGTAATCTTAGAGCCACTGTTTATATTTTTTCTCATACAGGTATCCGGCTTACTTGTTTACCAGAACCAAAATTGAGTCAATCTTGGATTGGCATCACTCAAATTTGCGTCTTGGTGCTGGTGAGAACCAAAGTTACTCACAGAAAGTTACTCAAATTTGCGGCCGACAATGCCGGTGACACGTGCCTCATGGCCACGGCACCGTGGAAAACTGAGAACTTTCTACCTGGATTGAATATGCCCGGTTTGACAAGAAATGGTCGTTTGGTTAGATAGGGTCCGGAATGAAAACTGGTCAAGGCCTTTTGCCCTTCTCCAACATAACATAACAGCAGATTGGGCTCTAGTGGCCTTGTGCCCATATCCGCCCCTGTCAATGAACTCGTGTTCTGTACAAGGAGGAATATATGCAAAGGGCAAGCCCCGCAAGCTGCTTCGCAGTCAGCCCCTTTAGTTTGGACTTGTATGCATCATCATATCAGATTCAAAAAGTCATACAGTAATTTGGAAACAATATGCAACAATATTTGAGTGCAAGATGTCAAGATTTGCCGATCCAATCCCGACATGCAAATGGCTCAAACAAGCGTCGTCACATCCCATGCCAGCCGGAGCAGTCAGTTTAGCTAAGTTGGTGCTGCCATGAACTTACGCTAGAGGGTTCAATCAATGATGAGCACCCGAAGGAGACACATTATTGAGGTCGATGCGGAGCTGTGGTTGCGCCTGCACCGGTGAAGGCTGCTGCTGCTGCGCCGCTGCAACCATCTCTTCACCTCTCTCTCGGATCGTCAACGGCGGGAAGCTGATGTACGCATACAACACCAGCAGGCAGCAGGCAGGCAGGATGTATCAATAATAATAATATGGCGTTGACCAATTGAGATAAGAAGTAAGAACTATAAGTGAGCATAAAAGTGTACCCGATGTTTTGTGGAGGCGACAGTCCTTGCTGATCTTGCCTCGTCATGAAGGACGACGACAATGAGCTTGTGTGGGCCTGGGCCTGCTGGTCCCACTGCACTTGATGCTGCTGCTGCCAGCTGGCAACTGCTTTTTGGGTCTCAGCAAGCTGCACAAAAGAGGAGACACATCAAACCCTTCTGTTGACAATGCAAACACATCAAACCCTTCTGTTGACAATGCAAACACATCAAACCCTTCTGTTGACAATGCAAATGGTGCAGTATTTGGCAGCTTACTTCCTTCTCCAGAGCCTTGTTCAGCTCTTGCAGTGATCTCTCCTGCACACAACAATAGTACCAGAGTCATTTCTGCAATAAGCTACTGTGATGGATGTTCAGACGTAGAGCATTCTAAACCTCTCATGCACACAACAATAGTAGCAGAAGTCATTTCTGCAATAAGCTACTGTGATGGATGTTGAGACGTAGAGCATTGTAAACCACAAATCATCAACAGGTACAAGGCGTGCTGTTTTGTTTTGTAAGCCTGAGTGCAACTGCCATGAAAGTTTTTCAGCTTTGATTACCTTCTTTTGTAGCTCGGCCACAAGGTGGTTCTGCACATCCAAACATGGAACATGTTAGTAGTCAATACACATATACCCAATTTTACAGCAGCAAACCATTTAGAGCAGTGACACAAACATTGACAATAGGTATACAGTAAACAGAAGAAAGAGGTCCCAGGTTGTAAATTAAGCAAAACTACTTTTATCACCTTTTTTGATCTGATGTGCTTCAGTGAGCCCTCCAGCTGCTGCTCTAGTTGTTGGAGTTTATTGAGATTCAAAGACTCTAGACTCTCTCCCATCAGGTGCCTGCAAGACATGCGTCATATTATTTTTCTTGCATATATACTACACAGGATAGTTTCTTTAGGAGAAGTCCAGGGCGATGGTAGTTCCAAATTCCAAATTACTCAAAATCCAAATCACCATCAAATAGTTATTACCTGTGGCATTTCCGTATGGTCTCAATATTGTCCTTCAGTTTCCTGCATTCGTGGCAGCAGTTGACCTGAGTAGGAAAATAAGTTCTGTCAGAACTGCTCTAGGAAACAAACAATAGTAAGTTTTTTTTAATTGAACATAAGTTTGGCCACTGCAGTCACCTAACATTGGTTTTGAAAAAAATAAAAGATAAGGGTCATCAAAATTATTAATTATCATCTACAAACATAATCATTGGTGTAGTGCACTGAAACACATCATCACTTGCATTCTCATCAGCAAACGAAATAGGAATTTATTTCATATGATCATATTTACAGTACAAGAAGAGAAGTTATGAATAATATATACAATATTAATAATTGTATTTTGATTCATAAAACGAATGTTTCCACCGCAGAAGCACATGTGACAAAATGAACATTTCAGTGCAAATAAGGGTCATCAAAATTATTAATTATCATCTACAAACATAATCATGCTATTTTTTATACACAAAATGTCATCACAATATTGCCAAAAGCAGAAGAATACTTCTAGGATTTTGTGATGTGGACTAAAGTAAAGAAAATCAAATAATGAGTATGATTTTTTTATGAAGGAGCTTCGTACTGACATTGTAAATGACAAGGTAAACGAGGAACCTGATTTCTGATAGTATAAGCATCTAGACATATTAAAGCTAGACATAAAATTCAGATAGTATCATTGGTCAGGCTTAGGCAATGAGACAACCTCGATGATGATCAGAATGCACTAATCTCTTCTTAGTTAAGCATAAGCATAGATTAATCTGTAATGAAATGCAGGGCATATCGTTAGGCTCCTCTGCACCTATATAAATTTATATTGGACAAACTTAACATAATCCTATGTTGGAAGACAGCTCAAGTTATTATTTCCACCTATATATGCGACAAGACCTATGAATGTGCCTCTGTAATTAGTTCATATTTGATGACCATATATCTGCTCTTTAAAAAATGGGGAACATAAAGCAAGTTAATATATGGTAGACAATTTTTGAAAATATTCTAGACTACAAATCTGTAACTTGATATTCCCTTTATTTTGATATATAGAGGAAGAGATCAAGAACTAAAAATTAATACATGAGCAACAGCAACTAAGAAAAAAATCTGTAACATTATTAATTCCCTTGCAATGTTTTGACTTGCTTCAGCATGGGAAAACAAGACAATTTTCATTTGTTTCTGCATTTCTTCCATCAAATCATCTAAAACATACACGTTACATGGAACCACAGGACATAGCCTATTATTTTTATAAGCTTTAGTAGTCTTATAAAGAGTTATAGTTATTTCCCTGAAAGTGGAGTACATTTAACTTCAAATTTTGATGACTGTACATTTAAAATTACAGCAATAGTATTCATCCAGGTATACAAGATTGATGACTAAAATTATTTGTAGAAAAGTTTTAGTTATGCTCACATACACACAAGCACATTATATTCAGAGGCCATAAAAAAGGAAAGTCCCAAGTCCCAATTAACAAGTCCTTCTTTTGTGCTATATATGACTGTTATCACTTTGTAATAAGTTCATAGATACAGCAACACAAGTTTAGAATATAGTGCAGCTATTACATGCACTCAAAGAATAACTTAGTAGAGAAATCCGTAAAAAATACACAGGATTTTTTTTTCAATATTACTTGAATGTAATTGGTGTTGTGGCATCATCCACACTTTCCCAAACTTGGGATCCACCGACACGTGGTCTGTAAGCTCGAAAAAACAGGTATAAGAGAACCACATCTAGATGCTCATATTTTCATATGCTATTTTGACCATAAGATGTGTCCAGGTAATTAATTAGGCATATCCTCTTACATATATGTGTGAATGTTCAAAGGTCCAGTTGATAGTATTTAACATAAAATATAAGTCCATCCTAATATCCTACAACCTCTAATTTGGTTAAACTGTTTGAGTGAAGCTTATTGTTTTGTTCAAAAAAACTTAAAAGAAAATTTTCATATACTAGTGTTTAGGCACGTGCGGCACGCACGTGGCCATAAAAAAGTTCATTTGTAAAGAAGGAATTGTAGTGAAAATTTAAAGAAATATAAATCCATGTTTGAGAGAATTCATATATATGTAAGGGATAATAAGAATTCAGATAGCTAGTAATAAAAATGTTTATTTGTTATACTACTCAATTCATGTAATTCATATAAGAGATAACAAGAATTAGATAGCTAGCAATAAAAATGTTTAGTTGCTGCACTACTCAATTCATGAAAAATGACAATAATTCAGGTAGAAATAAATTGTGTATTTACAAGAGTTGGTTGCTAAGCACCAACACCATATTTACATTCACATCAAAACACAACCCACAATAAAACGGATAACTTTTATCATTTACCTTATGGTCGAGTGAGCCCGTGCATAGCTGAATCATTGGGGAAGGGGCAAAATAGGTTGTTGAGCCAGTTGAGGTATCGACCAAGCTGCAGAGTAGCCTTTGCATCAAGATTTTGATCCTTCCCCTACCTCGCCTTGTTGGCTTCGGAACATAATGACAGTGTCATGGATGCTACATTCATTTTCCATTGAGTGCCATGGTTAAACACTGTCCATTAGACAAGGACGCATCCTGTAAAATTGCTTGACTACAAAATGTTGGTGTGTTCTTTGAAGCACAGAACAAACTGAAAGCATACAGTACAACATGCATTCATCCTGATCTGCAAGTGGATCAACTTTCTTTCCTAAAGACCAACCAAAGAGGTCCAAAAATGGATGGTGCCAAAGAGGTCCAAAAATGGATGGTGCATATTATCCGCCATGACAAAAGACAAAGGAAACAAGATGTATCGTTCATCATGCTACCTGTCTTTCCATCTCCTTCCTCTGCAAAACAAAGTGGTCTCTAATTGCATTGCCCTACTAAACCATGAAAAATAGCACATTTACTGTTAACGCAAACCAATTCTGTTACAACTGTAACGCAAGCAAATTTGCAGTTTGGCATATCTCCATCTTGTAGATTAAGCACATAATAATCTGACACCCACCTGGAAGATAGACAGATGGTGACCCAGGCAAGCCTCACCCTTTTGACATATTATTATTTATGCAACAAGTTAGGCAAATAAATATATCTACTGTGTGCTAGGAACAAACAATTGAAGGTCATGGTTAATTGCTACTTTGACATGTCAACTTCCTTTGCACACTGACTCAACATGGAATCTAAACTACAAATCGATATCCATACATGAACAAGAGAGATATGCACTGTCGTGGCCAAACACAAAAGACAGTTACTGTAGGATTCCTTATGGCAACCAAAAGTTCTTGAACATTTGCGTACTGGAGGAACAATAATAATGCAAACTTTAAAACATCAATTCCTATATGCTATTTTTAAAACGCAACTATTGATACAAAAACTTGTGATGATGCAGAGAATATAATGAAAATATTGAAATCTTTTCTGCGGTCACTAAAATATTTATCAGTAGTACTCTTTGGGATTTCAACTGTAAAGATCAACTACAGGCAAGCAAGAGTCACAAATGTACATCTCATACCTCAAGCTGCAGAAAGGAATGCACCAAGACTGAATGCCATCAAACACCTATGCTGCAACCGAAAGGGCTTGAATTCGGTGTCTCGAAAGATTTTAGATGCTTTGAAATCCTTGTAGATTAGCTGCCACTACAAAAGGCTGAATGAGATGTTGACTGCTCCTTCCTTGATCTACGATTATCTCACCATGAGTTTAGGCTGAGGCAAAAAAATTACAGTCCACAATTTATTACCAAACCATCAATCGGCACGGATGTTGAGAACTCATCCAAAGATGAAAACGCACCAGGAGGATCAACTGTAAGAAAAAGCAATGCCTTTGTAGGCTGGGGGTTAAGCAGTCACCTTGTCGATCTTGAACTGGGAGCCCAAAAACCATCATCTCCCAATCCAGAGTTCTAGTGAAAACATGGATTCGTGAAGAGTTTCGTACCGATAAGTAAATTTGATTAAAAGATGAACAAACATAACACCGAGGCTCCTCGTCATCTAGATGATGAATGTTGCGAGGAGACTAATTAGGATTATGGAAAAATCAATCATAGAAGATCGGGAGATCTCTTAACTAAGCATGTACCTGGATTACATGCACCAATGAACTACCAACGAAGGGAGCATCGCATTCCGCATCGGATCTTCAGAGGGCGTTGATCCGGTGGGTCGCCGGATCCGCAGGTTGCCGCTGCCATGGGGGAACGGGCCAGGCGCTGTTGTTGTTGCCGTGCCTCTCGACTACGCGAGGCCAGTAACCTCTCGCTGAGTCCGATGAGACTCCTGTCTCTCTCAGGCGTGGGGCTGACGTTGGTCCTCTCGCTCTGTCGGAGAATAACGAAAGCAACAGTTACCCTCGGTTCTTCCCGCCGCTTGTACATGGGACAGCGAGGAGGCACGACGCCTCGCGTGGATCTCGCGCGGGGCGGCGGGCGAAGGGGTCGAGCGACTCGTTGGTTCGCAACACGGAAAAGGAAGTGAAACACGCTGTCACATAAGGACGTCCCACATTGATCACCGTTGGATGGAAAAGCTAAACTGATCTGACGGAGATGATCTGCGGGTTGTGTCCTCCAATTCCTTCGCTCTTTTATAGTATAGATATTGCTAACATATGCGAGTAATCTTACTCATACAAAGGGGAGGATAATAATGAAGCATTGGCCGCTTGGCGCATGAAACAAATTAAGGTGCAATCTCAAATTTCACAACATGTGATCTTACCTCACTTTCAGATTCAACTGAAACAAGAGGCTTTTTAGCATAGGAGTATTGCTGATAACGTTCCAGAATTATGTCCATGCTGAAAAAAGGAAAAAAAGAATGTCAAATCATTTCTCTGCGAGTCCTTTGAAATAATCTAGGGACCGGTTTATGCATTAAACCAGAGAACATTGCAAGGGATAAGCAAGTTTTGAGGGCATATTCCTTTTAAGAAAAGCGCAATCATGCAGGAAAGCACAAACATGCGAGTACAACATCATTACCTATCTTGCAATGCAATAGAGAAAATGTCCTCAATGTCAATAAAATTTTGTAAAGGAACCATGATGCATGCTTGCATGCAATCCAACAAGTAAGCTGACATAAAGTATCAAAATAAATGGATATTGTAAAGAAGCTATGCCTGTAAGTTAATTGCCATTTACTTTTATCTTATCTTAATTTCATATCTCAATGTACACCGTTTGGGTATTCAAGATTTAAACTGTCTTTTTGCACCAATACAGACCTAGTTTAATTTACAAGCAGCATATCATCCTCATAATAGACATTTCACTACGCCACAAACGATTTACTGCTGCGTCACACTATTGGTCTCCGTGACAGACACTTATGTTGCCCGTTGCGATAGATTTACCACAGCGGGTATTTTTTTATTTACAATGATGGGCAGTTGTGCCCGCTGCGGTAAATCAATTTACCGCAACGGACATCTTAAGACGCCCGTTGTCCGATGCGGTAAATCGATTTACCGCAGTGGGCATTGTAATTGGGCCCGCCACAGTAAAGATCGAGGCCCAATAAGCCCAGCTCGAAGCCCATCTACTGGTTTCGTATAAATATAAGTGGCGTTAGGGTTTCAGTTATCACACGCTCATGTCCACCTCGGTCTCTCCTCATTTCCACTCACCCGAAGCCGACGCCCCTCCTCAGTCTCTCACTCACCTGAAGTTGGCACCCCTCCTCCTCCTCCCTCCTCAACTCCACCTCCCTCACCGAGGCCGGCGGCCCTCCTCCCTCCCTTCCTCACCGAGGCCGGCGCCCTCCTCCCTCCCTCCCTCCCTCCTTCACCCCGACGTCGGCGGCACGACACGCGAGGAGCGGAGCGCGGCGGCGCTGCGTGCGAGGCTGCGCATGAGGCGGAGCGCGACAGTGCGGAAGGGCTCGGCTCCTTGGCCGCTAGGGTTTCCTTGCGTTGGAGCTCAGCTTGAGGCCGGCTCCAGTGGCTCTGATGACGGATCCGGGCATCCGATGGCAGCAACGGTCTCCTCTGGTCGGATCGAAG
This sequence comes from Themeda triandra, assembly GCA_018135685.1. NCBI lineage: Eukaryota > Viridiplantae > Streptophyta > Magnoliopsida > Poales > Poaceae > Themeda > Themeda triandra. The sequence goes on along the minus strand of JAENPR010000081.1, from coordinate 364,047 downwards.
GCACAGCGGTGCCTCCGGCCAAATCGAAGGTCGGTTCCCAATCCCCTCTCTCTTTTCGACCCCCCCTCTCTCTCTTCCATTCTCGAGGTCGGTTCCCCATCCTCTCTCTCTTCCATTCGCAGGGGCATCCCTTGGACGTCGGATCCGGTGGGGGACGGCAGGCCGGCTTGGCGAATCCAGTGGTGAGGATCGAGGACGACGACAGTGGTGGGTCGAAGATCCCTCGGTGGCGCAGGTGAAAGCTCTAGTTTGGTTTTGGTAATTAATGAAACCTAATGTGCTAACCTCGTGCTCTAAGTGAATATGAGATAGGTTGCATATACCAAGTGTTGAGCTAGTTGGCAAACCATGAAGATGATGGTGATGGCCACATGATGATGGATCAAGTGCTCTACATTTGGAAAAGACAAAAGAGAAAAATAAAATGGGCTCAAGGCAAAGGAATAATTATAGGAGCCATTTTTATTTTGCACTCAAGACACCATAGAGGGTGTGAGTGATTTAGGATTGATAACCGTACTATAAATAGGGGAAATCTTTATTTGCAATGGTTATCTAGTGCCACTAAAGTGTGAGTCTCATTTGCATATGCTTTGCGCTTAGTGACGTGGTGAGATACGAGAGAAAAGGTTCTCAAATTGTCTGAAAAATGCTAACTCACTTTCTTTGATTGTTAGAACTCATTGTGAAGTTTAGCACGTTTAAAAAGGCCTTATGTTTGTAGAGTGATGGGCTGTTTTCTGGAATCCTTGGAATTTCCTAGTCTGTCTCGAAATATCCAAAGTGATTGGAATATCCAAACAAATTTCCTGGCCGTCCTCTCTGTCTTGTTTGCTTGGTTGGAATATCCAAACAAATTTCCTGGCCGCCCTCTCTGTCCTGTTTGCTACCTTACTCCAGGAATTTCCTAAGTTGCTTGGTATATCCTAATCTGGGAAACCCTGAAATAGACAGTCACATGTGAACGTGTTTGAAAAGGAGGCAGCCTTTGGCCTGTGCTATTTATAGCGTGAGTTTTTATTAGCCAAGAGGTGCTGGCCGTGTCCTGTTCATGCACGTCAAGGAGATGTTGATGACCATTAGCAAGTGCATGAGCTTGTGCTAATTATAGGTGTGCTCTTTTCCACGAGAGAAGAAGAAATCAAATGGAGTGGTGGTCAGTCGTTGCATGCTTGAAGAAATTTATCTTGACCATGTCGTGTGAAAGCAAAAGATGGGAGATGTCTTCATGTGCGGCTACTGTTTGATGCATGTGCCTGCAGCTACTCCTCTTGGTGACTTTGCCGCTCAGTTTTTTTGAGAGTGGCAGGAAGCTTCGTAGGAAGCCTCGTTTTTTCTACCGTTGCTCTCTGCTCGCATTTATTGCTTGGGGCCATGCGGTGCTGTTGGCCTTCTGCCCGTTGGTGGCCTGGTTGGACGATGGAATAAAGCAGAGGCATACCTCTTCGTAGCTCACTGTCTGGTTCCCCTCTCTCTTTGCTACATACTGAGAACCAAAGAACAGAAAAGCTCTCTCTTCCTCCTCTCTCACTCTCTCAAGCACTTGTGCTCCATTCAAGTGAGAGATCGAGCTCTAGTGATTAATCTGAGAGCTTCAAGAGCATCTTCTCCCTCTCCTCTCCCTGCTCAAGCGCCGTGCTTATTCTTGAGAGGATTTGAGGGAAACACTAACCCTAGTGTGTGCATCTCGTGATTTACTTTTTGTGGCACTAGGTGATTGTTGTGATTGCAGATTTCTTATTACTCTTGGTGATTGCCGTCACCTAGACGGTTGGAGATTTGGTGATTGGTGAGGGGACTTGGTGATTGTATCCGCCCCCAATCAAGGATTGGATTTGTGAGGGGTTCTTGAGCCTTCCCCGCGGGAGATCGCAATTGGCTACTCTAGTGGATTGCTCGTGGCTTGTGGATCCCCATCTTGTGTTGGTTGTGCGGCACCCGATCAAGGGTTTGGCTTTGTAACTCCAATCGCGCGTGAACCTCCAAGTGGGTGAATCGCCACAACGAGGACTAGCTTGCCGGCAAGCAAGTGAACCTCGGTAAAAAATATTGTGTCATCTCTCTTGCCGAGGATTCATATTGTGTTTGGTAATCTTGTGATTATAATTGATTGGTTCAACTCCTCTACATCGGCGGTATAAATCACCTCTCTATCTTGTATTTATTCTCGCATAGTTGTAACTAGCTGAAACCTTTCTTAGTGAATAGCGACCTAGCTTTTGTGTGTCTAGAGATTATAGCTTTATTAGAACTGTTGTTTTAGGTGGCTTGCTTCACACCCTTTGTAGTGCTAGTGCAAAATTCGCTTCCCATCTTATTTACTAATAGCTTGTCTTAAGTGTTGTTGTAGAGATTTTTTATAGGCTATTCACTCCCCTCTAGCCATTTCGGACCTTTCAAGTGGTATCAGAGCTGAGGCACCGTTTAATTGAGGTTTAACAACCTACGGTGAAGAAATGGCTCAATTAAGCCTTCACATCAACAACACCAAAAAGGCACCTCTGTTTGATGGCTCAAATTATGCATATTGGAAGGTCAAGATGACCGCACATCTCAAGTCAATAAACAGAGAGGTTTGGAAGGTTGTGGAGACTAAATTTGAAGTTGCAAATCCGGAGGCACCTACTCCAGTAGAAGAAAAGAAGCTTCAATGCAATGATATTGCTGTGAGTGCTATTCATGAAGCTCTTGATGACAAAACATTTGAGATAATCAAGAATCTTGTGGTTGCACATGATGTATGGGCAAAACTTGAAGAATCATTTGAGGGCACAAAGAGTGTGAAGACCGCAAGGGCATACATGCTTCAAGAGAAATTCTCAAGCTTCAAGATGAAGGATGATGAGAGTGTGCCGGAGATGTTTCATAGGTTGCAAGTAATTGTCAATGACTTAAAGGCTCTTGATGAAGAAGTAAAGGATAGTCAATTCTCAACAAAATTCTTGAGATGCCTACCCAAGAGGTTTGACACACTGATCACAGTGATGGTGAAGACAACTATGATGGAGAACCCAACTCCAAATCAGGTTCTCCAAGAGATCATGGCCGATGATGAATTTAGAGAAGATCATGAGAAGGAAGAATTGATCAACAAGATGAAGAAGGAAAATGAGAAGAAGGATGATGACAAGAAGAAGAGTGTGGCATTCAAGGCTACATCATCAAAGAGCAAGGGCAAAGTAAAGGAAGATACATCAAGTGATGAAGAGCTCCTTAGTTCTTGTGATGATGAAGATGATGAAAAGATGGCTCTTTTTGTGAAGAGATTTGGCAAATTCATGAAGAAGAAGGGCTACCGTGCAAGAAGGAAGAAGTCTTCATCTAAGAAGAGTGAAGAACCAATGAAGTGCTTTAGATGCCACAGCAAAAATCATCTTGTGGCCGAATGTCCTTATGATAGCGATGATGAAGATGCTATCAAGAAAGAAAGAAAACAGCAAAAGAAGAAGCAAGATAAAAAGGAGACATCTCAAAAGAAAAAGAAGAATGACTCTCATGTAGCTACATGGGATAGTGATGCATCTTCTAGTGATGAAAGTGATGATGATAATAAGAGCAAGAAGAAGGGTCATGCAAGCATTGCTATTCAAGAGAAGATTTCTATCTTTGACACTCCATCCACATGCTTCATGGCTAAGGCCGAAAAGGTACAATCCTATGATGAGAGTGATCTTGATAGTGATAGTGATGATGATGAACCCACTAAGGATGAACTCATCACCATGCTTGAAGATTGTAAAGATCATTTTAAAGCATCTAGAAAGGAATGCAGGGGCTTGCATAAGGACAACAAAACCCTTAGGCAAGAACTTGATGAGCTTAGAGCATCTTATGAGAGTCTAAAGGAAGACCATAAGAAGCTTCAAAAAGCTCACTCCAAGCTTGAAAAAGCTCATTCCTCTCTAAATGATAAATATGAGAGCATCCCATCTCAAGTTGAAAAAGCTAAAACATGCAACATAAGTATATCATGTGATATCATTGATGAATCTTTCTTTAAGCCTATTGTTGTTGCTCCCACTAACCCTTCTTGCAGCACATCCACTTCTAGCTCATCTAGTAGTGATAGCTTCAATTGTGATGCTTCACTAATGGTTGAGAATGAAACTCTCAAGAAGGAGGTAAAAGAGCTCAATCACACCCTAGCTAAGGCTTATGGTGGTGAGGACCGCTTGCTTATGTGCTTGGGTAGCCAAAGAGCATCTCTCTATAAAGAGGGATTGGGCTATATCCCCAAGAAAGGCAAGGCTGCCTTTGCTCCTCACAAAACTAGTTTTGTGAAGAACAATGGCCGGTATTGCAAAAGCTGCAAGCAAGTTGGTCACATAGAGCAAAACTGCATGAACAAGAAACCTAAAGCTAATGTATCCTCAATTAAGCTTGATTCTTTCTATATGCTTACCAAGGGTACAAATGGTGTCCATGCTAAGTTTATAGGTGCACCATGGATGGGCTCAAAGAAGAAAGCCATTTGGGTACCAAAGAGCTTAGTGACTAACCTTGGAGGACCCAAGCAAGTTTGGGTACCTAAAAGGAATTGATCTCTTTTTGTAGGTCAATTACAAAGCTGGAGGGAGGCATTGGGTGCTTGATAGTGGGTGCTCTCAACATATGACCGGGATTCTTGTATGTTCAACTCAATTGACACAAGTGACAATGGTGGATTTGACTCTATCACATTTGGTAACAATAAGAAAGGCAAGGTCAAGGGGCTTGGGAAGATTGCTATATCAAATGATAAGAGCATCTCAAATGTGTTACTAGTTGAAAGTTTGGATTTCAATCTATTGTCGGTGGCACAACTTTGTGATCTTGGCTACAAGTGCATCTTTGATAAGGATTGTGTTGAAATCATAAGTGTGAAGGAATCCAACATGATATTCAAGGGATTCAGACATGGCAGCTTATACTTGGTTGATTTCAATGCTAGTGAAACTCAATTATCATCTTGCTTGCTCAGCAAATCTAGCATGGGTTGGTTATGGCATAGAAGGCTTGGTCATGTTGGAATGAAACAATTGAACAAATTAGTGAGGCATGACTTAGTTAGAGGATTGAAGGATGTTACTTTTGAGAAAGATAAACCTTGTAGTGCTTGTCAAGCCAGCAAACAAGTTGAAAATGCACATCCTAGAAAAAGTGAAATGAGCACAAAGAAGGCATTTGAGTTGCTGCACATGGATTTATTTGGACCAACAACATACACTAGCATCGGTGGCAACAAGTATGACTTTGTGATAGTGGATGATTACACTAGATACACTTGGGTATTCTTTCTCTATGACAAGAGTGATGTTTATGATCTATTCAAGTCTTTTGTCAAGAGAGTTCAAAATGAGTTTGAGACCACCATCAAGAATATTAGAAGTGACAATGGGAGTGAATTCAAGAACACTAGAATTGAAAATCTGTGTGATGAGCTTGGAATTGGACATCAATTCTCTCCAACATACACTCCTCAATCTAATGGTGTGGTTGAAAGAAAGAATAGAACATTGATTGATATGGCAAGATCAATGTTAAGTGAATACAAAGTTAGTCATTTTTTTTGGAGTGAAGCAATCAACACGGCTTGCTATTGTAGCAACCGACTCTATTGCCATGGGAAACTTGGAAAGACACCTTATGAGCTATTGAATGGAAGAAAGCCTAACATTGCATATTTTAGAGTGTTTGGTTGCAAATGCTATATTCTCAAGAAAGGCACAAGACTGAACAAGTTTGATGAAAAATGTGATGAAGGTTTCTTACTTGGCTATTCCACTACAAGCAAGGCATATAGAGTTTGGAACTTGGCTAGTGGCAAAATGGAAGAAGTCCATGATGTTGAATTTGATGAAACCCAAGGATCTCAAAGTGAAGCTCAAAATCATGAAGATGTGAGAGGAGATGAATTGGCTAATGCAATGAAGAACATGGATATTGGTGACATTAGGCCGAGGCAAATTGATAATGATGAAGACATTCACTTGACAAGTCAAAATGTGCAAATTGATACAAATCAAGCTAGCACAAGTGGATCTCATGATGATTCTCAAGTTCAAGGTCAACAAGCTAGTACATCTCATCCAAGCCATCAAGTTCAAGTGCTCCAACCATCCAACATAGCAAGAGATCATCCTCTTGATCATATCATTGGTGATATTCAAAGAGGTGTGCAAACTAGATCAAGATTGGCTTCAATCTGTGAACACTATTCTTTTGTATCATATATTGAGCCAACCAAAATTGAAGAAGCTTTGAAGGATGCTGATTGGATCAATGCTATGCAAGAAGAACTAAACAACTTCACTAGAAATCAAGTTTGGGAGCTTGTTGAGAGACCAAAGAATTATAATGTGATAGGTACCAAATGGGTTTTTAAGAACAAGCAAGATCAAGATGGCTTAGTTGTGAGAAACAAAGCAAGATTGGTGGCTCAAGGTTACACTCAAGTTGAAGGTCTTGACTTTGGAGAAACATATGCACCGGTTGCAAGATTAGAGGCAATTAGAATCTTACTAGCCTATGCTTGTGCCCACAACATCAAGCTATATCAAATGGATGTGAAAAGTGCATTTCTAAATGGGTACATAAATGAGTTGGTCTATGTTGAGCAACCTCCCGGTTTTGAAGATGAGAAGAAGCCCGACCATGTTTACAAGCTCAAAAAGGCATTGTATGGTTTGAAGCAAGCACCCAGAGCATGGTATGAGAGGTGATCAAAAGCTCTATAGATCCATAATTGGAAGTTTGCTATATGTCACTGCTTCTAGGCCGGATGTCATGTTTAGTGTGTGCATGTGTGCTAGATATCAAGCCTCTCCAAGAGAAAGTCACTTGACAGCTGCCAAGAGAATTTTAAGGTATCTAAAAGGCACACAAGATGTTGGATTATGGTATCCAAAGGGGTCAAGTTTTGAATTGGTTGGATATTCGGACTCGATTATGCTTTGGTTGCAAAATTGATAGAAAGAGCACAAGTGGTACTTGTCAATCGCTAGGAAGATCACTTGTTTCATGGTCTTCAAAGAAACAAAATAGTGTTGCACTCTCAACCGCCGAGGCCAATACATCAAGCTTTGTAATTGTTGTGCACAATTGCTTTGGATGAAAGCCACCTTGAATGATTTTGGAATCAACTTCAAGCAAGTACCTTTGTTTTGTGATAATGAAAGTGCTATTAAGATGACCAACAATCCAGTTCAACATTCAAGGACAAAGCACATTGATATAAGGCACCATTTCCTAAGAGACCATCAGCAAAAGGGTGATATTTCTATTGAGAGTATTGGCACCGAAGATCAATTAGCTGATATATTCACCAAGCCACTTGATGAGAAGAGATTTTGCAAGTTGAGGAATGAATTGAACATACTTGACTTCTCCAACATGAGTTGATGCACCCCACATATATATGACATGCCTCTCTTATGACAAAGCAAGGTAAAATTGTTTGGCATGACATTCATACTTTTCACAAGACTTGTTTAGAGCATCTAGACATAAATGCATTTTATAGGCTCATTCATGATAAATCAACTGATTTTGATGTATGTATGGTACCACTATTGCTTCCATGATTGATATGATCTAGTGGTAGCATATGACATGTTTGTGGGCTTGCGAACCTAGTGTTGAATCTAGAACATGCGCTCATGATGTGTAATTCAACATGGTCAAGATAACCCTTATACTTTATGAGGAGTGAAGAAGCTTGTCCTTGGTTCAAACCGAATTACATTTTCTATGCAATTGAGCTAGATTGAACCACATTTGTGCTCCTCTTGCTTACTCTATATTAATTGACTTGATTTTTCCTTCACCCTTTTATGGTGATTGTTGACAAAGGGGGAGAAATAAGTCACAAAGATGAAGATATGACAAAGTAAGGGGTTCAAATTCAAATTGAGCACACAAATAGGGGGAGCAGGCTCATAAGCTATCTGTTGCATTTGAATGTGCATTAACATAATGAGTTGTTGCATTGAAAGTATTAAATTCAATATATATGCTTGTTTGGTGTATGCTAGAAATAGACCTTGAATGGTGAAATGATATACTAGCATGCATAGGTTGTAACTAGACATAATTGAAAGGTCCCTTGTTTGGTTTTGATAATTGAGTGACAACTTAGGTGGACTAATTGTGTGATCATGAGAATACACAGGGATTTAGTCCACAGGTGAATGTGAGATGAAGGAGCTTCATTGAATATGTGACATGACATGGAGTCATGTGACCGATGGTGAAGATCGAGATGAGGCTTGGCTCGAGACCGGAGGATGTGTGAAGGACAAGTCGAGGCAGTGGAGCGATGGACCTAGTGAGGGTGAAGCTCGGGCATGACTTGGCTCCGATGGACCATGAGGCGATGAAGAGCAAGTGAGATCAAGATCGATGGACCGTGAAGGTTGCATGATGATATGAAGTGGATCATATCAACTTGAGATCGTGTCGGTGCATGTGTTGCATTGGCACTTTGGTGGAAGACGGTGGAAGTGGAAATGCGCAAGGCAAAGGTATGCTATAGGGCATTTCATTTCACCGGTCATGAGGAGTGTAGAGAAGTTGATGACCGGATTTAGGATTGATAGCCATACTATCAAGAGGGGCAAACTTGTTTGCATCTCGGTCATCTAGTGCCACTTGAGCGATCTAACATTGCGACATGCTAGGATCGAGTGGCGTTGTGAGATCAAGAGAAAATCCTTTGAAAATGATTGTGAAAATGCTAACACACATGCACATGGTGATGTACACTTGGTAGTGTTGGCACATTTACAAAGGTGGCGTTGCTCGCGCTGTGGTTTGTAGGGTAGAGTTGGGTTTGGGTCCCTCTCCCTCCCGCCGAGCTTGCGAGGCGGGATTCGGCGCTTTCGAAAATTGGAGGCATTTTTTCTATTGCGCCGGATGCAAATTGTTGGAGAAGTTGGCGTTCGTGGCGGGTTGGAAAACGCTGTTCAATGGGCGCCGGACGCGGCGGCCGGACGCGCGGCCTGGAGGGCCGGACGCGTCCGGCGCGTTGTGGGCGACCTCGGGCGGCTGGCTGGCCGAGGCTGAGCGCCGGACGCCGTGGTGGCGCGTCCGGCGCGCGCCAGACGCGGACCAGAAAGTTTCTAGGCAGCGGGCTGCGCGTGCGGCTGGGGCGCGGACGCGTGACGCGCCGACCCGAAGGAACGATCACCTGCGGCGCGGGCGAAGCGCCGGACGCGTCCGGCGGGCAGCGGCGGACGCGTCCGGCGCGTGTTGCGCAGGACCTCTTCACGCGTTCGGGAGATAGCCGTTGGGAGCCAACGGTCGTCTTCGAATCGAGGTGACACGTGGAGCGAGATGGAGCGCCGGACGCGGCTTGGAGCGTCCGGCGGTGGAGGCCGGACGCGTCCGGCGCGTCTGTCTTTTGCCAGCGTGCGGGCAACGGCTAGTTTCGGGCTTTGGCCTATAAATACTTGCCTTGCTCGGCCATGGCTGGTTGCTGAGCACCTTGGGGACTTGGTGTCCACCTTGGAGAGTGCTTGGAGAGCCCTTTACTCACTTGTGCTTGAGAGTGATCATCCGATCGAGTGAGTGAGCGATTCTAGTGCGTTGCTTTGAGAGATTGCATCGTGTGGCACTAGGTGATCGTGTTGCAAGCCGGTGTGCTTGTTACTCTTGGAGGTCGCCACCTCCTAGACGGCTTGGTGGCAAGAGACTTCGTTGAAGCACCGTGTGGAGATTGTGCGGTGCTCCGAATGAGGATTGAGGGGTTCTTGAGCCTTCCCCGCGGAGCGCGAATTGGCTACTCTAGTTGAGTGTGGCTTGGAGGATCCCGGTCTTGTGTTGATTGGAGTTGGGGCTCCCCGGAGGGGTTGTTGGCAGTGAGCCAACTTGAGCGGCCTTCTCATCACCAAGTCGGTGTATCGCCACAACTGGACGTAGCTTGGTGGCGACCAAGTGAACCAGGGGAAAAATCGTGTGTCAATTTGTGTTTGCCGAGGCTTCGACCTCCTTGTGCTTGTGTGTGAGGCTTCGACCTCCCTTTATGATTGTGTGCAGGTGGTTGGCCTCTACGCCCGGTGATTCGCCACCGCCGCGACTTCGTGTGTCCACTCTTCGCGGTGGTTTGCATCCCCTCTAGCTCAAGCTTGCATTTACATTTGTTACATTCTTGCATAGCTTGAGTAGTGGCTCTTGTGCTCGTTTGCTTGTGTAGCTAGTTGAGCACCTTCTTGCTTGTGTAGCTAGAAGTAGTTTTAGTGTTTTGCTTAGCTTGTGTAGTTAAGTGAATTGCGCTCTTGGGTTCGGCTTGTGTAGCCTTGTCCTTGAGCATCTAGTGAGCTTAGGTTTGGCTTTGTGCTCTTGCTCATTAGAATTGGGTAGGTGCTCCCCGCTGTGGCAAAGTACTAGTTGCTTAGGTTTATGTGACCTTGCAAGCTAGAATTGTTTAGGTGAGCACTAGCTAATTTAGCACCTTGCTTCTTGTTTAGGTTCTTTTACAAGGTGCTACTAGAGCTTTAGTTAGTGGGGTGTAGTCTTGGCTAGACCGATAGTTTTAATTCCGCATTTGTTTCGGTTAGCTGGTGCGTAAGAATTTTAAGAAGGACTATTCACCCCCCTCTAGTCCATCTCGACCCTACAATAATGCTTTATCAAGTGAATCAAGATCCTTTGCTTTAACAATATTGATCTCACGAGGTATCTTTGAGTTTTTTTTTTGTTAAGTATCTAGCTACATTGGTGTTAAGGATGGTATATATTGGCTACTTCGATTGGTATCACGCTTCAAAGGTCCATTCTATATACCTTAGCATCTTTTTGGTAGTAGTAACTCTCCCAAAACTCCTTTTTATGCATATGTAAAGAATTGTACCAAACTCATGGAAGCACATATGTAGGGGGAGCTACTAATACCAAAACTGAAATTGAATTTATTTTATATCTTTGTGAAGGTTGTCATCAATTACCAAAAAGGGAGAGATTGAAAGCTCTAGTTTGGTTTTGGTAATTAATGAAACCTAATGTGCTAACCTCGTGCTCTAAGTGAATATGAGATAGGTTGCATATACCAAGTGTTGAGCTAGTTGGCAAACCATGAAGATGATGGTGATGGCCACATGATGATGGATCAAGTGCTCTACATTTGGAAAAGACAAAAGAGAAAAATAAAATGGGCTCAAGGCAAAGGTATAATTATAGGAGCCATCTTTATTTTGCACTCAAGACACCATAGAGGGTGTGAGTGATTTAGGATTGATAAGCGTACTATAAAGAGGGAAAATCTTTATTTGCAATGGTTATCTAGTGCCACTAAAGTGTGAGTCTCATTTGCATATGCTTTGCGCTTAGTGACGTGGTGAGATACGAGAGAAAAGATTCTCAAATTGTCTGAAAAATGCTAACTCACTTTCTTTGATTGTTAGAACGCATTGTGAAGTTTAGCACGTTTAAAAAGGCCTTATGTTTGTAGAGTGATGGGCTATTTTCTGGAATCCTTGGAATTTCCTAGTCTGTCTCGAAATATCCAAAGTGATTGGAATATCCAAACAAATTTCCAGGCCGTCCTCTCTTGTCTTGTTTGCTTGATTGGAATATCCAAACAAATTTCCCGGCCGCCCTCTCTCGTCCTGTTTGCTACCTTACTCCAGGAATTTCCTAACTTGCTTGGTATATCCTAATGGGAAACCCCGAAATAGACAAATCACATGTGAACGTGTTTGAAAAGGAGGCAGCCTTTGGCCCGTGCTATTTATAGCGTGAGTTTTTATTAGCCAAGAGGTGCTGGCCATGTCCTGTTCATGCACGTCAAGGAGATGTTGATGACCATTAGCAAGTGCATGAGCTTGTGCTAGTTATAGGTGTGCTCTTTTTCACGAGAGAAGAAGAAATCAAATGGAGTGGTGGTCAGTCGTTGCATGCTTGAAGAAATTTATCTTGACCATGTCGTGTGAAAGCAAAAGATGGGAGATGTCTTCATGTGCGGCTACTGTTTGATGCATGTGCCTGCAGCTACTCCTCTTGGTGACTTTGCCGCTCGCTTTTTTGAGAGTGGCAGAAGCTTCGTAGGAAGCCTCGTTTTTCTACCGTTGCTCTCGCTCGCATTTATTGCTTGGGGCCATGCGGTGCTGTTGGCCTTCCATCGCCTGATGGCCTGGTTGGACGATGGAATAAAGCAGAGGCATACCTCTTCGTAGCTCACTGTCTGGTTCCCCTCTCTCTTTGCTGCATACTGAGAACCAAAGAACAGAAAAGCTCTCTCTTCCTCCTCTCTCACTCTCTCAAGCACTTGTGCTCCATTTAAGTGAGAGATCGAGCTCTAGTGATTAATCTGAGAGCTTCAAGAGCATCTTCTCCCTCTCCTCTCCCTGCTCAAGCGCTGTGCTTATTCTTGAGAGGATTTGAGGGAAACACTAACCCTAGTGTGTGCATCTCATGATTTACTTTTTGTGGCACTAGGTGATTGTTGTGATTGCAGATTTCTTATTACTCTTGGTGATTGCCGTCATCTAGACGGTTGGAGATTTGGTGATTGGTGAGGGGACTTGGTGATTGTGTCCGCCCCCAATCAAGGATTGGATTTGTGAGGGGTTCTTGAGCCTTCCCCGCGGGAGATCGCAATTGGCTACTCTAGTGGATTGCTCGTGGCTTGTGGATCCCCATCTTGTGTTGGTTGTGCGGCACCGACTGCGGGTTTGGCTTTGTAACGCCAATCAGCGCGTGAACCTCCAAGTGGGTGAATCGCCACAACGAGGACTAGCTTGCCGGCAAGCAAGTGAACCTCGGTAAAAAATATTGTGTCATCTCTCTTGCCGAGGATTCATATTGTGTTTGGTAATCTTGTGATTATAATTGATTGGTTCAACTCCTCTACATCGGCGGTATAAATCACCTCTCTATCTTGTATTTATTCTGCATAGTTGTAACTAGCTGAAACCTTTCTTAGTGAATAGCGACCTAGCTTTTGTGTGTCTAGAGATTATAGCTTTATTAGAACTGTTGTTTTAGGTGGCTTGCTTCACACCCTTTGTAGTGCTAGTGCAAAATTCGCTTCGCCATCTTATTTACTAATAGCTTGTCTTAAGTGTTGTTGTAAAGATTTTTTATAGGCTATTCACCCCCCCTCTAGCCATTTCGGACCTTTCAGCAGGGTCGGGGCGCCCGTCTCAAAGCTGACCGAGCTGCACCCTGACGTACGCTTTGCTGCCGTGGATCCGGGCTACGGCGGTGGATCAACAACGGCGGCGACACGGTGGATCGACGACGGTGGTGGGATCTAGGTCCAACACGGGCCTAGATGCAGCCCATGTGGGTTTTTTTTTTTTATTTCACGATTTCTTTACTGCATCGGGCTTCCTTACCTGCCCGCTGCGGGAAATCGGATTAACAACAACGGGCAAGGGCGCCCACTGCGGCAAGCCACGATTTACCATGGCGTGGCCGCGGCAGCGGGTGCCTTTGCCCACTACTGGAAACGAAAAAGGCCACTGCAGTAAAACTTTATGGCGTAGCGTTTTATGGAATATTATGTTAAGAATACTGGTACGCATAATGCATGTTCTTCTTATCTTTAAACAGTGAAGGATATTAGGAATTATGGATGTGGAATGCTTGAAGAAGCAAACATTGCATGTGGTATTGATTTAGCCACTACATGGGAGGCAAGTAATACAAAATGATGCATTATTGCATCTTAGCCAAGCCAAGATCAAGAAGTTTGATATCGAGACTGACTGTAAAGGCACTTAGTTGCTGACTTGGGGCGGACTTCATTATACATACAATTTTAGCTAAGCTAAGAGCATCTCCAAGGGCCTCTCCAAATGAGTTTTGCATTTGTGAATTTGCAAAAAACCTCAAAAAGAGGGCTCCAACGGTTCTCCAAATGACTTTTGCATTTGTGCAAGTTTTGCAATTCTCTGGTTCGGTTTTGCATATATGGAGAGCGAACTCGACTCTCCAAACGCTCCCCTCTCGCGCCGTCCTCCCCTCTCGCGCCCCGTCCTCCCCCCTCGCGCGGGACAGAGGTTTCTATTTTTAGACTTTGCAAAGTCCATTTGCAAAGTCCCTTGGAGAAGGTCTATTTTTAGACTTTGCAATTTGGTTTGTGACTTTGCAAACACCAACAAATACAAAACTTATTTGGAGAGGCCCTTGGAGATGCTCTCCAAATGAGTTTTGCATTTGTGAATTTGCAAAAAACCTCAAAAAGAGGGCTCCAACGGTTCTCCAAATGACTTTTGCATTTGTGCAAGTTTTGCAAATCTCTGGTTCGGTTTTGCATATATGCTCCAAACGCTGGACTCTCGCGCCGTCCTCCTTCCTTCGCGCCTGAAACCTCCCTTCCCTCCTTCGCGCCGGACTCCTTCCCTCCCTCTTTTCGCGCCCGACTCCTCCCCTCTCGCCCCGACTCTTTGCTCTCGCGGAGAAGACTCGGTCTTGCAGCTCGATCTCCCTCTCGATCGCTCAATCTAGAAGCCTGGAGCGATCGGCCGGGAGCAGCAGGAAGCAGCGCAGGTCAGGGTACGAGACGAGAGGGCTCGATCGCTCGATGAGGACTACGAAGCAGCGACGGCAGCGACCTTGAAAAAAATCGACTGCAGCTACGACAGCGACTGGCGGTGCGACGGCAGAGAAAAAAATCGCGCGGGAGAGGACTCCGCGCGGGAGGATTAGCGCGTGTAACAATCGCGCGGGAGGAGATTAGCGCGAGCAGATGGAAAAAAAAATGGGGGTGGGGTCCACAAATGAGGTTTGCCAAGTCTAAATGGAGAGGCCCTTGGAGTTAGACTATTTTTAGACTTTGCAAATGAGTTTAGGACTTTGCAAACACCACCAAATGCAAAACTCATTTGGAGAGGCCCTTGGAGATGCTCTAACCAAGGTGGCTAATCGTGTTGACTAATGAAATTGAAGGTTGTGTGACTAATCGTGGTGGCAGTGCGGTGCCACCACCAAATAAGGCTGGGACGCTGGGTGTCTTGGTGGGCCATTGCTAGAAGGCCACGGCCCAGTCTCAGGTTTGTTGGCCCATCACGCTGTACACTCCACGGTCCAGCAGCGCCGCGCCGCCGGCGCCGTCTTGAACCTCGCGACCTGGACTGCTCGACAGAAATGCCCGGTCACAGGGAGCTATAGGGCGGCCGCCCTAGTGCTAGTTGTACTCGTACAGCCTTTTGGCGTCAGGACTGAAGAGAATGACGGCGACCTCGGCGCCGCAGAGGACGGCGATCTCGTGCGCCTTCTTCAGCAGCCCGCCCCGGCGCTTGGAGAAGGTCACCTGCCGCGGTTTATCTTGTTCTCTATCAGCTTCAGTTGCACCTTGCGGCCCATCTTGGGTTGCTAGCAGCTCCGACCGATCGATCGATCTGCTTCGATCGTCTTTCTGATATCTGTCTCTCTCTCTTTCCAATCGGGCCGAAGGGGAGAGGGAAGGGTGAGCGAGTGTGCCGTCGGTGGTGTGGCGTGCGGCGCTAGCTGTTCAGTGGGCGCGGGAAGTAGAAGTACTGGCAGTGGGCGGGCGTGGGAAGGTCGCGTGTCGAAGGATTTCGAGAGAGAGGGGCACGCGCGTGGGTGGGGCCAGGGGAGGGCGTGTCGTGTCCGCGCCAGACACAGAAGCCGGGAGGAAGGATGATGGCGCAGTTGCCTGCAGCTGACCTCACCTGGCCTGGCACCACGCATCGGACTGAAAACACGAAATCTTTTCTTGTTTCTTTGTTACTCAAGGCAGAAGATATGAATTCAATGCCACCATGCATGGCTTTTACACGGATGAGGTCACCTCAACGAAGGTGCGGATCAATGGACGCAATTCGTAAGAGCGCTGTGGGCGGGCGCGCGAGATGTTCGTGTTGCGCGCCAAAACCCATCCGTCTGCCGCAAGGAGAGGGACAGGGAAACAAGGGATTAAAACGAAACGAGTGGAGTCATCAACTCATCATCACCAATCACCAGTATATATTACTATAATCGATCCCGAAAAGGAAAAAGGCGCGCTGCATCTCTGAAAAAATATAGAAAGCACGCGTGTGTGGTGCAGGCAAGGTAGCAGCAGCAACGTACAGGCGAGATTATATTTATTTCCCGAAACGATCGAGGAATCGAAGCAGCTAGCATGCAGATGAGTGTAGGAGTACCACACTATTAGATGGAAAAGGATGCAAGCAAATAAGGCAGCACAACACACACATAGCCGCATGCAGTGCTGCCAGCAAACCGGCGATGGAGCTAGGTGCCTGGGTATGAAGAAGGCGTGGAGCACTGCACAGACAGGCCTGCATGGCGGCCAAAAACGACAAGGAGGCCGGCCGGTTTCCGTCCGGGAATCGCCGGCTGGGGGCCAGAAACGGCAACGAGGAGACCACGTACAGCTGGCCAGCACCAGCAGCTTGGTGGCATGGCGCACATACATGCACACAACAGCAGCACGAGCACAAATCCATTCAACTGATGACGAACCAGGGCAGGAGATGGATGGACCATCATAGATATATGCATACTAGCTGACTGACAGACAGGTCGATCGGGGGTGATAAGAGAGATGGTCGTACCGGGAGTCGGTGGAGTATTCGTAGAGTTTGCCCCTGGGGCAGAAGACGATGACGGCGACCTCGGCGTCGCAGAGGACCGAGATCTCGTGCGCCTTCTTGAGCAGCCCGTTGCGGCGTTTGCTGAAGGTCACCTGCCGCCTAACCTTGTTCTCTATCCGCTTGAGCTCGACCTTGCCGCGTCCCATCGTCTTCACTTTGCTGAGGATCGGTCGGCTACCGGCGCCGGCTAGCTGCTGCTTCTCTCGCTCGCGTGAGTATGAATCAATGAAAAACAAAATTATCTGTGGAGAAGGAAGGCTCGCCCAGCACGTACGGCCCAACGACCGCTGCTGAGTGCCGCTGGTTCATATCAATGCAACGCGGTCGCCCCTGTGGACCACGCGTGACGGGAGAGCGAGGCCGACGCGGCCCGCGAGGCCCCACGTTCCCTTGGGTCTTGTGTGTACAAGAGACACACGCATGTATGCCTGGAAGATCGAGCGGTACTTGCGATCTGCATGCTTCGTTGATCATCCCCATGCATCGCCTTCGCCGGTTCACGCAGCTTGGTTCACGCAGGGCAGCGGGGGCAGATCCACGCAGTTCACTCACATGCATGGGAAACGAAAAGGACGCATTTCTATCAGATCGTTTGTCCGATGGGCAGTTGACACGGTCCGGCGTGCTCAATCGCGCAGAGGCGCCCGCGGACCGCGGTGGTTTTGAAGTCCTGGCCCGTCACGGATCGATCGGACTCTACGTACCTCCATTGCATGCGTGCAGCTAGGCGTGCCGGATGGACCAAGCTGACGCCTTCAATGGGTGTGGCCGTGTGGGTCGGCGCGACACGAGCTCCCCAAGTGAGAGGAAGAAGACAGTGCACGCGACGCGATGGGGAAACGAGGTCCGTGCGGCGTGGCTGGGGCGAAGCCCGCGCACCCAGGCAGAATCGGCCTGCGACACCGTCTGTCACGCTGGGAACCTGCATGCGGATTGGGCGCACCATACACGCCATCGCCTGCTGCGAATTTACCACGGATTAGCCCCCATGCTCGATCGATCGAGGTGCATTGATATGAACCAGCACTCAGCAGCGGTTTGACGATCGAGGTGCCGGTTTGCACAATCTTTGAGTTTGAACCAGTCCGACCGGCTCCGATCCGGCTGGCCGCGGAACGATGCTGGCCAGGATGCGCATTCTGATGAAAAGATAAAAATACCAATACTGATTAGGACAGGTGAAGAGTGAGTACTACTACTAGTACTAGATAGCACAGAATGTTTATATACACATGAGGCGGGTACACGCGCTGAACCAGGCAACATTCCATCTAGTCTAGCCAATCAACAGTACTGACTTAGCTCCTTAAAGAAACCGCAAATTAAACTAACTACTCCGTACGTCGGACTTTCGATCAAATAAGGACGCGGAGCGCTGGGAACTCTCTGGGCGGATGCCGGCACCTCTGGCTCCTGTAGCCGTACTGTAGCTCTTCTCTTCCCTTCCGATTTCCACACATCTCAATCCAAATCCATCCCCAATCTGTTTCCAACCTCCGTGATTGCCAGCTGCTCGTCTGATCTATTGATTGATCCGGTCAGCTTTGCCTGAGTTTACCTCCTCCTTGTGCATCGATTGATTTTTCAGGCGGTCTGCTGGTTCTTCCCCTTTATCAATCCCCTGCTCTTCCAGTCTTCCGTCCAAATCCCCTATCCATCACACGTTCTTCTCTGCGGTAAAGAAAGCTAGCTAGCTAGCTTCAGTGACCCGCAGCGGGCGCTGGAAAACGATACTGGAGTATCGGTTTCCCGTAAAATCTGCTGCAGCGGGGTACTGGAACACCTCCGGTAAAGTTCCGGACAAGCTTCCATCCTGGATCTGTCGCGTGTGTACGAACGGCACGGTAAACCCGCCGCGGGCCCACGTCGCAACCGCCACGAGGAGAGAGAGACAGAGAGGAAGGACTAGGAAGCGCGGGGAGGAGAGCTTGGCCGCCCGCCGCGCCGCCCAGCCACCAAATCCCGGCCGGAGGGAAGGGGGCGGCGATGAAGAGCCGCCTGTGAACGCCGCCCACCCGCCATGGCCGCCCGCCCGCACTTGCCGGCGACGACCTCGTAGAAGCCGCCCGCCATGGCCGCCTGGAGGCGCAGCTCCACCCGAGCCGCACCCTGCTCGCCGCCCGCCATGGCCGCCCGCCGACCTCCGCGCCGAGCGCGCCCTGGAGGCGTGGCTCCACCCACCATGGCCGCCGGGGGGCCGAGCTCCACCCGCCATGGCCTCCGGGGGGTCGAGCTCGTCGGATCCACGCCGGGAAGGCCCGCCGGAGCACGAGGAGGTTGGCCCGCTCGCCGGAGCGACGCACGCGGGCTCGCGGCGCCTCCACCTCCTCGTGTGCGCTCGCGAGGCCGCCGCCCGTGTGCAGCCTGACGGTCGCGCGCCGTCCGCCCGGCCTCCGTGCTAGCCTCCCGCGCCGGAGCGGCCCGCGCCGGAGGGCGGGGCGGTCGCCGGAGTGGCCCGCACCGGAGGGCGGCGCACTCGAGCGGAGGGCGGAGTAGTACTCGCGACTCGCGAGAATAGGACGGTCGGACGGTCGGACGGAGGAACCGAGACGATCAGACCAGCGGAGAGGAGAAAGAAAAAGAAGGAAAGAGAAAGAAAAAAAAGAAAAAGGAAAAAAATCTGGAGAAGTGGGTCCCACAGCAGGATAGAGGAAGATGTAAAGTATGGATGGGTGAGGGAGAAATTGATATGGAGTATGAAATTTCGATGACTAGGATGAAAGATTCCTTTTAAAGTAAGAATTTGGAGTATGACGAGTGCGGATAGTCTAAGCAAGAGTTGGTTGTGTACTGGTGTCCGTCCCGTCGGCCACAAAGTCTCTACTGCACGATTTGAAGGTGCGGCATCCCACGCGATTTGAAAGTGCGGCACCAGGCCTTGTGTTTGTTGGGCGGCCGCTGCCACATCCGCGTGCTGTGCAAGGCGGAACGCGACTAATCGCTGGAATCTGGTGGGTATTGCGCGCGACTGCTCGTGCACGACGCTGCCAGTCCTTCGCTTCCATCGCTCCCCTGCGTTAGAGGTCGACGGATCCAGCCCCTGTAGCGCCGTGTGTCGCTCTACTGCTTGAAGAGCGCCTCAACCACGGGGTTCTCTGTGGTGCCGCTGCTGGATACTGCTGCTGCTGCTGCTGGGGCACCGGCGCCAGCCCTTAAGGCGCCACAGGTGCCATGAGTCTCCTAGCATGGAACTGTCAAGGCACGGGCGGGAGCCTTGACAGTCCAAAAATGTGCCATCTCGCTAGGCTCATTAGCTCCACCAATGCCCAGGTAATTTTCATTTCAGAAACAAGAACTTCTAAATTCAATGTTAATCAGTTGGTCAATAGGTTCAACCTTGATAATGCTCATATTGTGCCGGCTGATGGTAATTCTGGAGGTCTTTGGCTTCTTTCTAAAAGCGATGTTCAAGTAGATGTCATCGACTCTAGCCCCTTCTTTTTCTTTGCTATTTGTTACAATAAGCTAGCCTTCAAAAAGTTTGGTCTGATGTGCATCTACGGAGACCCCCATCACAACAGGACCAAATGGATATGGAGGAGTGCTCGTGATTTTATTACCATGAATTCTAGTATTCCTTTTCTTTGTATGGGTGATTTGAATAACATCATGAATTCTTCTGAAAAGCTTGGCCCTAGGCCAGCGAACTGTAATAGGATTTCGAACTGTTGTTTAGTCAAGGATTGTGGTTTGTTTGATCTTGGTTTTCATGGACCCGCTTACACCTGGACCAACAAGCGGTTTAATAGTAATCCTGTGTATGAGCGTCTTGACAAGGTTTCTTGCAAATTCAGATTGGTCCTGCCACTTCCCTAATACTGTTGTTTATCATCTCCCAATGTTTAGAAGTGATCATTGTCCTATCTTAGCTGTTACTAACTCATCTCGTCGCAGGCCTCCAAAGCATTTCAAATTTGAAAACTGGTGGCTGCTCACTAATGACTTTGAACAGGTTGCCAAGAACAGTTGGGAGAAATCACGGAACAAACCTTTTCACTTGAAAACAAAGTTTTTAGCCTCTGATCTGTGCAGGTGGAGGAAAAGCAAGGTGAACATCAAAAAATTGCTCTCTGACATCGAAGAAAGGCTCTTATCCCTTCAGAACATGCCCCCTGGAGAACAGGATCACAGTATGCAGGAAATGCTCATCCAGTAACATGAAGAAATTCTAGCAAGAGAGGAAGAATATCACAGACAGAGGTACAAGAAGAACTGGGTTGTCTCAGGTGATAGAAACACTAAATTTTTTCATCAAAGCATTATCAAAAGGTCTAGAAGAAATATTGTCACACCCGGTTTTAAGAACAAAACCAGATATACACCATATGTGAGTCCTAGGAGTCAATTCCCACATATAGCTACAAGTAAAGGGTAGTATCAGTAAACAATGCTTAATAAATAACGTATAAAGTACTAAAGAGATATACCCTTAGGTAGCAATCAGCGGAAAAACAACTCCAATCTTCAGGTAAGGACTCCACTCCACTGGATCCAACTGACTGGTTGATCACAAGCCTAAACTTCTCCTGAGGTGTAGGGGGAATAGCAAGAGTGAGTCCATGTCGAACTCCGCAAGTATAGCAAGTAGTTTGGATCCCATAAACCCATGATCAATGTAACATAAATAATGTAAAGCATAAAACGATAAACAAATGAACATCTTAACATAACAAGCATCATTATCCCAATGTAAATGTGTCAAGGCCGCCCTGTCCGTGGGCACGGACGATATATCGATTTAACTCTGCACAGAGGTGTACACTTTCACTATGAGTCGTGATTTACCCTTTCGCCCGAGGTGATCAGCCTCTTAGCCCTCTACCAAGGAAAGCCGACAGGATCACTATGAAGCCTTTCAAAGGTTCGTCTAACATGTTAGGGCCGCTAGGTTTACGTGACTGCAAATGTAGAGCCCCTCTTCCTAATGGCACAACGACCGCAGCCTATACTCATTAGGACAAGCCGCACTACACCCAACCCGAGACACACCCCTCTTGCGCCCTTTCGTGTAACCGCTAACAAGCTAGAAAAGGTCCTCATACTGAGCTAAAGCCAGAGCCATATAGCCCTCATAGTTGTACGAAAAATCCATGATAAATCACGTACAGATAAATCCTCAAGTTGCTAAAAAGTCATTTTTATCGTTTATTGCATAAACATTAATTAAGCCACATAAATCATAGTCATGGAAGGAAAACCCAAACTATACTTGCCTTAAGACTTGCTTTACACCCAAAGCAACTGCTCGTAAGATTTCTTCGATCTCCTCTTCTGTAGCTTTCGGCCTCCAATGCACACGTATAGTTTTCTTCTACTCGTAGCAAGCACCATGTACAAAGCAAACATACAAGCAACAAATAAAGCATCTAAGAACAACAGAGCAAGAGCTTTGGAGCAACGTGCTAAGAGAAAACAGGGCTAAGGATTAATAGGTAGATAGATACAAGAGTTCCAGATAATTAGTGTGGACAGATGTCGTACCATAGGCTAGCTGTTTCTGCCGCACTTCATGGATGGATGTACTTGCTTGTGTGTATACAGACATGTATAGCGTTTGAGTTGGAAGCAAGCCGCAATATGGCCACCACGTGCATATGCCACGGCTGATTCTTGAATGCAGTAACTGATTATATGTAGAGTTTACATTAGGACCAAATGGTAGAATGTAGATGGAATTACTAAATGGCAAAATCACCATTGGCTTGAGGTAAAGGATAGAAGAAATTCGGCAACGTTTAGAGACACGTACTTGAAGGTATAGAGGCATGCATGCACTTGACCAGTTTGCTCCACGATGCTAGCCTGCTGTAGAGGTTGGCAAGAAAACACGTGCACAGCAATAGGTACCCGTGAGATCGACCGGCTATGTTTCAAGGGACAGCAACTCTTGTGCCCATAGAAGCACGGCCGGCATGCTCCTGCTTTGGCACAAAATATGATAGATGTTGAGGTGGGGAACCATCAGCATAGCACAGGGCAATAGCAGATGGTAGATCGGCATGCTAGTTACAACAACATACCGAAGTTGATGACAATGGTCAGGCTCCGACAGGATGGGTAGCAAGCCAGCAGCGAGAGCTTGAGAAGACGACAATCAACGAGCACCGTCGGCCGGGGAAGACGTATACGTACGTCGTGGCACTGAACGACATAGAGAAAACATGACGTACGTCGATACTGCAGCTCGAGTCTTCCTGCAAATCTTGGGCGTTTGTAGTCATACAGATGGAGATCAGCAGATGAGCGCTTGAACTTTGAATGGAGGATTCACAGGACATGTATGATACATAGCTTATCGAATAAACTAGAGGTGAAGGTACTTTGCAGAATTACCAGGCCATGCCTAGCTAGCATGGCTTCCTTCATGCATGTCCGGCTTCATGGTTGGTCATGTGGTGGATATGATGAAGGCACAACTGACAACTACTTCAGCTTGGCACAAGAGCTGCAACGGCAGAGGTTGGATCAGCACTATAATGCCACGAGAGATATATATTGAGGTGCAACAAATAATGGCCTGGAGATGATGAACATGCATACACATGGCCGGCGGCAAGGTAGGGACGTAAAGTAGATATGGGAGATAAGAATACAAGCAAGATGCTCACCATCCGTATAAGGCCGACGTCATCCACGACGGTCATCAGGTGGTCTCAGACAGCAACGTGCAAGTGAAGGCGAGCAACCAAAGACGTCTTACTCATCTCGATGAGCAGTTTACGGCGGCAACACGGCTTCTGCAGCTTACTAGCTGTGGATATGTATATACACGTTTGCAAGGCGACGTGATCAGTAACAAGGTAGGCATCGATGAACAGCAGCTTGCCAAGGCTAGATGGAACTTACGTGGGGTTTTATAATTGATTTGCTCGGGATAGTGTATATACGCCGATAGAGACTTAGCCATGGGACATTGACGATGATAACGGTGGCACAAATGAGTTGTACACGAGACAACATAGGCGAGGAAGGAAGAGAAATTTGATGGAGTCGGCGCATATAAATAGGGAGGAAAACAGTACACATTTGCATCAGTTAGCAATATGGTACTAATTGATGTTGCACCATATATCTTTATTAATAGGTCTAATTAATTATTAAAGCCCATTAGTAAATAAAGACATGGGCCTTGAGGGTTGGAATAAATTAGAGATTTTATTATTTTCGGAATTAATTATTCTCATGGATAAAATAATTTTTAGAGAAGGCCAGAATTGATTTTAAGCCGCGAAAATATTCCGAAGTCTCCGAAAATTCAGAGAAAATTCTCAAGAAACCTTATGGAACATGAGCAACCCAAAATAAGAAATTTTGGGGTGTGACAATTCTACCCCACTTAACAGAAATCTCGTCCCGAGATTCGGAGAGACTAGAAGAAAGATGAAGCCAACCTAAAAATCTTGACTCTTCCTTGATCATGTCTTATCCAAACTTTGTGAAGGTGTCCTTTAAATTCTTATGATCTAAACACATATCACTCTTATGCCCATGATAAACACACGTGTCAAGATCCTCCAATAGTGGATTATCATTTTCAGGAAACTGAGTCTCACATCCTCGGTGGATTTCAACTCAACAGATCTTCTCTTAAGTACACCATAATTCCACCATTAGAGATATCATTGCCAATAAGGGAACTTCCAGGAACCAATACTCACTTGCATAGCTTGGTGTCATTTTGAGGTCTTTTGGGTCCCTATAAAACCAATCATAGATTTCCACCATCTCATCCTTATGCCATCAATGCCAATTTTGTCTTCGATATGTTGAAGATTGGACCCCGAACTCATAATAGCTCGGATCGGACATCAATCCTGACGATTATCCAAACTCCTTACATATATTCCAAGTTGCCAATCTTAACCAAAGATGCATGATAGAGTCTTCTCAAGAGGGTTGCTGATACTTCCAAGTGAAATTGTATGAGACTTTCATCTTACAACTCCTTTAACTTGGAAACACATCTTAAGGAAATATCAACTAGGGGACACCAAAGTACCTTTCATATTTTTCTAGGAAAATTGAGCATCATAATGACCTTCAGATATACAAGAGAAACTCTCGTGGATCATTAGGAACAAGTAACATGCAATTCCCCACGAGCAGAAAAATAGCAGTGCACAAAAACAGAAATAACTCCGGTTCTGTTGCTCCAATAAGGTCATACTTTACACCGTTGGAAAGCTTATGAAACCCAATAAAACTTTTGTATAGATCACTTTTCCAGATTCTGTAGTTGAGTTGGTCGAAAACAGACAACAACAGAAACTACTCTAGATTTCTGACAGCACAGATACTTTGTCTTGTGATTTTCATAACTCAAAAACCAGGATAGATATGGGTGTGGTTCTTGCGGCCAGAGAAAGATATGAAAGTCTACTTTTGTCCAGAATTTGCTCATGATTTTTGGGTATTCCAAAATAGAGGTATAAGCTGAGAAAGTCAGATTGCTTCGAAAAGACAGATTAAGGTAAAAACGAGATTGAGGGACTAGAGACATGAGACTAATTTTACAATCTTGTTGCTCTCTTGATTTGAGACTGATGAGAATTAGATGTAAGACAAGGGTTAAGGATATTCAAAATATGATAAGAAAAGATTTTGTGCTTCACTTCTCTGTGCCTTTGTTGATCGAGATATTCAGGACTTGTTGTTGTTGGTAGCAGACGCTACCCCACTTAACAAGGGTTTTACTCATCTTCAAATCCTCATCTTTAAGGCCTTCTTCGGAGTACATAGATAGAGGTGGCACACAAACAACGCATCAATAGGATAAACATTCATTACATCATCGACACTACACGAGCACTTGTAGCAGGGCATCCTATTGAGTGGATTATGGATGATGAAAGGACATCGTGAATTTGAAGAAGATGAGATTCAAAATCTTTAGTAATCCAACAAGAATCATAATTCAAGGAGATAAGAAGATTAGCTCAAAGGAAGCTATCAAGGAGGAGACAATAAGACAAGGATGAGAAATAGCAAAATCAATGACCAAGGAGCTAGAAAAATAGTTTGATAGCAAAATAAGCTTGAAAAATCGACCAGTTCTAACTAGGCTTGCGTCCTACAGTCAGCATTGAGCTGATACCACTTGTCACACCCGGTTTTAAGAACAAAACCAGATATACACCATATGTGAGTCCTAGGAGTCAATTCCCACATATAGCTACAAGTAAAGGGTAATTCCCACATATAGCTACAAGTAAAGGGTAGTATCAGTAAACAATGCTTAATAAATAACGTATAAAGTACTAAAGAGATATACCCTTAGGTAGCAATCAGCGGAAAAACAACTCCAATCTTCAGGTAAGGACTCCACTCCACTGGATCCAACTGACTGGTTGATCACAAGCCTAAACTTCTCCTGAGGTGTAGGGGGGATAGCAAGAGTGAGTCCATGTCGAACTCCGCAAGTATAGCAAGTAGTTTGGATCCCATAAACCCATGATCAATGTAACATAAATAATGTAAAGCATAAAACGGTAAACAAATGAACATCTTAACATAACAAGCATCATTATCCCAATGTAAATGTGTCAAGGCCGCCCCGTCCGTGGGCACGGACGATATATCGATTTAACTCGCACGAGGTGTACACTTTCACTATGAGTCGTGATTTACCCTTTCGCCCGAGGTGATCAGCCTCTTAGCCCTCTACCAAGGAAAGCCGACAGGGATCACTATGAAGCCTTTCAAAGGTTCGTCTAACATGTTAGGGCCGCTAGGTTTCTGTGACCTGCAAATGTAGAGCCCCTCTTCCTAATGGCACAACGACCGCAGCCTATACTCATTAGGACAGAAGCCGCACTACACCCAACCCGAGACACACCCCTCTTGCGCCCTTTCGGGTAACCGCTAACAAGCTAGAAAAGGTCCTCATACTGAGCTAAAGCCAGAGCCATATAGCCCTCATAGTTGTACGAAAAATCCATGATAAATCACGTACAGATAAATCCTCAAGTTGCTAAAAAGTCATTTTTATCGTTTATTGCATAAACATTAATTAAGCCACATAAATCATAGTCATGGAAGGAAAACCCAAACTATACTTGCCTTAAGACTTGCTTTACACCCAAAGCAACTGCTCGTAAGATTTCTTCGATCTCCTCTTCTGTAGCTTTCGGCCTCCAATGCACACGTATAGTTTTCTTCTACTCGTAGCAAGCACCATGTACAAAGCAAACATACAAGCAACAAATAAAGCATCTAAGAACAACAGAGCAAGAGCTTTGGAGCAACGTGCTAAGAGAAAACAGGGCTAAGGATTAATAGGTAGATAGATACAAGAGTTCCAGATAATTAGTGTGGACAGATGTCGTACCATAGGCTAGCTGTTTCTGCCGCACTTCATGGATGGATGTACTTGCTTGTGTGTATACAGACATGTATAGCGTTTGAGTTGGAAGCAAGCCGCAATATGGCCACCACGTGCATATGCCACGGCTGATTCTTGAATGCAGTAACTGATTATATGTAGAGTTTACATTAGGACCAAATGGTAGAATGTAGATGGAATTACTAAATGGCAAAATCACCATTGGCTTGAGGTAAAGGATAGAAGAAATTCGGCAACGTTTAGAGGCACGTACTTGAAGGTACAGAGGCATGCATGCACTTGACCAGTTTGCTCCACGATGCTAGCCTGCTGTAGAGGTTGGCAAGAAAACACGTGCACAGCAATAGGTACCCGTGAGATCGACTGGCTATGTTTCAAGGGACAGCAACTCTTGTGCCCATAGATGCACGGCCGGCATGCTCCTGCTTTGGCACAAAATATGATAGATGTTGAGGTGGGGAACCATCAGCATAGAACAGGGCAATAGCAGATGGTAGATCGGCATGCTAGTTACAACAACATACCGAAGTTGGGTAGCAAGCCAGCAGCGAGAGCTTGAGAAGACGACAATCAACGAGCACCGTCGGCCGGGGAAGACGTATACGTACGTCGTGGCACTGAACGACATAGAGAAAACATGACGTACGTCGATACTGCAGCTCGAGTCTTCCTGCAAATCTTGGGCGATTGTAGTCATACAGATGGAGATCAGCAGATGAGCGCTTGAACTTTGAATGGAGGATTCACAGGACATGTATGATACATAGCTTATCGAATAAACTAGAGGTGAAGGTACTTTGCAGAATTACCAGGCCATGCCTAGCTAGCATGGCTTCCTTCATGCATGTCCGGCTTCATGGTTGGTCATGTGGTGGATATGATGAAGGCACAACTGACAACTACTTCAGCTTGGCACAAGAGCTGCAACGGCAGAGGTTGGATCAGCACTATAATGCCACGAGAGATATATATTGAGGTGCAACAAATAATGGCCTGGAGATGATGAACATGCATACACATGGCCGGCGGCAAGGTAGGGACGTAAAGTAGATATGGGAGATAAGAATACAAGCAAGATGCTCACCAGCCGTATAAGGCCGACGTCATCCACGACGGTCATCAGGTCGTCTCAGACAGCAACGTGCAAGTGAAGGCGAGCAACCAAGACGTCTTACTCGTCTCGACGAGCAGCTTACGGCGGCAACACGGCTTCTGCAGCTTACTAGCTGTGGATATGTATATACACGCTTGCAAGGCAACGTGATCAAGGTAGGTATCGATGAACAGCAGCTTGCCAAGGCTAGATGGAACTTACGTGGGGCTTTATAATTGATTTGCTCGGGATAGTGTATATACGCCGATAGAGACTTAGCCATAGGACATTGACGATGATAACGGTGGCACAAGTGAGTTGTACACGAGACAACATAGCCGAGGTAGGAAGAGAAATTTTGATGGAGTCGGCGCATATAAATAGGGAGGAAAACAATACACATTTGCATCAGTTAGCAATATGGTACTAATTGATGTTGCACCATATATCTTTATTAATAGGTCTAATTAATTATTAAAGCCCATTAGTAAATAAAGACATGGGCCTTGAGGGTTGGAATAAATTAGAGATTTTATTATTTTCGGAATTAATTATTCTCATGGATAAAATAATTTTTAGAGAAGGCCGAATTGATTTTAAGCCGCGAAAATATTCCGAAGTCTCCGAAAATTCAGAGAAAATTCTCAAGAAACCTTATGGAACATGAGCAACCCAAAATAAGAAATTTTGGGGTGTGACAAATATCATTACCCACTTTATTAGATCTGATGGAAGCTATGCTACCACTTTTGATCAAATGTCTGAAATTGCTACTAATTATTTCAAAGATATCTTTACTTCTCAGACTAGTGGCAGAGAAGAATACATGGAGTCTATAGGTACAAATCAAGAACAGGTTATGATCCAAGATGAGTTTACAAGCTCAACTCCAGATGAACAGGAAGTTAAAGCAATCTTGAAAACTATGAGGAATAATGCTGCTCCAGGGCCTGATGGTCTTAATGCCTGCTTCTACAAGGCCTCTTGGGAATGGACAGGTAAAGATATTACAAAGTTAGTCATTAATTTCTATAATTCTGGTTTCATGCCTCCTGAAATCAACAGAACCCACATAGCTTTGATTCCCAAAATCAACAACCCCACCAGCCCCAAAGACTACAGACCCATCAGTTTGTGCAATGTTTCTTATAAAGTTATTGCTAAGACCATTGCTGAGAGGATCAAAAACCACCTTCCCCACCTTATACATCCTACTCAGTCTGCTTTCATTCAAGGGAGACACATAGCTACTAACATCATTCTTGCCCAAGAAATTATCCATAGCTTTCATCTTAAGAGCTGGAAGCAAAAAGCTTTTCTTTTAAAGGTTGACCTTGCTAAAGCTTTTGATAGAATAGAATGGTCTTTTATAGTTAAAGCTCTCAAAAGGCAAGGGTTTCAGGATCACTTTATCAATCTTGTTTTCAACTGTATCTCCACCACTAACATTGCAGTGATCATCAATGGAGAACCTTCCCCCTGCTTCCACCCACAAAGAGGTATAAGACAAGGCTGCCCTCTATCTCCCTACCTCTTTATCTTGGCTATTAATGAGCTTTCTATTTGTTTGCAAAGCTTGGCATCTTCCCAGGATATAAAAGGCATCACTCTAGGACCAAATTGTCCCCCTATACATTCTCTACTTTTTGCAGATGATCGATTATTTGTGGATAGGCAACAAAAGAGGAAGCAAGCAAAATGCACTCTGTTTTGATGAATTTTTGCAGGAACTCAGGACAGATCCCCAATTTGGAAAAGTCATCAATCATTTTTAGCAAAAATGTAGATGTTCAGAGCAAAAGGGAGGTAAAGAACATTTTCCCTGTCCAGGACTTGCTTCCTAACCCCATTTATCTTGGCCACCCTCTCATCTTCAATCACAAAGATAGATCTACTGCCTTTAAATTCATTATCAACAAATTCAGAGCCAAGCTTACTATCTTGAAAGCCCAAAAACTCAACCATGCTGGCCGGCTTGTTTATATCAACTTTGTTCTTAGCTCTATTCCTATATATTACATGACAACCATCCTGTTCACTAACAAGTTTTTGGCCAAGATCACTTCCATCATCAGGAAATTCTGGTGGACAGGTGAAACGAAGAAGATAGTAAAAAGGGTTTACAATTCAGAGCATGGAAGGATTTATGCAGGCCTAAAAAAGAAGGAGAGGGTTGGGCATTAGAGATCTAGCAACAAGTGAACAAAAGTCTCCCGCTTAATGCCGCTTGGAAAATTGCTACGGTAAAAATTCGTTTTTGTCGCGAGGTACTTAAAGCCAAATATCATCCCAATACAAGCTTCTGGTGTGCCAAAAGAAACCAAATTCAATCAGCCTTCCGGTCTTCCATCATGAAAGTGAAAGATATTCTTAATGAAAATTGCACCATCCAAATCAATAAAGGCAACTCCTCTATTTGGTTCACTCCTTGGTGCCCCATTTGGAATCACATCTACTCCCACCTCAATACTTCTCTTCCAAATGCCAAACTTCCTGACACTATCTCTGATCTTTGGCTACCAAGCTCCCATCTTTGGAACACCAGCCTCATCAGCTAGATCTTTGACTCCAGAGCCTCTAATATCATTCAAAACCTCCCCACTACAACTTCCAATGAAAATGATGTTGTACGATGGACCCATTCAACTAAGGGTGACTGTTCTACCAGAGAGGCTTTTAAATTTCTCAATAAAAGCTTGTAGGTACCTCTTCCTTTGAATGGCCCTAGAAGTCTTTCTTCTGAAGGCCTTGCTATGCTCAAAACTGTTTGGAAGATGAAAATTCTGGCCCCAAACATCAAGGTTTTTGCCTGGAGAATTATAAGAAGAGCATTGGCTACAGGGGGCAGAACTGGTAAGATTTCTCATCATTTTGATCCCAAATGTTGTAGGTGTGGCCAGGAGGAAACAGATGCTCATCTGTTTTTCCATTGTGATTTTGCTCGAGCTGTTTGGTTCTCCTCTGATCTTACAATTAAAACATCTGGTCTTCCACCAGAGACAGATGGTATTCAGGACTGTTTGCACATTCTGTTATCAGGTTCCTCAAATGAAAACTATTGGCAGAGGGTCTTTGTCACCCTATGGTTCATCTGGCGTGCCCGGAATAATTTAAAGTTCCGGAAGAACAACTGGTCTATTTTGCAGGTTCATCATGAGATTCATGCGCATATGAGGACTATAAACATGGTCCAAAACAAAGCAACAACAGTCTTCAAACCAGTGACCACAGACACGGCAACTGCCGCTGTCGATGCACCTTTGCTGCATCCCTCTTTTTCTGCAGGTGGCGACACAGACCCAGATGGTCTTCGTTGCTTCACTGATGCCTCCATCAATCCTGATGCGGATCAGTTCAAACCAAGAAAAGCAGGGCTAGGCATCTTCATCCAGAGTGCCTTAGGAGCTTTTGATTTGCGCCTTCAGCTGCAGGTTCAAAACTGCCCTTCGGTGTTAGCGGCAGAAGCGACAGCGTTATTTGCTGCTGCCTTCATTTGTGGAAAGCTCAAAGCCTCTTCTACTGTCTTCCACACTGACCGTCAAATTCTGGCTATGATGCTCAGCAAGGACTCCCTAGGAAAGCCCCCGGACTGGAGAATAATTCCATACACTTACAGCTTCTGGGCTGAAACTCAATCTTCAAATTATACTGTTCTCAAAAATCACAGAGACAGTAATCAGGTTGCTCACTCTCTAGCCAGAGCTAGCCACATCTTCTGTGGAGAATCTTCTCACCTGTTGCTTGTCTCGTGTATTAATCCTAATCATTCTCAGGAATGTCCTCGGAAGATTCTCCTAAACAATGTATCTCTTGAACTTTGTATCATAATTGCAGCTGTTTGCTGCTAGTTTAATACAATTGTTTCTCTGTAAAAAAAAAACTACTCCGTACGTCGTACACAGTGAGGAGGACGGAGGTGCATATTTGACGCCTTGACGGCCGCCGGCAGGGTGTGAGGCCAGCGTAGAGACCGCTGGTGCTCTGGCCAGGGATGGGGCGGCGAAGCCCCGCCGCGCACGCACCCAGGCAGAACCGGCTCCAGGGGTCCGTTAATTGCCGTGCGGTTTGGTCCGCGACGTACTACGTCGGACCGGCCGACAAGGAGTTCTCTCGCGCCGCCCGCCGCCCGACAGGCCCGTCTCCAACCCAGCCAACCGCCGATCCCAAGCCACGCCATGTGAAGACAAATACACAGTACTACTAGTACTGTAGTTGTCGCAGCTGCAGGTGTGCGTTCGTGCGTTCTGCTCGAGTATTCACTGCCAACCACAGGTAGTACTAGACTGTCACGCCACGCCATCTCCCTAGTGGGAACTGGGAAAGGCGCCTGCCGCGAATTTGTCTCTCCCAGCTGGTCGATCTGCTTCTTTGACTCAAGACGCTAGCTTGGAGTGTGCAGGTGAACATGTGCAGGCTAGCTTGGAGTGTGGCTATGCTGGACAAAACTCGCTATGCTGGACAAGCGAAACGAGGAAGGCGAACATGCAGCGCCCCGCCTCGGATGCTCTGCAGGTGCGGGGTGACCGGGATGACGCGGGCACAGCGTAGGCCGGAGGATGACGCGGGCACAGCGTAGGCCGGAGGCAGCTGGGTGGCCGGAGGCAGCTGGGTCTTTGCCCGTGCACGACACGGCGGCGTGAATGCGTGGCGCTGGCCGCTGGCGATCCAGGGTACCGGCGCTGGTGTTCCATTAGACTATCCGCACTCATCAACTTTCATTTTCTTACTCCATATGTCGTTAATTAAGATTCTCTCCTCCATATAGATTTCTTCCGTACTCATTAATCTCCATATCTCATACTCTATTTCAACTATCAAAATCGAGCTCACTTTTCACTTTATCTAAATATATCTATATGAGATCTAGTTTTAAAGGATTAATCGAAATGAATTCAATGGTGCAATCGGAATTTAATTTGGAGTTTTAGTTTGTGAGATATAGCATTTTTTAGCTAGTTGAACAAGTGGACCCCACGCTGCATGCACTCTCCTCTCTCTGCCGCCCGCGTCCGCCACAGGCGTGTCGGAGCGCCACATCTGGCGTTCGGCCGCCTGTTCCGGCGGCTTTCCAGGTCGCCGCTGCAGCCCCTCCGCATGCTCCCTGGGACGCCA
Source organism: Themeda triandra (assembly GCA_018135685.1). Lineage (NCBI taxonomy): Eukaryota > Viridiplantae > Streptophyta > Magnoliopsida > Poales > Poaceae > Themeda > Themeda triandra. The sequence goes on along the minus strand of JAENPR010000081.1, from coordinate 330,959 downwards.
TATCCGGTCCCGTTTGGTATCCAGGCTCCCGCTGCTGGTGGTCTTACTGGCGCTGGCGATCCATCTAGTATTGCGTGCTAAGCGCATTCTGGAACGCACCAAAATTTTATAGCTGTGGCAACATTCCATCTAGTCTAGCCGATCAACACTAGCTAGCTCCTTAAAAAAGACTGCAAATTAAACTATAGCTACATACTTTCGTCGTACACTACACGGTGAGGAGGTGAATATTTGGGGCGTGTTTGGCAGGGTGGCCCTCGACAGCAGCCATAGCCTGATAATTTTGGACCACCTCTATATTTTGGTTGCTTGGCCCAACAGAGCTTGGCCTTTGCTAGATTTTGTTTGGTGGGCAGTTTGAAGCCGGGCCGCCGCCAACTGCCAAGTTGTGGTGGTGTTTGGTGGCCAGCCGAGCTCAGCAACCACCATGAAACACCGGCAACCACCTTTGCCTAAGCTTCAATTCATAGATGAACACATCATAGATGAACCACCATGATGGAGTTACTCAAAAATAGGTGAAATCATGGATGGCTGGAAGCAAATACAAAGCCAAATAAGAACAAACAAGAACCAAATACAAGACATGAGTGCCTGGAATCATGGATGGTTGGAATCATGCATTCGTCTAGGCACCCTACTTGCCAAGACATAAGTGCCATCAATGAAGCCAACACAGTTTTATAAAAGGGCCCAAGTGCAAAACACGGTTGATGGATATGATATTGAGTTTAAATATATTTCAGCATAATAAAAAATGTGTGTTTGCCTTCAAGTATGGGTACCATTTGTGGCTCCCAAGTATTTTAGGGTGGGTGGTGGTGGAAGGAGGCCTGATCATCTCATCTTTCTAAGCTCACCAATAGCATAAAGAACTTGGTGAAAGTGCCTATGAACTGTCTCAATGGATCTCCTAAAGTAGTACCCTATACCTTTGGTTGTGCTCAACTACATGAAGAAACATGGCAACCTGTTCATCAATTTAGACACCTGCATTGTCCTGAGTAGGCCCCTAGTCCTAAATAGAGTGCACAAAGCAAAAAATGGAGCTCTCCTCATCCTAATCGTGGAGATGCATTCTACATCTAAGAAATGGTAGATGGCCAAGGGCTTTCTGCCTATGCTGCTCGCCATCACTTCTAAGGCTATACAGGAGTGGTTTAGGCTCAGATTCATCATCCATGCCAGGCCTCTTTCTTTTCAGGTTTAAGACTACAACGCAAACCATGAACATAATTATGCCAGTAGCTTGCCTGACCATCATGGCACGGTTCTTAGCAGAAGCTTCCATCTACATGCATGTAAACTGAATAAAGATCTACATTTACATATCCCTGGCTAGCCTCAACAAGAATGTGCAAGCTTAAATATGAAAATGAGCACGACTGCTTGAGTGAACAAGCCTCCGTGTGCTTTAATGGACTACATCATTGACCAAGCATGGAAACATAACTGAATTAAACTGAAAAATGAACTCAATTGAACAAGCAACCAAGCACAAGACCAGTAATCTAACAGAGAACTGAACTGAACTTGCCACATAAGAATAACTACACAGAATCAATTTCATCATTCCACAAATAGATAAGATGCAAATCACATCACAATACACCAAATCCATAAAAAAGATAACGAAGAATTGACAACAGAGTAGGCGCGCCCACTCCCGGCGTGCGGCGTCGTGCCAGCGCGTCCTCGGCCCTGGCATCCTCTAGGTTTATTTTTTAAAAGAGAAATAAGTGTAGGGGTTAAATGAAAAATTGATGCCATGCAAGCACGCCACTTCAGCAAAAACCGAAGTGGTTTCGGCAGATGGACCCAGATGAACGAATTTCAAAGGTATTGGGGACGGATGTCTGGTTTCCTAGTTCACGAACCCAGATGAAACAGCGCTATAAGTTTACGGACCTACAATGCATTTAACTAAAAAAAATTAAATGCGAATAGTACGCTGCTCACGTGTGACAAGTGGGGCGGGTGGTAGATGGTCTGACATGAGTACATGACAGTGCATCGTTAGGCAGCGTGTGAGCAGCGACGGAAATACAGCTTGAATACGGTTCAAAAATAAATATGCCCCAAGAGAATATAGTGGAGAGAGAAGTTGTCACATATCTCGAGGTGTTTTTTGACGGTAGAGATAGTACCCGCCCAACACGGTTATGCCAGAGGACATTTGTGCCTGTGCACACCAAGCTTTGCAGTAAATACGTTTAGTTCTCAAAATTTTCCCAAATTTTACTATGCAAAAAGAAAATACTTTGTTACATCAAAATATCGGCACATACATGGAGTATTAAATGTAGATGAAATAAAAATCAATTACACAATTTAGTTATACTTTGAGAGACGAATATTTTAAGCCTAAGACAATAATTCATAAATACAAATAAAATGCTAGAGTGATCAACAGTGTGATTCTGCGTCGGAAAGAGGCACTGCAACATATACTGTGCCTGTGATCGTTGACAGCTTTTCCAATGCCAGTAAAATAATTTATAATATAGTTTTCCAATACTAGGACTGAGTGCTATGATGACTAAAAACAAAATAAAAGAATTTAGTTAATATTTTCTTTACAAATTTAGTTAGTTTTAAAAAATGACTTGATTTAATATAGACTTTTTTAGTAAGATTTAATATAGACTTGGTTTTTCTACAGTACACAAGCCGCTTGTACTTCTTTTTTTTTTTTTCTTTCCTTAAATTTTTTCACGAATTGAACGCATAATTAAGCATACTGTGTATATCAGGCCGGAGATGAAAGGAAACCCTGGATCCGGCGTGAGGGCTTGCATGCATGTACATTTGTTTTTGGAAAATTCAAATCCCATGCTTGCTATCAGCAGGGGCAAGTTCTATCCATCTGCTTGATGACACCAATTTGTTTGCAAAATCTTAAAAGATAAACTCGATCATTTTAATTTGTACTAGCAAAACCATATATATACCCTACTAGATCGACAGGGTTGCAACTAGCAAGGAAAGGCAAAAGATTTACAAGACAAAGAAACTGACGGTTATTGTTTCAAAAGAGAAGAAAATTAAACACGCGGAGAAAATTAAACACACGAATTGAGGCATGGAAAATTAAACACAAGACAAACAAACGGTGATGATGATCTTATCATCTTAGCATATCATCATATATATATAGCAACTGAAATGTACGGTGCTAAATGGTTACAGTAGCTTATTTACTAAAAAATGAACTAGCCAAGTACGTAGATCCAATCGGAAATAGCACAATCCAGCAGGAAACGAAACATATTACATACCAAAAGCAAATCACATCATTGTTGATGTCCTGGCCACTAACATGCACCACATATCCGAGATCCAGCTACTGCCAACACTTGCTACGACTACTGCAGTACTTACTATAACTAAGATAAGAAATTAAGATTACTCTGATGCTCCGGCGGCCAGTAGTTTCTCTGCTCTCACGCAACTCCTACTTTCCCCATTCTGGGGAGATCCTCACATTAGGAATATCAGCTTCCTCTTGGGCCCTGTTGCGACGGGTGGCGCCAGGATACGTTCCGCCGCCGCCTCTGATCCCCGTTCCTCGTTAGCTTCAGCAGAGGCGTTGCTGATATCGGGCAGCACCGCAGGGGAGGCCTCGTCGCCACGGCTGGCGGCTTCCACCCGGGGCTTCTTCGTGGAAACCTTCGGCTTCTTGCGGGTGGAAAGCACCTTCCACCACAGTAACCTGCTGAGCGGGAAAAACATGTCGATCAACGGACGAGGGGCGGAGTGCCAAGACGAGGATAGATGGCTCTCTTCAGCTGTGGCCTTGTGGCCTGTGGCTGCCTCTAGGTTGGTGTTTGTAGATATGGCAGGGAGAATGGGCCGTGGATATTGGGTGAACCGGCCGCTGAAGCAACATTTATATGCAAATGGCATCGGATAGTAGCTTGCAATGCACACATCCACGTACTGTTGCTGGGCTAACGCGGATGGGACCCGACGGCCCAGGTACAGCACTTGCCGGGTTAACAAACCACAGCGCCGCGCCGGACTCCCTCTTTTCCTCTCACGACACGTTTTCTCTTGTAGAAATTTGTACATTTGGTTTTCACCTGCATGGCAATGATACTTGTGCAATGCAAGTAGCAAGTGGCGTGTTGTTTCCTCGACTGCCTCACTGTATTATGCAGTCCTAATGCATAATTTTGGAGCCGACAAAACTGGATTAGATAAACAGTCAATTATGCATTTTGATTCAGATACTTCACATCACATGGTTATAGTGGTGACAATGGACCTCAAGACGATTGTTTAATGTTGAACTGCATCAACCGTCAGAGTTTGAGTTTGCTAGGGAATTTGAACACAACCGTCATCGTTTCCTTCCTCATTTAGTGCATGGGTTGACGCAGATTTAATTTGCCCAGCATGAATTCAGGGCGGGCGTGCTTGGATCAGGCGACGGATTTATAATCGGGTAAGTTAAAAGTCGCTCCATTCTCTTCGCTCCACAGAATTTTGGGATCCGTGGCTTCCTCCCGTGGCGACAGCTACGCCTCCCTCTGGCAGTTTTACAGAAAAGCTCTCCACTTGTTTGAAAACTAAACTGCAGTCCGGCCGGCTGTTTTGCAGGAGGGCCCTCCTGGCTGCACACGGCGCCCGACCCGGCGCCCCCTGTGTCGCCCTTCCTCTTCGTACTCCCCTCTCCCTGCCGCCGTCGCTGCACCTCCGCCAGGCCTCGCCGGTTCCCACAGCGTCCATGGTTACCGCCGGAAAAGGAAGCAAGAGCTCCTCCCTGCATTCTCCTCCCCATGCCCTCTTCCTCCCGGCATGAGTGTCGTCATGGCTCGAGCATGAGAATCCATGCGTTCTTTGCGGCATGGAGGAGCTTGCCAGATTTAGCAGCGCGCAGATCAAGCGGAGGTCCCATTGTTGTCCCTCTTGTCTCCCACGAAGAGGCTCAAGGTTAGAAATGCGGGGGCTTTCAGATCCTAGGGTTTGGTGGGGGTGGATTTGGACTTGATCTCGTGGGGTGCTTTGGTGCCTAGCTCGTGGCCACTGACGCAGATCCAGCAGCTGGAGCCTAGCGTTCGATTGGGTACAGCACCACGGCATGTTTGCCACGGTTCTTGGCAGGTGAGTTCATGATTGATTAGTTTGATTCCAATCCTAGCGATTGTTGATTGATTTACATGTGAATCTGTGATGCATCTTCAAAGTCACGGTGTTGATGACCAATCGGCCAGGACACACTATCTGTAAGCAACTTGTGTCTATCAAAAATATAATCTACATCTTTGGTTGTAGAAAAACTTGAAACACATTTGACCTATGCACCCTAACACAGGAGTTCTGTTTTGCCCGTATCTGCATTTGGTCTAGCTAATCTTTGGACTACCATTGAACTTTTCATTTCTACAATCACACTACTGGTGGAACTTCTGCATTTTTCAAATGGCTCTGGTAGTATGGTCCAAATATGAATGCTGATGTTTTTTCTTCAGGGGTCAGACATGCTTCTGCTATTTCTTTTTTCATATTCATAGATGACTTTCAGAGATTAGGCATGCTTCACCAATGAGGAACAAGGTAAGTGCAGCGCGTTATGACATCTCCTTGAATTTGTGCCTTCATAGTTTATTTTGGTGCCACAATACTTGCTTCCTCAATAAGAGTGCATTCAGATGAGATGTATGCCACGAAGTTCAGTAGAGGCTTGATAACTCTAATGAGTTAATCAGTGCAACTATTTTGTAGAAAGGAGTGAGGTCAATCGCACTGCCAGATGAACTAAAAAACTATTCTAATAGGTTAGACTGCATTTGACATCATCCGACTTTTTCTGTTTATAGGTGCAGCAAACAGCCATTTTTCTCTGTCCAAGCTGTTGTGTGCATACATAGTGTTATACTTATTTGATGGTTCTATGCAACCACCGAAAAGGGCTTTGGCATCTTGACAACAAGATTAGGTGTTAAATAGATCAACAAGTGACACATTTGTTTAAAATTAACAGTTAATGTGATTTGACAGAAATGAGCAGGCTAAATAATAGTGACAATACAAAGTTAAAATTTCTCAGATACATTTTAGTTACTCAATATAAAATGGGAGAAGATATTACACATATTGATAAATATACATTTTAGGAAATTCCAACGGTTTCTACCATTGTTGATTCTTAAATACAGCATCTATTGGTTTCTCAATTGCAGAGATAGTAGGTGACAGCCATCTGTCTTGTGCTTGTGACCTGCTGTCATCATTTTCTGAATTGCTTGGTGCTTGGCATGTGGGTCTGAATTATGTTTCAGGGTTGAAAAATTGGATAATCCTGAGGTTTTGGTTTCAAATTGAGGCAAATCTTCAAGGTAATATGTCAAGTGGCTTTGAAAGAAGTAGGGAAAAGGCATTTAAGTGGACACCAATGGCCTGAGCACTAAGATCCAGTGTCTAGATGAGCTATCTTATCTCTGAGATCAAGCAGACATTGTTACGGATTGCATAGCTTCTTCACAGCTTGCTGGGATAAGGTGATATTGCAATTGCTCATTATATTGGAGTAATTTGTGCAGGACATGACGCATATAAATCAATGTGTTTTATGCAGGTATATTGTTGTGTATTGGCTTCGTTTATTGAACCTTTGATTTTATTTAGCCTTTTCTTTCTGAATTTTGGAAAGGCAATGAACAAAGAGTTAATGCAATGTTTAGGGTGCCAAGTGATTTACATAGCTGATCTATTTTCTATTTGGCCATTCCTAGGCTTTGATAGATGGACTCCTGTTGGCTTTGGTGTTAGTCTGTACTGTTTTGATCACTGCTCTTAATAATTGATTGTTTTGGTTCATTTCCTCCCATCAGTTCTAAGTTTTATATACTGCATTGGATAGATGAGACAATATGTTAGCTCTTGTATTGGTTATTTGGATTTGGTGCCTCCCCTCAAAATTTTATGGGTTTTTCTTCAATTGTATTTTACTTCAGTCAGTTACTTTCATCATACTTCATGCTCAGATTCCTCTGTGCTGCCTTTTTATGCAGATTGAACATAATTAGCTACGACACTTGAATGAAGGCATCTTGGATTTTCAAATATCCTAATCTAAATAAGGCTGATGATATAAGAAGGATCCTAAACCTAAGTACCTCACCATAATTATTGGAGAGTAATGCATAAACACAAATGTGGCAGCTAATAATTTGTGTTATGATCCCTTGGTTCGCCTGGAAAGGAACCATCAGGTGTTTGGAGTCCAGTCCACAGAGAGACAGCTTGCAGGCGCGATTGTGGAAGAAGGGAATTGATGGGTGGCAGCAGGTTTTGCATTCCTGGTGCATGCCAACAGCGAGGCTTAAGGGTGGATCACAGCGTCCAAGCTGCAAATTAGGAGCAATGTAATAGGAAACAAAACAATCAATGCCGTGTGTTTCCTTCTCTGTTTGTGCTGGCGTTGTTTGCTATGTGCAGCTGGCTCATTGGTAAACAACGTCCTTTAGAACTTCTACCCTCTTAATGAAATATGTGCTGACATGTTCGTCAAAAAGATAATTTGTGTTATGTATTTATTGATATGATATCCATCATTTTTTTATGAACTAATGCTAATGGTGGTAATGGCAATTCCTATGTGTAAATGTGTAATATAAGCTATATTTGTCAGTCAAATTGGTATTTGTCCTTAAATTGTAGGGCGCCCTTCGGGCGCCTAATGTTCTAGTTTGCTTAAAAGCCGCAGACTGCTATGGTTCATTGCTGTAGTAGGCCTCTGCCACACTAGAGGGAGGAGCAGTCGAGTGCAAATACTAGTTGTCTGCAGCTGACGCCCAGCACCCCCGCCGACCACCGTGCCGGCCGGCCCGGCCGCTATCAACTTGGCTCTCACGAAAACTCCAACAGTACGTGTGTCTCCGCCGTGCTGTCGGTATCGGTATTATTGTTTCCGATCAGCTTCCTCTCGGCTGCTGGGTCGGCCTCGTGGAACGGACAGAGTCAAACACGTAAAGCTGACAAAGCAGGAGCGCCCGGCCCGGTGCTGAGTGCTGACTGCACCGCAGCGGAGTGAAGAATTTCTATGCACCGCAGCGGAGTAAAAAATTTCTACTATCCTACAGGAACCACTACAGGGTCTTCAACATCCTTCTACGCCTACTCCGTACTCCTACTCCGCTTCCCGGTTCTCTGCTTCTTGCAGCCCAAAGCGAGCAGCGTGCCCATAAAGCATGCAAAACCATCAATCAATAGATCGAATGTAGTAGTATGTGCTCACAAATATCAAAAAGAGAGAAAAAAAAACCATAAAAGATAAGCATCCACTATTTTATCCTCACATGAGGAATTATACAACTACTAATTATAAAGAATTCTACTAAAGTTTCTTTTCTCTTGTTCTGATGAATCCGACTAGTATTTACAAAATCTGTGCCATTGTTTTTTTTTGCGAATGGCTAAAAAGGTGTAGGTGCATCTCCAAATCACCTTTTTAAGCAGCTAAATGACAATGCCCTTAACAACTTGGAACATTATCTAAAAAAACAACTTGGGAGGCCCTCTCAGCCGCACTCTCATGCCATTTTATGTAAGCCTGAACAAGAAGTTTTACTATTCCCCCCTTTTCCCTGCGGTTCGTTTTGACTTTGGATCCCATGATGATGATGATAGGTCTTTCTCATTGTTCTTCGTATCCAATTCCACCTCATCTCCATTCAACGTCGACAATTGCTCTGATATTTTGTGTATTTTAGAAAAAAAAAAAAAAAGAGGATCGCTCTAGTGGCAATATGGCAAGAAAAATAAGGGGCATGGTGATTGTAATAAGAGCTCAGTTGAGAATGGTGATGGCTGATGGCCAGTGCGCACCGAAGACTCCTTACCAGCCAGTGGGGTGGCCACACACCGGCCCAGCCAGAATCTATTTGGCCCGAAGCCTGCAACATTGGCGGCCGCCTTCTACGTAAGCAAGGCTACCACGAGTTTCACTGTCACCTCCCAAAAGTTTTGCATGGGCTTTTTTTCCCCTTTGCATGCATTATTCCGGTGCAATGCACTTTACCAACCAAATAGACAGTGATTTTTTTTTCAGGCATTATATTGACAGTGGCCATTTCCTTCGGGAGTGAAAACCGTTTCCTTCCCTATCTACTCAAGTACTATTTTAATAAATTCTGCTAAAAAATGGATATCAAACCGGACGTAAATCTTGTCCCTCGTGCAAGTGCATGCAAGCTCGATAGGGAAAAGGCTCTCCACGTTACACGCTCGATCTCCTTTATGGGCCGACTAATCACCTTGGGCCGGTTGGACTGACCCATCGGCATCCCGTCCGTTCCCTTTTGCCCCCAGCCTCAAGTACTTCACTCAAATATTCTCCAACTCTACAGGTCAAAGAGAACCAAGAATTTGCAGGATTCAGAGGATTCAGAATCAAATAGCTGATGATCTTGCTAAGCAGGCTTTAGTTCAATCTCAAAACCCTATTTCTATAGGCTTACAATGTACCTGTCTTAGTGATGTTCATGATCAGTGCACTCTGGCTGAGGCACTACAGGATGTAGCCTTGAATTAACTTCAATCTCAAAACCCTATTTCTATAGGCTTCTAACATCAAGTTGCTGTTAATAATATATTTTGTTCTTGTCAAAAAAAAAAAAAACGTGTTGCCCGAGCTTGGATCCGGAATTCGAGAGGTACAAATTCCGGTTGCATTATTTTGGTGTGCAAAATAGTTTTGCTATTGCGAGTAAGCATGACTACGAGTTTAAAATCAATTTACAAAATGATTAAAATGTTCTAAATCGCTGTTGGGCTCAATCTCCTTCCCTCTCCCTGAATTGCCCGGCTCTCCTCCCCTAAACCTGGGCCAAAGCCCAGACGGCGTCCTCCCAGATCCCTCCTCACCCGCCTGGGCTAGGCCCAGATCGCCCCTCCTCTACTTGGGCCGAATGGCCAGGAGGTCAGCCCACCAGGACGTCTACTTCTGATCTTGGACAAAAACATCTATTTTCTATGTGGTGTCATGGGACTGAACTAGTCTAGTCTTTAAGTAGCGATATCGAGACAATGTTTGCTGGCTGTGTTTGCATATTTTCAATTTTTTCTAGTTGTTACCTTTAATCTTTTAAATGTTGTAATGCTGCAATTATCTATTTCCAAACTTGCTTTGAGCGAAGTTTATTTCTTCAAACTGTCGAGTCTTGTTTCATATATACGGTTGGCAACATAAATTTCCACAAAAGTGATTTTCAGTATGGATCAATGCCATTGCTATGTATATGTCAGATCATCTCCAACAGTTTGCCAAAATTCACTTGGCAAATCTTGTGTTTTAGCAAGTTGCTAAAATATATGCCAAGTTAAAAAATACACTCTCTCCAAGAGTTTGCTATTTGGACTTGGTAAAATTAAAAAATATGCCCACAAACTTTTGCCGGACCAACTGAATCAACCGCAATCTATTTCACCTCACGCGGTTCACCTGGTGCCGATGAAACAGAGCTCTTGGTTTGTCCATCCTGCTCGCCTGCTCCTGATTACAAGACACGCTGGTGGCCGACAAACGCATGCTTCTGATGAGCGCTACTGAATGGACAGGATAGAATGGACAGGTATAGCTACATCAGGCCTTGTTTAGATCCCCAAGTTGGGGTATCCAAACTTGACAGAAATCACTGTAGCGCTACTGTAGTATTTCGTTTGTATTTGGTAAAAATTATCCAAACATTGACTAATTAGGCTCAAAACGTTCGTCTTGCAAAGTACAATCAAACTGTGCAATTAGTTTTTGATTTCATCTACATTTAGTACTCCATGCATGTGCCAACATTTTGATGTGATAGGAATCTTCTTTTTGCATAGTGAAATTTTGGACCAAATTTGGTGAACTAAACAAGGCGAATGAGATTTGGGTAGGGGTGAATCAAAATGCATGCTACTGAACCTGCAAATTTCATGCTACTGAATGGACAGGATAGGCGTCAGGCATGTGTCCACCAATTAGTTTCTGCTAATCGGATTGAAGATTTCCTACTGCCGATCAAACAGTAGCATGAGACCAAACATATATACTGCATGTATTTAAGTGCAAATAAACTTCACCGTGTGCTAGGTCATTGCACACGGCAAAGTATCACGGCGACGGGACGCCATTGACGGTGCCATAAACTTTGCCGTGTGCTAGGCCATTGCACACGGCAAAGTTTAAAGTTTGCTGAGTGCAATATTTTGCCGTGTGCATTACACACGGCAAAGTTTAGTTTACCGTGTGTTTTATTTTGCCGTGCGTCACACACGGCAAAATATTACTTTGCCGTGTGCCCCGATAAATTGCACACGGCAAAGTTAAAACACATGGCAACGTTTGCCTGTGCGGTAGTGATAATTGAACTGCACCAGATCGCATTGCTAGATTGAAGACCCTTCCCCTCAACGTCATCTTCAGATCAAGAAACAATTTGTCCATCAACAATCAAAAACATATACGCAAATTGTTAAGTACCTTCAAATTTGTCCACGCTATCTTCAACTAAACCAGAACTGACCTTTTTATCAAATTGTTAAGTACCTTTTTATCAAATTGTTAAAACATATACACAAATTGTTAAGTACCTTTTTATCTTCAACTAAACATATACGCAAATTGTTAAGTACCCCACATAATTTCCCCATTAGCAAATTGAAAATGAAGACATGAATCCAGCATTAGACAAAACATGAATCCTAAAAACAAGACCAAATTGTATCTGTGTATGTAAGGAATTGCATCGAACACACCGAAAGGTCACAATGGCTAGAGGGGGGGGGTGAATAGCCTAATAAAATTTCTAGCAAAGATACTAGACAACCCAATTAGATAGCAAGGCGGCAAAAGTGCAAAGCAAGTGCTTCAACTACTCTATGCAAGCCGTCCTACCAAGCAAGGCTACTCAAATTAAGTGCACACACAACAACGGTGATCAAGCTACACAATGTCGGTTCACCGAAACCAACCAAGCAATTCTACCCACGGGATTTACTGTACATAATGAGTGGTTCCCTACCGACCACAACAAGTAGTTCTACCCACGAGATTTAAGCTACTGTTGATGTCTATTAAGTGCAACTGAAATAAGGAGGGTTCCGCAAGCGCACAGAATATATCATCGTAGTATTTTAACCGGAGTAATCCAGTATCGTTATTTATAATTTTACCACCGGGAAGGGAATGCACTGGATAATGAGTGATGAGCAATGCACATGCGATAATGGAGAGCTTAACCTTGTCTCGATCGATCATCTCATACGGGTAAGTGTCACATAAAATATAGGAATGAATGATAAATGACGTAAGATAAATGAGAGCATTTAGCCACATAAAATAATAGTAATAAGCCATCTCAACTTAGCACTCTAAGCTTATAACACTAGCATGGACTAGGACGATCTAGGGTATAATCCTATGTTATTCTAACTACAAAGTCAAAGCATACAATGATTAGTGCAAGAACATCTAGCAATCATGGCGGGAAAAGGTTACATCTATGCATAGTGATATTACCGGAGAAGACAAGAGACATAGTAATGATTTCAATGTAATAGGTTTGTTCGCTAGACCTATACTCGGGAGAAGGGCTACAAAGGACTCAACAGACTGTCACTCCTCCGCGATCTACCTCACGATCCGGAATATAGGGTGCAATCGCTTAAATACGGCCTACACAATATTTACCACTCACCCATCGATCTAATGAGCAAGCGCTATACGATCCTATGCATAAACATAATTCTAGTCCAACTATGCTAAACATATAATCAAAGTAAACTAAGAACAATATAATTGAGAACATAATCAAATAGAGCAAAGTCAAGTCGATATAATAGAATAGAATAAAGTACTACTCATAGTATCACGAACAATGATGAATATTACAAGAATGTAGAGGGGAATTACCGAGAACTCCGACGATCCGGACCGCAAGCTAGGCTTGATTCCCTCTAGATCTATTCCTATGTAGCTATGCTACTAAACTATGGAGCTCTAATTGAGATGGTGGCTCGGCTTCTCTCGAATCCTCTCGGATGAATGAAGAGAAATGAATTAGGGTTTTACCCGGGGGGCCGGGGCTCGAATATATAGCCCCCTATGATGAACCACGGCCCTCGGATCAAACCGACCTAAATGGACGATAATTATTCATCCTCAAAGGCGGTGGAGGCGGGATCCGCGAGACTCAACGCGATTGGCCGAGCCGGGGAGTCGGCCGACTCCCCCCCTTGGGCGGCCAACCGGCCGGGCGCCGAAGTGGGGCCCGGCCTTCGGGGTCGCCTTCCGGAGTCTTCTAGATTATACTTTTTCACCCGTTCGGTCTTTATCTCTTTGTAATCATGACATGTGGGCCTCCTTTGGTTCTCTTTCGATAACCCCCCGCGTAAATAGACAATCACCAAAACTCGTGGAATTACATCGGTGTAACCCCTATATCTAATAGGTGAACTCAAATTAGTCCTTTCTCTTGCTGCGTTGACGGTATAAAATTGATACTTAACGATCATCAACAGCTACTCAAAGAGTGGTTCCCGACCGACCACAACAAGCAATTTTACTATGCGGTAAGTAAAGAGGGGATGGAAGGTTATACCGCCACGAAGAGTAGAAGATAGCCAATCACCGGTGTAGAAGCCAATCACCTAGAGATGCTCAATCACAACACAATGGAGGTCGAAGCCTCGGCAATCACAAATCAACACAATGATTTTTTACCGAGGTTCACTTGCTTCCCGGCAAGCTAGTCCTCGTTGTGGCGATGCACTTGCTTGGTGAGTTGCCCGCTCAATTGGCTCGGTGCCAAAGACCCCAATGGGGAGCCGCAATCTCCACACAAGACAAGGATCCACAAGCCACGAGCAATCCACTAGAGTATCCTTTCGTGAACACCCGCGGGGAAGGATCAAGAACCCCTCACAAGAACCCGGTGTGGCCTCGAACAATCACCAAGTTGAGCTCAACCACCACCCGCTGCTCCAAACCGTCTACGGTGACGAGAATCACCGAAGAGTAACAAGAATCCGCAGATCACTCGATGAACAAGTGCCTCTAGATGCAACTCTCAATGCAAATCACTTGTTCTCACTCAAATCTCTCTCAAGATTAGCAAAGGAATCAAAGAGATGAGTGGGGGAGTGTCTCTTCTGCTCAAAGTATGCTCAAGTGTGTAGAAGTGGCGAAGAGAGCTCCCCAAGGCCGGCCAATGGTCTATTTATAGACTCACCACCGGAAAGAGCCATTGCCCCCTCGGGCTGACGCTCCAGCACGTGCCGGACGCGTCCGCCGCTGCCCGCCGGACGCGTCCGGCGCTCTTCAGCGCGCCGCGGCCAGCCGACCGTTGGAGTTTGATGTGGCCACGTCACCAAGCGCCAGACGCTCAACAGTGAACCGCCCGAGTCCGGCGCCCGCGTCCGGCGTGCGTCCGGCGTGCCAACGCGCGTGAGCCAGAAACCCCGAAGTTTCTGGTCGGCGTCTGGCGACCCGTCGGACGCGCGACGGCCGCGTCCGGCGCTCACAACGCCTGCGCAGCACGCCTTGGCCAGCCAGCACGCGCCGGACGCGTCCGGCCCGCCTGGCCGCGCACCAGCGCCTGACCCAGCAGCCTAGCCAGCTTAAGACGCGCCGGACGCGTCTGACCTGCGTCCGGCCGGCGTCCGACGCCCTTCAAAACAGATTTCCTCGTAGAATCTTGCGCCGTCTTCGCTCCAAGTCCAATCTCTTGCCTTGAGTACCAACTCCACCAAGTGTAGACCTTGTCTCAAGCACCGGAGTTAGTAGTACAAGCACGACCACGTCGACAAGAGTTAGCCCTCTAGTTAGTCTCTCATGCATCATGCAAAGTCGCAACTAGAGGCACTTAGGACCGCGAATGAAATCGAGGAAACCCCTCTTGATAGTCGGTTATCGATCCTAAATGTGGTCACACTCGCTAAGTGTCTCGACCACTAAACCGGAAAGCCCTATCAAGTATACCTTCGCCTTGATCTCCATGGGCCACCGTCGGAGCTTGATCACCTCACATGTCCACCATGTTTATCACCGTGATCACCATGCTCCATCATCCACCGTCACGTTGCTATGTGTCTAACCACACTTAGAGCAAAGCATTAGCAACGTTTGAGTGTCATTAATTATCAAAACCAAACTGGAGCTTTCAATCTCCCCCTTTTTGGTAATTGATGACAACCCCTCGACAAACTCACAAAGATATGGAAATTGAATTCAATATGAAATTGAATTGCTTGCCCAAGACATTTTGATCATGAAACTTGGATTGGACAAACATTTCAATTCCGGTTTTGGTAGTGGTAGCTCCCCCTACATGTGTGCATCAAATGTTTGGTAGGTTTTCAAGCACACATGCATAGATGAAACTTTGTGAGAGTTACCACAACCAAAATGGTACTAAGGTTTATAGGATTGACCTTTGAAGCGTGATACCAATCAGAGTGCGATAATAAACCTTCCTTAGCACCATGGAAATCTAGACATTCATCAAAACTCAAAATACCTCATGAGATCACATTATAAGCAAGGTACTTTGAACAAGAGAAACTCTATGTCTAGAAACCACCTAAGCATGCTAGTACTTCATTTCATCAATCAAATTCTATACTAGCAATACACCAAACAAGCATGAATATTGAATTTAGCTTGCAATGCTCCATATCATCATGTATGCACACACAATATGCAACAAATAGTCTATGAGCTTGCTCCCCCTATTTGTGTGCTCATGGTTGGGTCATATCATAAAAATTGATCCCCTTCCATTGCTCTTTGTGACTTATTTCTCCTTATCTCCCCCTAAAACTTCTCCCCCTTTGTCATCAATGACCAATAAGGGTGCATAAGATGAGAGAAACAAGTCAATCAACTATGGCCAAATCTAAACCACATGCCTAGAAAATGTATCTCGGTTTGAACCAAGGGCAAGCTTCTTCACACCTCATAAGAATAAGGGTTATCTTGACTATGTTGAGATACACATCATGAGCAAGTGCTAAAGATTCAACACTAGGTTCACAAGCTCACAAACAAGTCATACGCCATCACTAGATCAAATCAAGCATAGAGACAATAGTGATGCCATATATCCTTCAAATTCATTTGATTTGCAATGAATGAGCCTAGCAAGATGCACATGTATACATGTCTAAACAACTAGCAAAGGATGCATGAGATGCAACAAACAACTTTACCTTGCTATGTTGGAGGAGAGGCATGTCATATATGGGGTACATCAATCCATGTTGGAGAAGCTAAGTATGTTCAACTCATTCCTCAACTTGCAATATCTTTTCTCATCAAGAGGCTTGGTGAATATGTCGGCTAGTTGATCTTCGGTGCCAGTGCTTTTAATGCTAATATCACCCTTTTGTTGATGATCTCTAATGAAGTGGTGCCTCACATCAATGTGCTTGGTTCTTGAATGTTGAACCAGATTGTTTGTCATCTTGATTGCACTTTCATTGTCACAAAACAAAGGCACATGCTTGAACTTGATCCCATAGTCCTTCAAGGTGGCTTTCATCCATAGCAATTGTGCACAACAATTCCTCGCACTAATATATTCGGCTTCGGCTGTGGAAAGTGCCACACTATTTTGCTTCTTTGAGGACCATGACACAAGAGATCTTCCTAGCACTTGGCATGTTCCACTTGTGCTCTTTCTATCAATCTTGCAACCGGCATAGTCGGAGTCGGAGTATCCAATCAACTCAAAGCTTGACCCCTTGGGATACCATAGACCAACATCTTGAGTACCCTTCAAGTATCTCAACACCCTCTTGGTTGCCGTCAAGTGACTCTCTCTTGGAGAAGCTTGAAATCTTGCACACATGCACACACTAAACATGACATCCGGCCTTGAAGCGGTCACATATAGCAAGCTTCCAATCATTGATCTATATAGCTTTTGCTCAATCATCTTGCCACTATCATCAATGTCCAAGCCACCATTGGTTCCTATAGGTGTGCTAATGGCCTTAGCATCTTGCAACCCAAACTTCTTGATCATGTCCTTGATGTACTTGCCTTGACTCACAAAGGTGCCATTCTTCATTTGCTTGATTTGAAGACCAAGGAAGTAGCTCAACTCTCCAAGCATGGACATCTCAAACTCACTAGCCATCATGTTCGCAAACTCCTCACAAAAGACTTGGTTGGTTGACCCAAAGATAATGTCATCCACATAGATTTGCAACACAAACAAGTCATCTTCTATCTTCTTGGTGAAGAGAGTGGTGTCAACTTTTCCCATCTTGAAGCCTTTGGATATGAGAAAGTCCCTCAATCTTTCATACCATGCCCTTGAAGCTTGCTTCAATCCATACAAAGCCTTCTTGAGCTTGTAGACATGGTTGGGCTTCTTGTCATCTTCAAAACCGGGAGGTTGTGCAACATACACTTTCTCATTGATGAAGCCATTGAGAAATGCACTCTTCACATCCATTTGATAGAGCTTGATGTTGTGAGCACAAGCATAGGCTAATAAGATTCTAATTGCCTCCAATCTTGCCACCGGTGCATATGTTTCTCCAAAGTCAAGACCCTCAACTTGTGTGTACCCTTGTGCCACTAGTCTTGCTTTGTTCCTCACTACCAAGCCATCTTGATCTTGCTTGTTCTTGAAGACCCACTTGGTGCCAATCACATTGTGCTTCTTCGGCGTCTCAACAAGCTCCCACACATCATTTCTAGTGAAGTTGTTCAATTCCTCATGCATGGTATTTATCCAATCCGGATCCTTCAATGCTTCATCAATCTTAGTTGGCTCAATGAATGACACAAAGGAGTAGTGCTCACATATGCTAGCCAATCTTGATCTTGTTTGAACACCTCTTTGAATGTCACCAATGATATGATCTAGAGGATGATCTCTTGCAATGTTTGAAGGTTGAAGAACTAGCTCATTTGCATTGCTTGCTTGACCTTGATCTTGATCTTGATGTTGAGTACCACTTGTGCTTGCCTCATTGGAATCTTCTATCACAACTTGAGTTGGCACTTGCACCTCATCACCATCATCCACTTGCCTCGGCCTAATGTCACCAATGTCCATGTGCCTCATTGCATTGTTCAATTGATCTCCACCCACATCTTCTTGATTTTGAACTCCATCTTGAGAGCCTTGGGTTTCATCAAATTCAACATCATGAACCTCTTCCATTAGCCCACTTGCCAAGTTCCACACTCTATAGGCCTTGCTAGAAGTAGAGTAGCCAAGAAGAAATCCCTCATCACATCTCTTGTCAAACTTTCCAAGTCTTTGCCCCTTCTTGAGAATGTAGCACTTGCAACCAAAGACTCGGAAGTAAGCAATGTTGGGCTTCCTTCTATTCAAGATTTCATATGGAGTCTTCTCTAACTTCCCATGGCAATAGAGGCGGTTGCTATAATAGCAAACCGTGTTGATGGCATCACTCCAAAACTTCTCACTCACATTGTACTCAAGTAGCATTGTTCTTGCCATCTCAATCAAGGTCCTATTCTTCCCCTCAACTACACCATTGGATTGGAGAGTGTAGGTTGGTGAGAATTGATGCACAATTCCAAGCTCATCACACAACTCTTCAACTCTTGTGTTCTTGAATTCACTCCCATTGCCACTTCTTATCTTCTTGATGGTAGTGTCAAACTCATTTTGCACCCTCTTGACAAAAGACTTGAATAGATCATAGACTTCACTCTTGTCATAGAGAAAGAACACCCATGTGTATCTTGTGTAGTCATCCACAATCACAAAACCATACTTGTTGCCCCCTATTGATGTGTAGTGGGTTGGGCCAAACAAGTCCATATGCAACAACTTAAATGCTCTTGAAGTTGACATCTCATTCTTCTTGGGATGTGAGTTCCCATATTGCTTGCCGGCTTGACATGCACTACAAGGTCTATCCTTCTCAAATGTGACATCATTCAAGCCTCTCACTAGATCATGCTTCACCAACTTGTTCAATTGCTTCATGCCAACATGTCCAAGGTGCATATGCCATAGCCATTCCTTGCTTGACTTGCCAATCAAACATGATGAAAGTTGAGCTTCACTAGCATTGAAATCCACCAAGTACAAGCTTCCATGCCTAAACCCCTTGAAGATGATATTTGCTTGATCCTTGCTCACTACCTCAACATGCTTGTCATCAAATATGCACTTGTAGCCAAGATCACACAATTGTGTCACCGACAAAAGATTGAAGTTCAAAGTATCAACTAGCAACACATTGGAGAGATCCTTGTCATTTTAAATTGCAACCTTTCCTAGCCCCATGACATCACCCTTGCTATTGTCACCAAATGTGATGGAGTTGAATCCACCATTGTCATTCTTGTCAAGTGACTTGAACATACTATCTTCACCGGTCATATGATTTGATGCACCACTATCAAGCACCCAATGCCTCCCTCCGGCTTTGTAATTGACCTACAAGAAGACATCAAGCTTTAGGTACCCACTTTTGCTTGGGTCCTTGAAGGTTAGTCACTAGAGTCTTTGGCACCCAAATAGCTTTCTTCTTTGAGCTCATCCATGGTGTACCAATGAATCTAGCACTCACACCATACTCACTCTTAACAAGCATGTAGGAAGCATTTAACTTGTAAGAGGAAGCACTAGTGTTCTTGTTCTTGCATTCACGCTCCAAATGACCAACTTGCTTGCAACTCTTGCAATAGCTACCATTGTTCTTCACAAAACAAGTCTTGTGAGGAGCAAAGGCGGCCTTGCCTTTCTTGGGGTTATAGCCCAATCCCTCTTTGTAGAGAGAAGCTCTTTGGCTACCCAAGCACATAAGCAAGCAGTCCTCACCACCATAAGCCTTAGCCAAGGTGTGATTGAGCTCCTTGACTTCCTTCTTAAGAGACTTATTCTCAACTACTAGTGTAGAATCACATGCATGACCAACACTACTAGATGAAGTAGAGGCATAAGAGCATGAAGGGCCAAGTGATGCAACAACAATCGAATCATTAAGTGAATCACATGATGTGGACACATCTTTCTTCTCTGTGATCACCACTTGTGATTGCTCTTTCTCTTGCTTCTCAACTAGAGAAGAATGAGCTTTTTCAAGCTTGGAGTGAGCATTCTCTAGCTTCTTATGGTCTACCTTTAGACTCTCATAAGAGGCCCTCAACTCCATAAGTTCTTGCTCAAGGTTTTGTTTATCCTTGCGCAAGCCCCTACATTCTTTCCTAGAGTCATTGAAAGCACCTTTGCAATCCTCAAGCATGACCCATAGTTCTTCTTTTGTGGTCTCATCATCATCATCACTCTAATCATCACTATCGGGTGGGGGTTGTACCTTAGTGGCCTTGGCCATGAAGCAAGATGATGGAGCACCAAATAGAGAAAGCTTCTCTTGAATGGCAATGCTTGCGTGCCCTTCTTCTTCTTCTTCTTAGAATCATCATCTTCATCACTTGAAGAAGATGAATCACTCTCCCAAGTTGCCACATGAGATTCACCCTTCTTCTTCTTGTGAGAGGAGTCTTTTCCTCCTTCTTCTTCTCTTGCTTCTTCCTCTCCTTCTTCATGGCATCTTCATCATCACTTGCATAGGGACACTTGGCAATGAGATGATCCTTGCTATTGCACCGGAAGCACTTCATGGGATGGTCACTTGGCTTGGATCGATGAGCTTCTCTTGCTCTTGGACCGGTACCCCTTCTTCATGAGCTTCCCCATTCTCTTCACAAGGAGTGCCATTTGTTCACTCACTTCTTCTTCTTGACCACTTGAGCTAGAGCATGGCTCATCTTCACTTGAAGACTCTTCTTTCTTCTTCTTGCCCTTGCTCTTGGATGATGTGGCCTTGAATGCCACGCTCTTCTTGTCATCATCCTTCTTCTCATTCTCCTTCTTCTTCTTCTTCACCAACTCTTCCTTCTCATGATCTTCTCTAAACTCATCATCGGCCATGATCTCTTGAAGGACTTGATTGGGTGTTGGCTTCTCCTTCATGGTTGTCTTCACCATGACGGTCTTCAACATGTCAAATCTCTTGGGAAGACACCACATGAACTTGGTAGAGAATTGAGAGTCTGTTGGCATTTCTTAGCGCAACCACCGGAAGTATGGCGGCAATGCCGTAGATGCCAGGAGGGTAATTCTATATCTATTGGATATTCCGCAAGCGCACGAATGGACCGTAGCATTTCACCGAGGAGTATTCCGGGGTTGTCGATTTATATTTCTCCCAAGGGAAAGCAAAGAGGCTAGGAACTAATAGGAGGAGAAGATCTAGGTGTCTCTAGTCTAGTATCACTAGTGGAAAAGGGATTAACGGAGTGTATAGGAAGGGTGGATCAAGGAGCTGGCTAAAGGGTTTATAAGGTAGAGTGATAGCTAGGTGGGAGGACAACGAGTGAGTAAAAGACTCCTACGACTCTACTTCTACTTCCGTGTACTAATCTAATCTAGTAGTGGAAACACACTAAAGCCAGTAGTCTTGTATTCCCCTGGTTGCCGGAGATATGTCCGACAAATAGGAGGTTAACATTCCCCTCCGGGAACTAACTCCTATTCCAAATGATACCTTGGTTTTAAGGGGCACCTATCGGCCTACCCGACGTAAATAGATATAACCGGAAGGCTGCGTTCGTCACAACCGCCCCGCTAATACACGTTGGGAGTTTGAATGGTATAACCAATCGGTGAGGCGAACATCCACCGGTAGGTTTAGTCTCGAACACCACGTTCACACTAACGCCTACAACTTAAGCTAAATATACGTCTTAGCCTAAGCTCTAGTCCGTCAGACCTAATGCAATGGAAACAACCGGACAAGACTAATTTATCTAGTGTACTACTACTACTAAACAGGCTAGAACACTATAATACTACTACTAGAGTAATACTATACTAAGCAAGTACTGAAAGTAAATACTCAGAAAAGTAAAGGAAAAGTAAATATATAAAATGCTAAAGTCTTACAAGAGGAAAGATAAAGAGGAATACCAGACTCTCCAGAAGACGACTCCGGAGACTCCGAGCTTCGCTCGACTCAACTCTAACTCCCACACTACTACTACTATAGTGGACTACATAGCTTTATATAGCTCTCAAGAGGCTTCTCCTTGATGTCTTGAATGAGAGGGAGTGAGGGGGTATTTATAGTGGGAGATGGAGTAGGGGCTACTCCACCGCCACGTCATCGATCCGCGTGAAGTGGCTTCTCCACCTTCGGATCCAACCGACCTCAAACCGCCTTGAATCAACGTCCAGGATGTGCAGGGAACGTCGGTGGAGTGAACCGACCCTGAGTGGGCCCAACCTCCAGGTCGGCCGACCTGGGTTTTCACCCTTTTGCCACGTGTCGGCTCCAGGAGGCTTCAAAGATGTCGCTGGCAAGTCGCACAGTGGCATCCCACCATAGGGTGGTCGGCCGACCCGGTCCATTGGGGGTGGACCCACCACCGTCTTCCCGACGTCTCGGTGATCTCGGCGGTGTCCGAGATGGCCCCAAACCTTGGTCGGCCGACCCGCCTTTGGTGGAATCAAAGGGCCATCTTTTGCGGGTAGTTTCACCATGCAATTCTAAGCACAATGGTGGTATTGGACCCACAAATGTCAGGTCGGCCGACCTGACCTTTGTGCTCATCTTTTGCACACTAACTCCAGAGGATATGACATTGTGGAGTTGGTTTGGTCATTGGCCATCTTGGTTGGTTGCTCTACCTTCATTTGTAGCTTCCGAACACTGAAAAGTGCCTGTTTGCACCTGCACCCAAATAATGACACGTACATCTGGAACCAAGTCAATTGTACCTATGTCACTACTCATTTGCATGGTGTTATCTCCGAACTCAACCATTGTTGACGGCTTTTCATGGGGTAAAATCAGGGTATAATTGTCGTCAACAAGATCCCCCAAGCTTAACCTTTGCTCGTCCCGAGCAAACAATAAGATTTAACATCAGTGGATCATGTGTTATCACTAAGTTAACATCTCAATAATACTAAGTGCACAACAAAGAACTTCTCTCTGGATGGAAAAATTAGCAATACTAACACACCCATATTACTCTAGCACTCATGGGGCTTATGGCATTAACTTAGTCTTGGGATGTTGGAAGACGTAATGCCTTTGACTAGAGCATCTACTTTTCTCATTCTTTTAGCAAGTTTCATGCCGTAGGTTTTTGATAAGTTTTTTCAAAAGAAGTCTTAACGTTCCTCAAATGGTTTCTCTCAAGTCGCTCAAGTGGTGTATGAATCCTCACTAAGGCACATCATGTGTTTGCCTTTCAAAGACATCCTACCTCTAATAAGGCTTTATGTGGAGCTTAAGTAGGTATGTCAAGGAATAGCGTACTTGCAAGGCATATGTTGTCTTAGTTAAGAAAAATTGAAATCTTGGACCACAGCAGAGTCTTATCATACCCTTAGATCAAGATGTAAGATGATATGAATGGAATGGATGAATGTAGTGAAATGGTAAGGTAATGAGGAAAGGTGGATGTATGGTGGATGAGGTTGCTCCTTTATTTGATTCTATCTCTCTCTCTCTCTCTCTCTCTTCTATTGAGACAAGGCTAGCTCTCTTTCTTTCTTTCTTTTCTTTTTTTCTCTTTTTTTCACTCTTCTTTTTTTTTCTTTTCTTTTCTTTTCTTTTTTTTCCTCTCTCTCTCTCTTTTTTTTTAAAGCATAGATGCCTAGCCTACTGTTGGGAATATGCCCTAGAGGTAATCATAGAGATGATGATATTCCGCTTGTATCCATGATATGTAAAATGTGTCCATAGAATATCCATTAAAGACAACTTGTATTGATTGGCAATTATGTGAATTGTTTGTGGAACTCTTTTACTTGTATGGTTATTCTATATTCGTCCCTGGTCGGAGTTCATGTGAGGACACACATGAATATTAGACTAGCACATTATTAGTTGATGACTATGTTTCACAAGTCATGGACATGGAGATGTCGAACTAATAATGTGGGCACATGTATGACATGTAGGCTGGATCGACCCGACATGAGATTGTCTCTATACACATCATATACGTTATGTCCTTCGACCTGAGATTGTTGTATGTGCTCGAGATGTGTATCGACTTGCTTAGGGACTGACAAACGCTACTCCGTTACTGGGTAGTTATAAAGGATGTCTTCGGGTTTGTCGAGAAGCATGCTGTGAGACATAGACAATCAAGATGGGACTTTCCCCTCTCTGAGGAGAGTGATATCACTGGATCACTCAAGTGATTGGATCAACAAATGCATGGCCGTGCTTGGGTTAAGTGTTAACCCACGAGTTGAACCAAATATCATGAGGCAAGGGAGTAACTCGTATGTGGTCGTAGTGGTTCGTCTGATATGATCATTTGCGTGCACATAGGAGTTGTCACGCCTTGCTAGAGGCCGCTGTCAGCTATTGGGCGAATAGGAGTATTCGGCCCATGTCTATGTGTGCGTGAACCCATAGGGTCGCACGCTTAGGGCCGGGAAGCCTAATTCGGCCGGACTCGAATTAGACAAGGCTTAGGATTTCTAATAGGCCTCCAACTCGTGGGGCACATGAGAGACACCTATATAAGTAGAGGGGAGGGGCGCGGCCAAACTCAATCCACGCCTTTGGCAGCCGCCGTCGCCCTCCACGCTCTCGCGCTTCGCTCCTCGCGGACCTAGCAGTCCGAGGCGCATCGCTTCTCCCTCGTACGTGTGTGACACCTCGAGGTGCTGCATCCGGAGCACGAGGACGAACCGCACGAACCGCAAGTGGTGGGAGGAGTTGCTGGACGACCACGCAACGCACGGCACCGCGCGACACGTTCGACTACATTGAGTCGTCTTCCGCCGCTTCGCGCGTCTAGTGGTAATCCCGTAACCCGTAACTAGCAAGGTAGATCCCGGGCGATGAGGTAGAAAAAGTTTTGTTTTCTCGGCTAGCGTAGCACCCTCATAACCCTACAAAGGGTATCGGAGCTCTATACCGCGTTGTTATAGGTTCTCGGATGTCGCATATGTGATATGCACGGTTTTAGATGAGTCTCGATCTTGGTTCATGATCTTGCCGCGTTGGTCTTGTAACGATCTACTCGTACCGGCCGGAATTCCGCCATCCGAGTTAAGTGATACATGTAAATCCAATCACGGCGAGTTAGAGATCAATCGATTGATCGAATTGAACCCTAGGTCAAGTGCCGAGCGCATGTGATGCGCGGCGGTGGCAGATTGGATCAGCCACCGGGCGCCGGGTTGCCGAGAAAAGTTCTGTTCGTAAAACAGCCGTAACTTTTTAACCGTAACTCGGATCGAGACGATTAGTAAACGAAAGTTGTAGAGAAAAAATTTTACATCCACCCCAAACTGTTGGTTTGGCCCGAGCTAGATTTGCGAAAAACAGCTTGGAAGATAGAGTTTTTCGCGATTTACTTTTTGTAGTCGGAATCGGTTACCTCTGTCTAGTGATTTTGATGAACTGATTGAAGAGATGGAGATCTCGAAAAGAACAATGGGCTATACCAAGTCATATCTGTGTTTATGCCATTCTTACCATGTTCTACTTTCACATGCTATAATGTTTTTGTCCACATTCGTGCGGTAGTGAAGTAGAACGATCCTCGCAAATGTTTAAGTTTGTGCTCCCCCAAACCTTGCACCGTCACTATCTTGTACAATCGATGGTGGGTCTATGAAATTAGGGTGCCATCGATTTTTCTTGACTAGACAGTTCGTATCGGATACTTACCGCAGAAGGTTTGGTTGCTTAAACAAGGTCATCCTAACGGTTAGGGACCTTGGAGCATGAGAAGTTGGTAACCCAAGCATAGAGATGCTATCCAACAACAAGAGTCATATGCGATATGATTAGCAAAGAGTTGCTTACCGATCTATCATGTCTTCTAGCGGTGATGCTAAAGCTCACTAGTCGACTTGCTAGTTGTGGGTCTTGAATCACTAAGTTTCAATCGAGAGATATTGATTTTAGTGGGAGTAGATCATATTTGATATTATTTACTCTATCATGGATATTTTGTCTTAGTATTTTACATTACTTTTGTTGTAGATTAAATGGCGTCTTCTAAGCAACCATTTACTTTGCGTTCGATCCTTGAGAAAGATAAGTTGAATGGAACAAATTATGCGGATTGGATCCGCAATCCGAGAATTGTTCTCGTGGCTGAAAAAAGGAGGAATATCTAGACACCCCCTTACCGATGAGCCCGCCGATGATGCATCCGTCGTGAAAAACGCTTACAAGAAAGCATGTGATGCCGATCTTGAAATAAGCCGCCTTATGCTTGCATGTATGGAATCCGATCTGCGATGCGCTTCGATAACAATCACTCAAACGATATGATCGTGGCGCTTGAGGATATGTTCCAAACTCAAGCTAGGACTCGAAAGGTTCAATGTCTCTAAGGCGCTTGCGAAACCAAGCTAGCGAGGGTGCACCGTTGGGCCACACGTAATCAAGATGGTTGGTTACACTCGAGGTTGGAGAAGCTAGGCTTCCCAATTGGCCCGAGTTGGCTACCGAATTCATTCTCTCGTCTCGCCGCCTAGCTATGGGAACTTCATTGCGAACTACCATATGCATGGGGCGTAGAGGGGCTTGAATGAGTTGTGTGGCATGCTGAAAACAGCGAGGCCGACATTAAGAAGCAGTGTCGGTGGCCAAGTGTTGGCAGTCCCGTAACAAGCCTAACTTTAAGAGAAAGAAGGGTCAGGGGAAGAAAAAGGGCAAGGCTAAATATGAGATCTCTAAGCCGCTCCGCCCGCCCCAAAGCCGGACCACCGGGCCGATGCTAAATGTTTTCATTGTGGTAAGAATGGTCACCGGAAGAGAAACCGCAGCCGTACTTGGCGTCCTTAGAGAAGGACGGCGGTAGTAAAGGTACTCCCGCTCATACGCTTGTTGTTTATGTTACAGACATCTTCCTCGCTAACTCTTATATCAAGTCTTGGGTATTTGATACCGGATCGGTTGCTCATATTTGCAATACGATGCAGGGAATGATAAGAAGTAGAAGCGTGAAGAAAGGAGAGGTTGATTTCCGGGCAACAATGCAAGAGTTGCTGCGTTGAACGTCGGGACGATGCAACTTCACCTGCCATCAGGATTTGTCATGGAATTGAATAATTGTTATTTTGTTCCTAGTCTAAGTCGAAACATTGTGTCACCTTCATGTTTGATGAAGGATGGTTATTCATTTGCGAGTAAAGACAATGGTTGTGTTATCTCAAAGAATGATATGTTTGTGGCTCTTGTATCCATTGTGAATGGATTATTTATTTTAAATCTTGATGATGCACCTGTCCGTCGTAATGTTAATGCTAAAAGGCCTCGGCTTAATGAGTTAAGTCCTACATATATGTGGCATTGTCGTTTGGGTCATATAAGTGAAAATCGCATGAAGAGGCTCCATGATGATGGACTTCTAACTTCGTTTGATTTTGAATCTTACGAGACATGTGAGGCTTGCCTTTTAGGCAAGATGACCAAGACGCCTTTCTCGTTTTCCGAGAGAGCGTCTCGACTTATTGGAACTAGTACATAGTGATGTATGTGGACCAATGAGCACGACAAGAGGCGGTTTTCAATACTTCATAACTTTTACTCGATGACTTTAGTAGATATGGCTATGTCTACCTAATGAAGCATAAGTCCGAAACATTTGAAAAGTTCAAAGAATTTTAGAATGAAGTAGAGAACCAACGTGGCAAGAAAATTAAGGCCTTGCGATCCGATCGTGGAGGCGAATATTTGAGTCATGAGTTTAGCAATCATCTTAAGAGTTGCGGAATTGTTCCACATGCCTTACGCCACCTGGAACGCCACGAGAAATGGCGTGTCCGAGCGGCGTAATCGGACTTTGTTGGACATGGTTCGGTCTATGATGAGCCAAATCGGACCTACCTTTATCGTTTTGGGGATATGCTCTAGAAACAGCCGCTTTCACATTGAATAGAGTACCATCTAAGTCCGTAGTTAAGACACCATATGAGATATGGACTCGGGAAGAGTCCTAGTTTATCTTTTCTAAAAATTTGGGGTTGTGAGGTTTATGTCAAACGGCTTATATCGATAAGCTAACACCCAAATCGGACAAGTGTTTTTTCGTGGGATATCCAAAGGAAACTTTAGGATATTACTTCTACAACCGCTCGTAGGGCAAAGTGTTTGTTGCTCGAAATGGTGTTTTCTTAGAGAAAGAGTTTCTCAAAAGAGAGAAGAGTGGACAAAAGGTGTATCTTGAAGAAGTTCAAGATGAGCCAAGCGAGAAGGACTCTACGAGTGATGCTAATGTAGCGAACAAGTTGAGATGCCCGTGGCCACCGAAACACCTCCACAACCACGAAGATCGCAAGACTTCGCGAATTGCGTGGGGATCTCGTTATTGTTGGACGATGACGAACCCGCAACATACGCAGAAGCTTATGATGGACTCGTATTCCGAGCAATGGCAGAGTGCCATGAGATCCGAGATAGATTCCATGGGAAATAATCAAGTTTGGAACTTGGTTGACCCGCTCGATGGTGTTAGACCCATCGAGTGCAAATGGATCTATAAAAAGAAGAAAGATATGGACGGAAATGTTCACGTCTATAAAGCTCGACTTGTCGCAAAGGGTTTTCGGCAAGTTCAAGGAATTGACTACGACGAGACATTCTCTCCAAAAGAGCGATGCTTAAATCTATCCGGATCATTCTAGCAATAGCCGCCTATTTCGATTATGAAATTTGGCAGATGGATGTTAAAACAAATTTCTTTCTAAATGGAAATTTGGAAGAGGACGTGTATATGATACGGCCAAGGTTTTGTTGATCCAAATAATGCTGGAAAAATATGCAAGCTTAAGAAATCTATTTATGGGTTAAAGCAAGCATCTCGGAGTTGGAACATTCGTTTTGATGAGGTTGTCAAAGGGTTTGGCTTCCGTCGAATGAAGAAGAGCCTTGTGTTTACCAAAAGGCTAGTGGGAGCGCTTGTTGTATTTCTAATCTTGTATGTGGATGATATACTATTGATTGGGAATGACATTCCTATGTTGCAATTTGTAAAGACTTCACCGAATAATAGTTTTTCTATGAAGGATTTGGGAGATGCAAAAGATACATCTTGGGCATTAAGATCTATAGAGATAGGTCGAAAAGGCTAATAGGATTATGCCAAGATATATATATTGACAAGGTGTTGAAACGGTTCAACATGGAGCAATCCAAGAAAGGGTTCTTGCCTATGTCACATGGTATGCGCTTTAGCGACAAGCAATGTCCTTCATCGATGAAGAGCGCAAACGCATGAGTAAGGTTCCATATGCTTCGGCAAATGGGTTCCATCATGTATGCCATGATATGTACTCGCCCAGATGTCTCATATGCTCTAAGTGTTGTGAGCAGTACCAAGGTAATCCCGGTGAGAGTCACCGGACGCCGTTAAAAACATCCTTAAGTACTTGAGAAGAACTAAGGATGAGTTCCTCGATCTATGGAGGTGAGGAAGAGCTCGTTGTAAATGGTTACACCGATGCTAGCTTCCAAACCGATGTAGATGATTCACAATCTCAATCAGGTTTCGTGTTCACGGTAAATGGTGGTGCAAAGTGCTGGAAAAGTTCCAAGCGGAGACAAGTGTCCGATTCTACAACAAGCCGAGTACATTGCGGCTTCGGAAGCCGCAAAGGAAGGTGTTTGGATGAGGCGTTTCCTCATTGATCTTGGTGTGTTTCCTAATGCGGCTAGCCCATTGAATCTACATTGTGATAATAATGGGGCGATAGCGCAGCTAAGGAGCCAAGGAATCACCGAAGAACAAACATGTACAAATGGAAATTTCACCTCATTCGACAGCTTCATCGTGAAGGTGAAATTAAAATGTGCAAAATACATACGGATTTGAATGTAGCAGATCCGTTGACAAAGGCTCTTCCACAAACTAAGCATGAGGCGCACATAAGGTCTATGGGGATTAGACATATTAGAGATTAACTCTAGTGCAAGTGGGAGACTGTTGGGAATATGCCCTAGAGGTAATCATAGAGATGATGATATTCCGCTTGTATCCATGATATGTAAAATGTGTCCATAGAATATCCATTAAAGACAACTTGTATTGATTGGCAATTATGTGAATTGTTTGTGGAACTCTTTTACTTGTATGGTTATTCTATATTCGTCCTTGGTCGGAGTTCATGTGAGGACACACATGAATATTAGACTAGCACATTATTAGTTGATGACTATGTTTCACAAGTCATGGACATGGAGATGTCGAACTAATAATGTGGGCACATGTATGACATGTAGGCCGGATCGACCCGACATGAGATTGTCTCTATACACATCATATACGTTATGTCCTTCGACCCGAGATTGTTGTATGTGCTCGAGATGTGTATCGACTTGCTTAGGACCCGACAAACGCTACTCCGTTATCGGGTAGTTATAAAGGATGTCTTCGGGTTTGTCGAGAAGCATGCCGTGAGACATAGACAATCAAGATGGGACTAGCCCCTCTCTCGAGGAGAGTGATATCACCGGATCACTCAAGTGATTGGATCAACAAATGCATGGCCGTGCTTGGGTTAAGTGTTAACCCACGAGTTGAACCAAATATCATGAGGCAAGGGAGTAACTCGTATGTGGTCGTAGTGGTTCATCTGATATGATCATTTGCGTGCACATAGGAGTTGTCACGCCTTGCTAGAGGCCGCTGCCGCCTATTGGGCGAATAGGAGTATTCGGCCCATGTCTATGTGTGCTTGAACCCATAGGGTCGCACGCTAAGGGGCCGGAAGCCTAATTCGGCCTGGACTCGAATTAGACAAGGCTTAGGATTTCTAATAGGCCTCCAACTCGGGGGCACATGAGAGACACCTATATAAGTAGAGGGGAGGGGCGCGGCCAAACTCAATCCACGCCTTTGGCAGCCGCCGTCGCCCTCCACGCTCGCTCGCGCTCCCGCGGACCTAGCAGTCCGGAGGCGCACGCTTCTCCCTCGTACGTGTGTGACACCTCGGAGGTGCCGCATCCGGAGCACGAGGACGAACCGCACGAACCGCAAGTGGTGGGAGGAGTTGCCGGACGACCACGCAACCGCACGGCACCGTCGCGACACGTTCGACTACATTGAGTCGTCTTCCGCTGCTTCTGCGCGTCTAGTGGTAATCCCGTAACCTGTAACTAGCAGTAGATCCTGGGCGATGAGGTAGAAAAAGTTTTGTTTTCTGGCTAGCGTAGCACCCTCATAACCCTACACCTTTATGAGATGTGTCTCACCTAACAAATGATAACTTGAGAGAGAATCTCTAACTTTGGAGCATGGAGCAACCTATGGGATGAAAACGGTGAAGGTGCGTACTTCCAGTGTAGAAGCAAAGACGATAATGGCGGTATGGATGATGATGCGTGCTCCCGGGTAGGAGTAGCATAATTATGATGGTGAGATGCGTACCCCGGGGTGGGAGCAGATAAATGATGAATGGTGAGATGCGTACTCCCGGGTAGGAGTAGCATAAATGATGAATGGTGAGATGCGTACTCTCGGGATAGGAGTAGCATAAATGATGGTAGTAAGATGCGTACTCCCGTGGTAGGAGCAGCATGGTTGCGTACTTCCGGATTAGAAGCAAGATATTTGGTGATGTGTGGATCTTGATCTTAGGGACACGACAAACCTCTAGCAAAGGTTCTACAAGTCTTAACCAAACTCAATGCAAGCAAGTAGCTTATGTAGAAGGCTTTTGGATAAATCAAGTATATATGGCCGTGGTAGGAATTTCAACACCATTGAGGAACAATTAAGTTTTTATTCATTTCCAAAATAAATTCTCTCGGGCAAATCATGCGTGCTTAGAATAATAGTATAGAGCTCTTATCTTAACTATGTCATATCTCACAACAACTTAGACTTTGTTTTAGCACTTGCAACCCACTAAGTGATCAAGTTCATGATGGTTAAAAGTGCCAAGTAGTCCATACTTACGTAAGTGCTAAGTTGTAAACAAGCATTAGAGAAACATTAACTTAGCAATTTAATAATCATTTCCATAGGAAGAATAGCACTCATGAAGCATGATATAGATAAGCCTTTTTATTATAATCAAACTTTTATTTTATAATGCAATAAAGTAAATAAAAGAAAATGCAAGATAGAAAACATACCTTGGATAAACGTACTTTAGTGGGGGAGAGGATCTCCCCCAAGCTTGGCTTTTGCTCATCTTGTATAGTCAGAGGTTGGGCGCTTCGTGAGCCAAGCTTAGTGTTGTCGATGAAGTCGTCCATGTCCATCTTTTGATGGCGCCTCTCTCCCCCCATGGGTAAGGAGTGCGCACTCTTGGAGTGTGATTTGGACAGGTCTTCATATGGACGTTGAAAGTCCATGGACTTTACCTCATCATCTCTTCTACACTTTCACCTCGCAGGTCTCGCTTGTTCCCGCAACACTTTGGCTTCTTGCCTCCGTGGGTCCAAGAGGGTCGGATATGAGGCTGCTCTTGGACTCTCTTACTCTCAGCTGGGGGTGCACAAGGCATTTATTGGAGGGAACAACTTCTTCTCTTAGCTGCAAAAGGTGAGACAACACAAGGACACTAGGGAAACAAAGATTAGCGTTAGCATTAGTCCCCCCAAGTGATAGTGGTCCTTGTGGGGCATTGTCACTCCCACAGCAGGGTGTGCTAGTGGGTAGTGACACACGCCACACTTGCTCATTAAGCAAGTCAAACTTTTATTGCTACAGGAAGAAGGGCTCACAAAAAAAAAGTGTTCACAGGGAGAGGACAGTACCTCCTGGGTCGACTGACTCAGGATGCTCCTTCCCTTGCTTCGTGCCAAAGTGGGAAGTGAGTGGAGGTCACGCTATGTTGGGTGCACTCCCAAAACATCTCTCTCTTTCTCTCTTTGGGAGCATGCTCGTGGCATCCCCCATCTTGAAGTGAGTGAGGATAAGGAAGAGGCAAAGGCAAGCTTCTACCTATCCTAAGCTTAGAGAGAGAAGTGAAGGCAATGTGAGCTCAAGTTGATTCTAAGTGTGGATTTGGGCTCCCATGCAAGATTGTTCACAGGGGGAGAAGGGCAAATGATGAAGTCCTAAAGCTAAGGTAGGCAAATCTCCCCTAAGCACAACTAAATGTTCTATTGGACTATGGGCAGGGAATCCTAATGAATCCTTCTCTGAATTGGCACAAAGTGGGGGTCGGCCGACCCCCAAGCTTGGCCTCTCAACACTCTCAACCTTTTGCCATGGAATTCTAGGAGAGTGAAGGCTGGTTGTGGATCAGAGGTAGTGATATTTCAGTGATTCCCTATTCTAGTGCTTGGTGAACGATAGAAGGTGATTGGCAAAAGTGGGGACATGGCTCGAGTGATTCCCATGAACCATGGAAGCACTCAAGCATGTCTCGTTGACCACTTTACAGATACGAGCTGGTGGTTTGGTCCCAAGGTGAAGAGGAGTATCTATGCTAAGAGTGATGGACCAAGGGACCACTTCTTTCAATGTTTGGCTAGCATAGTGTGTATAGGATTCTTTTGTGAGGTGAGTAGAAGATAACAGGATGCCAATGAGGTTCATGTGTGGGTCGGTAGACCCACACTTGGAGACCCCTTGAGTATCCAAGTGTCATCCCTACATCTACACATCTAGCCAAAGTGAAAGGAGTATTAGTAGGCTCAATGGTGGGATCGGCTGACCCCTACCTTTGGCGATCTACCAGCTCAACACCTTGGTGCAAGAAGCTCTCAAGGTCATGATTGGCTTAGTGGCTTAATCACTCTTGCTTAGCTAAATGGGATGGTGAGTTTCTTCATCTTCTTGGCTAAAGCAAGAGGTGAGAGTGAGGGAGTCTAGCTTCTAAGATGTAGGTTGATAGTTTCCTGTCTTCCTTTTCTTGTGGCATTCATACTATAGCTATATGATCACACATACCGTAGGAAGGAGGTAGGCCCAACCACTAGGTTGGCCGACCCATGGTTGGCCTCCCCAAGCACTGGCGACACTCTCAAACACAAGCCAACTAAGTGCAACAAAAGTTGTTTGCTTAAAGCTGCAGAATTTGCCAAGCTAGCTTCATCTAGATGTTTAAGTAAGCCTAGAAGCTAATCATTTCATGATTTAAGATTTCAGCTTGAGCAGTCATGAACATGGCATGGCAAAGCAGGGAGCAAAGTTGGCGGATGGGTGGCACTGGGCTGGGTCGGCCGACCCAGCCATGGGCCTCACCGGCCCCTGTGTTGCTCGCAGGTTAAACACAAGGTTGTCTTTTTCTTTTTTTATTTTATTTTATTTATGCATTTGGAAAGGGAAATGTTTTTGGGTTTTTGGTTATGAATACTACTACACTAAGCTTGAGAAGGCTTGGAACACTAAAGAGAAAAGAGAAGGCCAAGTGAGCTCGAGATGATTCTACTGGTTGTGGTTTGGGATTGAGCTCAACTTGGGGTGCTAGTCATAGGGGTGAAAGGGCAAGGCAAGGCCTCCCAAAAGGCAAGTCACCGACCCGGCCCCGGCCCCTATACAAAGATGCTCTCCCTCGACAAGGAATCTATCCTAGTGTTTGCAAAAAGTTACTAGCATTGGACCATAAACCCGGTCTGGCCGACCAAGGCTTGTGTCCCCCAACCACTTTAGTCTAAGTTAGGTTGTCTGGCAAGGGTGGTGGTGGTCATGGTCCAAAGTTGCTAAGGTTGCTTGGATTCCTATGTCTAGTGTTTGGTGAAAGAGAAAAGGAGAAAGCAAAAGTGGAGACAAGCATCAAAGTGATTCCCATGAACCATGGGAACACTTAAGTATGCGTTGCTACTCCCTATTCTGGCTTTGGCTGGTGGCATGCTTCCTAAAGCATTCAAGATGCTCGAAGTGGCATCCTAAGCTAAAGTCATGAGCAATGAACCATCTCTCCTCGAATTCTGGCTAGTGTGGTGGGCATAGGATCCATGGTTGTCATCATTGGGAGATAGCAGGGTGCCTGGTGACACCAAGTCCAGGTCGGTCGACCTGGGCTTGGAGCACCAGGGCATCCGATGCTTGCTCCTTGATCCTCGCTTCTAGCCGAGTGAGGAGAGGTGGTGGACCCCACAAGACAGGTCGGTCGACCGGCCATGGTGGCCCCACCAGCCTGCCTTTTCTCTACGCACTCTTCTCAAGTTTTATTACCTAAGTCTAACTTATTTTTTTTTTGAAATAAAAATATGCAATTCTAAAAGTAAACATGCAATTGAAAGGTAAATGCGAATTGAAATGCACGAAGTAAATATGAGATAACTACCGACATACCTTATCGGCGAGGGCTCCATGTTTTAGGTCCATAGAGCAGACCTCTCCATTGATGATCGAGCTTGAATGTGCACCATTCCATCCTGGAGATGGATGGGGATGATTGCACCTTGCCAAACCTTCGAGATCTCCATTCTTTTCTTGATCAAGGTTCCATTCAATGTTCACCGCATTTGTGAATTTTTCAACGACTTACCCTTTTGGATTTGAACTTCCTGCGGGGTTAGTCTAGGCATACAACCAAAGTCTACACTAGAAGTTTTGGTTCAATTAATCAAACATGACTCCATGTCTTATTTGATTAAGGCAGTGATTAACCTAAGCACCACGCTTAATTTAAAGGGCCTATGGAAGTACCTCATGAAGCACAACCAAACTAAGACTTACTAGAGTGGAAAATGGAAGTTGGAAAATGAAGCACATAGATTCACGTAAGGATTAAACGACATCCTTGGATCAAGTCATCACTCACAATCTATGATTGGATTATGAGTGATGAAGCCGTTCCGTCACTAATGATGAGAACGGTTTCTTTTGACGGCGACTTCTTCTCTCGTTGGTTTAAAAACTACGCTTCGCCTTTCCCCATAGTGAGAATGGAAAATGTGAAGACAGATGGCTTTTGTGGAGGTATTCTAACGATAGAAGTCCTACACACCTACAGAAGTATTGGAGATGGGCATTGGCTTTTCCCGTGTGGCTTCCCACAAATGGGTTGGCTTGCACCATATTGGTAAGCTACGTACTCAAAAGTTGCATCCCCAAGCTAGATCGCGAACCCGTAGCGACAAAGTCGCCTAACGGTGCAAAATAGTCGTGGATGATCTTTTGGGTCGTGGCTTCTTTGATAGCTAGTGCAAAGCCTCCTTCCTTGAACGGGTTTAGGTTCAAATGAACCCCGGAGGTAGAACTTGACAATGTCCAGTTCACCTCAACAACCGTTCATGCACCGTCTTGCTTCGAGAAGCAAGACAAAGTGAGAGGTAAAACCTAACACTAATTGCTAACTAGACTAGTCATCGACCCTAGATTCGATCCTATTAAAAACTCCTAGGCTGACGCTTTCCCCGGCAACGGCGCCAGAAATGCTTGTTGGCATTTCTTAGCGCAACCACCAGAAGTATGGCGGCAACACCAAAGATGCCAGGAGGTTAATTCTATATCTATTGGATATTCCGCAAGCGCACAGAATGTACCGCTGTAGCATTTCACCGAGGAGTATTCCGGGTTGTCGATTTATATTTCTCCCAAGGGAAAGCAAAAGAGCTAGGAACTAATAGGAGGAGAAGATCTAGGTGTCTCTAGTCTAGTATCACTAGTGGAAAAGGGATTAACGGAGTGTATAGGAAGGGTGGATCAAGGAGCTGGCTAAAGGGTTTATAAGGTAGAGTGATAGCTAGGTGGGAGGACAATGAGTGAGTAAAAGACTCCTATGACTCTACTTCTACTTCCGTGTACTAATCTAATCTAGTAGTGGAAACACACTAAAGCCACTAGTCTTGTATTCCCCTGGTTGCTGGAGATATGTCTGACAAATAGGAGGTTAACATTCCCCTCTGGGAACTAACTCCTATTCCAGTGATACCTTGGTTTTAAGGGGCACCTATCGGCCTACCCGACGTAAATAGATATAACCGGAAGGCTGCGTTCATGTCACAACCGCCCCGCTAATACACGTTGGGAGTTTGAATGGTATAACCAATCGTTGAGGCGAACATCCACCGGTAGGTTTAGTCTCGAACACCACGTTCACACTAACGCCTAAAACTTAAGCTAAATATACGTCTTAGCCTAAGCTCTAGTCCGTCGACCTAATGCAATGGAAACAACCGAGACAAGACTAATTTATCTAGTGTACTACTACTACTAAACAAAGCTAGAACACTATAATACTACTACTAGAGTAATACTATACTAAGCAAGTACTGAAAGTAAATACTCAGAAAAGTAAAGGAAAAGTAAATATATAAAATGCTAAAGTCTTACAAGAGGAAAGATAAAGAGGAATACCAGACTCTCCAGAAGACGACTCCGGAGACTCCGAGCTTCGCTCGACTCAACTCTAACTCCCACACTACTACTACTACTACTACTATAGTGGACTACATAGCTTTATATGGCTCTCAAGAGGCTTCTCCTTGATGTCTTGAATGAGAGGGAGTGAGGGGGTATTTATAGTGGGAGATGGAGTAGGGGCTACTCCACCGCCACGTCATCGATCCGCGTGAAGTGGCTTCTCCACCTTCGGATCCAACCGACCTCAAACCGCCTTGAATCAACGTCCAGGATGTGCGTGGAACGTCGGTGGAGTGAACCGACCCCGAGTGGGCCCAACCTCCGTGTCGGCCGACTGGGGTTTTCACCCTTTTGCCACGTGTCGCCTCAGGAGGCTTCGATGTCGGTGGCGAGTCGGGGCAGGTGGCATCCCACCATAGGGTGGTCGGCCGACCTGGTCCATTGGGGTGGACCCACCACCGTCTTCCCGACGTCTCGGTGATCCGGGTGTCCGAGATGGCCCCAAACCTTGGTCGGTCCGACCCGCTTTGGTGGAATCAAAGGGCCATCTTTTGCGGAGTAGTTTCACCATGCAATTCTAAGCACAATGGTGGTATTGGACCCACAAATGTCGTCGGCCGACCTGACCTTTGTGCTCATCTTTTGCACACTAACTCCGAGGATATGACATTGTGGAGTTGGTTTGGTCATTGGCCATCTTGGTTGGTTGCTCTACCTTCATTTGTAGCTCCCGAACACCGAAAAGTGCCCGTTTGCACCCGCACCCAAATAATGACACGTATATCCGGAACCAAGTCAATTGTACCTATGTCACTACTCATTTGCATGGTGTTATCTCCGAACTCAACCATTGTTGACGGCTTTTCATGGGGTAAAATCAGGGTATAATTGCCGTCAACAGAGTCCTTGATTTCTTCCCCAAGTCCCTTAAGCTCATTGACAATGACTTGGAGCCTATGGAACATCTCCGGCACACTCTCATCCTCCTTCATTGAGAAGCTTGCAAACTTCTCTTGCAACATGTAGGCTCTTGCGGTCTTGACACTTTCGGTGCCCTCATAAGCTTCTTCTAGCTTCTTCCAAATGTCATGAGCCACCTCAAGGTTCTTGATGAGCTCAAAAGCTTTATCATCAAGTGCCTCATGGAAAGCGCTCACGGCGATGTCATTTGCTTGTTGTTTCTTCTCTTCGGCCGGTGTTGGCACCGCACCCTCAACAAGCTCAAACTTTGTCTCCACCACTTTCCACACCTCAAGGTTGATTGACTTGAGATGACTCTTCATCTTAAGCTTCCATTTGGCATAGTCATCACCTCAAAATGATGGTGCCTTCTTGGTGTTGTTGATATGCATAACCAATGCCATTGTTTCACCGTAGGATGTTAATCCAATACAAACAAACGGTGACCGGCTCTGATACCACGTGAAAGGTCACAATGGCTAGAGGGGGGTGAATAGCCTAATAAAATTTCTAGCAAAGATACTAGACAACCCAATTAGATAGCAAGGCGGCAAAAGTGCAAAGCAAGTGCTTCAACTACTCTATGCAAGCCGTCCTACCAAGCAAGGCTACTCAAATTAAGTGCACACACAACAACGGTGATCAAGCTACACAATGTCGGTTCACCGAAACCAACCAAGCAATTCTACCCACGGATTTACTCTACACAATGAGTGGTTCCCGACCGACCACAACAGGTAGTTCTACCCACGGGATTTAAACTACTCAAAGAGTGGTTCCTGACCGACCACAACAAGCAATTCTACTATGCGGTAAGTAAAGAGAGGATGGAAGGTTATACCGCCGCGAAGAGTAGAAGATAGCCAATCACCGGTGTAGAAGCCAATCACCTAGAGATGCTCAATCACAACACAATGGAGGTCGAAGCCTCGGTAATCACAAATCAACACAATGATTTTTTACCGAGGTTCACTTGCTTCCCGGCAAGCTAGTCCTCGTTGTGGCGATGCACTTGCTTGGTGAGTTGCCCGCTCAATTGGCTCGGTGCCAAAGACCCCAATGGGGAGCTGCAATCTCCACACAAGACAAGGATCCACAAGCCACGAGCAATCCACTAGAGTATCCTTTCGCGAACACCCGCGGAAAGGATCAAGAACCCTCACAAGAACCCGGTGTGGCCTCGAACAATCACCAAGTCGAGCTCAACCACCACCCGCTGCTCCAAACCGTCTACGGTGACGGGAATCACCGAAGAGTAACAAGAATCCACAGCTCACTCGATGAACAAGTGCCTCTATATGCAACTCTCAATGCAAATCACTTGTTCTCACTCAAATCTCTCTCAAGATTAGCAAAGGAATCAAAGAGATGAGTGGGAGAGTGTCTCTTCTGCTCAAAGTATGCTCAAGTGTGTAGAAGTGGCGAAGAGAGCTCCCCAAGGCCGGCCAATGGCCTATTTATAGACTCACCACCGGAAAGAGCCGTTGCCCCCTCGGGCTGACGCTCCAGCACGCGCCGGACGCGTCCGGCGCTCTTCAGCGCGCCGCGGCCAGCCGACCGTTGGAGTTTGAAGTGACCACGTCACCAAGCGCCAGACGCTCAACAGTGAACCGCCCGAGTCCGGCGCCCGCGTCCGGCGTCCGGCCGGCGTCCGACGCCCTTCGAAACAGATTTCCTCGTAGAATCTTGCGTCGTCTTCGCTCCAAGTCCAATCTCTTGCCTTGAGTACCAACTCCACCAAGTGTAGACCTTGTCTCAAGCACCGGTGTTAGTAGTATAAGCACGACCACGTCGGCAAGAGTTAGCCCTCTAGTTAGTCTCTCATGCATCATGCAAAGTCGCAACTAGAGGCACTTAGGACCGCGAATGAAACCGAGGAAACCCCTCTTGATAGTCGGTTATCGATCCTAAATGTGGTCACACTCGCTAAGTGTCTCGACCACTAAACCGGAAAGCCCTATCAAGTATACCTTCGCCTTGATCTCTATGGGCCACCGTCGGAGCTTGATCACCTCACATGTCCACCATGTTTGTCACTGTGATCACCATGCTCCATCATCCACCGTCACGTTGCTATGTGTCTAACCACACTTAGAGCAAAGCATTAGCAACGTTTGAGTGTCATTAATTACCAAAACCAAACCGGAGCTTTCACACATTACCTATATACACAATGGTGACGATGCCAGATACAGAAAATCTCCATCACCTTTGGAGCCGTCCACCCTGCGATCCCTGCCTCGCTAGATCTTGTGCTCGTCATTGGTAGTAGATCATCACTACCAGATTAGGGATGGAGTGGCCGTGCCGGAGGCAGATTGCGATGCGGATGGCCATGCCCGTCGTAGCAGCAGCTAGGAGAGCCGCTGCGGCCTGCCCCTCGCCTGAACCGCCTCCGGCGCCGGC
Source organism: Themeda triandra (assembly GCA_018135685.1). Taxonomy (NCBI): domain Eukaryota; kingdom Viridiplantae; phylum Streptophyta; class Magnoliopsida; order Poales; family Poaceae; genus Themeda; species Themeda triandra. The sequence goes on along the minus strand of JAENPR010000081.1, from coordinate 290,353 downwards.
AGGTCAGGCCGGCCACGCCATGCGCCACCCCAACCGGGCCGTGTCACCTCGGCCGATCCACCATTCGCAGAGGGAGACAGCCTCGTCCCCGGCGGCGGCGACGTGCGGGTCTGGAGGCCGGGTGCGGTTGCGTCAGCTTCCGTATCGGAGGCGCGCGCGGAGGGAGGCGGACTCGTCCTTGCCTCCTTGGTGGCGGCCTGCACGTCCACGCCGATGCCTGACGAGGCGAGCGAGGGCGGGGGGTGTTGCTGCTGCATGCAGGGCGCCAGGACGGGCGGGCAGCGTGGACGAGCTTCGTTAAGGGAGCATGGGGGTGAGGTGATCTAATCCTGGCGTGATTGATTGTGCCGACTCTTTAGTATGTTTTTAGCCCCTCTTAAGATTTTTCCGGGCTTCGTCATTGCAATGAAGTGAGAGCTTTAGTCATAATAAACGATCAAGTACATCATGTTCTAAAAGAATTATGTTTGAGAGCAAAACACACCCACACTAGTAATCTAATGCCATCCGTTTCAGCTCATCAATGGGCTTGCAGACAGAAAAGGGCTCCAGAAATTGCAGCAGGGGATTCAACATGCGGAGCAGCATTCCGACCAAGACAAGGTCACCTGCCAGAAGAACTCGTCCCTAAAACAAAACAACGGGAAGACCGTGACATCATGGAATGGGCCGCCACAGCAAAGGAACCCCGCGGCGGGACAGAAATCGGACAAGGGCCGCGCTCTGGTGAAGAGGCCAGTTGGAAGGCGGAAGAGAGCGGAAGAAAGAGCGGAAGTGAAGTGATTCCAAAATCCTTATGCACATTCTCTGTTTACTCTAGGATTTGATGTAAAAGAACAGTAAAAACCCGTGGTATGCATTGTCACTTGTGCAAGGTCTCGAAAGGCGAACGATACACGTAGACTTCAATTGTAAATCCTGCGTGCGCTTGTGCCCTCTCTAGCCCAACATGAATTCCCTGCTGGCTGAGGAATAGTATACACTTTGATTGAGGGGGCTTGCAGCTGTATGAAATAATAACTAAAGGGGCCTCACTATATTTCACTATGTTCTAAAGGACTATGCAGACTGCAGTGAGAGTTTTTGATGGTGATAGCTACAGTAACGGTGTTTGGTGGATTTTTTTTATTCGCTGTGGTGTTCCATTTGTGGAGACGAGGGTTTTGATACTCTTTTTATTTGGAGAGGTTCAGAGAGATAGCACTGCGCCTGTACGCCTTCAATTCATCATGTTTTACCTCCAAGATAAGCAATTTGCCATGATAATTACTCTTCCCCGCTACTAATTCTTACCTTTTCTGAAGTTTGATCATTCATTTGTGTTACTCCTTAGATAATTGCACATAACAACTAATATTTTTGCAGGCCTGAAACATGCCTTCAGTATGGTTGTACCGAGAGCTGCCCCCAAAATATGGCTGCGTTGCTTTTGCATTTATGCTCAGAGATAGCACAGCTTATAATCTTCCATGGCTAACAAATTTACACATTTCACCAGAAAATTAAATATCAGCACTTGGCCATGAAGAAAGGCCCATGCTTGTATATATGGAGTACTGTGTAGGACATTTTACACTCTGCAAATACACCTTTTCGTTTTGGAGCTACAAAAACGAATACAAAATGTATATCTATTCCTCTGAAATACAACAGCTCAATACATCCTATGATCATCATACGAGAACAAGAAATTTAGCACTTTTACAGGATCATCACCATAAGAACAAGAAAATGCAGCAATTGAAGATAAGGTGACTCATGCTTTTACTGAAACTCCTGAAATAATCAGTAACTAAGCAGAAGATTTAAAACTTTGTATATATATTGCCTTTTGGCTTGTGAACTCAAAAGGGGAAAAAAAAAGAATACAAACAACATGAACATATACAATGCAAGGCTTTGCAGCAAGATGGCTGGCTCCATTGTTGATGCTGCACTAATTTTCATCCTACAAAATATTTCCCAAAAAGTTGGACTATAACAACAGGAATTCTGCATGACATTGCACAGAACCTAAAGCCTCTCCTTCTCATGAGGCCAAGAGTTGCTTCTCCAATGTAGTCAACCCGGGATTCCTCTGCACTATCGAAAGCCAAAGCTTCATGGCTTAATTTCTACAGTATATGCCTGCAAAACAGCACCAGCAATTAGATCTAGCTGAGATAACAGAAATATTAGACATGATGTCAACTTATTCACGAGTGGAAAGGACAATGACTATGAATGTGACAAAAAGAAATTTTGACCACCCTCCCAATCAATCACGTTAGCAGATCTGCTAGAGATTATGGATGCTTTTGAAATGGATATCAATATCTGAATTATTTATGTTTTGGAAAAGAAGGTGAGCTAATCTATTTCACACTTTCAGTTATACAAATGAAAGGCATAGATGATATGACACAAATGTTCTCAACCTAACAAAGAGGATACAGAAAGTAAAAGTTGGCTGTAATCAACCGTATGGGTTCAAGGGCAGATCATCAAAGTTGAAATGTGTCGCAATCATAAGTCGATTAATTTAATACAGACACGCTGTGATTTTGTGGAGCAGATGTCACTGGAATACTAAAGACAACAGAAAGGGGGCCCAATAACCCTTTTGTATATATGCTAGTGTCAAGTTGAAGAAATGTAAGAAATGGTTACCAACTAAGCACCCATCCATATGTAGAGAACCAAGGCAGATTTCAGAAAGGTACAAACAAAACAAACCTGTCAAAGGAGTCAGTGCTTTGATGAACATAGGTGGTGATACTATTTAAGAGGAATGATGACATCCAGATTCGTCGTAACTCGCCATCCTTTGGGATAGGCAAGATTCTCAGATCCAAATGGCACATGCCAGTTCATTATTTGAGAGCAGTCAGCGGGTATGCCTTCCATCTGGCTTTCATCCTCCACTAGCTGCTCTACGAACATGGTTACCTGCAAAGTCACAACCATCTCAGAAGCAGTACAATATGCAGAAAGGCATTTTAAACAAAGTCCAAACAAGTATGGGTGGTCGCCATGTGTTTCATGGCTAATCAGCAATTTGACAGTCTTATTTTATTCCACAGCAGCAGCCATTTTATAATGATGAAATTAAACATATCCAGCGTTGCATAGTAGTAGTCAGAAGGTAGATCAGTCTTTCTATGTAAGTACTTTGGAAAATGGATAAGAGTGCATAGTATCCAAGAGCAGTAGGAACATAGGAATATACTAACTAAGCAGTCAGAATGTGAATATCAGAAAAACAGAAACAGCAAACTTACTTGAAAACCTTGTTTCACTGTTTCTGGATGCCGGATTGAATTCCATGCCAAATGGGACCGGAGTTTGGGGTCCCAGAGCATGGTGCTGTTGAACGCGAAGCCCGACATAGCAACATGAAATCTACGGAGCTTGCTGGCATGCTCACTTGTGTGCCACCCCACAACTTGGCTCTGTTTACACACAGGGCCTTCCAGCACCACACCATCCTTTCTGTTTTCAGATATCACTGGCACAGGCCATGTGCCGAACCTCCTAATCATGAGGGGAGTTTGCATTAAGTCAACAGCCAGATGTATATATATGAAGCATCCAGTTTTCTCAAATAACATAGAGTATCATATTTCACTGCTGCAGGATCTAATGTTGGCATGTTACTAGAATTTTTTTGGGAGTATAAAACCAACATTCTTGAGGTGAAAGGTAATTAATAAATACCAGCATGAATTAGCAGCGAACACCTATATACAAAGCAAAACGGTGAAGGTACAGAATCTGACTATCTGAGACAAGAAAAATGGTAAGAGCTTTTGAGTCCTACTATGTTCAGTAAGTACATAAGCAGCAGTATTCGCAGTTCCTTATATAGACAGATAGAAAAAGAAAAGGTACCAATTTTTTTTTTTTCAGTCGATTCAGACAGCATAACAGGGAAAGGTGACCCTTTGACTAGAATTAGACAGCAAGCAAGCAAAGTCCCTTTGCCCCCTTTGCAATCGGATAGAATTGCAGAGGCTGAATGAAATTAGGTTGGACAAAGGGCAACCACAAATCATTCAATTGAAGGTACTACTCGTAAATCATTCGTCATCAATCAAAGATGGGACCTTTAATTTGACAGGTAACTGACTGATTGATGCGGAGGAGGCTTGGAATTGATCAATGGCGGCGGGGGAGATACTCTAGAGAGAATCAAGATGAGCAAGCAAGGAAGCAGCAGCAGCAGCAGTACCTGATTTGGCGCAGGCGTTTGAAGAGGTCGAGGGAGTAGACGCCCTCCTCATCCGCGAAATACACAATGCCATCGAGCCGGTGGTTCTCGATGAGCTCGAGCGCGGCATTCATCTGGTGCGGGCGGAAGTCGTCGTCGGAGGCAGAGGCGTTGAGCCTGTCGCAGCAGCCGACGTAGCGGTGCATGACGGTGGTGGCCCTGAGCGCGGCGGCGGCCTCGGGCGTGGGCTTGCCGGCCTCGACGATGAGCCAGAGCAGGGGCGCGTCGACGAGGCGCAGCGTGTGGCCCAGCCGGCTCAGGTAGTACGCCTGCGCCGCGCGCGCGCGTGGGCGTGACGACGACGAGGAGCTTGTTGCTGTTGGCGGAGGATTCGGAGGAGTCGTCGTCCTGGAGGCGGACGATGGGTAGCTGCTGGTGGTGGTGGAGGCCGACGGCGGAGGGGGTGTTGGGGGAGGACGAAGACGAAGACGACGGGCGGAGGTGCGGGGTCTGGTGCGGGAGGTGGGAGAGGAAGTGGAGGAGGCCGAGGAAGGAGCCGAGGAGGAAGAAGGCCGCGAAGCGCGGCAGCGGGCGGCGCGTGAAGAAGAGGAACGGGTGCGGGTATCCGCCGGTGGTGGGGAGGTGGTGGTGCGTCCGCGGGGAAGAGGAGGAGTGGCGCAGCGGCGAGGACGGCGGGGAGGAGGTGCCGAACGGGTGGTGGTGCCGCAGCAGGTGCTGCTTCGCCGGCGAGTGCGGCCGCCGGATCGACGCCATTCTTGGAGCGAGGGAGGGAGGGAGGAAGAGGAGAGAGCTGAGCTGGGTGCTGATGCTGCCGCTGCCCTGGTGGAAGGGGAATGAGCAGCAAGAATTAGTAGGGAGGGAGGGAGGAATAATGATGGCGCGAATGGCGGGGGGATGGATGGACGTTGAAGTCGTCAGCAGCAGGCCGGGCCGGCGATGAGGTGGAGCAGGGGAGGGGAAATGGAGGTTCGGTCGGGGTTGGTGGCGTGGGGTAGGGAGTTGAGAGAGAGAGAGTTGCGAGCAAGGGGACGAAGAGGTTGCGTTGCCGTCGCCCCTCCCCCTCCTGGGGTCGCCGTGGACCAAGAAAAGCAGAGCAAGCAAGGAACAGGAGAAGAAGCTGCAGAGGAAGACGACGTCACACGATGGATTGCTGCGGTCCCTGTGTTTTACTAGATCCTCCTACACCTATCCATTGCCAGTGTACAAACGCGTACGAGTACATACATCAGCAGGCTGGTGTGGTCAGTTTTAGCTAAAGAAAATTAACTGTGCTGTACCATCTGATTCTCCTGAGATTTTGTTCTTGATTCTACTACGTACTAGGAGGAGGAGTGCTTAACAGTTGCCATTTTTTCCACCTTGAATTGAAATAAAATGATACTGTGCATTGGTTGACTATTACACTCCTCAACTAGTTAACCCAGGACCGGACGACAGTCAATGCAGTTATTTAAGGTTATTTCTTAATTAAATAAACCAGAGAAACAACCGTGCTGAGCCGACGCGGTGTACGTGGCCTCAGCACAATGCAGATATGGCCGTGCAAGTGCAATCTTTGTTACAATATATGACAAATTTGGAGTACAATAAAGGGGCCAAGAAAAAGAAAAGAATGAGCAAAACAGCATGATAAAGTCAAAACAAGTCCAAACGCTCCAAAGTCAGTCTCTCTGTTTGGAGATGACACCATCACCATGCAAAGAAAATTCGTACGAAGTTGACCTTGCATTTGTATTTGAAATACTAACTGAATGGATATTTTATACGCGTCCATTTATATTTCATGCGAGTAACTCGAATATAATATAAATGGACACGTATATTTATTGTTTTATAAGTGGAGCATGAGGTGGTGGCGGCGGAATTACAAACGACCTGCCGCTGCTGCACCGTTTGATCCAGCTGGAAGCAAGTGTGACCAAGTACTCATACAAGCGGTGACAGCGTGTTTAGGTGCGGTGCGGTGCGGTGCGTGGAAGGAGACGGTACGTCCGCGTCGTGTCGTGCCGGCTGCGTTTCCACTGCATGCGCGCGTCCGACGGCTGGTCAAACCACCGTTGGTTCGTTCGTTGGTTCAAACGGCCGGATGGACGATGGGCGGCTGAAACAACACGGCTTCCTTGCTTGCCGTGCCGCCATCGGTGGGGTCTCGGGTCGGTGCTTGCCGTGCGCGCTGGGCCTCGGCGTCCAACTCCAACGCATTACGCACGCACGCCGGCACGCGGCACAACACCATCGATCGGGGGGAGCTGGCCGTGTCGTCCGTGGCGCACCAGTAGTCCATGTCCAGCGGCGCACACACCACCGCCACGAGTGCTCCGATTCTGTCTACTGCTAATTCTATTGGCTGGCACACGCTGACTATTCTCTTCCCTCCTCCGTACGGTCGCGACTCACGACTCAGCAAACGTTGACCTTCGACGACATCACGCTTTGGTGCCACCACTGCCACACAAGAATATATATTTCTATTTCTATGGCCAAGGCATTCACCGTATAGGGCCAAAATATGTACCAGCACAATTCAATGCACTGCCACACATGCTGGTGTATCTGGACTTAACAAATCGACAATAAGCTAGATATGTTGCTCATATGGATTCCAAAACTTATTGCCTAACCTAAATTAAGACATCCATGCCTAACAAGTTTTGCTCAACAATAATTTATTGCCTAGCCTAAATTAAGACATGCCTAAAAAGTCTTAGTCATCAATAAACCTTGTTAGAAAAAAATTGGCACGCCAATGTTTATGGCTAAAATCTATCGAGCCTTTGTTTATTATTACAAGAGGGGAAATTGCTCCTTGCTGCCACCACTCGACCGAGTACTACATGTTGTCGGGTTTAGATTAGGGGGTCCTGATCTAGGTGGATTAAAGATGGGCAAATTAACTTTATTCCACTCTAAAAACCCCAATCCTACTCGTATTGGGCCGGCCCACTATTAGGCCCACAAAACCTCAGAACCTTCTAACTCGAGCAGCGGCCGCTCACCCGCTCGAGAGAGAAATACGGAAACCGCTCGAGCGTGCGACCGCTCGAGACGGTGACGTAAACCGCTCGAGCGAGCGACCGCTCGAGCGGGGACGGAGAACGCTCGAACGAGCAGCCGCTCGAGTCTGCCCGCAATAATTGCCTACCCAGAGCACGCACATGGCTACAGGGCTCGAACAGCGCCAGAGTACACTGACACCGCCTAACTCTATGGCTACAAGGCCTGCAATAGTGGAGCGTACGCCGGTCGCTTCACCATTACGCTGCCCATCCCCCGGATTCGAGGATGGCAGGCGCCACTATTAAGCCAGGCCTTGTACTGTGCCACGTGCGGCACCCCCTTCAAGCACCGTTGTCAATTCTCCGTACCACCTAATCCGCCGCTTCGGTCCCATCGCACGGACGTCGACCCCTCGAGCCGGCCTCCGGCGCGCTCGAGGAAATGATGGCGGACGCGATTGGCGTACGGAGCAAGTAGTGACCAGTCCATCCCTCCTCGACGGCCATCCCCGCGGGGTTCCGGGCAGGCCATCATCGCCCACTCCTCCATTTCGTCGGCCCTCGTCGCGAGGACAAACAAGCCATCACCGCCATGCCGCAACAGGTCGGACCGGACCAAAGCATGGTTCCACAGCTCGAACCGGACCAAAGGGAGCGTCTACATCCTCGACGACTCGACATGACGCCCATACCTCGACGCCACGCCCACGATGCCCTAACCACCGTGTAACCCTGAGCCTCCCCTTGGCCTATAAAAGGGGACGCCAGGGCTTTGTATAGGGAAGGCTTTTACGCATACACGTTCCCACATTTTCACACACCCATTCACGGCTAAGTCCCGCTTGTATTCACCCCTGTACAAGCACTTCGGTGCAAGATAATACGAGTCTCCCCCCACTGCTGGACGTAGGGCACTCTTTGCCCGAACCAGGATAAACACTTGTGTTCTTCTTGCATCACCATCCGGATTAGGGAGCACGCATAGAAATTTACTCGTTGGTGTGATACCCCCGGGGGTACGAAACACCGACAGTTGGCGCGCCAGGTAGGGGTACTGCGTGTTTCGCCCGATTCCCGCCATTTTTCGGATGGCATCACCCACTTCTTCGCTTCCGTTCGCTACGGTGATCTGGTTTGGGAGCTTAGAGTTTGTGTCGCTCGGCCCCGGCCACGACATGGCTCTGCTCTCGATCGGTGAACCAGAAGGGGGACGCTCGACACCCCCACGCGTTGGTGGAGCCGCGCGCCGACCGCGCCACCACGGCTCACCGCCACGTCGCCGACGCCACCAGCACCAGCGTCATCGCCAGCAGGCACAGGCCCTCGAGCACCCCGCTAACGTGCCCTCCCAGCCAGGCGCCACGACGCACCCAGCAGGGGTGCCGAGTGTGCGACAGGAAGTGGCGCGTGAGCAGGGAGCTCTCGACGAGGACCCTGGCTTCACGTTCGCCATGCGTTCGCCGAGAGAACCCGGTATGGCACCTCGAGCGCACGCGCGGCCGACGTCGCCTAACCTCTTGCCACACGGACTCTATCGAGCCCGTCGCAGACTCCCATTTGGGCACACCAATGCCGCCGCCACGTATGCCAACGAGATCCAGTCGGCAATGGAGCCGCAAGAGGAGACCCCTGGCCCCCTCTTACGCGCCGCCATGAACTTGGAAATCGTGTGGCCGGCGTCACTGGACCACGGGTTTGATAGAGCGCCCGGCGCACAACGTCGCACCACGGTCGGGAGCATGCGCCGCTGGATCGAGGAGGAGAGTACGGGAAGGCCCTGGACTCCGACCGGCGCTGACCCCGACTCCGATGACTCGGATTCAGGGTGCTATGACCCGGCTCGCGAGTGTTTCCGCCTCGAGAACGATGTTCCGTCGGACGATGAGACCAGGGACGACGCCGCGGCCGCCGCCGCCGCGGCCAACCTCCCCGTCGGAATGCCGGTCCTCGGGACACCAGCGGCTGGAGCCTTGCAGGTAATTCCTCCCCGCGAGGAACGACCGCAAGGACACGCCAACCCACGACCTGAAGAGGACGCACGGGCCGCACAATGGGCCCAAATCCGGGAGATCGAGGCTAAGATGGACGCCGAGCGCGCGAACTTGGAGTTGCTCAAGCGAACCCTTGAGCAAAACCAACCCCCCCCCCCGCCTCGAGCTCTTGGCGCTCGAGGAAGGCGCGGGGTGTCTTCGACCGCATCGTCAACGACGGACGGCCGGAAGCGCCCGGCCGAGCGCCCCATTTCCTCGAGCAAGCCAAAACGTCCTTGCGGCAGCCATGTTGCTACGGACATGCCCGCACCCTCGAATCCGCACGCGCTACGAATACGGGATGAGGTCCAGGGCTCCTCCAAGTCGCGGCCGTTCGGCGGGCCGAGAGCTCGGCCTCAAGACGCCGAGAGGCGGCCCCGAGCAACCACGGACGAGCAAGAGGGCTCGGTCCACCAAGAGGCACCCCCTCGAGATGGTAGGGCCCCCGCCCGTGACCGCATCCTCGACAACCATGAGCCTCAAGACGCGTCATGACATCAACGACAATCGACGCGCAAGGCCGCGGGGCCGAGGACCGTGGCTACAATGCCCATCGAGGAGGGCGCTACGACGGCGATGAGGATCGGCGGGCTCCCGAGCCGCCGGCCCTCGAGTCTTCGGTCCGAGCTATCCGAGCACGCCGTTGCCCAACCCGTTTCGACCTCCCACGAGTTTGGCTAAGTACAACGGGGAAACCAAGCCGTAACTCGCTCGGCTGATTTCCGGGCGGCTCCGCCACCGGGAGGAGCTCGAGAGGATAAGGCAATCATACGCCAACTCCCCGTTCCTCTCGACACCGCTCGCCGTGGGCTCGAGGAACTTCCCCCAAATCGATCTACGACCGGACCGATCTAGTCCGAATTTTTGAGGGGAACTTCAAGGGCACCTATATCCGACCAGGCAACTCGTGGGATCTCCGCAACTGCAAGCAAAATACCACGGAGTCTCTCCGGGACTTTGCTCGGCGTTTCTCCAAGCTGTGCACCGAGCTGCCACACATTCCAGATCACGACGTCATCCTGGCGTTCGTCTCGGGCACCACGTGCAAAGAGCTCGTGCGGGAGCTCGGGCGCAATCGCCCAAAGACGGTGAACGAGCTCATGGACGTCGTCGCCGACTACGCTGCCGGTGACGAGGCCGTGGGGGCCTTCTTTGGTGGTGCCGGAAACAAGCCCGCACCGCCCCCGGGAGACGGTGAGGGCTCGAGCAAGGCCCAGAAGAAGAACGGGAAGAAGAAGAAGGGTAACCAGCAAGGCAAGCGCGTGGTTGCGGAAGAAGAGGTGGCCGCAGCTGACCGCAAGAAGCCTCGACCCCCTCCAGATGGGGCCATTTTCGACAAGATGTTGAAGCAGCCCTGCCCGTACCACAAGGAGCCGGTCAAGCACAACCTCGAGGACTGCCGAATGCTTCGAGGCTACTTCAAGAAGTTCGGTATTGACAAGGACAATGACAAGAAGGACAAAACTGGCAGCGACCAGGGCAACAACGACAACGACAATGGGTTCCCGCCCATTGCCGACTGCTATATGATATACGGCGGCCCTGCGACACAAATGTCACGTCGAGAAAGGAAGAACGAGCGCCGGGAGATCTTCTCCGTGAAGCCCGCTACGCCTCGATTTCTCGACTGGTCAGATGCTCCCATCACGTTCGACCGTGATGATCATCCAGAGCACGTCACCAACCCCGGCGCGTATCCTCTCGTCGTCGACCCGATCATCCTCAACGCCCGCTTCACCAAGGTCCTCATGGACGGAGGCAGCAGCCTCAACATCATCTACATGGAGACGCTCACGCTGCTCGGCATCACGAGGGCGCAGCTCAAGCCGAGCGCCGGGGGCTTCCACGGTGTCGTCCCCGGCAACAAGGCGCTCACGATCGGCCGCATCGACCTCCCCGTCTATTTTGGCACGCGCTCGAACTTCCGTCGAGAGGTTCTCACTTTCGACGTACCTGGTTTCGAGGGGACCTATCATGCCATCCTGGGCCGACCATGCTACGCGCAGTTCATGGCAATCCCCAACTATGCATACCTCAAGCTTAAGATGCCGGGGCCCAAGGGGGTCATCACCGTCGACTCCACGTACGAGCATGCGTACAGTTGTGACGTGGAATGCGTGGAGTATGGGGAGTCCTTGGCCGCATCCAAGGAACTAGCCAAGACACTCGACTGCCTAGCAGCCGAGGCCGCCGCCCCAGCGCCAAAACGACAAGCCAGCAACTTCGAGCCCGCCGAGGACACCAAGAAGATCCCACTCGATCCGAGCTCCTCGGGCGAAAAGACGCTGATCATCAGCGCCTCCCTCGACATCGCATAGGAAGCAGTGCTCGTCGACTTTCTCCGCGCAAACGCTGATATGTTTGCGTGGAGTCCCTCGGACATGCCTGGCATACCGAGGGATGTCGCCGAGCACGCCTTGGAAATCCGCCCCGGTTCGAAACCTGTCAAGCAACGCCTGCGCCGCTTCGACGAGGAGAAGCGCAGGATCATCCGCGAGGAGGTTGAGAAGCTCGAGAAGGCCGGATTCATCAAGGAGGTACATCATCCCTAGTGGTTAGCTAATCCTGTATTAGTAGAGAAAAAGAATGGGAAAATGAGGATGTGTGTGGACTACACTAGTTTAAATAAGGCATGTCCCAAAGTTCCATTTCCTTTGCCTCGAATAGATCAAATTGTTGATTCCACTGCGGGTTGTGAAGTACTTTCCTTTCTCGATGCCTACTCTGGCTATCACCAAATCAAGATGAAGGAGTCCGACCAGCTCGCGACTTCTTTCATCACTCCTATGGGCATGTACTGTTATGTCACGATGCCTTTCGGCCTTCGAAACGCCGGGGCAACATATCAGCGCTGCATGCTTCATGTTTTTGGCAAACATATAGGAGAAACGGTTGAGGCGTACGTGGATGACATCGTCGTCAAAACACGTAAGGTCGAAAACCTTGTCGAGGATCTCGAGTTGACGTTCGGATGCCTCAGAGCTAAGAACATCAAATTGAACCCCGAGAAGTGTGTCTTTGGAGTGCCTCGAGGCATGCTACTAGGCTACATCGTCTCCCAGCACGGGATCGAGGCCAACCCCGAGAAGGTCACGGCCATCATGCGGATGGGGCCGATTCGAGACCGGAAAGGGGTGCAGAAGATCACAGGATGCTTGACCGCCCTTAGCCGATTCATCGCACGCTTGGGAGAAAAAGCTTTGCCTCTATATCGACTCCTCAAAAAATCCGAGCATTTCGCATGGACACCCGAGGCGGAGGAAGCCCTCTTGAGGCTGAAGAGCATGCTCACCTCCCCTCCCGTGCTCGTGCCGCCTCGACCAGCTTCACCAGACAAACCCGCCGAGCCACTCCTCCTCTATATTGCCGCGACCACCCAGGTTGTCAGCGCAGTCATAGTGGTCGAGAGGCAGGAAGAGGGGCACGCGCTCCCTATCCAGCGGCCGGTATACTTTGTCAGTGAGGTGCTCTCAGATGCCAAAACTCGATATCCCCACATCCAAAAATTGCTCTACGCAATCGTGCTCACCCGTCGAAAGCTTCAGCACTACTTTCTTAGCCATCCGGTGACGGTGGTAACATCATTCCCCCTTGGAGAAATTATCTAGAACCGGGAAGTCGTGGGTCGAATCGCCAAATGGTCGGTCGAGCTCATGGGCGAGACCATCACGTACGCCCCACGAAAGGCTATCAAATCCCAAATACTGGCCGACTTTGTCGCTGAATGGACCGACGTCCAACTTCCCCCAGTACAGATTCAAGCCGAGCTGTGGACCATGTACTTCGACGGGTCGCTCATGAAAACAGGAGCGGGCGCAGGCCTACTTTTCATTTCACCTCTCGGAGAGCACATGCGCTATGTGCTGCGGATCCACTTTGCCGCCTCGAACAATATGGCAGAATATGAGGCGCTCGTTACTGGGTTGCGTATCGCCATCGAGCTCGGGATTCGACGCCTCGATACTCGAGGCGACTCACAACTCGTCATCGACCAGGTGATGAAGGCCTCGAGCTGCCATGACGAGAAAATGGAAGCATATTGCAACGAGGTACGCAAACTGGAAGCAAACTTTCACGGCCTCGAGCTTAACCACATCTCGAGACGCTTCAATGAAGCCGCAGACGAGTTAGCCAAGATCGCGTCGTCTCGAGCGCCGCTCCCCCAAACGTCTTCTCGAAAGATCTTCACGAGCCATCTGTAAAGTGGGACTCGGGGGCTGGAACAGAACCAGTCATCGAGCCCACTCCAACGATCGATCCCCCCTCGACGGGGGCTAAAGTCATGGAGATCGACGGGTCCTTGAGCCCACCCACGGATTGGCGCGCGCCCTTCCTCGAATACCTTGTTCGAGGAGAACTGCCAGAGGATCGAACGGAGGCGAGACGACTAGCTCGTCGAGCCAAAACTTACGTCCTTTACGGGGATGACAGGGAGCTCTACCGCCGGAGCCCGACTGGCATACTCCAACGGTGCATCTCGATCGAGGAGGGCAGGAAATTGCTCAGAGACATGCACTCGGGGGCCTGTGGCCATCACGCAGCGCCGAGGACCCTTGTCGGAAACGCTTTCCGTCGAGGTTTCTACGGCCCACCGCGACCGCCGCCATCAAGCTTGTTCGAGCGTGTGAAGGGTGCCAATTCTACGCCAGACAAACGCATCTTCCAGCACACGCGCTCCAGATGATCCCCCTCACGTGGCCATTTGCGGTCTGGGGACTCGATCTGGTCGGACCCCTCAAAAAGACGACGGGAGGCTACACCCACCTGCTCGTGGCCATCGACAAATTCACCAAGTGGATCGAGGCCAAGCCCATCACCAACATTCGCTCGGAACGAGCGGTCGAGTTCTTCACTGACATCATCCATCGGTTTGGAGTGCCTAATGTCATCATCACTGACAACGGTACCCAGTTCACGGGCAAAAAGTTCCTGGACTTCTGCAATCGACACCACATCCGTGTGAATTGGTCGGCAGTCGCCCATCCTCGAACCAATGGCCAGGTCGAGCGTGCCAATGGTATGATCCTCCAAGGACTAAAGCCGAGGATTTTCGACCGCCTCAACAAGCACGGCAAGAAGTGGATGGCTGAGCTCCCGTCGGTCCTATGGAGTCTACGAACGACTGAGAGTCGAGCCACTGGGTTCACCCCGTTCTTCTTGGTCTACGGGTCTGAGGCCGTCCTGCCCACTGACCTCGAGTATGGGTCCCCTCGACTCAAAGCCTACAACGAGCAAACAAACGAAGAAAGACTAGCTAACGCTGTCGACCAGGTCGAGGAAACTCGAGACATGGTGCTCCTACACTCTGCGCGCTATCAGCAGAAGCTGCGGCAATACCACGAGAAGAACGTACGCAAGAGAGACTTCGAGGTCGGCGACCTAGTGCTCCGTCGACGACAGGACAACAAGGGGCGCCACAAGCTCACTCCTCCCAGGGAAGGCCCGTTCATCGTGGTCGAGGTGCTGAAGCCAGGAACCTACAAGTTAGCCGATGAGGATGGCTCGATCCTCACCAACGCATGGAACATCGAACAGCTACGTCGTTTTTTCCCCTAGGCCTCGATGCCTTGTACATTTTTTCGTTTAAATGTACCGCTAGTATGAATGAGTAAAGGATTTGCGAGCTAATCTCCTGTCTTCTCGTTCACGCACAAGGTGGGCTCGACTTTGTTTCCACGCCTAGTTTTTTCAAAGATGCTCGACGCACTCTTTTTCCTTCCCGCCTCGAAATTTTTCTCGTAAAAACTAAGTATGAGCGTCACCTCGAGCCCGTCGAGCCGGGACGACCGAGCACGGGCTTCCCACGCTTCCGAGCTACGGCACCCCAACTCATCTCCCCTCGAAGCGGTTCGAGCACAGCGCTACCACTTAGTTAAAAAAGAAAAAAAAAGAGGGCAAGGAATAAAAGACAACTTGGAGCACAGAGAAAAAACTAGAGCACAACAGCACGAGTCATAAACATTACGTTTAAAGGCCACTCGGGCCATTCCACGACCAGAATATTTGTTTTCTTACATGGGCCTTGTTGCCCAAATTTCGACTCGCAGGCCGGTTAAACACTACTCCACATCAGGCGGGAGGACTTCTCGCAGCAGGCTGTCTCCAGACGGGCTCCGGGCTCCTCAGCCTCGGCC
This sequence comes from Themeda triandra, assembly GCA_018135685.1. Taxonomy (NCBI): domain Eukaryota; kingdom Viridiplantae; phylum Streptophyta; class Magnoliopsida; order Poales; family Poaceae; genus Themeda; species Themeda triandra. Next base: position 274,983 of record JAENPR010000081.1, on the reverse strand, counting down.
TTGAGCTGCTCGATCCGTGGGTTGATCCCTCCTTCTTGCTCGCCCTCGGCATAAGTGAAGCCGCCCGCAACGGCCTCCATCCCGGCCCGGGCGGCCTCCCTCGAAGTGTCGAAACCGGAGTAGAAGATGGCCATTGTCCGGCGCGCGGCGAAGATGAGGACCTCCTGGATACGACCCCGTAAAGAGGCGCCGAACTCGCGGACCCGGCTGGCGTAGCCCTCGCCGGCGTCCGGCCCCTCGACGTCCACCACCGGCGGAAGGCCCCAGCTGGCGCTAAGGGTGTCAATGGTGGCGGTGATGCGGGCCTTAGCCGCGATTTCGCTGTCAGCCAGTGCGTGGGCCGACCTGGCGTCCTCACGCGCTGCCACCAGGTCTGCCTCCAAACCTGGAAAAGAGCGACAGGGATTAAGAACTCAAGCAGCGCATGAGAATCACGCACGAAAAAAGGCTAGAGGGCTCGAACTACTCACGGGTGCAGCGGGTCGAAAGCCCTTGCTCGCGCTCGAGCGCCTGCGTGAGCTCGGTCTCCCTCCTCTTAAGGATGCGCTCGACGTCGCGCTTCTCCGTCCGCAGCTCCTCGTAAGCCTTGCCGGCGCCCTGGATGGCGAGGTCTTTCTCCGTCACCACCTGACGGAAGTTGACCACCTCCGTCTGGAGACCGCTCGCCCACTTCTTCTCCGCTTCAAGCGCGCTCGCAAGGGCCTCTTTTTTGGCAGTTTCTCGGGTGACCGCCGCTTGCAGGTCCTTTACATACGATTCGGCGGCGGCCTTGTCTTTCTCGAGCTGCTCCGCCTGCTGGCACTTGGCCTTGTAGCTTCTTAGCGCAATGGCCGCATCCTTCTTGAGCTGCTCAAAGACTCCTTGCAGCCGCTCGTGCTCCTGCCGAGCGGTCTCCGCCTCCCGTGTGGCTTGGGCAAGCTTATCACAGGCCTCCTGCTGAGCCGCCTCTACTTCTTGCGCCGCTCGAGCGAGCTCGTCCTGAGCCCTTCTGGTATCTCCCTTGGCGGCGTCCAGGGCGGCGTTGGCCTCTCGGAGGAGTCGGGCAGACCGGTGCAACTCCGCCTCAGCATCCCGCCCCATGCGCACATATCGCCGGATCTCGTCCTCGCTCTCGCGAAGGGCGCGGATATGAACCGACTTCGCGTATGAGCAGCTCTGCGCCGTCTGAATCACGAAAAAGGAAAATCAGACACAAACTACGATAAGTCTAAACGGAAAACGACCGTGCCCGAGAATACTCACAGAGGAAAGCCGAGGCAGGTCCTCGGAGACGAGTGACAGGGCGGCCTTCAGAGCATGCTCGAGCCACTGTCGGCGCTCCTCGGCCTCCATGTGCGCCTCGAGCTCCTTCTGATCGTTCATCACGATCGCAGGGGCCTCGTGGTCGAGGGGGTCGGGAAGCACCAACGGCGGCCTTTCCCATAAGGGGAACTCCTCCCGCATCTCCTTGTCGATGGAGGAGTGGAGTCTCCTCACCGCCTCCAAATCGACGCCCGCCGTCACCACCCGTTCAGCCAGGGTTGTCGGGCGTTGCGGCTGGCTCCAGGAGAAGGACGCCTCTTGGGCGAGCGCCCGCGCCACGATCCGCCTCCGCTCCTCGATAGATATGTCGGTGGGCTCGGTGCGTCCAAAGCCGACCGTCCGCATATGGCTGTCCACGATGGTGGACGCCGTCTGCTTCCTCTGGGCCTCCTCCCAGTGCTCGGCCTCGGACATGACGGTGAACTCCACCTCACCCGTCGTCGAGTCAGGCACGAGGTGGGGCACCATAACCTCCCTTAACCGCTGCAGTGGCAGCGGCGCCTGATGCGGCACCAGGCGGAGCTCCGCTTGCTCCCCCACCTGCTCCACCTGCGGCTGACGCTCCTCGACGCCCGCAGTGGCAGGCTGCTCCACCGGTTCCGCCTGCTGCTCCACTTGTTCCTCCGCCTTCTCCTCCTCCTGCGTAGGGGCGGGGTGCTCCTCGAGCGCCCCCTCTCGAGCAGTAGTTTGGGCCTCCCCCTGTTTGACTGGGGAAACCTGGGGCACCTCGACCCGTTGCCCAGCAGGGGAGTCGACCTCCATATCCCGAGGGGGGGTTGGGGACCGGCTCGGCTGAGGCTCAGGCACCGGGCCCACCTCCTGCATCTCTTCATCCCCCACCGGCCGATCGCCGGCCCCCGGCGTCTGCTCCTCCTCCTCCTTCTCCTTGCGCTCCTCCTCGAGCTGGCGCAGGCCGATTGGCCAGGAGGTCTTGGAGCCCGAACTCGGGCTCTCGTCCTCGAGCGTGATCGGGTGCTGCTCCGACCCGACCCCCGCCGCCGGAACAGCGGCCGCCGTCTCACCACCTGCCGCTGCGCCACCCGGCACAGCCGGTGACGATGACGCCTCGAGCGGGGAGATGGTCGGGGACGTGATGGTGGAGGTCGTCTTCTCCCCCGCCGCAGTGGTCGTGGCCCCGGCACCTGCACGAGATGCAGCCGCCATCAGCTTGCCACGCTCGATCGCGTCCTTAGCCCGCTCTAGCCAAATCGAAGTAGAAGGAGGAAGAGTCACACCACCTGGAATCGACGGGGTGCCGCTCGACCCTCGTGTGACTTTCAGCCTCTTGGTAGGCAGCATGGGAGGGAGGGACGGCGGTGGATCGGGGGGGCGCTTGGCTCGGAAAAAGAGAAAAACAAAAACCACGATGACGGTGCATTCACACGCCAAACGGAAAAACCAACGAAAGGAGGGTTAATCGAAAAAACTCACCCCGTGGTCGAGGTGACGCCGCTCGAGCCACCCGGCTTGCTCGAGACGCTCGGGGCTTTCGAGTCTCAATTGGCCCCCTCGAGTCACTCAAGGACTTTGGGGCCTCGAGCCCGCTGCTCGTGCCGCTCGGGGGCTTCAAGACCTTGGCGGCTTCCCCCGCTCCCGTCGACTCCTTGGCCGGATCGGGCACGGAGTCCCTTACGGGACTTTGGGTCTTGCGGGTCGAAGTCCGCTCGGCCCGGCGATCGCTGGAAGGAGCCCGGCGCTCCATGGGTTGCCCGCCGGGCTGCGCAGAAGATGATGTGCGCACATTTGCAGCCTGATGCTGCCGGGTGTGCGCGCCCGTTGAAGACGAGTGGCGACGGGATGAGGAGTCCCGCCGCGTCGGAGAAGGCGCCCGCCCGCCATGGCTAGAACGGCGGGGCGACTCCTCTCGCCGCCCTGCTCGAGCCGGAGACGGCGAACGGGCGCGGTGGCTGGAGCGGAGAGACGTCCCCCGCTTCCCTGCTGGGGCCGGCGATGGCGTCCGAGCGCCGTGGCTAGAATGGTGCGATGACCCCTCCTGCTGCCCCGCTCGGGTCGGTGATGGCGATCGAGCGCCGCGGTCGGAGCGCTGGGACGACTCCTCCCGCTGCTGGCCCGCTCGAGTTAGCGACGAGCTCCCGCCCAGCTCGAGACGAGCCGGCGCCAGGGACACTTCCTGCACGCGAGATCGAGGAGGCGTCAGCGCACGAGCGGCGGTGGCGCCATCGCTATCAGTCGCCTCGTCTTCCTCCTCATCCCCCTCCTCCTCGTCGTCATCAGTCGACTCTAGACTGGAACTCCAATCGGTCGGATCCGCCCTCAAGCGCACCTCCCGCGCATGGCGGCGCCGAGATTTACGCTTCTCTTTCTCCTCTAACTCACGAGCCTTCCTCGCTCTCTCCTCCTTTCTCGAGAGCGCCGCCGCGTGTTCTCGGTCACCTTTCAGACGTCTTACCTCACGGGCGGACCTCCTTCACCGGGGGCCTCGAGTCCGCGTGGTCGATGATGTCCTGAGAAAGCATACTTCAATAAGGACGGCTCGAATAAAAGGAGCGACGAGAAAGACCTCTAGAAAACTTACATAGCCAAGCAGGTTGTTGACTGGGCGCATGGGGAAGAGTCCGACTTGATTCGCCCCGAAGTTCCTTCCGCCGTCGATCGCCTCACGCACTCGAGCCACGATCATGGCGGACGAGAGGGGCACGTCAGACATCCGGCTGGCCTCGAGCGCCTCCGGGTCGGCGTCCTCCGTCATCTGGTCCAACCGCAGTGGGCGCTCGGCGAGCGGGATCACCCGGCGGGAGTGGAACTCGGCGACGACGTGGGCAAGGTTAAAAACAAGATTGCCGGCCCTCCGGCGGGGCGAGACTCGCGATGGCCTCGAGCGAGGGGGTCGAGGCGGGCCGACGCTTCTTTGGCTGACCATAGATCCAGTTTTCACCGGGCACGGCCGCCACGGCGCCGGTGTACTCCGGAAAGAGGTTCCCCTCGTTTCGGAGGTAGAACCACTCCGCGTCCCACCCGGCGTTGTTCGACACCCAGGTACCGGTCAGCCCAGCCTCCTCCTCTTCGTGCCGATCGAGCAAGAGCCCGCTCGGACGTAGCGGCGGGCCTTCGGCTTCCCTTTCTCCTTCTCCTTCTCCTCTTCCACCTCCTCGTCGCCGTCGTCGTCGTCGTTGCCGTCAGCGCCGCCGCTCACCACCTTGGTGAACAGCGTCACCTTGAAGACGTGGGTGAACAGGTCCCACTGCGGCGCCATGCCTAGATACCCCTCACACACGGCGGCAAAACTGGCCGCGTGTGAGATGGAGTTCGGGTTAAAATGCTGGAGCTCGACCCCAAAGTGGTGGGGGAGCGCCCGCATGAAGCGACTCGGCCGCGCCCCGAGCCCCCGCCGATGGAACTTAACGAAGCTCAGGACATAGCCCGGCGGAACCACGGGCTCGAGGTGGTCGTCGTCCGGCACCTGCCATTCCGGTGGCCCCTCCACCGGGTTGGGGGAAAGCAGCCCGCCGTTGACAAGGTTTGTCAACATCGCCTCAGTCACCGTGGACCGGGGCCACGGGAGCGCGTCGAGCATCACCACCGGCGTGGGAGGCTTAGCGGGCTCCTTGCCCTTGCTGCCCCCGGCGCCCCGGCCGGAACCTTGGCCCGCCTTCTTGCTTGGCTTCACCATGGCGTCGGCGGAAGGACGGCGGTTGTAACAACTCCAGTTTTAGGGCTAGACAAATCTTGCATCATGAGCATGATCATCTCATAAGCATCATTTATGGCATTTTTGTGGCAATATTTTGAGTGCCTATTTTAAAAATGCAAATGGGAGTTTTCAAAGGTTTTCTAGAAGTCAAACTTGTGATGCTTTTCTCAAAATGGAGCTTTAACAAAGTTCGTAGAGGAGAATTTTTGGAGAAACTTTTGTTTTGACCCCAATTTATGAAAATGACTTTTGGTGCTTCAAAAATGGCAAAAACAGTTTCAAAAATAAATTTTAAAGGTATTTTATGTGACCCAAAATTTTATTTTCAAATCTAGGCCGATTTTGCAAAAACTTTCTTCATGAAAGTTATTCATCTTTTAATTTTGAGTAACTTTCATTTTTGGACGAAATTCAAATTCGCAATAATTTTCGAGTTATGGACAAATCAAACTTCTTATTTGAATAGTGGGACCAAAGTGGACCCACCCGGCCCCACCTGTCATCATCCTCTTCCTCCCTCCCCTTCGCTTCACGCGCGAGCGCCGCAGCCACGCAGGCCGCCGCAGCGACGCGCTGCTGCCCCGCGCCCCGCTGCGCCCACTCGAATCGAGTGCCACTCGAGTGCGCACGAGTGCCCCCCGTCCCCGCCGCTCGCTCGCCGCCCCCCCGCAGCCTCCCCTTCCGCCATTGCTTCGCCACCGAGCCGTCGCCGTCGATCCCGCACGCCACCCCGCGCCAAACGCAGCCGACATCCGCTCCACGACGCCAACGGGCACGCCTCGAAGTACTTGAGCACCTCGCAGCGAGCTCCGCTTCGCCGCTGCCCCGCTGTGCGCCGCGCGCATCGCGCCGTGCCGAGCGCCATGGCCGTCCGCCGGACCGCCCCGCTCGCCCATGCCGTGACCTCCCGGTCCGAATTGGACTGCTCCCGCGCCTTTGAAAGCTCCGCCTCGCCTCCCCAGACCACTCGCCCCCTCCATTTTCATCTCCCACGCCCGCAGAGCGCTCGCAGAGCTCCGCCATGGCCGCCGCCGCGCCCCTCTCCGGCTAGCCACCTCCCCGTCCGTCCATTCACCTCCCTAGCCGTGTCACGGTGTTCGCCTTGCCCCGCTCCACCTTTCCCGCGTATCCGCGCTTCAAATCATCACAAGGTAGAGGCCAATCGGCCGTTTTCCCCTCCGCCGCCGGGAGCCTTGCTCCGGCGAGCTCTTCGGCGCCGTTGTCCACGCGCGTCCGACATCATTTTCATCTTTTAGCTCGCGCTCTAGTTCCGCCATGGCTCCGCGAGGCCCGTAGACGTTTCCCGTTTCACCGCCGCGGCTTGCACCGCCGTCTCGCCGTCGAGCTGCGCCGCCGCTCGTCGCCGGTCGTCGCGTCCGCCGCGTTAGAGCACTAGGGCCTTCATTTTCACCTCCGCTGAGTCCGCGCCGTCGTCCCGAGCACGACGGTGCCACCCGCGTCGCCGGAGGAGCCGCCGTCGGCGAGCCCTCACCGGTCGCCGGCGAGGTCCCCGCCCCGACCCGCTGACCGGTGGGGCCACGGCCGGGCCCACGCGTCAGCGCCTCGGCGCGTGTGCGCTGTGTGCGCTGGCCGGTACGCGTAGCAGCGGGCCCGCGCGTCGCCCGCCACAGGGGAAAGCGCTGGGTGCGCGTAGCAATTTAGCTTATTTCCGGTTTTTGAAAATGAATTCCGAAATTGTTTTAAATCTTCCAAAATTCATATCTCCCTCATATTAAGTCCATTTTGGGTGATTCAAATTTCTATATTTTTCTTATGAGAAGCTTTATGCATGTAGGGTATTGGTTCATTTTTATAAAATACTTTTCTCAGTACAGTTTTATTTAATGTCTTTAATTGCTTATATCTTGTTAAATGCATAAGTAAATGTAGGTTTATCGAAAAAAATGTGGTTCTTGTTTTGTTGCTCTAGTTAGGAGATGCTTTATCTAGGAAAAATATTATTTATATATGTCATGTGTAGAAAATGCCCTGTTTAATTATTTTGCTTGCTTTGCTTAGAGTTTAGGAAATTCATAATTAATTATTTATGCAAGGTTTAGGCTTGATAATTTTTCTAGGGTGTTTTTATACCTATAAGTAGCTGTTAATCACATGAGATCTGTGGTTTGACACTTTTCATAATGCAAAGTATTTTTAGGTCTTGGTTTGATGTTGTCTTGTCTTTTTTGTATAGAATAAATGGTTCACTGTTTTGACCTGAAAAATTTATGGTAGGCTTATGGTTACCTATCTAAGCTGAGTACCTTCTTGTACTCAGGGTTTTATTCCCTTGTTGTTGCAGATGGTGAGATATTCTATGGGTATTGCCCAACTTGCTTCTACCCCGCGTATGGGCCGAGTAGATCGTGGGCACGATCAACCTATCTATCGTACCTCTATCTTTGTTGTCGGATGTGATGTTGGACCAGGCACTATGTTTCAACTAAGTGTGCGTTTGTGAACCAAAACTTTATTTGCTTCCGCAATTTGGATTTGAACTCGGTATTGTAATATTTATTTCGTACTCCGATGTACTCTACTATTTGTGAACCTTTGTATCACTATGAACTCGTTGTATGTTGAACTCAATTCGGTCCGGGCCGTATTGTTGAAAGTTTGAAATCCTTCGAGATTTCACGGACTACCGGGTTGATATAGCCACGGTGTGCTAATTAAGTTGCTTTGGCGACTCATAAGTACATTGTGTTTATATTAATTGGTCGGTTCATATACTGGCATCGGAGCGTTCAACGTATTCTTGTTCATAAGTATACTTAAAACAAAATGATTTTGCTTTACAACATTAATTACGAACTTATAGCCACTTAATCTCATATATAGGTTTTTCAAAGGTGTGTGGTTTTCAAAAACTTATATATGTGCCTTGGACCAGTCATATCCTTTATGCCCAATTAAGGACTTTAGGTAGCTTATATAAGTACTAACTTGGGGGATTATTGCATCATATTTTTATTTGTCGCGCTCATACACGACGGTTTTGTATGAGGGCCATTCAATTGAATGGTTGTGTATGGATCAGATTTGCCTCTACGCCAAGGTAAGTGTGAGTTGTGAGAGCATGATCGGACGCAATGCCGATCTAGGGGAGTGCTTATTGGTGCTGGATTATATACATGTTCACACATGTTTATAAGAAGGTACCCCATGTGAGGGTGTCGTCTTCTGATGACTTATTGGGTAGTATGCACTTGGGAATAGGTGCAAGTAATCGGAGATTTCACCTTGTTCGGAAGGTGTCTGGATTTTTATGTCGCTTGCATTCATTGGGATTTGGGCTGAAATAAATCTTCTGCAGGTACACTAACTACGTGAAACGTGTAGCCCGACTAGTTACCGACATATGAGAGCACGTTTTGTATGCCACCGCCTAGACGTATTAGATAATAATTTTAGGCAGTGTGGACGTATGGAACGTGCATGCATCATGATTCACATATATGCTCATGTCATTCATTCCATTCTCCTCTTCCCTTACCATTAAATTGTCTCAATTCCGCATCTCCATGCTTTAATTATTAAAATTGTTGCTCATTGAAAATAAAACTCCTTTTCGATGGCTCGGACCAAGCGGACCGCTCGCAAGAGCTCGCGTCCACCCCGCCACCGCAAGCTTGCTTCCCGTGGAAGCGCTCCTCTTGTGGTGCGTCGAGTGCCGTCCCACCGCTCGGGGAGGCCGGCACTTTTCGGGGAAGAGTGGCTTGCCCACTCTCCTCCGGAGGCTTCTCGCACGGTGCCGGTTACCCTCTCGGGCACGAGCCACGGTACTCCGGGACGCCGGTGACCGGAAGAACTATGGCTTTGTTTCGTGGTGGTTGTGGTGCCATCCTTGGGCCATAGTGAGACTTGGACCGGATGGACGGCTAAGGGTGAGGGCATCACTTGCTTTCGATGGTGCTCGGGATGCTTGCTTTCCGATACTTGAGAAGATGGTGGCGGAGCTGCCTAATGAGGTTCGAGGCTCATTCCTAGTGTTTTTCCTCTCGGCTAGCCCCGCATTGACACGTGGAGGCGAGGCTCCGGGAATGGCACTAGTGGCTGGACCTCGGGAGGCGACCGTGCCGGTGCTCTTGCGCGAGTGTTGTGTTCGCTTTGATGAAGGCGTATGCGGCACGGGAGGAGCTTGCTCTCTTTAGGCACGACAAGCCGGAGCGTGTCGAGAGAGAGAAGGAGGAGCTACGGGAGATGTACGAGAAGAAGCTCGAGGAGCTCAGAGAGGAGATGGCACTGATGACTGGGCAGAGAGACCAGGCTGATCAGAGAGAGAAGTTGGCCTTGCAGCAGGTCCAGGAGCTTCAGGCTAGAGTTGGCAGGTGTGACGCCACTATCAAGAAGCTTGGAGACACTTTGGCCCGTATAGTTGGAGAGCGGGATGCAGCCCGGACTGAGGCACGTGGTTTGAGGGCTGCTCAGCGCACTCTCCGGGAGGACTTGCACGAGAAGGAGGTCTACATCGACGCCCCGCGTGAGGAGCTCTACGCGAGACAAAGACACGGAGAGTGGGTTGAGTCTCGCTTGATGATGCGGCTAGTCGGGAGTGCGGTAGCCTTATGCGCCTAGACTAGTGTGTTGGTTAGTGTTAGCTGATCGCTTTGTCCTTCGTGGTCCGTTGCGACTCTTTTGTTTATGTGTGTGTCTCGTAGTTGGTACGCTAGTAAGAGTTGGATGTGACCTTGGATCACGTTGTTGTAATGCTATGTCGTCGCTATGCCTAAAAAGTCCAAAGTGTTCGTGTGTGCGGCAACCATGGATATTGTAAGACTTTATGTGATGTTTTGACATAATATTATTAGTGCAAATTGTGATGTGGAAAAATGAATTATTGTGCCATGTGTGGTTAATTGTATGAATTAATTTTCCTTCAATTAATTTCGCAAGGCATGATCTATTTATTCGTTTACCCTCGAGATTCAGCTCCTAATAGTGGATCAATATTATGGTTGAAACATGCGAGATGGCGCCGATCACCCGCAATGGTCGTGGTAGTGGTCGTGATGAGGAAGAAGGGCATGGTGGTCGTGATGGGGAAGAAGCACATGGTGCACCACCCCCTCCTCCCCTCACCGCGAGCGTTGTTTGCGCGCTTTACGGGAAGTCGGCGCAACATTGAGCAACTTCGCGTGTCAACTTCGAAGCAAACAACAAACACCGTGATGATCATCAGCCTAACCAGTTCAGTGAATTCAAGGACTTCATGGACACCAAGCCTCCAGTGTTCAGGGATGCCCCTGATCCATTCATGGCTGATGCTTGGATCAACACTATGGAAGAAAGGTTTTCTTTGCCGAGGTTATCGAGGAACTGAAGGCTACCTATGCTTTTGCACACATGTTTGAAGGTGACGCTATGTTGTGGTGGAATACGCATCGCCACACCTTTCCCGAGGGTCACCTATCACTTGGGATCGCCTTGTTCGTGACTTCCGTGCTACTTATGTTCCACCCGCCTTATGGCAATGAAGAAGACAGAGTTCCATAACTTGACCATGGGGAATCGTTCGTGAAGGATTATCATCATGCATTCCAGAACCTATCCCGTTATGCACCTGAGTTTGTGAGTACTGAAGCCAATAAGATTGCTGCTTTCAAGAAGGGTCTCAGTACAAAGCTGATGAAGACCATGGGTACCTCTACCCGTGTGACTTTCAATGACTTCTACAATGACTGTCTCACTCAGGAGAATCAGAACAACCTGCATGCTGCTGCTAAGAACCGTAAGAGGGCTAATGAAGGTGGTTCCTCCCAGCCGAGGGCTCCACCTGCATATCGTCCTCCATTTCGCAACCAAGGTTCGGGGTCTAAGTTTAGGCCTCCACAGAAGAAGAATGTTCCTGCTCAGAATCAGCAGAGGTTCTCTAGGCCCTTCAGGATGCCTATGCCTCATGGAAAACCGGTCGGGCCAATGCTTTGCCGGTGCCAAGCCGGCAAAGATGGGTCCTTGCTTCAACGTGGTCGGTCTGGACATCTCTACAAGCAATGTCCTCATCCAAAGAAGCAAATGTCCGCTCGTGTGCATCACACGTCTTTGGAGGAGATTCTTTCGGAGAACCCGTGACAATGTGGTATGTTCCCCGTGAACCAGCATTCCTGCTGCTGTTTTGTTTGATACTTGGATCATCGCATTCCTTTATGAGTCAAGCATTTGCACAAAAGCATAGTCAAACCATAAAGGAGTTGAATTTAGAGTTTCGGGTGAGTGCGGTGGGCCGACATCACCACGAGACAAATGGTACTCGATGCAGCCTTGGAGTTAGATCGTGGAGATTCCGGATGAACTTGATCGTTACGCCGGACTAGGTGTGGATGTTATCATAGGAATGAGTTGGATGCATCATTGGGGTGTAGTTTTGGATACTACCAATCGGATGGTGTCTATACGGAATCCGATGGGGAAGGGCACTTTCCAGGTACCCTTACCTCGGAAGATTCCGTTAGAAACTGTGGTATATGCTACTAAAGTGACCCCTCTACATGAGATTCCGGTAGTATGAGAGTTTCCGGATGTCTTTCCTGATGAGCTTCCAGGTCTCCCACCGGATCGGGAGATTGAATTCCGCATTGAGTTGTTGCCTGGAACAGCCCCAATTTCTAAGAGACCTTACCGTATGTCCTCTGATGAGTTGAAGGAACTTAAGAAGCAGTTGCAAGAGCTAGCAAATAAGGGTCTCATTCGCCCTAGTGCATCGGAATGGGGTAGTCCCGCTATGTTCGTGAAGAAGAAGGACCAATCTTTGCGAATGGTCGTGGATTACCGCCTACTTAACTCAGTCACAGTCAAGAACAAGTATCCTCTACCACGTATTGATATCCTGTTTGATCAGTTGTCGAAGGCTAAGGTGTTCTCGAAGATTGACCTTAGATCAGGTTACCATCAGATTAAGATTAGACCAGAAGATGTTCCTAAGACCGCTTTCTCTACAAGATATGGGTTGTATGAGTACTTGGTTATGTCCTTTGGATTAACCAATGCTCCTGCATACTTTATGTATCTTATGAATTCGGTCTTCATGCCTGAGCTTGATAAGTTTGTGGTGGTATTTATTGATGATATCCCGATATATTCGGAGAATAAGGAAGACCATGCTTTGTGCATCTAAGGATTGTACTTGGAGAGGTTGAGGAAGCATAAGTTGTATGCTAAGTTTAGCAAATGTGAGTTACGGGGCTTCGGAAGGTTCAATTTCTTGGACATGTCCTCTCGATGAAGGAATAACTGTGGATCCTAGCAACATAGAGAAGGTAGTGAATTGGAAGACACCCAAATCAGTTCATGAAGTAAGAGGTTTCCTTGGTTTAGCGAGGGTATTATCGCCGATTCATTCCCAACTTTTCAAAGATTGCCAAGCCAATGACAAAATTGTTGCGTAAAGAGCAAAAGTTCGCTTGGACGAAGAGTGCGAAACAAATTTTCCGCACTCTGGGAAATGTTGACCACTTGCTCCCTGTTCTAGCGCAACCGGATATTGAGAAGCCGTTTGATGTATATTGTGATGCATCCAATATAGGTCTGGGATGTGTGCTCATGCAAGAAGAAAGAGTCATAGCTTACGCCTCTCGGCAGTTGAAGAAACATGAAGTAAATTACCCTACTCATGATCTAGAGCTTGCTGCTGTAGTGCATGCATTGAAGATCTGGAGACATTACCTCCTTGGTAACCCTTGCAATGTGTATACGGATCATAAGAGCCTGAAGTACATCTTTACTCAAGAAGACTTGAACATGAGGCAACGTAGATGGTTGGAATTGATCAAGGATTATAATTTGCAATTGCAAGTACCACCCGGTAAGGCCAATGTAGTGGCCGATGCTTTGAGTCGGAAATCTCAGAGTGATGCTCTTCCGTCAGAGTTGGTAGAAGGACATAATCTTATGCATTCAGTGATCTTGAACAATATTCGCATCAGTTGTGAACTGGAGGGTAAGGTTAAGGAAGGTCAAAAGTCAGACAATGCAATCACAGAGATCAAGAAAAGAATCAAAAGCATGCCATCTCAGTTCTTCAAGGAGGATGATCAAGGAGTCTTGTGGTACGATAAACGTCTAGTTGTACCACAGGACAAGGAACTTAGAAACCAAATCATGGATGAAGCTCACCTGTCCAAATTATCTATGCACCCTGGTAGCGGTAAGATGTTTCATGATCTAAAACGTCGGTATTGGTGGTCTCACATGAAAAGAGATGTGGCGAGTATGTAGCGAGTGTGATACCCGTTGTCGGGTGAAGGCCGTTCACTTGAAGACAGGTGGTTTACTTCAGCCATTGCCAATTCCAGTTGGAAGTGGGAATGTATCGATATGGATTTCATTACTTTGGATTACCCACTACACCAAAGGGTCATGATTCTATTTGGGTCATAGTGGATCGTCTAACCAAGTCTCGCACACTTCATACTGTCCATACAACATATCATCCACCTCAGTATGCTGATATCTACGTCCAACAAATTGTCAGATTGCATGGTGTACCTAAAGAGATAGTGTCTGATAGAGGACCGCAGTTTATGGCTCACTTTTGGGAACAGTTGCAGAAGGGTTTGAATACTCAAGTATTGCATAGTACTGCTTATCATCCTCAGACTTCAGTCGACAGAAAGAGTGAATCAGATTTTGGAAGATTTATTACGTGCTTGTGTTTTGTCTTGGAAGGGCTCATGGGAGAAGTGGTTGCCGTTAGCAGAGTTCTCTTATAATAACAGCTATCAAGAGAGTATTAAGATGTCGCCTTTTGAGGCTTTGTATGGTAGGAGTTGCAGAACACCTGCCAGTTGGGTTGAGACGGGAGATAGACGATACTATGGTATTGACTTTATTAGAGAAGCAGAAGAGCAAGTCAAGCTTATCCGACAAAGATATTGCAGCCGCACAAATTCCGACGAGAAAAGTTATGCCGACAAGAAAAGACGGATCGTAACATTTCAAGTTGGAGACCATGTGTATCTGAAAGTGTCCCCTATGAAAAGAGTGCAACGTTTTGGTGTGAAACGGAAATTAGCACCTCGGTATGTAGGACCTTTCAAAATCATAGAACAGAAAGGACCTGTGGCCTTCAAGCTAGAATTACCTGAAGATATGAGTGCTGTTTTCCCTGTATTCCATGTATCTCAACTCAAGAGGTGTGTGCGACTCCCTAAGGAAAAGATCAAGATGTCAGATATCAAACTGCAGCCAGACTTGACCTATGAGGAGAAGCCAGTAAAGTTGTTGGATGTCAAGGAGAGAGTGACCCGGAACAAAACAGTTAAAACGTACAAGGTGTGTTGGAGTCATCATGATGATCTGGATGCTACTTGGGAGACTGAGGACTACCTTAAGGACGCATACCCGAGTTTCCATAATCAATGGTTAGTTCGCTCAAATCTCGGGGCGAGATTTCTTTAAGGGGGTAGGTCAGTAACAACTCCGCTTTAGGGCTAGACAAATCTTGCATCATGAGCATGATCATCTCATAAGCATCATTTATGGCATTTTTGTGGCAATATTTTGAGTGCCTATTTTAAAAATGCAAATGGGAGTTTTCAAAGGTTTTCTAGAAGTCAAACTTGAGATGCTTTTCTCAAAATGGAGCTTTAACAAAGTTCGTAGAGGAGAATTTTTGGAGAAACTTTTGTTTTGACCCCAATTTATGAAAATGACTTTTGGTGCTTCAAAAATGGCAAAAACAGTTTCAAAAATAAATTTTAAAGGTATTTTATGTGACCCAAAATTTTATTTTCAAATCTAGGCCGATTTTGCAAAAACTTTCTTCATGAAAGTTATTCATCTTTTAATTTTGAGTAACTTTCATTTTTGGACCAAATTCAAATTCGCAATAATTTTCGAGTTATGGACAGTCAAACTTCTTATTTGAATAGTGGGACCAGGTGGGACCCACCCGGCCCCACCTGTCATCATCCTCTTCCTCCCTCCCCTTCTGCTTCACGCGCAGAGCGCCGCAGCGCGCAGGCCGCCGCAGCGACGCGCTGCTGCCCCGCGCCCCCGCCTGCGCCCGCTCGAATCGAGTGCCACTCGAGTGCGCACTCGAGTGCCCCTGTCCCCTCCCTCGCCTGCTCGCCTGCCCCGCTGCCGCCCCTGCCGCCATTGCTACGCCACCGAGCCGTCGCCGTCGATTCCGCACGCCACCCCGCGCCAAACGCAGCCGACATCCGCTCCACGACGCCAACGGGCACGCCTCGAAGTACTTGAGCACCTCGCAGCGAGCTCCGCTTCGCCGCTGCCCCGCTGTGCGCCGCGCGCATCGCGCCGTGCCGAGCGCCATGGCCGTCCGCCGGACCGCCCCGCTCGTCCATGCCGTGACCTCCCGGTCCGAATTGGACTGCCCCCGCGCCTTTAAAAGCTCCGCCTCGCCTCCCCAGACCACTCGCCCCCTCCATTTTCATCTCCCTCGCTCGCAGAGCGCTCGCAGAGCTCCGCCATGGCCGCCGCCGCGCCCCTCTCCGGCTAGCCACCTCCCCGTCCGTCCATTCACCTCCCTAGCCGTGTCACGGTGTTCGCCTTGCCCCGCTCCACCTTTCCCGCGTATCCGTGCTTCAAATCATCACAAGGTAGAGGCCAATCGGCCGTTTTCCCCTCCGCCGCCGGGAGCCTTGCTCCGGCGAGCTCTTCGGCGCCGTTGTCCATGCGCGTCCGCCGTCATTTTCATCTTCTAGCTCGTGCTCTAGCTCCGCCATGACTCCGCGAGGCCCGTAGGCGTTTCCCGTTTCACCGCCGCGGCTTGCACCGACGTCTCGCCGTCGAGCTGCGCCGCCGCTCGTCGCCGGTCGTCGCGTTCGCCGCATTAGAGCACTAGGACCTTCATCTTCACCTCCGCTGAGTCCGCGCCGTCGTTCCGAGCCCGACGGTGCCACCCGCGTCGCCGGAGGAGCCGCCGTCGGCGAGCTCTCACCGGTCGCCGGCGAGGTCTCCGCCCCGACCCGCTGACCGGTGGGGTCACGGCCGGGCCCACGCGTCAGCGCCTCGGGCGCGTGTACGCCTGTGTGCGCTGCGCCGGGTACGCGTAGCAGCGCGGGCCCGCGCGTCAGCCGCCGCAGGGGGAAAGCGCTGGGTGCGCGTAGCAATTTAGCTTATTTCCGGTTTTTGAAAATGAATTCCAGAAATTGTTTTAAATCTTCCAAAATTCATATCTCCCTCATATTAAGTCCATTTTGGGTGATTCAAATTTCTATATTTTTCTTATGAGAAGCTTTATGCATGTAGGGTATTGGTTCATTTTTATAAAATACTTTTCTGTACAGTTTTATTTAATGTCTTTAATTGCTTATATCTTGTTAAATGCATAAGTAAATGTAGGTTTATCAGAAAAATGTGATTCTTGTTTTGTTGCTCTAGTTAGGAGATGCTTTGTCTAGGAAAAATATTATTTATATATGTCATGTGTAGAAAATGCCCTGTTTAATTATTGTGCTTGCTTTGCTTAGAGTTTAGGAAATTCATAATTAATTATTTATGCAAGGTTTAGGCTTGATAATTTTTCTAGGGTGTTTTTATACCTATAAGTAGCTGTTAATCACATGAGATCTGTGGTTTGACACTTTTCATAATGCAAAGTATTTTTAGGTCTTGGTTTGATGCTGTCTTGTCTTTTTTGTATAGAATAAATGGTTCACTGTTTTGACCTGAAAAATTTATGGTAGGCTTGTGGTTACCTATCTAAGCTACTGTATTTTTTGTAGATTTTTCTGAGCAGTCTAGCTATAGGTTGCTGTTATGCCCTGTTGTAATCATGATCGGTTAATCGTCGAGGTCTAGGTTAACTAGTGTTCTTGCTATGTTTAATTAGGGTAATAAAAGGTGTAACATGTTAGGATGATGTTGACTACCTTGTAACTTCATGATTGGTTCATCATTATCATCATACGCTTTGATTTCGTATTGCATTTCCGATATTCATACGCACCATGCATCATACAGGATTGCCGGAGGGAGTGACGCCAGTAGTTCCCGAGGAGCCGGAAGGAGAGGAGCAGGAGGAGTGGTGCTACGGGGCAAAGACAGACGAGGACCAGGACGCTGACTTGCCTGAGTGCCCTAACCACCACCCTAGCTCCTTTGAGAAAGGCAAGCCCCGGAGCATTACTCCTACAGTTTTCAAAATGTTTTACTTGAGTCATTTATTTATTATGATGCATTAAGTTAATAGGAGTTGACTCGGAACTGTTACTGCATTACGAGTACCTTGATCCACCTGAATACTTTACCCTAATTAAGTTCAGGATATCGCTTATGCTTAGCACTGCTTAATTAGATCGGTAGAAGACGGGTGAATGACCCTCATCCGCGAGGTAGGTGGTTACTACCCTTTGGTTGATACTATGGAGGTTGGTTAGAGAACATAACCATGTGGCCTTGTTAAATCACGACTAGTCGGAGTTGTGGTGTGTTAGACCACGGAAACTCCGGCGATGTCACTTAATGGGACTATGGCTTTGTACGTCCTCGGATCATGTTGAACAATGCCTCACGAGATAGCCGGAAGGATGCGGACATCCGACCGCGAAGCCTTGAGGATGTTTGGGCCGGCATTTCAACGGAGTTGAGTGTGTTGCCCACGCGCGGTATTAAAGCCGGTGGCCGGTCGCCGAGGTACACTCGGTAGCCGGGCATGCCCCGGTGCAACCGTATTCGTTGAAATCCGTGTTTCCACCCGAATAGACCAAGGTGACCGTCACTCGTTACGGGCGGCGAGTGTGGTTTGTGTGAGGAATACCCGCTTACCGGTTTGCAATCGATTATAATCGCCATCGTTCCTGGACAAAGTGAACACTTGACCGAGCAAATGGGCAACGTCGCAAATCATTGTGAAAAATAGGATGGTTATGGTTCTATGTTGTTGATGCTTGGTATGCTCAACCTTAAGGATAGGATAGCATTGTTTGCTCATACTACGGAGATGAAGTAGTACGGTGCTAACCTAGTGATGTCGGGATCCAACTTAAAAGATGTTAAGCTAGAGAGTCTTTTATAACTAAATGATTATTAATAAGCTCACCTTTTTATCGCAAGTTTAAATGAGTCAAACCCCACTTATAAAGCCTGGCATACTCCTTGGTGTCACTCTATTTTCTTTTATGATGGGTAAGTCTAGCTGAGTACCTTCTTGTACTCAGGGTTTTATTCCCTTGTTGTTGCAGATGGTGAGATATTCTATGGGTATTGCCCAACTTGCTTCTACCCTGCGTATGGGGCTGAGTAGATCGTGGGCACGATCAACCTATCTATCGTACCTCTATGCTGTTGTCGGATGTGATGTTGGACCAGGCACTATGTTTCAACTAAGTGTGCGTTTGTGAACCAAAACTTTATTTGCTTCCGCAATTTGGATTTGAACTCGGTATTGTAATATTTATTTCGTACTCCGATGTACTCTACTATTTGTGAACCTTTGTATCACTATGAACTGTTGTATGTTGAACTCAATTCGGTCAGGGTCAGTATTGTTGAAAGTTTGAAATCCTTCGAGATTTCACGGACTACGGGTTGATATAGCCACGGTGTGCTAATTAAGTTGCTTTGGCGACTCATAAGTACATTGTGTTTATATTAATTGGTCGGTTCTGTTACAGCGGTGAGACGGTGGAGCAGGAACGGCGGCGGAGCGCGGAAAACGGTGGCGCGGAGGATGGCGGCGCAAAGGGCGAGCGCAATCGCAAGCGGGCGCAGCGGCGGCGGTCGCAGGCAAGAACGGCAGCGGCGGTTGCAGATGGAATCGAAGGCGATTGGATCTAGGAGCGGAACGCAACCGGCGGCGGCAAGAATGGCGAGAAAGGCAAGAATGCGGGGAAGAAGAACCGGGAGCCTGCTCCTCCATATTTATAGAGCCCCAGCCGATCCACGTGAAGCGCATCCGACGGCCCAGATCGCGCCATCCAACGGACGCGCGCCCCCGGCGGATTCGACGAGAAATGGTAACCGCATTTATTACCTCTGACAACCGTCACCTATCTCCACTCACAGGGCGCACACGTCGCGAGACGGAGCGGAACCGTCGCCACGATCATCATGACGCGCCGGTTTCCGCCTAAAAAGGCGCGCCGCCAGTAACGGACGAATTCCGCTCAACTGGCGCAACGACGGGACGTCTCGATAGACGGTTCCTTATGCGGTAAGAAAGCCCGGGATCCCGGTCCCACAAGTAAGTCTCGAGGGAGCGGAGGCTGACCCACGAACGGGTTCGAACAGCCGCCCTCAAGCACCCGAGTCAGGGGCGCCTATGGGAAGGAACTCTCGAAAGGTTCCGCTCGAGAACGATCACTCGAATCCCGGTGGCGTGTCCAAGGCAGGGCACCGAGTTTCCAAGAGATCCCATCGACGGGAGGCGTTCGAGCCGCCGGTCCCCTCGAGCGGGGCCGGTCCTCTGGAAGCTAAGAGCCCAGCTTTAATGAGAGCGCCTCCGGGCCTCGACGCCGCCTCCCCTCGAAAGGAGACGGGCTCTCACTTGGACTCCCCGCTACCAGCTCACAGGGAGACTTGACTCTCGCTCGACCGCGAGTAGCGTTAGTCCCCCCACCACTTGGATCTGATCCAAGAAATCCAGCGACGAACTGGATCACGACTCTAGCCCAGCCATTCGAGGCTCGGGGGCTCGAGTCACACCGATAACCTCCTCGACACGGGAGGAGTAGGAGATGCACGGGGCTCGAAAAACATTAAACCCCCGCCTCGAGCCACTACGACTCCGGTTAATAACGTTCTTGCCCAAAGCGACTCATTTCAAAGCCCCCGAGAGGAATGCCTCATTCCTCCCGGGCCTCGAAATACCCCGCGGGACGCCGCGCGCCCCCACGGAAAAACGAGAAAATTGCCCCTCGAAACGAAACCACACAACCCCAAGTCTAGGTACTTCAACTCCACTTCATGATCCCTCACTTGAAGTTTCACAATCAAGCAAGGGCTCGGGGGCTACTGTCGGGTACCTAGATTAGGGGGTCCTGATCTAGGTGGATTAAAGATGGGCAAATTAACTTTATTCCACTCTAAAAACCCCAATCCTACTCGTACTGGGCCGGCCCACTATTAGGCCCACAAAACCTCAGAACCTTCTAACTCGAGCAGCGGCCGCTCACCCGCTCGAGAGAGAAATACGGAAACCGCTCGAGCGTGCGACCGCTCGAGACGGTGACGTAAACCGCTCGAGCGAGCGACCGCTCGAGCGGGGACGGAGAACGCTCGAACGAGCAGCCGCTCGAGTCTGCCCGCAATAATTGCCTACCCAGAGCACGCACATGGCTACAGGGCTCGAACAGCGCCAGAGTACACTGACACCGCCTGACTCCATGGCTACAGGGCCTGCAATAGCGGAGCGTACGCCGGTCGCTTCACCATTACGCTGCCCATCCCCCGGATTCGAGGATGGCAGGCGCCACTATTAAGCCAGGCCTTGTACTGTGCCACGTGCGGCACCCCCTTCAAGCACCGTTGTCAATTCTCCGTACCACCTAATCCGCTGCTCAGTCCCATCGCACGGGACGTCGACCCCTCGAGCCGGCCTCCAGGCGCTCGAGGAAATGATGGCGGACGCGATTGGCGTACGGAGCAAGTAGTGACCAGTCCATCCCTCCTCGACGGCCATCCTGCGGGGTTCCCGGGCAGGCCATCATCGCCCACTCCTCCATTTCGTCAGCCCTCGTCAGGCGAGGACAAACAAGCCATCACCAGCCATGCTGCAACAGGGTCGGACCGGACCAAAGCATGGTTCCACAGGCTCGAACCGGACCAAAGGGAGCGTCTACAGTCTCGACGACTCGACATGACGCCCATACCTCGACGCCACGCCCACGACAGCCCTAACCACCGTGTAACCCTGAGCCTCCCCTTGGCCTATAAAAGGGGATGCCAGGGCTTTGTATAGGGAAGGCTTTTACGCATACACGTTCCCACATTTTCACACACCCATTCACGGCTAAGTCCCGCTTGTATTCACCCCTGTACAAGCACTTCGGTGCAAGATAATACGAGTCTCCCCCCACTGCTGGACGTAGGGCACTCTTTGCCCGAACCAGGATAAACACTTGTGTTCTTCTTGCATCACCATCCGGATTAGAGAGCACGCATAGAAATTTACTCGTTGGTGTGATACCCCCGGGGGTACGAAACACCGACACATGTCTACGTCTTTCTTTTCCTCAAACTTTGACAAGCTTAGTGTTGACTTACCGTGATTTTTGTTTTGCGGGTTTTAGACACCGACCACCCAAGTCTACAAAGAGAAGTGTTCTATGATTTACTAGAAAAACATGTTTATCTAATATAAGATCACCCCTCTTTTTACATAACTCGAATCTTTAAGAGACCCTAGAATCTTCAATTCTTCATATATATATAGAAAAAGAAAGTCTCCTAAAGATAGTATTAATAATAAGACACCTGATGTTCATGCCTAAATCTTACTATTATTAAATACGCCCACTGTCCTAAGTCTATTTCAATATGATAGATGAGTCGTGGGTGGCAGAATGACACAAAAAAATTGTCTCTCCAATGAGGAGGTGATCAAACCACTTCTTTCAATTCCTTCTCAAAAAAAAAAAAGACAAAAAGAAACACTTCTTTTAATTGAGATCAACCATTCCACGTTAGTACCGACAAAAGGAGCCCCAAAATAAGTGCAAGTTCTTTACTTCACATATATATCAATGAGAAAAATATTGGAATGGGTTCAATCCCAAGTGTAGCGGCTGAGCCTACAAATTACACTGTAGCACACTATCCTAATCAGATTTGTGATATCAATCCCAAAGATTTTCTGTAAATAGTGATACTTCTTGTAGCAGTTCATCCTAATAGCTAGTGATACTATTTACCATAAATATAGTTAAGTATTTGTCACATTAATCCCGGCCCTATGATTTTCATGTAGTTTTTCTATAAATTTGGATTTCGTACAGGACGTAGTTTCTTAGATGAGATCGAGCTTCTCATGTTCTCCTATCCCTCTCTCTCATCTTTAACGTTATTGTCAAATTAGCAAAATTATGTCTAACGTGACACTGTATATATGAATCGTTTGTGCGTGAAAATTTCAAAAATAATCTAATGTATCTGTTGAATTAAAAAAAATTGATGCCCGGTACAACAGCTTCCAATATGTTCTAGTGGAAGAAAAACATTGTCGATTCCGAGGACCTAGAAGCTAGAGGTCTTCAAATTTTGTAATGTTCCAATTAGATGGTAAAATCGAGCACAATCCATCTTGTTAGTAAGTCTTAAAATATTTATAGGGAAAACATCTAGAATAATATTATTTTCATGTAATTGTTTAGCATACATGCTCAAATGAAATCCAAAGGTCTATAACAAAGTGCATAACCTGATAAAAGATTAATTTTGGACCATGAATTTACATATGTTTAGATTATATGAAAGTGGGCTAAACACAATAACCAAAAAACTCAAATATAGCATTCTATTTTCAAGCTACATATCTATGATGGCATATACAACCACAACGAATTGTGCTTAACTTTAACAGATATTTATACAAACTTTTAGAACCCTAGGTCATTTGTATCAAGTCAAGAAACTATATTTAAAAAGCTAATACGACTTTCAAAAGCCATTTATTTATAGGGGGGGGGGACAAATTTAAAAGCAGTATAAGAATAATAATTTTCTTCTATATACAACATGTAGTATAAAAATTAATTTTTTTCTATGAAGTTTAAATTGTTTTACTGGTGTACAATTATATCTAAAGTGGTTTTTCCATATGAACCGATGTCTGAAAATCATTGCAGCAGGGGACGACATCAAATTATTTTTTGGAGTTCAAGTAGATATAGTGCATATTTCTGTAATTTCCATACAAAAATGTATACTATTAATAAAAATAAAAGTAATCGGTAGGTGATTCTTGGAAAAGGCAAGACACTAGCTACTCTTTGTCAATGACCAGGTGGTCTTTTTTGTAATATGAAAGGAGAGAAAAAAAAAGTGTGTAAAAGAGATTACACACGAGAGAAAAAGATGATAGTTATATGCACAAATCTCTCAGCAAGTGGGAACGGAAGCTGTACTCCATAGTGCAAAGTCCGATCAAAAGGTGAGGCCCATCCAGGCCCCTCTCAGCTCCGTTTTGTTTTTTTGGGGACGGATGCGTCATTCGTTTTTCTGCAGGATAAGAAAAAAGTACAGAAGCATAGGGAACCAGAAAGCAGTTTTTTTTACCAAAGAAAATATATTTTTATAGTTTGCTGTAAGCTATGAAAAACTATTGTGAGATATACGTGCTCTAAAAGCAAGTGGTTTGGTTAAAACAACTATGAAACCTATTCCCTCTCTTTGTCTCCTTTGATTGAACTAGTTTTTTTTTTTTTAATGCGCTCTCATCTAAGACAAATTGTAGAATGTGTTTTGGATACAAACACACACCACCACACACACGCACACCTCACACACACACATGTATTCAAACAAACCTACAACTATACCTAGATCATGAACGCAGCTAAGAGGTACTCGAAGATCATCGAACTCCGAGCGTGGCGGGCACGTCACTTGACCATTGTGACACGTCTGCGCGAGAGGCTGTCTGCGAATAAAACGGGAAAAAACCCCTGGTGAGACACGCAAGTAGCGAACCCAGGGTTCGAACTTGCGTGGGCTGATCGAAACACCGACGGTCTAGCCATCCGAGCACTGCTCGGCTCTCTTTGATTGAACTAGTTGGCAAATTCCCCAATGAGCAGCAGTGACTCACGGTGCGTATAGAAAGATCATACATCATCTAACAAGTCAGATCAGACCAAACCAAACCAAACCATACCATACCATACCATACCATACCATACCATACCAGAACTAAACTGAATTGAATGGGATTGAGACCTGACAAAGTGACACGCTAAATTGATGGTGAGACGAATTCTCTTCCGCCAAACACGCACGGACTTGACAATGACAGCAGCAGCTGGCCGTCGGCCCTTTCTTCTTCTTCTTCACCGAATTTGCCAACATTTTCTCTCCATCCGGTCAAACTGCATGCATGCATGCGCCACACTGCTACTACATGTCTACATCATTATGTGATTGTGTCCTGCCAACACAATTGTCCTGCTGATCGATGGTCTCATGGACGTAGGAGCAATCCTACTCATAGCGCGCGGATGACCTTCTTCTCTAGAGCATGCATTTTTGATTACTACCTCTGAACCGTCCCAAAAAGGATATTATTCTATAATTTTGTCTTCTAGTCAAACTATAAGTTGCACCAAGTTTATCTTTATGGTCAAATTAATCAATTTTTGTAACTACCAACATTATAAAAACATATAATTCAACATGACGTATCTAACGAGATTTATTCTGTGGTAACGCAGATGTTGATATTTTTTAAATATACTTTATCAAACTTGATATAATTTGGCGGTTAAGGAAAAAAAAACTAGTATATATGACACATGCTCTTTTAGTTTGATGGAGGGAAGTAACTTAAAAGTCAACAGTTTATTTCCCTGGCCTTTCTTTCGAATAGTATAAGTTCATCAAATTGTACCTTAAATCGGAGAATCGAGATGCAAGCATAGGTAGCCCGCCCGTGCAACTAACTCCACGACACCAGACGATGTTTGGTACGTGATTTGAAAACAAATAAATTATTAATTTGCTACCCGTGACAACGCATCAATGAATCAAATAAATAAGACTAGAACGCGTAGCAGTGTGCGGTACTGCGGTAGTATCCTTAAAAAGGCACCGACGGCGAAAGACAAGAAACAATTATTTATTTTGTCATCATATCAAAAACATCACAAACTTGTGCCATGCTAAAAGATGATGCAAACCTCAATCATCATTTACATTATTTTCACACTTTTCTCATTGTGAATGAAAATATATTAAATAAAAACGAAAGCGGGTGTATCGATCCTTGCTGGTGTGTGATGCAGCTGTATATAAAATTCCAATCTGAAGAACAAGACTTGCTTTTTTTTGCCTTGCCTTGCAGTAGCGAGCAGCACACGGAAACTGAGACCCAACATCAGGCCTGTTACTTGTCAACACTCGACAACAAATAATAAACAGTAAAAAATATCAGGCCTGCTGCCTGGCCCTGGCCCATATAAGCCATCCAGAGAAAACTCTCACCCAACCATACATCCTCTCTCATGTACGGCACTACGGCGTCAGTAAAAAAAGTAGTAGAACAAAATATATGTATTACCTCATCTGATCTGAGACGGTTTGTATTTTAACAGGAAACAAACAATGTGTTGTATATCTGTAAGCCGTCAGTCAGCTCTCATGGTCATGTTAGGCACATCCCTGCTGGAATATACTACGTACATTTTATAAAGCAGGCGACCAAAACCCAAACTGGTCATGTTCAGAGTCAGAGTTTGGCATTAACCGACAGCACCGTATCACCAGTGAGATTTAGCGATATAATCAGACTCTATATGATCCTCTGCTAACCAATAATCTCACATGTGCTTGCAGTTGCAGTGCATGCATGATGCTGCTAACCAATCTCATTCTCTCACATGCATGCATGGTGGCATCTCTGCTTATCATCGGCTAATCATTAGTCCAAGTCTGAACACGCAAAGCAGCTAGCCACAACGGCCATCACCTTAGCATATACCTGTACACGTACCATATCACCATCGGCGACGGCATCACCCAGCAAACCAGACCAAATCATACCAGAATATATATGGGACCAAGGCTAACTTCAGAGGATTCCAACTCAATTGGGCAAAACACAGACCACTAGTCTCCTTTTTCCATTGCCTTGGTTGGTTCCAAGTCAGTCAGTCACTCAGACAACTGAGAACAATGACAGGCGACTGACCTTTCTTCCAACAGGCTAACAGAATTGGCCAACCTTTTTCTCATCTTCGCTATGTCAAACCGTGCTGCGGTGCTGTGCAATGCAATGCGTGATCAGCGTTCTCCTATGTAGTCCGTAACAGAACACGCAGCAGTGGCGGAAACCGGAGAAAAAGCTGCTGGAACGGTGGATTTGCCACTAACAGACTCTAAACTAATTGCCAATATATAGCACCATCTCTCAAGTCTGAACTCTTTTTTGAACATCACGCAAAAGATTTATGCTCTTTTGATTATGGGGGTCTCTAGCTCACTTTGGACGCAATACAAGACACTTTGGACACGCAGTACAAGAAACAAGATCGATCTCGGATGATTCATTATGCACCAAGAAAAAAAAATTAAATCAGACGTGCTACCTAACCTCTGTTTCTTTTGGATTTTGCCCCCTTCTCCACAGCCTCTGATGGAAAGATACACGGTTCTCTCTCTCTCTCTCTCTCTCTCTCGATTACTTTTTTTTCCTTTTTGTTCCGTGATCACTCTAGTTATTTAACTCAATCAAATGTTGTGATTTATTCAAACGCTTATTTCCTAAAGGGTAATCAGAGTATGTAGTAAGGGCCTAGATGCAAACATAGAAAATTGCTCGGATTATTACTGACGACATTATGCCTGAACTTGTAACTCCTACCATTGCAGATGTTGTTCATTTTGCTATCTTGCAGACTCAGGATGCCTCCTGGATTTTTTTTTTTTTTTTTTTTTTTTTTGTGATGCCTCTGTTGACTTACAAAATCCTACTTCAAGCAATCAAACCGGAACTCGAGTTGTCATCCTCACTCAACCTACTAGAAGTATTCCCCGTGTTTCTTTTTTTTCCAGGTAGTAATTGCTCAGGTATTGAAACCTTGGATGCCGAAGCTAATGCCATTCTTTTTTATGCCAAGTTGGCTACTCCACTCGATCTTCACAACACAACTTTGCTCAATTACAATTAAGTGTTGGCCTCCACTTTTTTTTTTTGAACGCAATGGCAGGAGCTCTGCCTTTCAATTAAGAGAGGAATAGAGGTTTATGTACAAGTGTAGGGGTATGACCCCCAAAAAAAATAAAGGGATACTACAAGTTTTCTTTATTGATCACCCCCTCCAGGTTAATGCCCTCTTCCTTTGCTCAATGTCCTCTTTGACTCTTGAAGCCACTTGCATTGCCGATTCGTACGCATTATTGAATATTCTTCTATTCCTCTCCTTCCAAAGGTTCCATAATGTGTAGATCACCATTCCATTGAAACGTTTTCTTTCCCCCTTGGTTACCTTGAGTTCACCTCGTCCCACCATGAGATTACGTGAACGGGTTCTGAGATGGCAGGATCAATTGGGCGTCAAACTGTTCCCAGGATAGAATGAGACTCCAAACTGCTTTGGCGAATGGGCAAAGAAGCGACAAGTGCAGTCCAGTCTCCAGTGGTCCATTGCATAAAGCGCAGTGGTCATGATGGGGCCACCCTCTCTTCTGAAGGTTATCTGCAGTGAGGATTTTTTCTCTCACCAAGATCCAGGCGAACACTTTGCACTTATTCTCTGCATGATCTTTCCATATGAGGTCACTCCGGAAGCTTCCATAGGACCCTGTGAATTGGATCCTATAGGCTGATCTGGTGGAGTAGATGCCATCAGCTGTCCATCTCCAGACAATGGAGTCGCTTGCTAGATTGCCACACACTCATCCTAGACATTAGTTGATGCGTCCTACCATTGCTGAAGTGCAGGACATCGATCAAACAAAGCTTACAAGCTTCTTTGTAATCAAGATCCATAGAGACAGATAAGATAGTTGATGCTCTTGCTAAAAAAGAAAGACGAGCAAACATTCCGAATTCACGCATTTTGTATTCCTATTTCCAGGCACCTGCTCATTCTCCAACTTGTAATATCAAGCATGTGCTAGGAAACTTTGGTTACATGATCCCATCTCTCTAAAAAAATCTGTTCGAAAATAGTAACAGAAAAATGTTGATGATGGTTCGAAAGCTTTTTAGACCTTCCAAATATAGTAACAATACTTTTATCAAAAAAAAAATAGTAACAATACAGATGTAAAGAGAAGCTGAAGAGGCCTGTTAAAAGGGCCTTACTTGACTGGGCTATGTATGACAAAAAGGACTTGATGCCCTGTCAAGAAATCTGGCATATCATGAGTACTCTTTGTGAAACCTTGTCCACCAGAAAGGAAGAACTTCCACAAGCACAAGACCTTTGTCAGGTGTGAACGCATTAGCTGATTTGCAGAACTCAATTGTATGGACATCAAAAGATAAGATGCTCTGTGCCATGAAAGTGGAATCAATGCTGTTGAGGTGGATGCCGCCGTCAGAATCTGTTGGCAGCGATCATTCAGACTACGAATATGAATACCGGCAGACGACAGTGTTCATATATGTCTTCATGGTGCGTTAGAACTTGGTATGGAAATTGTGTTCAGCGACGTAGGTACTTGCATTAATCGGAAGACTACTCTGACATTCAGTGTCAGGATGACATGTTAGGCATGGGCACAGTTTCCAACTTGTGATCTTTGTAGTGTTACTGAACAATCCGGCCCATCTCTCTGTGCAAGTAAAATTTATGCCAGAAATTGGTTCTGATATACATTTATAGTTGAAACTGTGCCAATACTAGCTCTGAAACCTGGAAGTTGGTCGTACTTAGCACTATTACAGATAGTGATGGAATGCCACCACACTGATCACAGAGAGCAGCATCACCAGTTGACCTTTGGCTCACGATTTGCAGTTTTTTTTTTTAAAAAAAAACAGAGTTTCCACCTAACTTTCTATGCAATCCAAGAAACAGGCACTAGTCGTTATGCACCAACAAAAACACTGACATGCTACCCAACGTTTACTGCTTTCCCTTCTCCACAGGTCTGTTTCTTTTTTTTTTAAAAAAAAATAAAGCCTATTAAGTTCTAGTGAAGAGGTGGATCAAATGCTTCCAAAGAGTGTAGCTTCTCATCCAGCTCCACGACACCAGAGTTAGGTGCAGTGATTTGGAACTTGCTACAACTGATAGTAGACCAAAACTGGAAGGTATGCATCGACACTACTGCTAAAGCATTTTGCTTTATCTATTAATCAGTTATTCAGTTCCTTAAATTCAAGGAGTCAAGGTACAACAAGATCGCTAGAACGCATAAATACTGTAAAAATGCTATATCCCCACAATACAGGGAAATGGGAGGAGCAAAGATAAAGAAGCACATGATTTCAGAGGGAACAGATCTATTGCAAATGATAGCAAAAAAACAACATCAATCTGTCGTCCTAACTCTGCATACATAAAGCCTACTTCTCTTTATCAGAAACCTCATTGAAAGACTGGTCAAGGTATTCTGCTAGGCTCAATCCTGATGTTTTAATTTGGCCTTGAGCAGGTGTTTCCTTCTTTTTGCAGCGATTCTGGAAGCCAGGACTTGTTGGAGTCATATTCAGCCCTAGGTATTAGTATGTTGCCAACAGCAGGTTGCAAGTTCAACCATGGGTCATCAAGCATTGACTTGTTGAAGAAACTCCGGCCTTGCCCGCCATGATGGCTCTGGAAACCGACAGCACCCCTCCCCCCTCTCCCCCTTGAACCTGGGCCGCTAAAGTAGTTCGGTTCCCTGCCACGTCCATAAGATGTGTATGGGCCACCTCTTGGCCCATAATTCATTGGGCTACCACCTCGGCTGGGATTTGGGTGCCTGAACCCAAAATTTGGTGAATTTGAATAAGAACCTCGACCTCGAGGACCAGAATGTGAGCCCCATTGAGGTGGAGCGTGAGGAGGTCCTTGGTATCCTGACATAGGATCCTGGAACTGCATAGGACTTCGCCATGGACTGCTCCCTGGTGCATCTTGTTGCATCGGGGATGGAGAGTGAACTTGTGATGGTATATGCTGCTGGTGTGGATGGTGATAGTTGCTGCCATAGTTCCCTGGTCAAGAGTTAGAAACATTGGTCAGGGTGACATTCTACAGTAGTTATGACATCACAGATGGAACTGGAAAGGAATTGGTAGGTTAAGCATGCAGCAAACAGAAGAACTAAACAGGACTGTCATGCTAAGAACAAGAGAAGAAATAGATGATGGCACTCCTCACATGTTAATAACAGAACTAGACAACAGTTTGCATCCAGACTGGACACTTAGACTTCAAATCATTAACCCAAAAATTGTTCTATAAGTTTCTTTAATCAATCATATTCATTAACTAGTTAGAAACTAGCTTGTATGCCACTACTGTAAGGTTGTTTTCTTAACTGCGATATATAATCATCCATCTGTCACTGGCAATCCCTGTTTCTCTGGTTAACCAAATTACAGTACTGAAGTGTTATAAGAAACATGTCAAAAGCCCAATAGTTTCAGTCTTACAAATATCAGTAAACTGGAACCCCAGAATACCATTATTTGTCTTCGGAGAACTAGATACCACATTCTTTTTATGCCATGCTACCTAACCATCTAATTCCTCGGACAAACAAATTTTACACACACTAATAAGCCAAAGTGCAAAATAAAAAGTTTAAAGCTTATATGATCGTTTTAAACATGCAACGTCAGTATATTGGGAATTCAAATTGAATAGACGAATCTACATTATGCTCAAAGGATCTCTGAATTTAATTGAGAAACATCACAGAGTAGCTCTAGAACAGAAGCGAGCCTTTTCCATTTCAACTGTAATATTCATAGAAAATGAAAATTTAAATCTGAATGCAGATTTATCATGAAAACTTATGTATATACCAGTCTAATAGAACACATAGAAAGCCTTACGGCATTAGGCACAAGCTCAGCCACTGTCAACAGAACACATAGGCTGAATGCCCAACTATAGAAGAACACCCTTAATGTTAAGTTGCTGTCTAAGAATGTGCAAACCTCAGAAGAATCATGTGGACTGTAAACTGAAAACTAAGCCTGCCTCTTAAAAATGCAAACCAGGTATGATTTGAACTGTATAACCAAGTTCCCAGTAAGTCTGAATTATGCCCTATGCCCTATAGGTTGATACCTGTTTTATACTTGTAGTAGGGAGTGTTTTTGTTAAGGCTTAGATTCGATTGAGTATGGCAAAATGTAACTACGGCTGCATATTAGTTCAATACTAGAAATCAGAAAGAGGATTTAGTTAAGGTTCAGATTCAATTATAAGCATGGGAACTGAATTGTGCAGGATATGCAACCCTAATCTGGCAACCGACATTAGCAGGGAGAAGAGAAGAGTAGCATAAGCAAGTAGGTGAGTGTAGTGTAGTACGGACCGTGAGCCGGCGGAGGCGGAGCGTAGTAGGCGGGAGGGCTCTTACGCTTGTGGGACCATGTGGGATTCGTGGCGCCGCCGGAGTGGTTGGAAGTGAAGGCGGCGGCGGGGTTGGTGTAGTAGTCGAACCGCTGGGGCGGGGCGGGCACACGGACGCGGGCTGGTCCCCGGAAGGTCAGGGTCCGGGAGGAGGACCCCCCGGGCGCCGGTGGAGGAGCCCCGCCGGCGACGCGTTTGCGGCGGAGCGGAGGGCGAGGAGGCGCTCCCGGCGCTGAGAGGAGGACTCCTCCGCCTCGTGCTCGCCGCCGTCCATGCCGATTCTGGTCGACCCGGACCCGGATCCGGATCGAATCGCTCCCTCGCTTACTGTCGCCGAGGTGGCGTGGTCCGCCGTCCGCCGCTGCTGCTGCGGGCGCCGCCGCGGATTCGCCCTTCGCTTCGGAGAGAGGGACGGGAGCACGAGGTGGAAGAGGGGGAGCTGACGGGGAGTCGTGGACAGGGATGGGCTGATTTTTTTTTTTAGGGAAACAGAGATGGGCTCATGGCCGACTCCGAACAGAAGATTGGCCAGCCCACCAGCCCATGTAACAATATTAATGTTATTTTCTATTGTTTTTTTCTTTTCCAATGTTCGACGCATAATTTTAATTCAGTCGATTTGTATTTTTAAAATTTTATTTAGCATCATGGTCTAAATACATTTGATTTTATAATTTAGGATGCTTATAGTTTTTCCATTACAGAATAAAAATTCAATTTAAGACTTCTATACTTTACTAATAGAGGTTGATCAGTTGGGCTTACTTGCTCCCGGCGACAGTACGGTCTCTTTATTTACTAGTAAACGTCGTAAATTGACAAAGCTTCCTGAAGGGCGACCCTTTTTCAACACGTGAGAGCATCCTCGGGGGTTTGGTATAGTTTAATTGTTAAACTATAATAGATCAAGACTTAATAGAACAAATATCACCCTTAAAAGAGAATAATTTTCTTAACCCTGAAAAAAGTTCCACTTATTTCCTTGACTCTTTTTACTTTTGAACTTACCTATTTGAGTTGAAAGATATCTTTAGTTATTTATATGGCCCTTCTGTTCGTTAGGTCTTAAGAGCAACTCCAAGAGAGATGGTAAAAATAGATAACTAAACTTAAGATCTAGTTAACCTATAAAACAGAAGACTTTGTAAAAACACAAAACTCCAACAACCTTTCTAGTATGGCAAATGTAGATAGCAAGGGTCACATGCAAGGTATATTTAGCATGTGACATTTCAAGACTAGCAAACTTGTTATTTTACAAAACAACATAGCAGAGCTCAAGGAGCTTAACTTTTGCACAAGAAAATCTAAAAATAGCATACATGAAAAGGATAGAACATCTAATGGAGTTGCTCTAAAGGTTTTTAATCAAGGGTGAAATATGACAATTTTGCTCATAGGGGGAAATGAATGAGTGCAGAGTTTAGTTTGTCTGTGTTTAGTTTTGAGGAATTTTATGCGGTGGTTTTAGGTTGTTATAATTGCATGAAATATTTCTTATAGTTGTATGTGTTTAAACTATACGAAATATTCCCCAATATTATAAAATGAACTATGCACTGATTCATTTTTCACTTAGGGAAAAAATTGTCATTTTACTCTTGACTTAATACCGTTATGTCCCAAAACTAAGGGCCATATATATAAGTAACTAACGATAACTTTCAGGTAAGTTCAAAAATAGAGGACAAAAAAAAAGTAAGCCAAACCTTTTTTTAGAGTGAAGGAAATAATTCTCTCCAACCTCAAATGTTGTCCTTCTCCAAATAGTCTATAATAGCTTTTCTAATGGTTTTGCGCTAGGTATGGACATTTTGTTGTTTCTAGGTATGTTGCTTTTGCTATGTACACTACTTAGAAAAGCCAAAACATCTTATAGTTTTGACCATAGCAAATATGGTACAATGACAACTGATTGATATCTTCATTCTCGTGCCATTTTTTTTATATATTGGAGTGGATCACTCCATAGCTTTCGTTTATGTTCATTAAATTGAAATTCATGTCCATGTCCGTACTGCATAAAAGGAAAATACGCCATCCATTTGGTCTAGTAATCTAGTTGCACTAGCCGCACGGGATAGAAGTACTGCCATCCAAGCTAAAAAAATTCATGCGGCCAGAGGCCCACACCCACTCTGCCTGATTACGGTCGCTTCGACGGGCCGTGCGTACTAACAATGTCGTCGCTTCTTCCGTTTTCTACGTGCTGCCATGTTCTCCTCATCCTCTTCCTCCATGGTGGTGGTTGTTGGTGAAGCGCTCTGGTCTGAAACCACATGGCCAGCGCTGCCGTTCATGGCCGCAACCGGTACCGGGCAAACCAGATGGTGGCGAGCTAATGTTTCTAGAGCCCAGAGCTCGGTGGAGTAGTCATCGTCGACCATGCTTCTTGCCGTTCCCGTTTCCAAAACCCAAGCCTTGGCGTCCGTGTCAAGGGTCCATGTGTCGACGGCAGTGGCATGCTGAGAGCACCCGCAGTGGGAGCAGCGGCGGGACGAGAAGCTGGCCAGCTTCAGCTCGCCGCGAGAGTTGGTGCACACGCATTGCTTCACCGTCACCCGTGGCTTCCCGACCCGTGCCTCCGCAGGATAAGGCACGAACCACAGCACGTCAGTCTGATGGAGCACGTCGGAGAGGATGGCGCCGTGGTAGAAGTTGACCCAGCACAGGGCCCCGTCGCCGACGGAGACGACAGCCTGAGGCCACCACTTGGCCAGGAGCAGGTCCCCGTCGCTACCGTGGCGGTGGACGACGAACGGCCGCTTGACACTCCACTTTCCGTTGCGAAACAGGAGGAGCTCCGCCTCTGCCGCCATCGGCAGGCGCGTTATTAATTGCCTCCGCGGCGTCGTCCTTGGCCTCCGACGGCATCGGCATCTTGAGCTGCGCCACCACGAACTCGTCCTCGCCGCGGTAAAGAAAGCCGGTGGCACACACATCCAGCAACGAGTCCGGCCAGTCGCACCACGGCCGCCGCCTCTCGGTCGTTGGAGGGGGAGGTGGGAGAAGATGCAAGCACGGCGGCCGCCGTGCGGGATCCGCCGCGTTGGTGTAAACGAAGTAGTCGTACGCGGTGGCGGGTTTGAAGTAGTCTTCTGTCGAAGTAATCTGCACGAGAACGGAGCCGCCGTGCGCCCCGACGACGGTGGAATAGGCCGATGCCATTGAATTTGACGCCATTGTGATTTCTGTGCCGCCAATTCTGGTTTCTGTACCGGGCTGGAAGCAGAGGCATATACGTGACAGCGCCCGGGACAACGATGTCTCGCGCCAGACGGAGACGACGATGCGGTGGCCGCTGGAGGTGCTGGCGGCCGCCATCGTCTTGGTGTCGCCGGTGATGTTGCAATTCTTGCCATAACCTCCGCCGTAGGGTGCGAGCAGCATCCACTGAGGATACGTGGCGGTGGCGCGGGCGACAGATGAACAAACCGAAGGCAGTTGCAACGACGGGAGGGAACCCTTTGTACGGGATGGGCGGGGGCGCCTTCGCTGCTGTTGTGAAACACGCCGCCAGCCATTATGACTTTTCTCTCTCCATCTCTTACGATGAACACAATGATTAAAATAGAAAAACATAGAGGCACAAAGTAGAGGAACTGTACTTTGTTCTCTCAAATATTGATTTAGACGTCTCGCATATATATAATCTTGCCAATGCATAAGAATTTGGTAAGAACACAAATACAAACACACTAGGATTAGGATTTCTTAACAAACTAGGATTAGGATTTTTTTCTTCCCCTTTAACAAAGATTAAAATTTGGTAAGAGCACACGTACAAACACACTAGGATTAGGATTTCTTACCTGAAACTTGTAGATGGCAGCTTCAGCTATCATGCCATCTATTGACTGTTTATCTATGTATATGTTTCTGGAATTAATGGCTTATGTTGTGTATGTCTCCAATGGTATATGTTTCTAGAATGGTGTCTGATGCCTCGAATGAATCTGCAAAGAGCTGAATAAAGCCAGCTGACAGACATAAAAAAAAAATATCCAATCGCTCTAGAAGCGGATTCATTTGCATGTTATTCGACGTGAACGACCTGCCTGTTAAAGCTACCCCAACTAGCTAGACCCAAAGCACCGATGGCATCATTCATTGAAAACAAGAGTGTCTTGGAATCCCTCCTGGTCTGTTGCGGTCGTTTAAAGATCTAACTAAAATTGAAATCCGAATGAATAACTATTTTTCATAATCTTTGATATCCCGAATGAATGACCAATTTTCATAATCTGCTATCAAATGCTGTAGGAAATTGGTGTGGTTTGGTTCAGTGCACGTTTCCAGGTTATCGTGAAACGTTGCCTGTCCAGACCTGACCAGCAAAATGAGGGCTGCTCCAGACCAGACCACAAGAATGCCACCCAATGCAGCAAAAGCGAAATTGTCAAAACGTCTAGGAGGGAACTTTCTGATGAACGGGGAATCAAAGACAAAAACTAGAGCATCCACTTTCCTCAATTTTCTCTCTGACTGCATCCCATTTACCTGAGGCATTAAGCCCTATGATATTCCAGCACAAAATGCCAATTGTGTTTTTCATAAGCAATGATATGAATAGGGATAAAAAAAGGTTCAGCATTTCACACATAGGTTCTGACAGGAGTCACAGGAGCGATAACAGAGTTTGATACGACAACAGGAGACATTAAAAAGGAGATGCAAATACTAGTAACCTTGATTTGGGTAGACCAGTGCTATCTCTGATGGTTTTCCGTTGATGACTCACTCTTCATGTGCGTCATTTGGAAGGCGCATCCTCCACCTGGAGTGTCTTGTGTCTCTTGTGCGGCCGGCCATAGTCCAGACTGATGTGTGGATATTCCACCTTGTCCTTGATGTTCTTGTGCAGAATACGGGGACTGCGCCGCACTACTCTGTCAACCACCCTGGTGGGCATCGAGAGAACGCGGCTGGGGTTGTCGGCTCTTGTTGCTGGTGCAGCGCTATCGTCTGATGAATGGCCGCCGCCGCCGTCGTTCATGCCTGCAACCGTCACCGGGTAAACCAGATGTTGGCGAGAGTGTTCTTCTAGGGCCCAGAGCTCGGTGGAGTCATCGTCGACGACCATGCTTGTCGTCGTCCCCGTTTCCAAAACCCAAGCTTTGTCGTCCGTGTCAAGGGTCCATGTGTCGACGGCACTGGCGTGCTGAGAACACCCGCAGTGGGAGCAGCAGCGCGGCGAGACGCTGACCAGCTTCAGCTCGCCGCGGGCGTTGGTGCACACGAAGCAGTGGCCCTCTGCCTCCGCAGGGTAAGGCACGTACCACAGCACGTCAGTCTGTTGGAACACGTCGGACAAGATGACGCCGTGGGAGAAGTGGACCCAGCACAGCACCCGATCGCCGACGGACACGACGGCCTCAGGCTTCCACTTTTTGGTCATCATGAGCAGGTCCCCGTCGCTACTGTGGGAGTGGACGACGGACGGCCGCTTGAAACGCCACTCGCCGTTGCAAAATAGAAGGAGCTCCGCCGCCTGCGCGTCGTGCATCCTGAGCTGCGCCACAACGAACTCGGCCTCGCCGCGGCACAGAAAGCCGGTGGCATAGACATCCAGCAACTCGTCCAACCAGCAGTGCCGCGCATCGGTCGGTGGAGGGCGAGGTGGGAGAAGAAGCAAGGACGGCGGCCGTGCGGCGCCCGCCGCGTTGGTGTAAACGAAGTAGTCCAACGCGGTGGGTTTCATGTAGTGCTCTGTCGTAGTAATGTGCACGAGAACGGAGCCGCCGTGCGCCGCGACGACGGTGGAATGCGCGGCGGAATAGTGTTCGGCAACCATTCTGATTTGTGTGCCGGGAATTGTCATTTTTATGTCGGGCCGGAAGCAGAGGCAGATGCGTGACAGCGCCGCCGGGGAGGACCGCTCCCGACTGATGGAGACGACGATGCGGTGGCCGCTGGAGGTGCTGGCGGCCGCCATCGTCTTGGCGTCGCCGGTGATGTTGCAGGCATTCCCAGAACCTCCGCCATGGGGTGCGAGCAGCATCATATCCACTGATCAGGATATGCGGTGGCGGCGTGGGCAATGGCGTAGGGAGCAGATCGCATCGATCTCGCGTTTTTTTAACCTACCGAATACCAAAACTCAAGGGCTTGGTGGGCTCTTCTATATTGGAGATTTGGCGGTGGTTCTCCTACCATTTTTGTTAGCGAGCCCTATACTACCGCTGCACCTGCATGGCCACATGGTGCTCTTCGGCATCGCTTGTTTCAAAAACTCATCCAGTCATCTTAGTTTTTTTATTAAATTATTTTACTTAAATAAGGTAAATGTGCAGAAGAGGTCTTGTTAATTATTTTAACTAAATTATTATTTGCAACTATAATATTTTGCATCATTCATCTACTAAACAACAATCCTTCACATACATACAAGCAAAAAAAGATTGTTTAATTTCTATCATCTACAATTTATGGGACAATTATTTGTACTTGAATTATACATCCATATTGTTTTATCATGTGAAAATTTAATCAAGGACATAATGGACCATTTGCATAAAAACAACCCATTCGTAGAGTTGGAGCAGATCGTGTGCCAAACAGTACCATCTGCTCCACAAACTCTTAGAGTTGTTCTATGGTGGAGTTCATGGAGCAGAACTGAAAAAACTGGAGTGGAGCAGTGCCACACCCCCTAAATATACATATGCATACCAAAGAATCTACTATATCTTTGGTTATATATAACCATATACTTTGTGTATGTATAAATTAAACATGTTTTTTTAAAAAAAATCACATAGTAAAATTCTGAACATCTTAAAATGACTATATAAACATATTATAAATGAGTACCTCCATCCCATTTAAAATGTTGTTCTCGCTTCTGAGAAAATTTCTTTGACTAAATTTATATTAAAAATATTAATCTTTTTGATACCCAAATTTTTTTGAAATTTTTGATATTTTATTACTCATTGGATCTAGCTAAATCGTTGGTCACCGATTCCTCAAAATCACAAGGAACCTTCTCCCAAGTCTTATAGCAAGATTACAACCAAACGCAGCAAGAGCATGTGCACCTCTATTACGTTCACGTTTACATATGATACACGATTAATATCATTAGATAGATACGTGATTCTAGTTTTTTTATATAATCATTTGAAGATATAAATGTTTTAAGTATTTTCTGTAAATCTAGTCAAAGTGTGCACACACAATAACAACACTTTTAATGGGAAGGAGAGGGAGTATGTACACGTAATGTGGTTTTTTTTTTTTATAAATTGTGAGCTTTATTAATTGAGAATAGTTACACTAGTGGTTAATATATCAATAGTTAAATTAGGGGGTCATCGTCTAGATACATAAGCATCGCTCACCTACCTAATTCATGTGCCACCTATGTTGCCTTCCTGTTTGCATACAGGACGGATATCTTCTGAAATCTTCCCCAAATGATGTTGCATTCATCGTATATTGTAGCAGCTGAATTAGCAATGAAGCCTGCAGAATTGACAATCAGACGATTACCTTCTATATGTTGAGCTAACGTCAAGCATTGATGTAAATTTGTAAGGTAATTGGTTTAACCCGTTGTCAACGTTTTCACACATCGTGACGTGGCTTATCTTTCTCATTTCGTTGATAAGGTCAATCAAAATGTCGATATCAATTCAACAACTGTCATGCAATATTTCAGCCGACGAATAATGCACCCTTTTTTTTGTTTATTTTACAGTAATAAATAGAAAACGTTGCTTGCGGCGAAACACTATTGCTGCAGGGTTTGACGAACGAGACAATGACGATCCATCCCAAATTTTCCCTAAAAAAACACGATCCATCCCAAATCCCAATCGGGTCGCAATCAATCTCCTGAAATGGTCTGCAGAAGCTCTTCAGAAAGATAAGATGATGAGAGCAACGCAGGAGCTAAAGCAGGCAAGGAAACGCTGGTACTTGGGCTGGTCTGATTGAATCTATGAGGTGTGCCTGCCACGCCACGCCATCGTCGTCGTCTTACTCTTGCAGTCTTGCATTGCATCCCTGTCATTTGTCCTGCCCCTGTTCTGCCACATGGTCAGGTTCAGCATTACACACATAGCTAGGTTCTGATCAGAGCACTTAAGCAATAACAGAGCTTGATTCCTTTATCTAAAAAAAATAGAGCTTGATACGACCAGGAACAGAAAACAAAGAAAGGTCATTGGCGCAAAAGTTGGCACAAGCCGAACAGAGTTGCAAAGAGTAAGCATGATCGATTTGGGTAGAGATCGAAGTGCCATCTCTGATGGTTTGCCGTTGATGATCCACTCTGGGGTTCTCGTCTTGTTGCTGGTGCAGCGTCCGCCGCCGCCGCTCATGCCCGCAACCGGCACCGGGTAAACCAGATGTTGGCGAGCATAGTATGTTCTGTCTAGCGCCCAGAGCTCGGTGGAGTCGTCGTCGTCGACCATGCTTGCTCCCGTTTCCAGAACCCAAGCCATGCCGTCCGTGTCAAGGGTCCATGTGTCGACGGTGGTGGCATGCTGCGAGCACCCGCAGTGGGAGCAGCGGCGGGGCGACACGCTGACCAGCTTGAGCTCGCCGCGAGTGTTGGTGCACACCAAGCATTGGTGGCGGTGCTCCGTCGCCCGTGCCTCCGCTGGGTAAGGCACGTACCGCAGCCGCACGTTGTTAGTCTGATGGAACACGTCGGACAAGCAGATGACGCCGTGGGAGAAGTCGACCCAGCACAGAACACCGTCGGCGACGGGCACGACGGCCTCAGGTTTCCATTTGGCCAGGAACGAGTCCCCGTCGCTACTGCGGGAGTGGACGACGGACGGCCGCTCGACACGCCACTCGCCGTTGCGAAACAGGAGGAGCTCCGCATGCGCGTCGTCGTCGTCATTCGCCGCATCAGGCGGCGGCATCTTGAGCTGCGCCACCACGAACTCGGCCTCGCCGCGGCACAGAAATCCGGTGGCACGTACATCCAGCAATTGTGGTGAGTCCGGAAATATCCAACTCGTTGAAGGGCGAGGTGGGAGAAGATGCAAGGACGGCAGCCGTGCGCCAGGATCCGCGGCGCCCGCCGCGTTGGTGTAGACGAAGTAGTCGACCGCGGTGGGTGTCATGTAGTCTTCTTTCGAAGTAATCAGCACGAGAACGGAGCCGCCGTGCGCCGCGACGACGGTGGCATAGGCCGAGCGGATTGGCGGCCGGGAGAGGCAGATGCGTGACAGCGCCGGGGACGACGCCTCGCGACGGACGGAGACGGTGATGCGGTGCCCGCTGGAGGTGCTAGCGGCCGCCATCGTCTTGGCGTCGCCGGTAATGTTCCAGTCCTCGCCAGAACTACCCATTGGCGGACCCAGGCCATAGGGTGCAAGCAGCATCCAATGAGGATACGTGGCGGCGGCGTGGGCGGCCGATGAACATACTGGAGGGCTGGAGGCACTTGCGACGGCAGGAGGGAACCCATTGCATTGCATGAGATGGGCCGCGGCCGCCGGCGCTGAAAAGTTCTTCTCTCTTCCTAACGAGCTGATCGCAGCATCTTTTGTTTACCTAACAAAACTGAGATGGAGATTGGAGAATCTAAGATTTGTAAGATTTTTTTGACGAGTCCTTCGTCGACTTCCGTTCGTGCACGTCCTCGGGGGCTCGAATATATTTGTTTTCCTTATTATCGGCAAGCCAACCATTTTTTTTTTTGGCAAATCCAAGATGTTCTCTAATTTCCTATTCGGCATAGCTAGCTAATTAATCCAGGATGCTCTCTCTAATTTCCTATTCGGCTAAATACATAGTATGCATACAGTACAAAAGCATTAGCGGAAGAACTAGAGCATGAACAATTCTTATTATGCAAAGCAGCGTGAGGGGCTGACCGAGTCGGGGAGAGGCCGGAAAGGCGATAGGGCGATAGGGCGGTTCCTCGGCGTCAACGGCGTTGACCGGCTCCCCGCCGGCGACCGTGCCGACGGGAGGTCGGGAAAAGTGGGAGACTCAGTGCGGGGCTTGACGGCGGTCAGGCGGGTACCATTTGCGGCGGGTGAAGAAGGAGTTCGAGCGGCCCTTGGCTGAAGGTGCGAGCATGGTGGAAGTTGGTGATGACGAGGAGTGTTCTGGGGCGGCGGAAGGGAAGGATGCTGTCTTCAGTTCGTCGGCGGCGAGGGAGAAGGATCGGGGAGAGTGCCTTCATCTCCGGGACAAGCTGCGCGACGGCGGAGCTTGGAGGAGGATCGACCCCGTGACTACCTCGTCGTGCGCCATGGGTGGTAAGCATAATTCTCCGCCTCAATCCCGTGCTTCACCATGTCGTATGGGTGGAACACTTGGATTGGAGTCCTATCGATATCCTTAGGATAAGTCTAGTAGATGTTCTTCAGGTTACAAGTCGGCTTTTCCTTCGATTGCTGAGAGTTCTAAATCGAAAAGGGCAACTGAAATCAGTTTTCAGATTAATCCGACTTTGAATCAGTTTTTACACAAATCGAAGCCTGCTTTGTGAATCCCTTTGAATCAATTGCTTGTCGATCATATTCAGTTGAGGAGTTTCCCAATTCAATTCGAGTGGAAATCACATGATTATGAGAAAAAAATCCCCAATCTGTTCCCCATTCCGGGTCGGTGGAGGAACAGAGAGCGGGAATGATTGGCAATCGTTTGAATGGTGATACTAGATGGTTTCATAGAAGGCCTAAAGTGCAAATAATACCTGGGGTCCTTGGTGCAAAAGGTGCTGAAGATACACGTGGTAGGTCTGGATCGAGCGGTGAAAGTAAGGTGAACGGTGACTACGAGTTGGAGCACCGCTCTCCCAACTCTTCTTCCCCAGATCATACTGATCGGGAAGTTAGGGTTGTGTCTCAGCCAGATCCAGCGCCGCCATCTCCTGTACCAACTCGGTCCCTTTCTCGTTTTCTTGGTCACTTTTGGGGCAGGCCTCAAAAAACATTTGTAGAAGCAATTCGTGTGGAGGTTGCTCCAGTGGTTAGAGTTGAAAAGATGAATTCTCGTGGTGGAGGTGGCGGTGTACCACTGCGTGGTGGAGGGATTCCACCGCGTGGAGGAGGAGCGCCGATGCGTGGAGGTGGCGTGCCGCAGCATGGTAGGGGGGCACCACCGAGGGGTGGGGGAGCCCCGCTGCGGGGAGGGATGCATCTCCATGGTCCTTACCAAAGAGGATTTGGAGGTAATTCAGGTAACGGTTCTGGCTTTCAGGGGGAGTTTGCAGGAGGAAGAGGTGGGGGTAACCAAGGTCGTGGTGGATTCGGCAACAGCTATGGGAGTGGAAATAGCAATCAAGAGCGTGGTGGTTTTGGGCGTGCTGGTGGATTTGGACAGGGGGAAGGTGGCTTACATGGTGATCTGGATCAGGGGCATGGCAATCAAGAACTGGGGCGTGCAAATCTGGAGCAAGGCCGGGTGCAGGGAGCATCAGGGGGGAATCGTGGTAGGTTTGAAGGTGGCAGTCATGTGTGGAAGAGGAAAGAAGGTGATCATCAGAATGAGGGTAAACAAGATGGTGGAGGGTGTTGATGTCTATTAAGTGTAACTGAAATAAGGAGGGTTCCGCAAGCGCACATAAAGTATCATCATAGCATTTTAACCAGGAGTAATCCGGTATCGTTATTTATAATTTTACCACTAGGAAGGGAATGCCTTTGGATAATGAGTGATGAGCAATGCACATGCGATAATGGAGAGCTTAACCTTGTACGTATCGATCATCTCATACGGGGTAAGTGTCACATAAAATATAGGAATGAATGATAATTGACATAAGATAAATGAGAGCATTTAGCCACATAAAATGATAGTAACCATCTCAACTTAGCACTCTAAGCTTATAACACTAGCATGGACTAGGACGATCTAGGGTATAATCCTATGTTATTCTAACTATAAAGTCAAAGCATACAATGATTAGTGCAAGAACATCTAGCAATCATGGCGGGAAAAGGTTACATCTATGCATAGTGATATTACCGAGAGAAGACTAGAGACATAGCAATGACTTCAATGTAATAGGTTTGTTCTGCTAGACCTATACTCGGGAGAAGGGCTACAAAGGACTCAACGGGAGATCATCACTCCCGTGATCTACCTCACGATCCGGAATATAGAGTGCAATCGCGAGATAAATACGGTCTAGGCACCATGCCTACACAATATTTACCACTCACCCATTGGCCTAATGAGCAAGCGCTATACGATCCTATGCATAAACATAATTCTAGTCCAACTATGCTAAACATATAATCAAAGTAAACTAAGAACGATATAATTGAGAACATAATCAAATAGAGCAAAGTCAATTCTGATATAATAGAATAGAATAAAGTACTATTCATAGTATCACAAACAGTGATGAATATTACAAGAATGTAGAGGGGAATTACCA
The DNA here is from genome assembly GCA_018135685.1 of Themeda triandra. Lineage (NCBI taxonomy): Eukaryota > Viridiplantae > Streptophyta > Magnoliopsida > Poales > Poaceae > Themeda > Themeda triandra. The sequence goes on along the minus strand of JAENPR010000081.1, from coordinate 231,536 downwards.
AGAACTCCGACGAGATCTGGACTCCAAGCTAGGCTTGATTCCCTCTAGATCTATTCCTATGTAGCTATGCTACTAAACTATGGAGCTCTAATTGAGATGGTGGCTCGGCTTCTACGAATTCTCTCGGATGAATGAATGGAGAATGAATTAGGGTTTCACCCGGGGCCGGGGGCTCGAATATATAGCCCTTTAGGATGCACCACGGCCCTCGGATCAAACCGACCTAAATGGACGATTATTATTCATCCTCAAAGGCGGTGGAATATGATCCGCGAGACTCCACCTCATTGGTCGATGTGGAGAGCGGCCGCCCTAGGGCTTGGTCGGCCGCCCACGGAGGCTACCGAGTGGGGCCCGGCTTCCGGGGTCGCCTTCGGAGTCTTCTAGAGTATACTTTTTTACCCGTTCGGTCTTTATCTCTATATAATCCCGACATGTGGGCCTTCATTAGGTTCTTTCCGATAACCCCCTGCGAAAATAGACAATCACCAAAACTCGTGGAATTACATCGGTGTAACCCCTATATCTAATAGGTGAACTCATTTTAGTCCTTTCTCTTGCTGCGTTGACGGTATAAAATTGATACTTAATCACCGTCAACAAAACTTCCCCAGGCTTACCTTTTGCTCGTCCCTGAGCAAAGATAGACTCAGTGATGGATCAGGAGTTGCTACAATGCTTTCACTCCTCACAAGTACACATGCGTTCAAACAAGAACTCTCCTCCGGTTTAGAGTGAACTATTCTGACTCAAAACTTACTCATATTACCTTTCACCATGGGGCTTGTAACCGTCACTTGGGTCTTGAGTAGTTGAAAGATAGAACGATCAAGTCAAGCGCCATGTTTCTCGCTCTTTGATCAACTATTATCCCGGAGTTTTTGCAAAGTTTTGAAATAAAACTCAAAGTTCCTTATATGAACCTTTCAGGTCTCTCATTTGTGGTATTTCTGGATCCTCTCCAAGGCATGAGTAGTGTATGCCTTCTCTCTTCTCTCATGATATGTGGTATTGTGGAACTAAGGCATAGTGGAAAATGCCTTCTCTCTCTCAGTCTACTTTCTAATAGGCTTATGTGGAGCTCATAGGTGGAGAGACACTCAAACTCACTTGCATATATTGCACGGTTAAACCATGGATCCAATAGGAACTAAAATAATAATAAAGTCATATGTGCATGAATGGAAATGGGATGAATGATAGGATGATGATGATAAGGAAATGATTATGAGGGGTGATCACTTGGTGAACATCTACTTCTACACTTGCTCCTTTGGGGACAACATGACTCCCTTTATTCGGAAACCTTGAAACTTCTTTAAGGAAGGACTTGGCTACTCTTTTCTTTTTTTTCTTTTTTTTTAGAGCAACCAATCCTCTGAAAACAACACTTTAGCAACGGGGAGTGTATAACTTGAAATGATAATGACTGGAGCTTTTGTGTAGGCAAATGGAATGGCGATGATTATTTCTAGATGTTCACTCCCAGGATAGGAGTAGAACCTTTTCTGGATGAAGTGGAATAAGTGGCATATGTATATGTGGATGGATGGATGGATGCGTACTCCCAGGGTAGGAGCAGCATAAGTGCGTATCTCCAGGGTAGAGACAGCACATCAAATGGGGAAATGCGTACTCCCAGGGTAGGAGCAGCATAGGTGCGTATCTCCAGGGTAGAGATAGCACAATATGTGGTGGATATGGATCTATATGTGGGTGGCACCTCTAAGGACAGAAGTAGCACAGAATGAATATAGTATTTATAAAATGGGTGCATGCTTCTAAGGATAGAAGTAGCGTAGATCAATGGATGAAGAGCACATAGTATTGACTTTAACTGCATGACTGATTCCTTATGGGTCCACAGTATAACCACACTCAATGGCTATAAAGACTACACTCAATGCCTACAATATGATCTATATAAAGAGATGGGTTTTCCTAATCTAGTAAGCATGAATATATGGCTATGGTAGGAATTTGAACTCTCATCATAAAGGAACTCATCATGCGGGAATTTAATATTTTCAAAGATAAATTCTCCGAACTCTAGTATCTCTAGGAACAAGATGGACAGACAGCTCAAAACTTCCCATATCATACCCGTCAACCACCTAGACTTAGATCAAGTGTTTGCTACCCACAAGTTTCGGGTTCGAGCAAATCTCAAATCTAAATAGTTGTGTCCAAAACTCGGGAGAGTGCAAGGTTGAAAACTAGATACTTGAAAGGAATTACGGCGAGCAACTATTTATCATCTCCATGTAGAGTTTATTCTAGGGAACTACTTTCAAGACAGATTGCAAGAGCTCTCCAAAAGTAGAAAAAATAAATAAGGAAATCTTTACGGGTTTCTATGGCTATGCATCTTTTTTAGTTGTTTTAACAAAGCACACTCTAACAAGTCATAAATAGTTAAGTTGGAAACACTTAGATTGGTACACGGGGGATGCCCTCCCCAAGCTGGATGTTGACATAGTCTGCTGATTTTGCTGGCAGGCAATGAAGACGTTCTAGTCCTCCTGGAGTGTTTGTAGATAGTTGCTGTTAGAGACATCACTTGAATGTTGCGGGCAGCACTCCGACAGGGGACTGGATGTCCTTCTGCCTGTTAGCTCTTCCTGATCCTTGATGTTCTATGAAGCTCAAATAGACAACAAAGCTTGTGGAACTAATTAAGCGTTAGTGATAAAACTTCTAGGCCTTGGTTGTCTAGAACTTTACTAACTTAAACTTATTCTAACGGGATCTCAAGAAAATATTTTTATCTTTTTATTATTTAAGAAATGCGAGACGGGGAAAGATAAATATGCTTTGAGAAATTATTTTTGTGTCACCACGGTGAATGATTATCCACATGGGGCTTAACGATTTTACGGATGCAAATGCACAACATCTTTATTTTCTTTTTTCTAATGCGAGAGATAATAAAGTAAAGATGCAACTAAGATGCACGTAGAAAATAAATATGCTAAGGTAAAAAAAAATGTAATGCTAAAAAGGAATTGCTGATAAATACCAAGTTACCTCTTGGCGCGGCGTTCGGTGGTTTTAAGTCCTCCGAACAGGACTTGTCATGTTCGCTCATTTGTCAAGGGGCGCATTGGCCGCGCCTCCTCCAATGATGTCGCCTCGTGTGTAGGAATTGCTTCTGATTTTGCTTTTACCTTCCACACCTTCTTTGTTGGAGAGGGTGACCTTGAGGAGGAAGCTTCTTGGGGCACTTGTTTTTCTTCTGCTGGTAGCACCTCTTCTTCTTCTGTAATGTTCTTCTCTTCTGGGTATCAATCTTCATATCTAGATACTTCTCCCTCATAGTCGGCCCATCCATCGTAGTGATGTTCTTCTTGTTACGCGATGGGTACGCGCCTTCTCCTTGCTCTTCTTCTTGGGCTCCTCGGTGATTATATAATTGTTGTTGAAGTAGCGGCGTACCTTCTCAGTGGGGAAGTGGAAATGAATCTCCCCTGTTCCAATATAGATGATAGCTCTGGTGGTGTTCAGGAATGGTCTTCCTAGGATGATCGGAGGATCGTAATCATCTCCCATATCGATGACTAGGAAGTCTATGGGGATATAATGGTCATCTATCTGGATGAGGACATCCTTCACTTCTCCTTCGATGACGGAATGTCGATCGCCATCCAGTAGGCCGTGCATAGGTGGGCTCCAAAGGCATAGCACCATATAGGTATTCATAGGTTACCTTGGCCATAATGTTGACGCCCGATTCGGTGTCACAGACAGTTTTACTGAAAGAGCTTCTGTTGATGGAGCATTGAATGGTTGGGACACCTGGATCATCCTTCTTGATTAGACGTGGGGACCTAAGCAGGTGGTCATGCTCCTTGTGGACTGCAGTGACCATCCTCACTGTCTCCGCCTTCTTGGTCTTCTTATCCTTGGTCTTGTTCTTCTTAGCTGGATTCTTCTTCTTCTCATTGTTCTGCTGATGAGGGTGTGCTGGGAACTGCAGCACTCTGTTCTTGAAGAAGAAGGTCTCTCTCTCGCCCTTGATGTTGAAGATGATCTTGGCAGTATTGGCATACATAATAGCTCTAGCAGTGTTCAAGAATGGTCGCCCCAGAATGATGGGGGACCTTTCGTCACTGCCTGTATCCACTACCACGAATCTACAGGAACATACGAGTTGCCCACTCGTACACATATGTCTTCTAGTATTCCCAAGGGAACACGAAGTGATTGATCTGCAAGCTGCAAGCACATAGTTGTGTATGCTAGGGGACATCTGAATAGCTTCTCGTATATTACTCTTGGCATAATGTTGATGCTTGCACCGAAATCACAGATTGCCTCATTGAAGTTGGTGCTTCCAATGGAGATCGGAATGACTGGTCTCCCTGGATCACCCTTCTTGATTGGCAGAGTTGAATCAATCCATGACCCTTTCGAGGGTCACTCCAGCTACTTTCTACATTGAATATATCAACAAGATTTGCGGTTTCGAGCTCTTCCGGTTGTCTGCCGGTTTACCTTGGCCGGCGGAGGGAGCAAAGTTGGCAAGGCTGTTGTACACGAGACTCTAGCATTTTGTTGAAGGCGAGCTGATTCTTGATGGCATTGGAAAAGCCATCCATTACATTGCTGATTGTCTCTAGGGCCTTGTCATTTGATGTCGGCTTCTTGGACAAGTTGTCCATCAACTTGCCTTGATTCAAAGGCACTAACTCTCTCAAAGGTGGCTGGTTGTAATTATTGTAGGAGGAGTTGTTACCTTGGTAGTTGCACGAATAATTGCACGAGTAGTTAGGTCTCTGCTGTTGATTCCAACCTTGATTACGCTCGGGACGATAGTAATTGTTGTTGTTGTTGTTGTTGAGGTAGTTCACGTCCTCCTTCGCTCTCGGCGGTTAGCACTTTGTGTGCCCGATCTCTCCACACTCTTCACATGTCATGCGAGCATCATGTATATGCATGACTTCTTTCTTTTCCATGGCTCTCTCATCGAGCCTCTTCATTAGCAGATCCATTTTGGCAGACAGCATGTCTACCTCCTTCAGCTGGTGCATTCCTCCACCTCTCTTGCGGGTCTGAGTTCTTTCTTCACTCCAACCTTGGTTGGATGCCATCTTCTCCACAAGAGAAGTGGCTTGAGGAATAGTGAGTGATAAGAATGCACCTCCGCGGCGGCATCCATAGTCTCACGTGTCTTTGTTGCTTGAGCCCATGGTAGAATGTACGCATAAGCGGCCAATTCTCCATGCCATGATGAGGACATTCGAGGATGTAGTCTTGAAAGCGCTCCCAAGCTTCTGGGATAGTCTCATCATGTTGTTGCTGAAAGCTTGATATCTTCCCACGAAGAGCATTTGTCTTGCCCATGGGGAAGAACTTCACCAAGAAATTGGTGGAACATAATGCCCACGTAGTATTCTTCTCCTTATTGGCGTAGAACCACTGCTTCGCTCTCCCCAAGAGTGAGAATGGGAATAGGCGAAGTAGTATAGCATCTCTGGGGACATCCTTGATAGTGAATGTGCTACAAATCTCCGGGAAGTGTTGGAGATGAGCACTAGCATCTTCATGGGCCTTCCCACGGAACGGCTTGCTTGCACCATGTTGATCGGCGCGGGCTTGAGCTCAAAAGCTCTATCGATGTCCGCGGTGGTCCGTACGAATGTTGTCCGTAGTGGGAGCGAGAACTCACGGAGTGACTTGTTCGCCATGGCTTCAAACGCTTGGTGTCAAGTCTCGAACGAAAGATTGACTTTACGCTTCCGACAAACTTTCAAGTTGAGTTGATGATGATGATTGATTGGTCTTCTTCAACTTGCTTCGGCCTTCCCGAATAAAGCTTACGGATTGTCAATATAATTATCGGGAAGAGTAGTCTTGATTACCCCCATAAAATACACAAGTAGACAAAACAAGGGTAATCCTGTAGAGATGGGTTAGTATGAAAAAGACAACTCGATCACATTATCTAGTGCAATCTTTGCTCATTATCCATTGGCTTTCAACGTTCCCCGACAGACGGTGCCAAAAATGCTTGTTGATGTCTATTAAGTGCAAAAATGCTGAAATAAGGAGGGTTCAGAAATAAATATGCGCACGCAAAGTATCATCGTAGCATTTTAACCAGGAGTAATCCAGGTATCATTATTTATAATTTTACCACTTTGGGAAAGGAATGCCTTTGGATAATGAGTGATGAGCAATGCACATGCGATAATGGAGAGCTTAACCTTGTCTATATCGATCATCTCATACAGGGTAAGTGTCACATAAAATATAGGAATGAATGATAATTGACATAAGATAAATGAGAGCATTTAGCCACATAAAATGATAGTAACCATCTCAACTTAGCACTCTAAGCTTATAACACTAGCATGGACTAGGATAATCTAGGGTATAATCCTATGTTATTCTAACTATAAAGTCAAAGCATACAATGATTAGTGCAAGAACATCTAGCAATCATGGCGGGAAAAGGTTACATCTATGCATAGTGATATTACCGGAGAAGACTAGAGACATAGCAATGACTTCAATGTAATAGGTTTGTTACGCTAGACCTATACTTGGGAGAAGGGCTACAAAGGACTCAACGGGGTCATCCCCCGCGATCTACCTCACGATCCGAAATATAGGGTGCAATCGCAGATAAATATGGTCTAGGCACCATGCCTACACAATATTTACCACTCACCCATTGGCCTAATGAGCAAGCGCTATACGATCCTATGCATAAACATAATTCTAGTCCAACTATGCTAAACATATAATCAAAGTAAACTAAGAACGATATAATTGAGAACATAATCAAATAGAGCAAAGTCAATTCTGATATAATAGAATAGATTAAAGTACTATTCATAGTATCGCGAACAATGATAAATATTACAAGAATGTAGAGGAGAATTACCAAGAACTCCGACAGATCTGGACTCCAAGCTAGGCTTGATTCCCTCTAGATCTATTCCTATGTAGCTATGCTACTAAACTATGGAGCTCTAATTGAGATGGTGGCTCTGGCTTCTCTGAATTCTCTCAGATGAATGAATGGAGAATGAATTAGGGTTTCACCCAGGGGCCAGGGGCTCTGAATATATAGCCCCCTAGGATGCACCACAGCCCTCGGATCAAACCGACCTAAATGGACGATTATTATTCATCCTCAAAGGCGGTAGAGGCATGATCCGCGAGACTCCACCTCATTGGTCGATGTGGAGAGGCGGCCGCCTCTAGGGCTTGGTCGGCCGCCCCTGGAGGCTGCCAGGTGGGGCCCAGCTTCCAGGGGTCGCCTTCTGGAGTCTTCTAGAGTATACTTTTTTACCCGTTCGGTCTTTATCTCTATGCAATCCCGACATGTGGGCCTTCATTAGGTTCTTTCCTGATAACCCCCTGCAGAAATAGACAATCACCAAAACTCGTGGAATTCTGTCAGTGTAACCCCTATATCTAATAGGTGAACTCATTTTAGTCCTTTCTCTTGCTGCGTTGACGGTATAAAATTGATACTTAATCACCGTCAACAGAGGGCAGAAAGATTCAGCCAATGATACTTCTAACACTAGCCATGGGAATGTTGGATCAAACCCAGAGGGGGCAAGTAGTATCAATGGGGGTCAGAAAGCTGGGACTGACTTATCTAAGTTGTCGGGCGAGTGGGGAGCTTGCTGGAAATAATGCTTTGTGAAAGAAAACAAAGAGAAAGTGGTTGAGGGGATTTACGGGCAAAAAAGAAGTGATAACAATCTCTCTTGTGACATATGTGGTTACACTAACCACCTGACCAAGGACTGCAGAAGGAATTGGTGTGAAATTTGTGGCTTGAACAATCATTCAACTTATGATTGTACCAAATGTCTGGCCTGGAATGTGGGGCCTAAATTGTGTGCTGCGCAAGTGGAAGTACAGAGTTTCTTCTACATTGAGGAGTGTATTGATCCAAGAGTTAGTCAAGACAAAGCCAGTACAGTGATGATCTCTGTTGAGAATGGATGTGCTTCTGCTAGACAGGTTGAGGTGGAGTTTATGGATATCTTAGGCAACACTGGTGGTTGGAAGTGGAGAATTAGGGCAATGGATGATAATAGGTTCATGATGAGGTTTCCTAATCCCAAGATGGCAAGTGAATGGTGCAGGATAAGAAATCTGAATATGAAACATGGTCCAAACATGGTGATTGAGGCCTGGGTTCCTGCAGTGGAACTTGCTGAAGAACTGCAATCTGGCTGGTTCAGGGTTAGAAAAATACCTGCTGACCAAAGATCAATCAGGACTCTGGCTAAAGTGGGTGGCCTGGTTGGGAAGGTTAGAGAAGTGGATGAGGGTTCAAGATATAGATATGACTATGTAAGACTGAGGATAGAATGCAGAGATGTTACTAAGGTACCCAAAACTGCTGAAGGTTTCTTAGGGCGAAAAGGGATTCATTTTGGCTTTGAGAGGGAGTTGCCCGAGGAAGGAGGGACTAACAAAGTGCTTTGAAAAGTGGGATCAAAGTCACGATGATGGTCAACCATTTCGAAAAAAAAAAACAAAAAGCTGACAATGATATTAAACAAGCCAAATCTGCAGAACCAGGGGATGATCTTGAGGGAGGGGTACTGAGAGATGGAAAACAAAATCTTAGCTCTTCTGAGTCGCACCACCTAAAATGGACTTCAAAAGGAGGAGTGAGTCAGCATTTATGAAAGATGCCCAAAAAGCATATAAAGGTGAAAGGAAAAGTGAAGAAGAAGGCAAGGTTTACATACCTGAGACACCGGAAGATTCTGATTCTGAATCAGATAGTGATTCTTTTGCCAAGAAAGTGCAGCAGTTGACTGGTGATGGAGATGGCAGTGGCCAAGGTGCAAGTTCCAGACCTACTTGGTTTGTGAAGACAATGGTGAATCAGATTGATCCAGAGCAGTACCTCTCTGGCAACAAGAAAACTGATGTGGGTGACTACGAGGGCAAGGAAAGTGGTGAGGATCTGGAAGCTAAGGATGTACCAGCTAATGTAGCTTCACCTGAAGTTTTTACTATAGATGACAATATAGTGAATACTCAGGAGAGTGTTGAGGTCGAAACTGAAATAGATGTGAACAAGATGGAGTGTGGGGGGGAACCAATCTGTGTTCTGGACAACAATGGGGATAGAGGTGTGCTTGAGAAGCAGTTGCTAGAAAAAGATGCCTTGATTTAGGGAAATGGAGAAGAAGGAATGGATGATATGGCTACACCTATATTGGGGATTGAAAATATCTTGAATATGGTCATTGAGTCTCCAACAAATGATGATGAGAATGACAACGCCAAGCATCAGATGGGGGGGGTGAAGAGGTTAATGCTGCCAGGAATTCTGATGAGAAGGAGAAGCTGATACAAGAAGAATCAAACAAAGGAGAGCTGCTGAAACAAGAACCTAGGAGGAGCCAGAGGCTTCTCAAGGAAACTAACATTAGTGTGCAGGAGAAGAATGAAAAGATGGCTGCAAAAAGAAACCTAGAAGGTAACACTCAATATACCAACTCTTTTGTTGCTCTGTCTATGGAGGATTTAAATGATATGGCTATTGATATGGGTGTTGTTGTTGAGAACAATACTTTTAGTACTTTCAATTTGCTTGCTGATTTAGAGAATGCTAGACATGACCTTTATTTAAAACGTGTGAAAAAGCTAGGGGTAAAAATGTGGAAACTAGTAATAAGGGGGATGTTGAGGGTGGGGTGTTAGAAATTGGTTGGGAAGATGATGAAAATCGATGATGATGATTTTACTTGTGGTGGAATCAAGGAAAAGAAATAGAAAGAAAAAGGTGATTTTCTCTCCTATGACCAAGCAAAATACTCGATTAACGGGAAAGTCACGGATGAAAAAAAGAGGGGTAGGCCTTGTGCGCCACCACCTCAAAACAGAGCTAGATCAAAGAAAAAAAAGTTAAATAAATGAATGGTCTCATATGGAACTACGAGAGGGCTCCGAAAAAAAGGAGTTGCCTCTTTTCTTAAAAATCTCATTTTCCGGTATGGATTCCATTTTATTGGTTTGCAAGAAACTTTAATGCAAGAGTATGATGAAAAAGTTCTTCAAAGATTTGATAGTAATATGGATTATCTTTGGATGGATATTCCTGCAAAAGGTAGATGCGGGGGTGTTCTAGTTGGTATAAGAAAAGAATTTTATGATGTGGGATCTTTTCATCAAGGGGCCTTTGTGTTGCGGTTAAATTTGTGGGATAAAAAAAATAATATGAAGCGGAATCTATTAGTAGTATATGGGGCAGCTCAGGAAGAAGGTAAGATGGACTTCTTATCGAGCTATCAGCTTTCTGTGCTAGGAGCTCTGAACCTTTCTTGGTTGGTGGTGATTTCAACATAATAAGATATGCTAATGAAAGAAATAGACACAGGGGGCTTGCGAGAAGTACATGGATTTATTTTACACTTTGATTAGCTTTCACAATCTTATAGAAATTGTTATGATTTGGGGTTTGTATAACTGGTGCAATGGTCAGGACCCACCTTTGTTGGAGAAACTTGATAGAATCCTAGTTTCTAAAGAGTGGGAAGATGCCTTTCCAAATGTATTGGTTAAGAAACTTCCCGGAGAAGTGTCAGATCACAACCGTCTCATCATATCTACCGGGATGTGTAAGATTAATAAAACTTTGCAATTTAGATTTGAGTTGAGTTGGCTAAATAACCCAGATTTTCTGCCCAATGTCAAAAGGATCTAGGATAAACCTTGTTTTGCATCCTCTGCTCTTGACAAAATACAAGAGAAGCTGAAACTATTCAAACAATATTTCAAGGGGTGGGGATTCAACTTGCAAGGAGAATTGAGGAAAAAAAGAGCTATACTTGAGTAAAGAGATTGCTGAGTTGGAAAAATTGGAAGAGTTAGATGGTCTAGATGTGGATCAGAAGATTAAAAAGGTAAACCTGATTATTGAAAATCTGAAACTGCTTGACCAAGAGGAAACCTATTGGTATAGCAGGAGCCATGAACAATGGTTATTGAAGGGTGATAATAATACTTCCTACTTTCATAAAATTGCCAGTGGGAGAAAGAGAAGAAATACAATTATATCTTTAGAAAAAAATGGAGAAACAATTGAAGGGGATGAGAACCTGCTGCAATATGCAACTGAATACTATTCCAATTTATTTGGTCCAGAGGAAGAACATGATGTTCATATCAGCCAAAATATTTGGTGTGAGTTGGAAAAAGTTAGTGATTCTGACAATGAAGATTTAAACAAACCTTTTACTATGTCTGAAATCAAAGAAGCTCTAGACCAAATGGAAAAAAACAAAGCGGCGGGCTCGATAAAATCCCTATTGAGTTCTATCAATGTTGTTGGGAGATTATTAAAGATGACATAGTACAATTATTTGAGGATTTTCATTCTAAAAAGGTAGACATCAGTAGACTAAATTATGGGATCATCACACTTTTACCTAAAGTCTCTGATGCTGCTAGAATACAACAGTTCAGGCCAATTTGCCTTTTGAACTCGCTTATATAAACGATAACAAAAACCACGACTTTGAGATTTGAAAGAGTTGCTGAAAAATTAATTCATAATAACCAATCAGCTTTCATGAAAGGGAGAAATATTTTGAACGGTATTATGGCACTACATGAAATTTTACATGAAACTAAGAGGAAAAAACAAATTGGGGTGGTATTAAAGTTGGATTTCGAAAAGGCTTACGATAAAGTCAAGTGGAATTTTCTGTTTGAATGTCTCAAGGCTAGAGGATTAAATCAAATTTGGTGTGGTTGGATACAGCAAGTAGTAAGTGGTGGAACTGTTAGTGTGAAAATCAATGACCAAATTGGTCCTTACATTAAAAGTCACAAAGGTGTGAGGCAAGGGGACCCCTTGTCTCCTATCCTGTTCAATTTTATTGCTTGATGGCTTGACCCGAATGATTATAAAGGCTCGGGAAAATAATCTGTTTTTGGGTCTTGTAGAGCACATCATTGACAAAGGGGTGGCGAGCTTCAAGATGCGCGATGACATTGTCATATGCCTTAAACATGATATTCTTGGGGCCGAGAAATCTCAAACTCTTGCTATACTTATATGAACTCATGGCTGGCTTAAAAATAAACTTTGATAAAAGCGAGGTTTTCACTATCAATGATGAAGATGGTTGGGCTGTAGAGTATCTTTGAGCTGTTTAATTGTCAAATAGGATCATTTCCTTTGAAGTATCTTGGGGCTCCTGTTAGTCCGAGTAGATTGCACATTGCTGATTGGTTACCTTTACTTGAAAAAAATGCAAAGAAGCTTGATGTGTGGAAAGGTAATCTTATGTCGATTGCTGGAAGATCAACTCTTATAACATCAAGTTTAAATAATGCTCCCTTATACCAGCTGTCTATTTATTTAGCCCCTAAAACTGTTGTGGCTAAATTGGATTTGAATAGAAGAAGGTTTTTTGGCGGGGAGGGGGGACAAAAAGAAAGTATCACCTCATTAAGTGGACTAAAATCTGTAAAAGTAAAAAGAAAGGTGGGTTAGGGATAAAAAATATTAGGTTGATGAATGTGAGCTTGCTTTGTAAATGGTGGTGGCGGTTAGAGAATGAAACCGGGCTGTGGCAAACTTTGGTGCATTATAAATACATAAGAAATGACTTTGTGAGTACTGCTATCCATAGACAAACAGATTCTCATATTTGGTCGGACTTGCTGAAAGTTAGGCATGTTTATCTACAAGGTAGAAAATGTGTGGTGGGGGATGGTAAAAAAACTCTTTTAAAGCGGGATAGCTGGCTGTATGACAGACCTTTGTGTGCTCTTTTTCCTGATTTATTTGCTCTCTGTCAACAACGAAGATAAGCATTTACCTTGCCAAGAGTAACCCAGGGGTATTACTTTTAGAAGGTGGCTTGTTGATAGATGGTTATATGATTGGAACCAGATTATTAGTGATATGGCATTAGTTCAAATTTCGACAGGGAGGATAGGATCAGTTGGAATTTTGGTAACAAAAAAAGTTTTACTGTAAAATCTGTGTACAATGCTTTAACGGTTAGTGATGGTGGTCCTTATTACAAGAAAATGCGGAAAGGAACTATTCCACCAAAGATTAGAATTTTTCTTTGGATGCTCATGAACAATGCTATCTTAACCAAGGATAACATGGTGAGAAGAAATTGGAATGGGGATCCAAGTTGTTGTTTCTGTCCTCGGGTCGAAAGTGCTGATCACTTGTTCTTCCGGTGCACGATTGCAAAATCTGTGCAGGCGTAATTGCTATGTGCATTGGTGCTAATAATATTCCAAATTCTATGAATAATTGTTGGGTTTGGCTTGAATGTTGGATTCCTGAGGGCAAAAAGTTTCACACCTTTTGTGTTGCTGCTGTGGTGTGGGCTATTTGGAAAACTCGTAATAAAGCATGCTTCGATGGTAAAATGATACATGATCCAACTGATATAGTATGTTATGCTTGTTCCTTGATGGGTTATTGGGCAGATCTTTATACTGGTGGTGATAAAGAAGCTTTGGTGAATGGCATCGGCGTGGCGCGAAGATTGCCTCAAGGCGGCAAAGAAGAAGAAGACCGACGGTGTCAAGAGACTCAAAGACGGCCAGGATGCTGATTGAGCCTTGATCGGGGGTCTGCTGGACGTCAATCTTTTGCTGCAGATAATAGGCTTTTGCTCTGGATGTCATGGTAGCTCGTGGTCCTTGTCGGGTCGAGATGTGTTCAGCCTGCACGAAAACCTTGTTCTTTTGCTTTTGAGGGTTCTGCTCTCTGGATAGGGCGATAGGTGCTTTTGCTAGTTGTTAATCAGGTGCTGGTGGTTCGGCTGGTTTTGTAATATCCTTCTTGTTTTCTCTCTTGCTGGCTGACGATCATCTCTGTAAAACTTGCTGGTATTTCCGTTTATATTAATGGAAATGGGGGTTCTCCCTCGGTTCGAAAAATTCTTATTATGCAAAAGCTAGCTGGGAATCTGGAAAGAGGGGCCTTGAGACTGCCGGCAATACAGTGGAGTACGCAGATGGAGTCATCATCACCGTGGGTTCAATCGGATGCGCCGCGTTTGGCTTCCAGAAGTGTGATGATGCAATGTAATCTGTTGAATGCGAGTAGTGGTGAACATAGGTCGTTTTGCCTTGATGGCGTTTCAGACTCGCCTTGTGGTGATTGCGCTTAAAGCGCTGAACCTGGATGCTGTGACTTGTTGCTTTTGAAATATAAAGCAGGGGAAACCTTCTTTCTAAAAAAAATGTTTAGCTAGTAAATTACAAGGTTTTAGCTTTGACATACAAAAGTTTTCTTTTTGAATTTCGGCGACGAGCCCAGCCGGCCACGTAGCCGGGCGATGGCTCCGCCATTGTACAAAAGAATCGATATCATCTGCATTATCTATATCCTATATTTATTAGAGAATTATTTCCTTCTAAGTGTAGTTACTCCTATGTGTACGTATATCATCAGATTTAGTGTGTATGATCCGTAAAGTGCATATAGCTGAAGTACATGATCATACTATACTATAAGTATGCAAGTATACGTAGAGTACATAGTTATATCATATTTATTTTATATATAATACTATAATGAGAGTTGTTCCGGGCCACAAGAATGCCACTTGAGGCATCAATCGCATCATTGTCATAAATGTCTTTGAGCGAACTTTCTGATGAACGGGTAACCGAGAAAGAATAATTTTTTTTCAAAAACGTGCACTGCACGTGCCTCACTAAAAAAATATAGAATCTTTTGTTACATTTCGACGTTCCAAATGGCGAGGTGTCAAAGAAGCATCGAATGACACACTAACATAAAGAGTTGGCTCAACGGCGTTGCTTTGAAGGTTATACTACCTAGGAATCTGGTTGTGCTACCGAAAGGAGTTGTGGTGCCCTAGGCCGTGAAAATCGTCACGTTGGCTCTGAAGTCGGTCGTGGACCACTCTTGAACCTCCTCGGTGATGCATTCCAGAATTGCAACAAGCGTAGAGGCGATGTTGTCAAACATTCTCCTATTGGCTATTGCGTTCCTTCCAAATCGTCCAATAGACTAGCAGTAGCAGAATGAGGGAGTTAAAGCTTCATCTAAGGGGCGTCGAGATAAGACGTCTATGCTGCAACCACCATTCAACCAATCGGTCCCCTGGCGATGGGCGAACCTTTGGGAGGCCCACTCGTGCCAGTAGACGGTGCCGGACTTCCCTCGTGAAGACGAACGAACAGGTGATCGGCGTGTTCTGGCTCCTGCGCGAAGAGGCCGCAGTCATTGTTGGGCTGGAGGCCATGACGCTTGCGACGTTCAGCTGTCCAAAGTCGTCCTTGTAGGTCCAACCAAAAGAAGAATTTCACCTTCAGGAGGCATGACACCGCCCATAGCTCCTCGGCGCCACGCAAAGTCACCTACCGATGAAGAAGGCATGGTAGACAGAAGAGCTCGAGTACCGCCCGTCCGCCGTCCACTTCCAGACGACTTTGTCCGCAATCCCTGCATCTAGATCCACATCTAGTAAGAGGCTCCATAGCCTCAAGAACCGAGCCATGAAAGTCGTCGTCAGTGCGGCAACCGCGCCCCACGCCCACTGATTGTCTCCCAGCGCGTCCATAAGAAAAGAAAATAGAGCATACACTTTTCTCGGTTTTCTCTCTTACCGCATCCCATTTGCTAGTGGCATTAAGCCCTATTGATATTCCAGCACAAAATTCACCAATTGTAGTTTTTCATAAGATTTAATAGAGATAAAACCAACTATAGTACGATATAAAAAGGGTTTAGAATTACACACGTATCTGATAGGAGCACTTAAGCCATAACAGAGTTTGATACGATAACAGAAGTTGGCACAAGCCGAACAGAGATGCAAATAGTAAGCATGATGATTTGGTAAGGCAGTGCTATCTCTGATCGTTTGCCGTTGACTCCGGAAGCATTTCCCCAGCTCTGAAGTGAGGCCATTTGAGGCATCTTCAGCGCTACTGGGTTCGGACTGGTGCTGTTGGATGGATTGCCAAGCTTTACTAATCTTTCAGACTTCTCTCATAGAAAATGTTTCACTTTCCTGTTAAAAACCGGCTAACAAAATAGAACCAAAAACTGTAATGCACAAGGGCCCAATGGTTAAGGCACAACAACCTACCATGGCAATCCCCAACTTCCAGCTGTAAATCCCATTTTCATTCCCACACAGCCACACCACGCATATTGCAGCACATGTCAACTCATCCCAAGCAAACTGGACAGCTTGGCACAACTTTTTTGAAACAAACCTAATAGCTCATCCTTGTATAGAACAGCAAGTGTCAGTTAGATATCCTGAGATTTGGCTAAGACACAATTTTACAGCAAACATGGCGAAAATATTTATTTTATATGCGAAAATATATGGTGCTGATTTGGATGGTTTTCTATGACAGCCAAAAGTTCTGACCAAAAGGAGATTACATTACTTTGAGTAAAAAAACCAGAAATGATAATGTGGCCTAAGCGGCCAGTTGATGTGGCCCATGAGGCTCACAACAAATACATCTGACAAAGGGCTAATTCATGGCAATTAGCCCCTAACAGATGGCGCCTGGGCTGCTAGCCCCTAACAGATGGTGCCATTAGCCACTACCCAACCATCTAATAATGTCAATGCATCAATATACTTCAGAAAGAAGCATGGCTATTGTCATGCAACTACCCAAGTTCGGCCTTACCCAAGTTTGGCCAAACATGCTGGAACCAAGGATTATTTCTAGCCTCTAGTCTCTACTACTCCCGATTTTAATTTCCATTGGACAGACACAGGTTGATCATAAAACAAGGATCGCAGTGCAACAGATATACCGGGTAACAAGCAAAAGATATACCATTATCCACTTTAGGACCATATTTTCCCACTGGACCTGCAAAAACTGAGCATGGTCTTCAAGGTACATCCTCTAGGATAGGAAGTTGATCCCGATCATTGTCTGCATCCAATTGGAAAATGGGCAGATACATAAGTATATGTACCATCAGAGATCTTGTTGTCTATTCAGATTGACTGACGGCAAGATGAAATGACAATGAGATCTTGTTTGCTCATTTTATTAATTCTACTTCCAAAATTCTGCCGAAATAAAAGATGAGTTGTGATCTCTCACAGGATCGCTTCAGTGCTCCCGGTCTCCTCCCTCCACCTCGATGTTTCCGTTACCTAAAAACCCAGAAACAGAAAACACTGTGAAGATCCATCCAAAAATCATTGCTGTCAGTTAGGTCTCATCAGTGCTAAATAATCTAGCTGAGAATGGATAAAAGTTTCTAAACATCCAAAATATGAAAGAAATAGAAAGAAATTGCCACAGCATACTGATGGACATGAGCACTAGAGCTTTCTCAATGTTTGTCACATTTCTGATCCCAAATGCAACAGTATAGCCATCCATAGATCCATCCTCAAAACTTAGTTTTTTGCATTTCCTTGTATCTAGCCAAGAGAATGTTCCTTGTTATAGCCTGAAAATAAGAGTCAAGTGTTGAACAACAGAACCCATGCTCCAATGTCATAATTTATTAAAAAGTTCATGTTTGAGACCCCTTTCTGCAAAACACTTCTTTTCAACGCTTACCATGTAAAGAAGGTACAGGTGAAAAAGAAATCATGAACCAAGGAACTTTGTTGTAGGTGAAAAAAATCGATTTTTTTCCATGTGAGCTAAAACTAACAATTCAATTTGGCAGAGACCTTATTAGGAGGACCAATTCACACCCCTACTTTTTTGAACTATGAGTACAGGAAAACTCCAGCAAGAGCAACACCGATTCATGCAGGCAAGGATAAAATTTAACTCAGACCTCTGTAATCAACAAACTTAATGCAAACCTTTGTTATCAACAAGTATATTTGCACCCTGGAATACACATGCATGTTAAATGAGCAATACATCAGAAACATGATTACTGGTGTAGGTGATCTCAGTGAAGATAAACGGTCATACCAACTTGAAGATTGATAATTTGACATAGTGAAAATTCATTTTCTGTACACTTCAATCATCTATTGGCATGGAAAACTGCACATACGTGGACAGGGATTAGAGTACAGAAAAAACAAACCTTCAAGCAACGGGTGTATAGGGCAGGTGTTTCTGCATCAGCGTCCTTGGTGATTTGGATCTTTGCACACCCGAGCTCCACGGGGTTATCTGCAAGATCTGTGGCAAGCAACAAAGAACTGGATAAAAAAGTATCTCTAACAAAACTTCCAAAGAGACTGTAAAACTCTGCACAGTGGCATACTCATAACCGAGGCCTTACCATCTGCTGCTCGATGTCAGTCTCCTGCATGAAGGCGTTACCCTTCCCGTTGCAGTTGTTGCTGCTCATCTGAAACAAGAAAGCAAACCGATTGGCCCACCCATGCAAGACCAGATTAAGATCAAAGGATATAATCCACATTTGATGACAACCATATATAACTCAAATATGAATCGAGAGATCCAGAGATCAGGGGAAAGGAACGAACAAGCATGAACCTGAAGGTCCTCGGGGAGGTACTCGTGCTTCATGCATAACAACACACGAAGTAATAAGAAACAGCAGATAGTGGTTCATACTTCATACAAGTACATAAACAGAAACCTAACCTAAATAGCTAATTAGGCAACTCCTTGTTCATCATCAACCTAGCAAATCCGGTTCATACATTAAGCCATGCATAAGGAACACAATGCAGCCAAACGAGACAAAAGAAACAAAATGCTGTGATCTCAGAACTTCCATAGCATGCCCGGGCCAGACGCGCGCCCACGACAGGCAGCTATGCACGGGCGGCATCCGGCTCCGGCACGGCGACACCAACCGTAGTCGCAGCCAGTGCGACGATCTGCCCCTGGAGCTCGATCGTCTTCATCACCACCTCCTTGTACATCTCAGAAAGGTTCGCCACCACTGCGGCGGCGTCATTGGACACCGCGGCAACGGCCTTACCCAGCAGCCCGGCAGCCACTTCCTCCACGGTGGCCCCGAAACCGCCGGCTGGCGCGCGTCCCTCGTCCGCACGAGCGCGGCGCGCGTTGGCCTCGCCCTCGCGCACCACCTCCTCCTTGACGGAGGGCGCTCGCGCGTCCCCACCTCCAGCAGAGGTGGAGGCACCAGTCCTCCGTTTCTTGGGAATCGGGACCTCCATGAAGTCTGTGGCAGCGCCATCCTCCACCTGCGCCACCTCCTCCACCTCCACCTCCATCTCCACGGCCACGCCAACGTTCGCGTTCTCGGTGGCAACGCCCACGGGGAGACCCACCTCCGCCGGCGCAGCACCGTCCTCCGCCACCGCTGAGCCGCCATGAGCTTGTCCTCCGGCAGCACCACCACCGCGCTCGTCCCGACCATGGGCCTCCACGGCCGCATTAGCCAGCACGCTCAGCCGGCGCCCGCCCACGGTGTTGTTGTAAAGGACGGGCACGAAGCCAGGTGTGGCAAGCTGCTGATCCCCGAACTGACTCCTGAGCCGCTCCACTTTCCTCTGGCAGTGCCTGTGCGTTCGGAGCTCGCTGGGGTGGAGGTTGTTGGCGGTGCGGAACTCTTTCACGGCCGTGGCCACGCCCCGCCAGTCGGCGGTGACAAGATCGCGGGTGCGGCGCGCGCGTTTGCGCTGGCTCGCCGGCACCCACACGTCGATTACGCCATCGCGTCGGCGGCTGCGCAGCGGCCTCCATGCATCGATGAGAGCTCGCGTCTCTCCATCGGTCCACTTGCGGTCGGCCATGGCGTGGTGGGGAGGCGAGGGAGGACAACCGGCGGACCTGGATGAGACCAGCAGAGAAGAAAGAAGAAAGAGATCGAGGGATGGGAGAAGGAGGAGAAGAAAACGAGAACGAGAGCGTTTGTCGTCTGGGGGCGACTGTGAAAATGTGATGGTGGCGTGGGTAGAGCGAGAGCTGATTGGCGGGAGGAAGTGGCGTGGCCAGCTCGAGAGCTGATTCGCGGGCGCAGGCAACGGCGCGTTGGGAAGAGGGCTTTAATCTGCTGCATGTTACCGAGGTAAGGAATGACTCAGCTAGCGATTCGACAAATCTGCCGGCGTGATCGAGAAAACGATCCTGCCGATCGAGAAAACGATCCTGCCGCCGCTGCATTCACCTCCCACAATGAAGCGTGCTCCACTGGCGTTGCAGCCATCAATGACGATCGATGCATCAGTCGGGCGCTACCGCACGGCCGGCTACCTTCAAATATGAGATGAGATCGATCAGCGAGCGAGCAAAAGTGATATTACGATCACAACGAGTCAATTTAGGTCAGGCAACGAGGCAAGCGGTTCACGCATCTGTTGGCCAGCCAACTGCCAATAGGAATCTAGCTATTTTCGGCCTTCCAATAATAGTACTACAAAAATTGTTTTTACAACAAATGCTAGATTTGCAATTAGTTATTTATAAAAATGTAAGCCGGAGGTTTAGGGTTTAGAGATTTTTCTACTTTGAGTGCGAGCAACATCTAAAGTTGGGCATGAGGCCCGGGCCCGTGAGCCCGGCACGAGGCCCGTGATTTTGGCCCGGCCCAAGCACGGCCCGGCCCAGTGATCAGCGAGCCCGAGCTAGCCCGGCACAGGAGAGCAGGCCGTGCTTGGGCCGCAGCTCGAGCCCACGGGCTAGCACGGCACGGCCCGTAAAAATGACAAAGGCACGGTGAGGCCCGATAATCAAATACCAAGTAAGTAGCAAATGGCCCAACAACAGCAAAATATCAATGGCCCAACAGGCCAACAAAAGGCCCAACAGCAGCAAAGGGCCGCGTCTCCACTCTCCCCTCCTAACCCTACCCTTTCTCCTGATTCTCCCCACCAGCCGACGCGGTGCCGCTCGCGCTCGGCACGCTCGCCTCGCCTGCCCACGCGCTCGCACGGCGCACCTCACCTCCTCCACACGCTCGCAAGCGTCTTCGCCTCGTCCCTCCACCTTCCACGCGGCCTCGAGCCCTCGACCACGCGGCCTCGAGCTCCTCCCTCCCTTGCGACGGCGTGAGCGCAGTGGCCGGCGTCGAGCAGCTCCTCCCGATCCAGCTTCGATTCCTCCTCCAGATCCGGTGTCGAGCTCAGCGGGGGCAAGCGTGCCGGCGTCGATCTCCTCGACCGTGAGCACAACGGCCATCGCCGGCACCTTCCCTGGTTGTCTTTGCGATGCGCTGATGCTGGCCTCTCCTTTCCCTCTGTCACATGCAATGGGCCATGGGCCGACACGCCCTGGTTTTTTTGCCATGCTTCACAAGCCTGCTCGGCACAAAAAACGGCCCATAGTGCCGAAGGCCAAGCCCACGTGCCTAGTAGGCACGGCCCGCAGGGCCCGCGTGCCTTCCCGGCCCGTTGCCTATTGGGCTTCTCTGGAGATGGAGAGGGAGGTCATGAGTGGTTGATGCGCGGCCCTACATGGTCAAAACCGCTTAGCGTCGGTCAAAACAGCTTTGCCCCCTCCACGTGCTAAAAGTGAACGTTTTTTTATAATTAAGGTACCGGTACTATACGTTTTTATAGTTGAGGGTTAAAACTAGACTAACCCAATAGCTGAGAGGTCAAAAGTGGACTTAATCCTATTATTAAACACATGCTTTTAAAAACACGTAGTAAAATCCATAGCAACTTAAAATGAATAGATAAACATACTAGAACTCATGAATGATTATGTGTATGTAGGATTGTGTTTTTTTAGAAACCACAAATAGTTACGTCATTTGACAACATATGAATAAGAAAACTAGGGGATCATTGCCCAGGACAGATTTTTCGCATCACTCATCTAGCTAATTCATGTGCCACCCAGGTTGCTTTCCTGCTTATATACTCTCCAAATGATGTTGCATTCATCATATAATACAACAGCTAAATTAGCATTAAATCCCGCATTACTCATGCCACTCATAATTTTACAACCTCCACATAGTTGGAATGGACAACCTGAGAAGTGCCCTCTTTTTTTTAAAAAAAAAAAAATGTTACAAATGCCTTCTATATGTTGAGCTTAACATCAACGCTTCTATATGTTGAGCTAAAATCAGCAGGTTAAAAGATAAGCATTGATGTAATAAGTTTGTAAGGGAATTGTTTTAACCCGTTGTCAACATTTGTACATGCATTGCGACATGGCTTGTCTATTCTTTTTCATTACGCTAGTTAGTTAAGATGGTTTTTTTTTCCTCTCTCTCGAAAAAAAAAATCTGTATCCGGCTTCCATTGCAATAAGAGAAGAGCACGCAAGTTAAGATGTCTTGTTGCTGACTTGTTCCTTTTGATAAGGACAATCAAAACGTCGATATCAACAACGTTGTGCAATATTTCAAAATGCACTTTTGTTTTGGCAGAGCTTGACGAACGAGGCGATGACGATCCATCCAATCGGGTCGCCAGCAGAAGCTCTTCTGGAAGATGAGATGATGAAAGCAAAGCAGGAAACCGAAGTGGTAAGGGTGGGTCTGACTGAATTTATAGGTGTGCCCACCACGCCACGCCACGCCACGCCATCGTCGTCGTCGTCTTCTTGCATTGCATCCCTGCTTGTCCTGTGTCCTGCCTGCTGCTCTGCTCTGCCAGCCAGACCTCGTCGTCTCCGCCCACCAGGGCAACGCATTAAACCCCGGCCGCCCCCATTCAATTATTCTTCCCCTTCCTGCTGCGCTGCCTCTGCTCAGCTGGTACAGCGGCATCGGTGATGGGCGGATCGAGTTCCACGGGGAGGGGGAAGGGGTCCGCCCCGCGCGCCATGCCGCCGGTGGAGGAGGTGGACATCGCCGCCGTCAGGTACAAGCCGCCCACGCTGGAGGCGCCGCACCTCACCGGCTTCTCCCTCATGGCCTTCCTCTGGCTCATGGAGTCGGCCCTGCTCGGACCGCTCATCACCTCCGTCCTCAAGTCGCAGAACAACATGCCGCAGGTTGGTTGGTTGTTGGAGCTCCCCCCGTCCCCTGACTCCTTATCCCCTGTTCTCACTCCAACCCACTATTATTACTCATAATTCTTTGTGTGCCTCCGATCCTCTCTATGATTCGTTCAGATGCTGCAGCAGACGGTGATCCCCGAGCGCCCCATGTTCTACCCGGAGTTCCCACCGCAGGGTAGGATTACGATCTTCGATTTCGTTTCCTGCTGCATCTGCATGTGCTTTCTTCCACTCTTGTTTGGTTCACGACTGCTCAGATTGACGGTTGACTTCACCTTTCTACTCACATGATGAACTTCACTTGCACATAGTCCATTTTCAAAACCTGCACATACTAGCACTGCATTCTGAACATCTAACCAAAACCCACCATTTTTACACAAACCATCAGTAAAGCAAGGCTACTTCCCTTGGTCCACGCCAACAAGTTTAGCCATTTTAGAACAGAACCTTAAAAACCTCACTTATAAAGTGCATTCAATTTGCGGAACATAGCTATCTGATGTTGAAACTGATTACATTTAACTTCTTTTCTTTCATCGGTAGTAGCACGAGACAATCATGTCGATCTGCTAAGCAAAGTTCAGATTTACACAAAAGCAGAATATTACTAAATAAACTTTATAGTACTGCTTTAGCAGATTTATAGGGGTTAGCTTTCACTGTATGGATAATAATCATGATAATTCCTATCCCATTCAGCCAAAACAAAGTTAAATCTCTCACAAAAATCATTTATGTAGTACACATAAAGGTAAGTAAACCTGCAAAACACCAATCTCAAATACATCCTTGATGCTGACATTCAAAAAACACAAGTGTTACTGTCATTACGTGATAACAACAGTGCTAGATTCACTGCTTGTCTATTTTGTTTCTTGACATCTTGGACTAATCCGAAACTTCGTTGCTGGAGCTATGATTAACTTTGTGTGTACTACATACATGATTTTTCTTATGAACTTTTCAAATATCGCAACATGATAAATTCAGTAATATAAGACCCCGCCCGTACCCCTGGATACTAAATCTGCACTATTTCTAAAAAAACGCCCTACTCCATTGAACACTTCCTTCGTCCATCTAATCTGATGCTCCAAATCCCATGGATGATCATTTTGATAAAACAGCTTTTGCCACAATTTCTGGGTTGGTCTATTCCTACAAGTGTCATCTTACTCACTGTGTATTGTCAATTCTGACAAAATCATTTATGTAGTACACATAAAGTTAAGTAAGCCTACAAAAGACCAATCTCAAATACATCCTTGATGTTGAGATTAAAAAAACACAAGTGTTACTATCATTATATGATAAAAACAGTGCCAGGTTCACTGCTTGTCTATTTTGTTTCTTGACATCTTGAACTAATCAGACACTTCGTTGTTGGATATATGATTTAACTTGTGTGTACTACATACATGATCTTTTTTTTACGAATATTTGAAATATTGCAACATGATAAATTCAGTAACGGGGGCACCCCAGCAGTTTCCCTGGATACTAAATCTGCACTATTTGTAAAAACGTCTCTACATGTTAATCCATTGCTCTTAATCCCCTGGATGATCATTTCAATAATACATCTTTTCCAACAATTCTGGGTTGGTTTATGCCTCCAAATGTCATCTTACTCACTGTATATTGTCAATTCTGGTGTTGCTGTCCCCGATTATTCAGACCCAGAGCCAGAAGTTGTGCTTGTAGATGAAGATAGGGACCCGGTGGAAAGAGTCCAAGAAGCACTGCAGTGCCTTCCGCAGTATGATCCGTCAATTCGTTGGAGAACCGAGGAGAATCCCCCTTTCCTTTACTGGAAGATCCGTGACTTCGCACATGCATACCGCTCCGGGATCACGACTCCTTCAGCTGTAAGTGGATCACTGGACAGAATATTGCTTGCTTCCCCCCCTGCATCTTAATTTGATGTTTTAACTCATCCATGGGATAGGTTGCCGAGTATGTTATCGCAGGCGTCGAAGAGTGGAACAACAAGAAGCCCCCAATGCCAATGTTGATTTATTTTAATGCAGATGACCTTAAGAAGCAAGCTGAGGCTTCCACAGAGAGATTTCAGCAAGGTTGGCCACAACTTAGCCACCCATGTTCTTATTTATTAATAGTTGACACTTTATGATTGTACAGATCTTCTTTTCTTTGAATTTTGGCTTCAAGTACAAATTTCATTTTTAAAACATCATCTGATATGTGTTGCTACTTGTGCCCAGGAAATCCAATATCCATTTTAGATGGGGTCTTCGTTGCCATTAAGGATGACATTGACTGCTTCCCGTATCCAACAAAGGGTTAGTTTAATTGACAGCTTCCATGTTTTTCTGTATCACTGTTCAAGAAGTACAATCCATATCATGTTTCCATTGGATGGCAGGTGCTACAACATTCTTTGACCAAATCCACACTGTGGAGAAAGATGCAGTCTGCGTGGCTCGGCTGCGGAAATGTGGAGTCATCTTTATCGGGAAAGCAAACATGCATGAGCTAGGCCTTGGAGTAACTGGAAACAATCCAAATTATGGGTATGATCAATTGTTGCACAACTGCTCAGTCTGTTAAACGTGTTCATTCCTTATGTACAATGTAGTTGTTTTTCTATTTGAAGCCAAAGGATATATGGCTATGTTGTCAAGTTATACATGGATAAAATAAATGTTCTTCCTTTTTCTAGAAATTCAGAACACAAGAGAATATGACATATCTTTTCCTATATCATCTTTCTTTTCTTAAAATTGCTAAAAAAAAGTGTTTCCTCAAACTCCATGACCTTGAGTAGATCTTAGTTAAAACTTAAAATCAGAATTCTGGAATGCACATAAATATGATATTCAGCAGTGTCATCGATTAAAGAACCTTACTCTGTAAGTCGCAAAAGAAATGGGCAATCCAGAATTGCCATTTATCAGAATGATAAGATATTTTTCATCTGCCATTTTGTTCTTCAGTTCTTCTTCTGTTATGTTTGTCACTTAATCTTCACTTTTCCTTAATGTCTCTTGCAGGACAGCAAGAAATCCACATTCGGTTGATAGATATACTGGTGGTTCTTCATCTGGGCCTGCTGCATTAGTATCATCAGGATTATGCTCAGTAGCAATTGGAACAGATGGTGGAGGTTTGTACATATAGAAGCCTGATATTAATTGTCACAGATTCCTATCTCTAGCCTGTCTCTGATCGGTACCTTTTTATCTACAACAGGTTCAGTTAGAATTCCGTCTGCACTTTGTGGTATTGTTGGTTTCAAGACAACATATGGGAGGACAGATATGACTGGGTAATAAAATAAGTTACATTGAATTGAATATATGGATTGGACTACCTTCCAAAATTACTAAAATAAACTGCTCTAGTCACAAGCTAGCATCCACTGCGGTCTGAAACAGCTTATTGTTTTATTATGCATGGTATTGTCCAAAAATCAACTAAGTTAGACTATTTTGTTGTTACGTGCAGTTATCTTATACTGAATCTCATTTGAAATCGTTCAAAGTCTTGCAATTTCTTGGTGTATGATTAGATATCTTGTTTGCAGGGTACTTTGTGACTCTGGGACTGTTGAAGTTGCTTCTCCTCTTGTATCATCAGTTGAGGATGCTATACTTGTGTAAGCTGCTTGGTGTGCTATATGATACCATCCATGAGACCCCCTTCATAAGCTCATTAAGTTTAGCGTCTAATTGAGAAAGTTAGAAGTTTTAACAATGCTTCTTTTTGTGATACTGGGTACCATTATGTTTGACTATCCTGTTGATAAGATTGGATATTTGTTAACTGAATCGTATGGCATTCCAGGTATTCTGCAATAGCAGGCTCAAGACCCATGGAGAAGCTTACCCTTAAACCAGTAAGATATTACGTTCTAATATTTCCTGCCTTTTAAATACCAACAATGCTGGTATGCCTTCATGTCCCTTATATGCTGTCAGATTATTACCAATCAACCTTAGGCAGTTTGCTTTGAAATGATATCAAATTGAAAAGTTTTGTTGTTTTCCATAGCTGGATATGTATTTTGGGGGGAGGGGGTTAATTACAACCATGCCATACAAATTCAACGTCTGTAGGAACCCCACTGCTTCTCACCTAATAGGGCCATTATAATTTTCCCAATGTCTGTGGAGGGTGATATGGCTGGGCCTGAAGGGTGGAAGGTGATCAACCATGACCATGGAAGAGAACAGGGAAGGAGAAAATGGATTGGGGAGAGTGGGGAAGGTGATGACACAAGGGGCCTGCTTGTGAGATGAGAGGGAGGAAATATCAGGTGGCATTTTTGTCCATATGGAAATACAAAGTTGTCCGTGCAACTGCACGTGGGCCGAAAGACGCCGTAGGCATACAAAGTGACATATTGACTCTAGGAGAATTGTAATGGCACCGGACATGTTAGGTAAGAAGTAGTGATGTTTGTTAGAAACGTTAAATTTGTAATGGCATGGTCATAATTACCTTTGTTTTTGGCTAGATAACCTTCTCCATTGTTCCCCAGAAATCGAGCATGAATTATAACTTGATAACATGTTTTTTTTTTTGCTGAATATATCACATTTGGTTGAGTTCACAGCATCTGCATTTCTATTTCTTCCCTCTTTGCAGTCGCCACTATGTGTCCCAAATTTGTTGTCTTCAGAAAACAGCAATATCCTGGGATCAGTTAAAATTGGAAAATATACAGAGGTATGTTTGTCCACTTCAAACGTTAGTTTGGTATGTCCCTACCTATTCTCAAAAGAAATTTTCTTTTGTAGTGGTTTAATGATGTTTCTAATCATGAGATATCGAGTACATGTGACGATGCACTCAAACTTCTCTGCAGCAGTTTCGGATGTCAAGTAAGCCCATTTCTATCTCAGCGGCTTAGATGATAACAATGCAGGATTAGCATTTCTCTTAGTTGTAAATACAGATCTTACAATAGATCATTAACTTCAACTAATGGCTATGACAAAGTTCAGACTATGAAATGTATATGTCAACTAATGGCTATGACAAAGTTCAGACTATGAAATGTATATGTTCCTTTCTTTTGCAGTTCCTCTAACTCATAACTGATATTGAGCTGATCACATGGTCTATATTGTATATGCACATTTATTTCTTATGACATCTCAACTAACAAATCCTGATTTGCTTCTTTCAAGATAGAAGAGATAATATTACCAGAGCTTGAAGAGATGCGTACTGCCCATGTTGTCTCAATTGGCTCAGAATCATTCTGTGACCTGAATCCTCATTACATTGCAGGGTACCTATCTATTTGATGCATGTCATTTCCATAATGTTATCCCCAGGGGAGTTATGACATTTTCCAAGGGGAAACACTTTTTGAAATTATTGGTCTGCAACATGCTGAAAATTTAAGTTATTTGTTAGAATGGGCTATCCTAAGCAAAATATTTTCTTTTTTTGTACCACTGTTCTCATTCTCCTTGTCTTTTCCAGAAGGAAAACTGAATTTACGCTGGATACTCGAACAAGTTTGGCACTTTTTGGGTCGTTCACTGCAACTGATTATGTGGCTTCTCAAAGTATAAGGTGAACATGTTGACACGAGCATGCTTAGAGGTTATGAATTCAGTTCTTAATTGAATTCTGCAATTGAACCTAAACTTTCAAGTATCTGTTACCTACTATCGCAATAACGACTGGGAGATCCTGCAACTTGTGTTTGTTGTAATTGTTAGTTTCTTAATTTATTGTGCTAAACGTGCGCTTATGTACCTTTTGGTTGGGCTTATGTAGGAGGAGGGCAATGCACTTCCACATGGAAGCTTTCAAGAAGGTCGATGTCATAGCAACTCCAACAACTGGGTAATAAATGCAGAAGTTTTCTCTGTCACATGAAAAATATTACATTCCAAAAGCTTATCAAAGTACCCAAAAAAAAATCTAATGTTTTTTTTCACCTCACAAATCTATATAATGTTTTTTATATAATATACCCCCTCCATTCCAAATTATAAGCTGTTTGGGATTTTTTACCTACATAGCTTTTGCTATGTACTTAGATATATATACTTTGTCTAGATACATAGCAAAAGTAATGTATCTAGAAAAGCCAAAGCGTCTTAAATTTTGGAATGGAGGGAGTATATTAGTAGTCAAACCTGAGGAAGATTAATCTCCCAACAATGGAGTAATGTTATCAAGTTGTCTAGTCGATCCTAGTCACCATGAGACCGATGAGGCAAGTCACAGTTAGTCGTTCACCGGGTCTGTCCTAGTCATCCTACATCAGGAGTTCAGGACTAATATACCAAATATATACTAGTATATACTATATGTTCTAGAGTACAAATCAAGCATGAAGATAACTGTAGGTGGTGCCTGCATGTAAGGATGCAAATTGGGCTGAACAACATGAGCCCAAGTGACTTAAGCCATCGCAGATGCAGCCAGCTGCCCAGCAATTGCATTACGTTTCTAGTTGTCCACCTCCTAGTCTGACGACTAATCGGACGACCAGAAAACTAATCGGCCTAATTGAGTCGTAGCCCTGACTTGATAATATTGATGGAGTATAATGTAACTGAGATCTTTGGAGTTATATCTTATCTGGAAATAAATGAATGTGCAGGGGGTGGAGCTTAGTTAGACCAAGCTGGCCCATGGTCCCTACCCAATGTGTTTTCCACTATCTTTATCTAAACAGTAACTTTGGTACTATTCATAGATGGTTAATGCTCAACTATATACATACCCCTCTCCTCTTCCCTCTTTGTTCCTTTAGGGAAGCTCAGCCACAGTCAGTTTGGTATAGAAATAGTTAGATAGCAGTTCTATCCTAAGTGAACCACATAATTCTAGACCATCTCTGAATTGATCTTTGTCATCCGCTTTTTGTAATAGACAGGAATATGTGACATATGTGATCTACAAGTATATGTATATATATGTTCCCTAGAAAGATGGTGCACGGTGCACCTAATATTATGCGTGGTTACTCTACATCAAGAAGCTTTGTATTTCTGTAATAACTAAAGAGCTGTGCTCTTTTTCCAGCATTACTGCACCAAAAATACCTCCAAGTGCTCTGAAGTCAGGAGAGTCAGATTACGTTGTCTCAGGTAAACTGTGAGCAGGATATTGTATTTTAGGCATCTTAATTAGCTCTTTAATTTGTCAGAAAGAGTTTATATTAATTTTAATGTTTTTCATAATGCTATTATGTTTGACAAAAAGATGCTGAAAACCAGATATGAGATATGCGTTGTTTGGCAGGTATTCTGTGTTTTTCTTTACAATCAAGCAAGCTGGTACAAGAGAAAACACACATGGTTCCTCTTGGGCTGTATTTTTACTCCTTTTTTGGCTTGCTTGATAAACCATTCAGTTTGAAGAGAACGGAACTTGGGTTGTTTCATTAATTTCATTGTGTGTAGGAAATCATACCTATTATGCTGGGAACTGGGAGGCTTTGTTTGTTTTTTAACTGAACATGCAGGAGAGCTGCACATCTTTTATATTAGAGAGAAAATGAAGCTCATAATCTTTATTATTTTTTAGTGGCTTACTAAGAAAATTGTATGTTCTTTTTGGTTTGATATAACCTATTTGATGCTCAGTGTAAGTATGGTTGTTTGTTCTAGAGAAATCACACGCCTTTTTCTAACATTGCCCTTTATTGCAGCTTACTTGATGCGATTCGTCATAGCAGGGAACCTTCTTGGTCTCCCAGCAATAAGTGTGCCTGTAAGTGGTATCAATGTATCGTACAAGTACATGTTTCATCTTATAGTTAGCTGTTGTGGTCCAGAGCCTGACCATAATATTACTGAAACCTTTTGTATTTTTGATGTCCATAACATTGCTGTTGTTTCTGATAGACAACTTGTATAAGAAAACCGATTATTTTGGTTTAATATAGATCAAAAGCAGAAAAGTTATACTTTGGTGACATGTCGCTCTCTCGTCAGGTTGGTCATGACAAGCAGGGGCTTCCTATCGGTTTGCAATTGATAGGCCGTCCATGGGGTGAGGCAAGCTTATTGAGGGTGGCTTCTGCAGTGGAGGTACTGGTCATATAGTCATATCCACTAAGTTTAAGTTTGCTTTCTGTAGTTGTGGTTGCAACTTGCGAATCATTTGCTTTCCGTAGTTGTGGTTGCAGCAGAGAATCTGGTCATATGCACTAAGTTTGAGTTTGCTTGCTGCCACTTGTCTTTTAACACTGCTTGAAGTTCTCTACCTTGGATACATACATGGTAACTTGTTTATGAAAAGGGAACTTTAGATTTAAGCATGAATGGCAAGGGAGTAAAGTTTTTGCTGAAACTTTTACTCAGGGAGTATCTTGTGCTTGTAGAACTGTGGGAAATCAATAATAATTAAACATGTGAATGAAAAATAGTCCCCTCTGCTTGCAGGAGCTGTGTCTGAAGAAACGGAAGCGGCCTTCTGCATTTTATGACATTTTGAAGGCCTGAAACGTCGTCGTATATAATCCCGGTGTTTTGTGATGGCATGGGTGTGAGGAAGGGTGAGTGAGGGTGTGGCTGAGAAGAGTTTCATCTTCTCAAGTTGTCTGTAAATCAAATACTGTCATTGTCACCATGATGGCTGTGGCCGCAGATCACATCTGCTGTAATAAGGCTGATGTAGTTAGAGGCTTAGAGCTCAATATGCAATACTTAGCTACTTATTTGGTACGGATATTTAGAGCTCAATAATGCACAAGCTGACGTGTGGATTCAACAAGGCGTGAGTGTTTTTTTTACAAGGTAGGCGTTAATGTTGTGACCTTTCTTCCTACCTGCTCTCAATCGTTTTTTTTTTAAATGTTGATGCTGATCCTCTTCTGATCATATCACTACGGCACGGAAGGGCATTTCCGGTACTAGCTAAAATCGGGTGGTGGGCATGTCCAAATGCGATTCAGCCACTTGTCCCGGGTAGCTACCTACTCTGGATTCGTACGGGCGGCGTGGCCACCACCCCATTCCACACTCCACAGCAAACTGCTGCCGCTGGTGCCACCTCCACTTCCACCATTGATGGACACGAGACTATCCGTTCCATTTTCTTAAAGGCTCACCTCACTGATTGATGTATATATGTCGCTGCAGCAAAGTCAAAGATATCAACTGTTCATTTTTTTGTGTTCCACGCTAGGTTCTGAAAAATGTGTGCCAATAATTCCAAGTAGATATCATGCCTTTAGTCATGTATTTTGTCAAGAGAAAAAAAAATATTTTTTAACTAGTTTCTCCATCTTAAAAGAGATGTAGTTCTTAGTTAATGTAGCCAAAATTTGATCAGGCTTACATGAAAAATATCATTGTTTATGATAGAAAAATAGTTATCATGAAAATATATTACATGCCTTTAGTCATAAATATTCATACACATTTGTATAAATCTGAGACTTTTTGACTCGATATTGTGCTCAGAATTGTATTTGTTTCCACATGAGAGATTACTTTTGAGGAAGGCAAATCAAAACCAATGTACTATTTTACATCTCTCGTGCGAATTAATTTGCGTCACATAGAGAAAAAAGTTCCCTTTCAAACAAAGGAAAAATCAAGGAATTCTAGAGGATTGAAGTTCTATAGGGAAACTTCGTGTAAACCCCTTTGGAACAAATACAACTTAATTTTAGAGAAATTTCTACTAAGACGTTGAAACCCAAGGAAAGTTCTTTTTGTCACTCTATCATTGAATTCCTGTATTTTTTTCTTACACTCCATCCAAACATTAAAAAACAATGTATCATGAAAATACATTACATGTTGAATAGAATGATACTTATTTGGTATCACAAATATGGATATGTCTTTGTATAAATTTGAGATGTTTTGACTCAATATTGTGTTTAGAATTGTATTTTTGTCCACATGAGAGATTACTTTTCAGGGAGGCAAATCAAAACCAATTGACTATTTTACATATCTCGTGCGAATTAATTTGCCTCGCATAGGAAAAAAAGTTTCCTTTCAAACAAAGGAAAAATCAAGGAATTCTAGAGGATTGAAGTTCTATCGGGAAACTTCGTGTAAACCCCTTTGGAACAAATACGCCTTAATTCTAGAGAATTTTCTACTAAGAGGTTGAAACTCAAGGAAAGTTCCTTTTGTCACTCACTATCATCGAAGTCCTGTATTTTTCTTACACTTCATCCAAACATTCAGTCTTATACCCTTTTGGAATAGAGGAAAAAAAAATCATGTTTATTGTGCTTCATCTGAGAAAGAATAATTCCTGCGTTTAAAGGGGCTTCTCAATCCACATGATTCATGGTGTTATAATATTTTATTCTCATATACTTTGTTCTATTCTTACATTTCTATAATCCTATGATTCATTCATAGAGGCTGAAGATCTGAAGATGACAGACATGGTTGCCAACCAAGGGGGAGGTCCTAGTTCGGTGATAAAATGCTAGGCGGAGTGAGAACCACGTGGCGAATAATAGTACAGTAGCTACAGGAGAAGACTTTTTATGTTTCTGAAAACCATAGAGTAGATTATAGAAAAATTGAAAACTAAGGGAATAATAATAATTGATTTGATTGAAAAAAGAAAGAAGAATTCGGGCGTCCCGTTGTGCGCGTGCGGCGCCACCTCCCCCACCTTTTCCTGCCTTCGTCGCCGCCACCCCTGCTCCTGTCCTGTCGCCCGCCGCCTCCACTTCCACCATCTCAGGCCAGGCCCCCTCTCCCATTCCTCAGTCCGCTGCCGGCGCCGGTGCCGCATCGGGTAGGTCAACGGCGGCGGCGCTGCAGATCAGGCCTGGTGCTCAGGCCGTCCACCGACCGAGCCCTCTCGTCCTCGTCCGTCCGACGCGAGGGCAATCACCCCGGGACGCCTTCCCAAGCGGTCCCAACAAGAAGAAGTAAGCTTCCACTCGACTTCGATTCGATTCCTCTGGTTGCTTCATGGATGGTGAAATGGATTGCTGATTAATGTCATTGTGGATTGTACATATACTGATTGATGAGTATACTCACAAGACCTGACATGGCGTCACGCGACAAAACTCTTGCTTTGCTTTACTCAATTACTCAGTGTACATTGCAGACCAGTTGGTGCATCAAAAATGATTTTACTCCTGTGATTTGTTCATGCTTGTATCGATTCAGGTGGCACAAGTACTAACTTTTTAGCAGTTCAATGGGCGCACGCATCCCTTTTTCTATCTTCCTGTATAATCATGTGCTAATCTTTAGGAAAGCATTGCACATCAGTCACGCTTCATTCCTATGGAGTAATTCACTGTTTAAAGAGGGGAAAAAACTCTTCTTTGTTTATACTCTGCTTTGCATCTGTCTCCATGAGCACAAGTATAATAATGCGCCATATTAGCTGTGCAGAGCTGACTGGTGCGATATGGAACCACTGCTTCCACGGCAAGCTCGGCTTCACGTTTCAAAGTCGAACCAACGGAGGTTGAAGCCGTGGCCCTCATCGTAGCTGCATCTCGAGGAAACCTTCTTGTCAGAAAGTTTGCCAATTTAACTCGCTTGCAAGTAATCACCTATGTTCTTTGCTCCTCTATGTTTTTCCCCCATTCATGTCCTTCTGTACGTTATTGCCCGTTAGATTATCATGCCTCGATCTAATCCTCTCAGCTCATGTCTCATGCAACGGACATCAGCATCCATTATTACTGTCTTGTGATCATATACATAGCCCATTATGTTGCCCATTCAGTCCTTTGCATACATTCCATGCACACAACACATACACCAACATCTAGTTGCTAATACTAGTATTGTTGGTTCTTTGCCATGTTACTGTATGCAGACATGATGAGGAACGAACCAATTGAGGCTCAAAAGCTAGCGAACCTGTGGAATGAATGGGGGTTACAAATCCTGGTCCTTGTTAGCTTCGGATTACAAGTATTCCTCCTCGTTTTCGGAGGAGTCCGCCGGCATAGCAACTCCACTGCCCTGATGTTCTTCCTCTGGTCGGCGTACTTGCTGGCCGATTCCACAGCGATATACACCCTGGGCCACCTATCTGTGGACAGTAGGTCAGAGGAGCACCAGCTGGTGGCGTTCTGGGCACCGTTCCTACTGTTGCACCTTGGTGGACCAGACAACATCACCGCGTATGCGCTCGAGGACAATGCGCTCTGGCTGCGACACCTGCAAACTCTCGCTGTGCAGGTCCTAGGAGCTGCTTATGTGATATACGAGTACATGTCTGGCAGCGGGGCATTGCTTTTGCTGGCCTCCTTGTCCATGTTCGTTGCCGGCCTTCTCAAGTATGGTGAGAGGATATGGGCTCTCAAGTGTGGCAACATCAGCAGCATCCGTAGCAGTATCAGCATCCGGAAGGTCAAGACTGACCCATATCAGTTACTGACTTTGGGTACTAGCGAAGAGGATTTGCTGCTTGGAGCCCACACCCAGTTCGATATCTGCAAAGGTGTCTTTGCTGATATCATTATGCTACCAAATCCCTCAGTTCGCTCGCTGTCTAAACCATGTTCCGTGATATCTTATCTGGGAGAGGATCTGTACAAGCTGGTCGAGATGGAGCTGTCTCTGATGTATGACTTCCTGTACACCAAGGCAGCAGTGATCCACACATGGTATGGCTTCTGTATCCATTTCATTTCGCTGTTTGGCACAGCCACCACATTCCTGTTGTTTCAGCTCAGCATCAACAGTAGTGGAAATCAGTACAGCAGAGTGGATGTGGCTATCAGTTATGTTTTACTGGTTGGGGCTTTGGTCCTGGAAATCATATCAGTTTGCAGGGCTGTACTGTCCACCTGGACATGTTCTTTGCTGTACGGCAAGGGCAGGGGATGGGAGTGGCCTCTCCATATTGTCACTTCCCTTGGTCAGCGTGTTCATCCAGCAAGTAGGAGACTCTGGTCAGGCTCTATTGGGCAGTACAACTTGTTCCACCTGTGCACCCGCAACACAGATGAGATAGGGAGCAGACTAGCTATGAAATTGGGGCTCGAGGACTGGTGGAACAAGACGCACTTCTCAGGCACTTTCCCGCATGCTAACTCGTCTTTGTCAATACAAGATATCAAGAAATTGATTCTGGAAGCATTGCGTAGCAAAGAGCAAGCACTGCAACATGGAGAAACTGATTTAAACTCAAGAGGCAGCTTTATACTGAAGCGTATGGAGGCCTACAAGGACTTTGCTCGCTGGAGCGTCAACATTGACTTTGATGAGAGCATCCTTGTTTGGCACATTGCAACCGAGGTGTACATCAGGAAATCCAAGGCCAAACATGCAAAAGAGCTCATTGAGGCTACTGAGGTGCTATCCAACTACTTGATGTTCTTGCTGGTGGTAAAACCCAACATGCTGCCTGGCGCTGCACGGCACAATATACATCTCACCTCCTGTGAACAACTAGAAGGACAGTGCCGAATGCGATTTGGTGATAAGGACAACCCAGTGGGGCCGTCTCCTGTAAGTTGGAACCCGTACTATATTCTTAAGGAATTGTTCCACCATGATGGCCCCAGTTGCTCCAGGATCCCACGGAGGGAGAAGCTTGCAGAGGTGGCGTGGAGTTTCTCCCAATTCGCACTGGTATGGGTTGTACCTCAAGTACATTCATTTGTTTGAAAATCTGTTTCTTTTTCTTGGAACAATAATTGTGCTTCGTTTAACTGTTCTCTCAATTTGCAGGTATAGCTTCCCTGACCATTCAACTGAAACACATTTTGGTGGTAAATATGTCTGAAGATATAGAACATTTTAAACAAGTTTTTGTTTTCATACCTGCTGACTTTACTAATAGAGCCAACACATGCCTATATGCAAAGTTGCAGCAAAAATGCAGTTCCAAATTGATTTTATTCGAGTGAAATTTCATTCATAGTGCTCTCTCTATTTTTTTTTTAAAAAAAAGGTGTAGTGATTATTTCAATTTTTTTTCCTGATTTCGTTTGACTATCATATAATGAAATTCAAATAAGGCTCTCTCTACTTTTTTAATGCTCTCGACCTTAGTCTAACAAAGTACATCTAAAGTTCAGGGTGCACTAGTTTTATGTAATTGTCCTTCTCTGTCTCAGGGATCAGTAAGGGCACCAAATCCACATGGTGACTCCATCCGCGACAATGCTAATACGTATGCAATCTTGCTCGCCAATGAGCTTCTGAGCATAGAGTTGCAGTGGCAAGATCAGCGTGACACTTTGGAACTGATCCTGGGGGTGTGGGTGGAGATGTCGTTGTATGCTGCAGATCATTGCAGCCAAGAGGCCCATGCCAGGCAGCTCAGTAATGGCTGTGAATTCATTACCATTGTGTCATTGCTGGCACACCACTTCAAGTACTACTCTGGCATGTTCAGGGGCACTGACAGCTTTGTTAAAGATAAATCTGCTAGTGAAAATAACCCCGTTACTGAAAATAATCCCCTGAGTGAAAATTGTGGAAACTTGGTTTAGATGAGTTTGCACAATTTTCATTTGGAATGGCCTCTCTGTCAGTTCAGGGAGAAAACTGGGGTCATGACTTCAGAAAAGAGCCAAATATATTTATCTTAGATGAACATAGTAATTAAAGTGGTAGGATTCATTCATAACAGCACGCATGCATCAAGTTTAACTTTGGAGTCTCCATTCAACAGTTTATCATAAGGTGAGTCTGGGCTGTGTGTGTGTGTGTGTGGCATGGTTACTAGAATGGTTGTATGTATTATTGCTTATATATCTTTCATGATCAGGGTCATGATCGGCATTGAATGTTGATGACGAGGCTCAGGCTGATGGCGCGATGACGATGCAGCGTGTCAGGACCATGATCGCCCTTGACTGATCTTCCCCCCTCTCTCTTTTGGTGGGTTTTTTTTTGGTCTGGCGCAATGTATACATGATGTATGAGTAACCACGAGAAATAGATATGGTATTCAGCAGAGATTGTGGTTTCACTTTAACAGGTTCATGGTGTTCCTTTTTCATTGTTTACATGCATCTGACAATCTTTTCCTCATCACACCTTTGTGCATGGAGTTTTTAGCAGGACGTTGGCATCTTGGAAGTTCATAAAAAGATGCCAAAATCCGATGAGCAAGTTGTGTTGTTATGGAGTTGTAGTGAATTAGCTATTTTAGTTTTCTTGCTCAAAGGCAGAATCATGTGGCTTGTGGAGTCGTAGAAGAATTTACGTGGCCTGCATTTACAACAGCATTGTAAGAGTACTAAGGGTACGAATAGGTTTACTATATCACTTAATGGTTTAGGAACTCGAAAGCTCCGGTAATGGTGGCCCGGAGGTCGCCGGCGGCGACGAGCGTGGCAGCGATGAGCTGCAGCTCGTCGGTTGCCAGCAGGTTCCAAGACGAAGCCAAATTGTATACGACTCCTTGGTTATATTCTGTTACAACGGCAACTGGGCCGGACTCAATCCCGTCGCAGCGGGCTTTCTCTCACTTGCTCCACATTGGGCCGGATACCTTCGTGCTGGGCTTTCTGGACCGTTTCTTGTTTGCTTCCGGCGTGCAGGGTCGGACCATGACATCCCCCCCTCCTTGAGCAACGGCTTGTCCCCAAGCCGTGAAGTCAGGGAACAGCCGAAAAATTTCATCCTCATCTTCCCAAGTTGCCAATTCCGGAGGCCAACCAGACCACTTCACCAAAAGCTGGTAGTAAGTGCGGCGGGCCTTGGAACAGACACGTCGATCGAGCACCATCTCTGGAGTTTGAGTGCAAGACAAGTTTTCTGGTAATGGTGAGAATGGAACAGGATCTGAACCAATTACCTTTTTGAGCAGAGAAACGTGGAAAACCGGATGGATATGTGATCCTTCAGGTAGCTTGAGCTTATATGCCACTGATCCAACCTTTGCTTCAATAACATAGGGACCAAAGTAGCGATAAGAAAGCTTCTGACAGATTCTGGCCTTGACAGAAGTTTGAGCATACGGCTGTAATTTCAGCCAGACCCTATCACCAGCTTCAAACTGTCTTTCAGTGCGATGTTTATCATCCTGTGCCTTTTGGCGCTGCTGGGCACGAAGCAACTGTTGATGTAACAGTGCATTGACAGTTTGGCGATGCAAGAGCCATTCAGTAAGATCAGCATGTACACAATCCTTGTCAGGGTCAATACCAAAATGTGCAGGAGGATGACCGTAGAGAACCTCAAAAGGTGTGTGTTGTAAGGAGGCATGGAAGCAAGTATTGTACCAGAACTCAGCCAAATGGAGCCATTCAGACCACTTAGTAGGACAGGAGTGAATAAAGCATCTCAAATAGGCCTCAATGCATTGGTTCACTCTCTCTGTTTGTCCATCACTTTGAGGATGATAAGCTGAAGACATACATAGCTGAGTCCCAGATTTGGTGAAAAGCTCTTTCCAAAATTGACTAGTGAATATCTTGTCTCTATCTGAGATAATAGCTTTAGGCATACCATGCAGTTTGTAAATTTGTTCCATAAACAGATTAGCAACAGTAGTGGCTGAAAATGGATGCTTAAGCTTGATAAAATGAGCATACTTCGAAAACTTGTCAACCACTACTAAAATGCAGGTGAAGAAGTTAGATGATGGTAAGCCTTCTATAAAATCCATACTTACAACTTGCCAAGACTGCTCAGGAACATCCAGAGGTTGCAGGAGTCCAGGATATGGAACATGTTCACTCTTAGCCTGTTGGCAGACAGAACAAGAAGCCACATAGGTCTGAATAGTTTCTTTCATATGAGGCCAATAGAAGAGCTTTCTAACCCTTTTGTATGTCACCAGAAAACCAGAGTGGCCACCAATTGGACTAGCATGAAGTTGAGTGATGACCTGAGTTTGAAGTGAAGTAGAATGACCCAGCCAAATCACTAACTTGTATTTGATAATACCCTGATCCAAGGAATAATGTCCAAAAGGAGATTGTAATGCCAACTGCTGTAAGAGCTTTTGTGCATGTGGATCAGTATGATAGCTCTATTGTAGGTTAGATAGCCAATTTGGAATGGCAACAGACAATGCATGTAGCATACCATCAGAGTGAGGAGCCCTTGACAAGGCATCAGCAGCACAATTAGAGGAGCCCTTCTTATAAATGATTTTATACTCGAAACCCCATCAACTTGGTCATAACTTTTACGTTGCCGGTAAGAATGAAGTTTCTGATCTGTGAGATGGACCGGACTTCTTTGATCGGTGTGAATATGAAATTCAGCTGGCAACAAGTATGCTTTCCATTGATCCTGAGCTAGAAGAATAGCTAAGCTTTCTTTCTCATAAGTTGAAAGACCTTGAGTTCTGGGACCAAGAGCCTTGCTGACATAAGCAATTGGGTGCCCATTCTGATGTAAAACAGCCCCAATCCCGAAATCAGATGCATCAGTTTCCACTACAAACGGCTTACTGAAGTCAGGAACTGCTAGCACTGGTGCAGATATGAGAGCTTGTTTGAGTAACTGGAATGCTGAATCAGCAGCTGGTGTCCAGACAAACAAAACACCTTTCTTTAGCATGGCTATGAGAGGTTTGGCAAAAAGACCAAAATCCTTGACAAATCTCCTATAATACCCTGCTAGACCAAGAAAACTTCTAAGCTCTTTAACTGAAACAGGAGTGGGGCAATTCTGAACAATGGAGATTTTAGAAGGATCAGTAGAAACTCCATTTGGACTGAGTACATGGCCCAGGTAATGCAGTTGTTGCTGTGCAAATGAACATTTCTTCAGATTGACTTTGAATTGATGAACCTTCAGTAACTCAAACACTTGAGCTATGTGTTGCAAATGCTCAGCATAAGATTTGCTGTATATGAGAATATCATCAATGAAGACAACTGCACACTTTCTCAACAGTGGTGCCAGAATAAAGTTCATCACATATTGAAATGTTGCTGGAGCTCCTGTCAGGCCATAAGGCATCACCTTATATTCAAAGTGTCCATGATGTGTTTGAAAAGCAGTCTTGTACTGATCTTCAGGTTGAACCATGATTTGGTGAAACCCAGACTTGAGATCCAATGTTGTAAACCATTGAGCACCATGAAGTTCTTCAAATAATTCTTCAATAATTGGAAGAGGATATTTATTTTTTACAGTATAAGCATTCAGGCGCCTATAATCAACACATAACCTCCATTCACCATTTTTCTTCTTAACAAGCAAAGCAGGTGAAGCAAAAGGGCTAGAGCTATGTTGTATCATGCCAGAATTCAACATCTTCTCAACTTGTTGCTCAATCTCATTTTTCTGAGCTGGAGTATATCTGTATGGCTTCAGTCTAAAAGGAGTTGCTCCTGGCACTAAAGGAATTGTATGAGTATGAGATCTGGTAGGTGGATTACCATCAGGTTCAGCAAAGAGCACATCAAACTTGTCAACTAGTGCAGATACTTCAGTAGGTAAGACAGGAGGATCAACTGCTGGTTGAGTGGAATAAATTTGTACCAATCCAGCAACATCATTAATCTGCTCCAAATGATACAACTGATTCAGTGTAATTTCCTGAGCAGAAGAAGCTATATCCTGAATACCCTGCAATTTAACTTGTTCCCCCCGATACTCAAAACTTAACCACTTCTCTCTCCAATGCATATTCATGGGGTTAAACAATTCCAACCATTCCATCCCCAGAATAGCATCATAAGAATCAATAGGCAAGATTTTGAAAGTGGTGTTGAACAAAGTACCCTGAACTGACCAAGAGCAATTAACTAACTCATGAGTACATCTGATAGTAGCTCCATCTGCCACTCTCACAGTCATTGGATGAGGTAATGGAGTCCAAGGTGTAAGTTGAGAAGCCAACTTTTCACTAATAAAGTTATGGGAACTACCAGAATCCACCAAGATCAAAGACTTGAAGTTATGAATTTCAGCAGCTAACTTCAATGTACCAGGGACAGGAATACCTTTGAGAGCATGGTTGGAAAGAGCCATAAGAACCTCATCATCTTTAGAATCAGAACTGGGTGATGGACAGTCTTCTGTTATACTTGCTGCCCCCCAGACTTCTTCAACCAAATGCAAAGGAACTGTTTCAGCACATTTGTGGTTGTGGCTCCATTTAGCACCACATTTGTAACACAATCCCAGTGCTTTTCTGTATGCCTTCAGATTAGCCAATTTTTCATCAGGTTTGGTAGGAGAAGTGAACTGACTTGAAGAATCTTCAGCCTGAGAAGCTTTGACAGGATAGCCACTAGCTGCTTGCCCAGACTTGAAAGCATTCTTCTGAGAATAAGCATGGTTCAGCTTCTTGTAATCTTTAGAAGGATAACCCAGCAGCATTTCCTCCTGTAAGATAGCAAGAGAGCTAGCAGTATCCAGATCTTTTGGCCTTTGTAACATAACAACACATTTAATCTCATCTTTCAGACCATCAACAAATCGATTGGTAAGAAAAGCTGGGTTCACTAAAGGGTCATGGGCTAGCAGCTGATGCATAAGCTCATCAAAGGTAGTGATGTATTCTAAGACAGTTCCTAACTGTTTGACCTTGAAAAATTTCCTAATGTAGTGATTGAACTGGTCCCTTTCAAACCTAGACACCACATTGAAACAGAGAAGATCCCAGGGTAGTTTACGAAGATCTAACTCTATGGTCTGCATCCAGAATGCTGCAGTACCCTTGAAGTTGACAGTGGCTAGCTTAACCCAACGACTAGAAGGAATATCATACAAATCAAAATATGTCTCGCACTGTTTAATCCATAGCTTTGGATTGTTACCCGAGAACTTAGGAAACTCCATAGGTGGTAGACCAGTATTGAGACCATGACTACAGCAATTGACTGGCTGACAACAAGTATGATCTCGACAGGTAAAATTGAGACGGGGTGAGGTTGGAGGCGAGTGATTCTCACCTTTGACCGGAGGTGGTTCGAGGGTAGCCTCGCCCCCCGAACCAGACCCCCGGTGACTGGATTCAACACCGTGGTCTAACGACCCTTGCGCCGCTCGGGTTCAGATGAGCGAACCCCGGCGACTTGCAGTAAACGAACGCCGCAGGCTTCTGCTTGGTGTCGGCGGAGCGTAGATCTTCCACCTCCTTGCGCAGCCCCTCGATGCTGGTACCGAGAGCCGCAACCTTGGATTCGACATCCGGCTTCCAAGTATCGAATTCCGCCTTGGCGGTCTTGAGGAAGTTGATGGAGGTCTGCACTTCGCCCAATTTGGTGTTGCCCTCGTTAATCCCCTTCGTCTGCTCCTCGAGCTTCTTCAGGATCGCCGAAAGCTGGTCTTCAACCTTCATGTTGAACTTGCTTCGTGTGAGTGGTGTAGCGGCCAGATCGGGATCGAGATCGGCGGCGATAGGTGGCGGTGGTGGATGGTGGTGGCTGTGGTATGGATCGGAACGAATCTGATACCAGATGTAAGAGTACTAAGGGTACGAATAGGTTTACTATATCACTTAATGGTTTAGGAACTCGAAAGCTCCGGTAATGGTGGCCCGGAGGTCGCCGGCGGCGACGAGCGCGGCAGCGATGAGCTGCAGCTCGTCGGTTGCCAGCAGGTTCCAAGACGAAGCCAAATTGTATACGACTCCTTGGTTATATTCTGTTACAACGGCAACTGGGCCGGACTCAATCCCGTCGCAGCGGGCTTTCTCTCACTTGCTCCACATTGGGCCGGATACCTTCGTGCTGGGCTTTCTGGACCGTTTCTTGTTTGCTTCCGGCGGGCAGGGTCGGACCATGACAAGCATGTGGTTCGAAAACAATGGGGAGTGTGATGGTTCTGTCGAGACGTTGTGTTCTGGTGTTTGAACGGGATGAGAGTGTCCTTTGGTTCGGGGACAACGAGGGGGGATCAGCTACCTGGCATCAGAGACAGTCTGGTGTTTGGTTGAAGCTTGAAGGGATGAGAGTGTCCCTGGTTTGATTCGGTGACAACAAAGATGGGATCGGTTACCTTAGCATATGGGACTGGAGCCAGAGCTTGGTCGCCTACACTCGCGCTCAAGCGAACGAACGAAAGCAGTTGGGAATGGAATGTCGGAAGCATATTTGTGTCTCCCATTAACTGAACACTATCCCAGAATAGGATATCCCACCTGTTATGTCTTTGTCCCTTGAACCGAACGAAACGAAACACTACTATCGTAGAAAATATATATATGGTTAAGGGACTGTTTGGATCTCATTCTTACAATGAGAATTTCTATTCGAAGTAGCAATTGTAGAATTTAGATCATGGATGAAAAAGTTATGTAGACACTACTCTCACAATAGTGATAATGTTTCGTCAAAATAGTAGGTTTACGGTAGATAGTACCTTTTTTTTTCATGGGAGATGCAAACAGGACCTCTCTAATCTTAGAGAGACCAGCTCTCCTAGTCACTTTTGTTTAGGAAACTCGCTATTTTTTTTTTTTTGACTCACTAGTAGTCACTTAAAAGTCAAAGCTTTGTTCCATTTTTTTTTCTTGAGTCATGAATGAAAGCGGCCCAGCCCATCCATTTGCCAGCCCACACGGAATTGGTTAGGTTAGAGAAGCCCGCCTACGCAGTGCACGGACTGCTCAAGGGAAAAATCTCAGGGCCCCTCTCTCTACCTGCGCGACGCGACGCGACGCGGCCGCCGCCGCTTCCATAGTTCCATTCCACCACCACCTCCGCCGCCGCCAGCGCCCCCCCCTGCTCTGCTAGGGTCAACCCCCTCTCCATCCTCCTGCTGCGGCCGCCACGAGCAGGAGGAGCCCGCTCCGCTCCCCAAGCAGAGGGGTGGGGGATCAGTGCGTGCGCTCCTCGAGGAGGGCGTGGAAGAGCTGGGCAGCCGACGTCCGAGAAGGGGTTGGGGAGGATGGTTTCGCTGTCGACTTGGTTCCGCTATGCCGCT
This sequence comes from Themeda triandra, assembly GCA_018135685.1. Taxonomy (NCBI): domain Eukaryota; kingdom Viridiplantae; phylum Streptophyta; class Magnoliopsida; order Poales; family Poaceae; genus Themeda; species Themeda triandra. Next base: position 186,939 of record JAENPR010000081.1, on the reverse strand, counting down.
CACAAGTTCGAGTACTCCATCTCCCTCTCGTGGAAGGTACTGCACCTATCCATCCATCCATCTATCCCCAATTCCCCATCCCCATGTAATCCTACTCCACCCTCTCTCTAGATCCAAGCATCTTGCCCTGTGATTAATTGCCCCTATCTACCTTTGTGTCTGTACACTCGTCGATTCTTCCACACTGTTCAATCCACTTGCCCTTGATCAGAACACTGATGCACACTTTAGCTTAGAGCTAACTATTAGAATAGGTTGGACTATAGGACCTTTCATCAATCAAATGACGGCGTGTTGTGCGTGCAGCAGCCACAACTAAGGAATAGGAGCATAACATGATCTTACATTTCCACTTTGATTTCATATCGTCTGCTCAGTGATAGGATGTCAATTCTACCCATTGATTGAGACCGAAAGTGCTAAATCACATTCTTTTTCTTCGTTTCGCATCATTTTATATCAGTTTTTCCTTCAACTCTTTCTTATCCATGCATTTCTCTTCTCTGCGTCTGTATCCAAGCAGAAATATAATGTGGGCCAGATCAACAGTACAGAGCTAACTGATGCGATATGGAAAAACTTCTTCCAAGGCAAGCTCACCTACACGCATTGGACCAAAGGGGGAGAAGCCATGGCTCCCATCGTATCCCCAACTGGAGGAACCCTCCTTGTCAGAAAGCTCGCAAATTTGAGCCCCACGTAAGCACTTAATTTCCTTTCTCCTTTGCCCTCTTCTTTTTGATGTTGCCAGTCGCTGACATGATATTCCTTGGTCAGCTTCCTTATTAATATAATGAAGCGCAGTTCTCCTGCATTTTTGAGAAAAACACTTCCTTAGTTAGCATAGCAATGTATACCTGTGCCCAAGGTTTATTTTGTGGCTGAAATTAAATATCTGCACCCTACTTCAAAAGTTCAATAACAGGGAACACTTTAGATGACATTTCATATTAAAAAAACTAGTAGTAAACGCAATTGAAATCTTGTAAGTAGCATATGTTTTAAATATTTGCTCCTATATTTTAAGTTTACATTCCGCCTATCACATATTTCTTTCTTTCGTGGCCCTATTATAGCTTCTAAAATTCACTGAACTTGTCAGCAATAAGTTGGAACCAGTGAAATCTGACAGTATTTGTGTCTCAACTGTTAAGAATCCAAAACCATAGTTTCGTGTGTGTAAATTTATATATTGTTTTTCCTTGTACTGGGACGTTCCCCGAGATTTTCATTGGCATTGCTCAGTGCTCACCTTTAGTCTGCACACAAAATCAGGGTGACTTATATATATGACGTAGATCTTCGAATACATTAATTGTGGCGCGGGTGCTTGCCCGATCTTCTTGTCTTACAGTTGTGGAGAGAACTTGATCCTTGTAACCTGGCGTGTCGAGGGCACGGTCAGGCTACATCTGTATGGACAGCAATCTGTGAAAAAAAAAAAAAATTAAAAAAAATAAATAAAAAATAAATAAATAAATAAATAAATCTGTCCCAAGTATATGCTCGATCAATGTTCACTGAGCCCAGTCTTGTTTTCTGGGCCTAGTACAGCTTACACCAAAATATGCCCAATTCTTTCTGCACAATCCAAATGAGGGTCAGTCTTGCACATTTGAAACTAGGCTTGACAAGGTTTCCATCCATATACAATACTCATCTTGGAGCCTTGATTAGTACAGAAGTCCTGAAGTTCATGGACAAAATGTGGGCGCCAAACCGTTTATTGCGACTTGTTCTGTACATCTTTTGGCTTGACTTCCCTTTTCTTGTGCTCTGTATTCGTACCTGAGAACATGCGATAGCAATGTATTTCCATCTTAGTAAACAATTTGCGGCAAGGGCATTTTTTTTACACCCTTTTTTGTAGTTTCCTAGTGTTGGGCAAGCAACGGGGTCATCTGTACCCATGCCTGTAAATTATCCATCCACAATTATCCAACCCAAAATAAAGTGGATAATACCCAATGGGTATGGATAAAGATAAACCAATCTTTCTCCGTTGATGTCTTTGAGGCACCAAAACATTCAGCTCTCACATTCCATTGACGAACCCTGCCGAGTTAGACCCTAGTGTGCCCTACTGCTGTGGCTTCCACTCTGGCTGCCGGCGGGGTCCACCTGGACCTGAGCTTCCTCTCTGGTGGTCGAGCACAGGGCCGATGGGGGCTGGGCACCATAGTTGCTGAGGATGAGGTAAGCGGGGCAATGGTGGAGCTGCCCATGGGGCGTGAGTCCTTGCCGCCTGACCGTCAACAGCGACGCTCGCGAATGAGGATGGCTCGGCAACAACCATTCTTGATCCATCGATCGATGTCTTTGCTGAAAATCTATGTCTGTATCTTGAGGTATCTTTGTTTCCTTCTTCCTTGCCGGCCAGATTGCTACTAGTATAAACCACGTATAAACTATAGGTGCTGTGAACCATGATATTGCCAGGTGATGTGTATATTAGATACAGGCCACACACTCCATTGAGAGCAACTAATGAGGCGACATGCATTTGGAAGCTTCACGGTCATGGCAATGGTGGGAGATGATGCCATGTTGCACTGTGGAATGAGGAAGGGCAGGTATGGTGGCCAGGAACCGCACTGGTGACTGGTGAGGCAGCAGCACAACTATCCCGGGCGCAGACTTAAGCTTGTCCATGTGTAAAGCAGGTAATACCCTCCAAGGCTCCAATACCCTCCCCATACCCAGAAGCAAATGGGTAATCCATACCCTCCCCAGAGAACTTGGATATGGATATGAATATGGGTATGGATGTCAAGTACCCACTGGCAACATTATTGCCATGTCAATTTCTAATTAATCTGTTTCCTACTGCAAAAACTAGTATTAAACTAACCCAGGAATCTAATAATATTGCACAACATGGTAAAGACTAAGCCTAAAACTGAAATAGTCAACTAAGCAGTTTATTAGTATCCATCTCATTTACTAAGCTAAATATATTGCACAGCATGGTAAAGACTAAAGATGGCCCTAGCTACAATTGTTAATTAGATTTTTGTACGGGACTGCTGTTCGAATGAACCTGATCACAGGTCCACAATGTGATTTTGAAATTTAATCAACGTTTTTGTTGAAAAATAGGAAAAAATGTCATATTACTGGAAAAATAACTTAAGAAAGTACTTCTGTAAACAAAAAATGGTCTATAAACAGTTCAAGTACTGGATTTTCTGTTGTTCACTGCTTGGAGGAGTTGTGGAGTTGAGGAACAATTCAATGTATGGCTGGTGGTTTTCTCATTGGTCCAGAAATGGGCTTTGGTGCAGATTTATGTAATGCATGCTCATTCGCATATTTGACAATCAACTAATATCGAATTCAATGCATAATGGATTCCAATGTTACTTCATTCCTTTTTTGCAATACTCTTTAAGAACAGCTGTCAGTCACAGCCCATCTATTTGTATAAAGCAAAATTGTTTTCAAACTGTTGACTATGTGAAGTTAAGCATGTATGTGCTGAACTCCTTAATACCTGATACCTCCTTTTAAGTCAACTGTTGGATCTCATGGAATAGCTATTATTTTGCATTTTTGTAAAAACTCTATAAGACGTCAACATGATGAAAACCTGGTTGGCTGGTTTGTATCGCGACTTCACCTTATAACCAAAGACCATTTGGCATCATCTATTGCTTGAGATGTTTTTAATACTGCTGTGTATCAAATTATCTTCACAGACAAGTGTTTGTTGGGGATGTTGTCTTGTTAAAAGACCCAGAGAAATCTGATGATTTAATTATTCGACGACTGGCTGCCCTGGAAGGCTATGAGATGGTCTCTAATGATGAGAAGGATGAGCCGTTTGTACTTGAGAAAGACCAATGCTGGGTCCTGGCAGACAACCTAGCCCTTAAGCCAAAGGTATGTATGTTGTTGAGCTAATAATGCTTTCTGCAGTAACATGTGTTATTATGCTAGTTGGTGTTGTACATGATTTTGTTGTGTAAAATGGAGATATTGCCATGTACTCATTGTAGATGCACTACTTGTATTTTGGTGACTAAGTGTATTACATTTCAACAAAGGCCATTTTTTTAAAAGATTTTCATGATTGGTTTGGCAACAGGAAGCTAGAGATAGCCGCTTGTTTGGGCCTGTCCCAATGACTGACATCCTTGGCAGAGTGATATACTCTTTAAGAACGGCTGTTGATCACGGTCCAGTCGAGAACAGGTCTGTTCCTGTGCTATATTCATCTGTGGCTTCCATCTCATTTAAATACCTTACATCGCACCACATGGGCTAAATGTTTGTTCCTACTGTCTGTGCAACAGCGGGGTGGCCATGAAACAGGATGGCCCAGTACTGGCAGTAGAGCTCGATGTGGAAGAGATGGCAAAGAATAACAAGGCGTAGTAGACACTCGATGTTTGGACATGCCGAGCTGTAACTCACCGTCACAATGGATTTTGTTATTTATGATCTGTCGCTTCAAGTAGAACTACATTGGAATGTCTTTTCACGGTTTGCCTGTGGAGCAGTCAATAATGGTCTTGACAAATAACCCAGAGGCTGCTGGATCGTGATCACTCACAATTGTGTCAGTATTTAGTGCTATCCATCGTGTTGTGTGATTGTAATTGCTGCTTGTTTATTAAGTTGTCTTTAATTAAACCTTATAATTCGCAGTTGTGCCCTGTGTGGTCGTACTGCCCACGTCACCTGAAATTCGCTTATTGGTCCACTTTAGCGCCACATCACTTTCTTTGTTTGCCATTGGTCCACATCAGCAGCTCAGTTTGATTCCCTTCACTTGGCCACAATTAGGCCACGTCGCCAAAAAAAAAGACAACTTCCACCGAATATATCACCTCTCCCCCTCGGTAAAAAAAAGAAAAAGAAAAAGAAAAAAGAAACTCGCTTTCCCTTCTCTCCCGAGCGCAGGCGTCGCGGGACGGCGACGGCCGCCGCGGCACCGACGCCGCTCCCACAGCCGCCTCCGCCTCCGCCTCCACCTCCCCTCTCTAGCTTCCTCTCTCTCCTTTTCCCTCTCACGCTCCTCACGCAGGCGGCTGCAGCAGGGGCCTCTGCGACGACCCTGGGGGCCGCCGTCCCCAACCACGGCGCGGTCGCAGCCGGCGGTGCAAACAGCCGGAGACGATGAGGAGGTGGTGCACCGTCCATCCAGTAGCGCGGGTGGTGGCCGCGACCACGGGTGCCGCCCTGCCGCCGGTCTGCTCGTGCTCGACAAAACCCTAGCTGTTCTTCGCCGGTTGTGGTGGTGGCTCAGCTCGGCGGCGTGGTGAGATGGTGACTTGCCCTCTTCTCCTCCATCTCATGCCTCCTTCCTGGCCCCTATCCTCTCCTCCTCCATCTTCTCGGCCAGATGACTTGATTACCGTGCGTTTGCTGTACAGTGTTCCAGATAGGCTAAATTCGGCTCATTTGGCTTTACCTTCACATATGACATCTATAGTTCTATATATTTCTATATGTAGTAATATTTATGTTGATGATCTGCCTCAACTAAAATAGATAATGAGTTAGGAATGTTCAGTGAACTACATTTGTTCCATACATCAATATTATATTTGTATACAACAGATCATGCTCTTTGTAAGTTCTGCTAAGGTTTTAAGAAATATTGCCATCCCTACCTATCTACTTCGCAGTCTATGGTCTGAGCCTTTGTGTTAAATTTAATTTGGCCTTTGTAGTTTTGTTTATGACAAATTGATAACCAGATTTCGATTCCTTCTTTATGATCCATTTATTGTTTTGTCTATGACGAAATGGCTGCATACGTATTCTGATTTGCAGTACCAGGCAATGACCAAGGTCTTGTGAGAGACTCGACATTTTCCATCTAATTTGGATGTCTTGATACTCCAAGACCTTGGCCAAATGATGATACATGTATTTCTGAGGCCTCTAAAATTTTTAAGTTTCCATTTGCAATCTTCATTATCTATGGTCTGGCCTTTCTGTTGGTTTTAATTGTCCTTTGTAATTTTGTTTGCGAGAAATTGATAACCAAATTTGATTCCTTTGTTACTATCCATTTATTCTTGGGAAAATTAGATTGGTACCATTAAAAGATCCAAAGTTTAGAAAAATACCATTGAAAGATCCGGCTATAGAAAAATACCATTGAAAGATTACTCAGCTATCTATTTCTACCATCTCCGTTAACTCTCTGTTAGCTAAGAAACATGACAGCAATACGGCTGCACTTCCAGGTTTCATATCAGTAAATCTTCAGCTTCGACACGGCCCGGCTTCCTGCAAGCTGCCCGTCCTTTCCTCCGGCGCCGCCTGGACGTCGCCGCGCTGCCCTCCCTGGCCTCGCACACCGTAGTTGCTCTCACTAGACTTGTTCGCTTAAGCCTAAGCGCGCCGCAGAACGGCAGAAGCTCGCTGCGCCCACAACGGCCGCCCCACCGCGTGCCGCGCTGGATGCCTCGCCATGGCCGCACGTCGCACCCCGCCTATGCGCACAGCCGTGGTCGCGATGACCGCGTCGTGCCGCTGGACTACCTCGAGGCCATGGTGAAGGAAGCGTTCCGGCTGCACACGCCGGTGCCACTACGGGTGCCCAGGGAGCCGTCGGCGGACGCCGAGATCCTAGGCATCCTGAGGTGCCACTGCCACGTCCCATCGCGCACGCGTGTTCTGGGCGCAGCGCCGCCCCGGCCGACCACGGAGCTCTCCTTGGGCGTTGCAGCATAATCACAGGGTCCAGGCTTCGGCTGCTGCTTATACGCCCATCAAGCAAGAGCGGCGAAGCACGACACCGGGTGACGGGGCAGCATAGGAGGGCGCGGCGATGGAGTTCCGAGGCGAGGAGCCGCGTGCCACAGCAAGCCAGCAGCGCAGCGGCATGGGCAAGCCCCAGGAGCGCAGCGTGCAAGGCCAACGCAAGCAAGCTCTACAGGATTTTTTTTTTTCGATTTTATTTTTCCATGTGAAGAGTTAACGATGATTTAACGTCAATGGTAAAAACCAATCACGGAGCAACCTTTCGGTGCTAGTTTTCTAAGACTGAATCTTTCAATGGTAGTTTTCTAAACTTTGTATCTTTCAATGATACTCATCTAATTTTCCCTTTATTCTTATGCCTATGATGAAATGGTTGGTACCCATATATGGTGTACAGTATAAGATAGTGATGAAGGTCTTGTGAGACTTGACATTCTACTCTAGATTCCGCATGCCCCCGTGCGGTCGTACTGCCCATGTCGCCTGGAATTCGCTGGTTGGTCCACTTTGGCGCCACATCACTTGCTCTATCTCCCATTGGTCCACCTCAGCCACCTCAGCTTGATTCCCTTCACTTGGCCCCCTTTGGGTGTCTTGATACTCCTAGATCTTCATCACATGATAAATATATATTTCTGAGGCTACTCATTTTTTAAAATGTTTCCTCTGCGTTCTTCTTTGCCTATGATCCACTGTGATGTGCCTATGATCCATTCGGTATGTACATTGGTTGTGAGGTGCTATAAAAATTCTAATCATTTATTTATACATTCATTCTACATAAATCGATAATTCAGGAAAAAATAATAGGACCTGCTTATAATCGTTACCTTTGAATTCTAATTGGGTCTGGGTAACTGTGATATTGTTGGATGCTAAGGGCCTTGTCGACATGATCACATGACCAGAGTCAGGGGACAATCAGGTTAGTATAGCCATCGACTTCTATATGTTGTTTGTCCAAAAATATGCTGCTTGTGTACAATGCGTGTGTTCCTACTTAGCTTCTTATTGACTGGTGTTACCATATAATAGACATTGCATAAATAAGATTATCCATTCAGATTTTAGGTATAACGTAGCTGGTGGGTAAGTTGTTAATGTTTTATCAGTGTGATTTACTTCCATTTCTGGATTAAGAAAATTTGTCTGTTCATTTCTCTTTTATATGTTCATAAGCTGCAATGTTTCCCTGTTTTACATCGATAGCTTACATTTTTTTCTGCTGTAGTTGTGTGATATAATATTCCAATTTCCATGCCAGGTGATCTGGGGCACGATTACATGATGGATGCTGCAAAGAGGCGCTAGGCTCGTGTCCTCATCCTAGAAACCAGCATCTTGTCTTCCTTTGTAAGAGGTTAGTCATTTCATTTGTTCACATCTAAATTTCAGTCATGAGTTCCTAGGCTAACACTTTATTGTCATTGCACGCGTGTTCGCGGCTGCCACTTCATATATTTGATTATATGTATAGTTATCTCATAAAAATTACCTATCATGGCCAGTAATAATTGCTTGGAGAAACCTTTTTCCTTGGAATTATGTTTCTGTGGACAAGATTTGTTTTGCTATTGACATGGCAACTTGTGTTTTTGTTGGTTTTTGATGCTCTTGGTCCACATGTCTTCTAGCCCTACAAAGTGCAGCTTTATTGTTACAAAAAATGTGTAGTGACTTTTTTTTTGGCTTCCAGCGTCATTTAAATTCAGCTACTTATAACAATAGTCATGCCTTCTCATAGTCAACACCGATTTTCTTGTGTACTTTCCCTTTGTTGATATATGTAGATTGTCTGTCAATGTATTCTTGTTATATATGTATTTAGGAGTAGGCCATGTCTTGTGATATTGTAGGTTCAGAGGTAGGTACCAAGGATCAGTGCATAGGCCAAGTTACTGCATTTATCAGATAGGACAATTCCATTTCTGCTGCAGTTTTAAATTGGTACTGTCCAGCTTCCAATTGGAGAACAAACATATAAGCTCACAAAATGATCTCACAAACAGACTATGATTTGTGTTTTTTTCCAGTCAGTTGCAACTCATCTTGTGGTTCTTACTAATTATGAGAAGAAAAAGACAATTTTTCAGCCAATAGAAATGCATGTTGGGGGTTGTTTGTAGAAACACTAATTATTTATGGCAGCCCTGTGAGTAAAATAAAAATCCATTGTTCTTCGTGATGCTCCATTCTTTAGTTTCAGAGAAGCTTTCGTCAAATGAATTTAAATTTAAGGGTTATATGGTTGCTTCCCAGTTTCATTCATCTTTTGGTGGGCATATGTTAACCTAAATTGATATTGTTTTCCTCCACTATGATATATGATTCCAATCTGTATGGTTCATTTGTACTCATACTGCTTATATTTTTCTGGAATATTTCTTGCTTCCTTCCTGCACAGGTTATTCTTCAAGGTTTGATATTTCTCCATTTTGTTGCGTACTTGCGTTATTAACAGTATTAGTGCCTGCACTCCATGTTGGATTCCCTCGATCATATACATGTCACCTGTTGCTGCCTTGTGGATCATTTAGGCTTCCTTGTGTCTATGCCAACCTTTTCTACTTTCTAATCTACATGTCTGTTGCTTGCCGAGATTACTGCTATCAAATTTTTACTCCCCTCAGATGTCTTCAGATATATTAACTTCTTTGCTTTTGTCCCATGCTTTTCAGTACAAGGAAAATACTGCTACAGCCATCCATGCTTTTTCAATCTTGATAGATCCTGCTAAATCCATGTTGTCAATATTTATTTTATTCATATGCGCTCAGCTAATGTTACCTCTTTACTCTTGTTTTGATCATGGTATGGACGAATGGGAAACAGGAGCCCCGGACGCATGCCTTAGCAAATTTGCACCAAAGCATAGTGGTAATTTCCAAGGTACAGTGCCTTCATGTCCCTCGTATGTTCCATGAAATGCTGATGTAACATAGCCCAACTCTAAAAATTAATTTTAAGCTGTTACTAGATGTGCGTCAATCACTACATTGTTCTCCATGCCGTTGATGTTCATTTAGAGTCCAAAGAAGATCATCACAACCATGGTTTGTTTTCCCACTCTTGCTGTCATTACCATTCCTAACCTTGCATGTTTGGCAGGGGCAAAAGGTGAATTAGAAGAATTTAGGCAAATATCATGGGTTAGTAGGTTAATATTTGGAAATGCGTGCTATCCATATGGAATATCAGTTAGAACAAAACAGTCATTGAATCTGTAGCAGTTTTGAACTGATACAAACTATGATTCATTCTTTATCTGTGGACAAGGAGAACAGATAGTGTTCGAAATTACTTCCAGTAATAATTGCCCACGTATTGTTCCAAGCTATGCACAGTAATAAATATGACGAGGTATTGCACATCTTTTTTTTTTCTTTATCCCTTTTTCGAGCCACTTAATTTGTAGGCATCTTTCTCTTGAAACTGTTATAACAGAATTATGAATGCAGCTATATTTGAATAAACACTTAAACCAAGGGATAATAAAGGAAAAAGGAATCCTAGATTGTCACATAACATATACTTAAGCCAGTCAGGCTCATCATCTTTATCTGTGGACAATGATCATGCCGTTGAACCCAGCTGTATCAGATCATGAAAAATGTGAGAAGAATGTATCATGTCATAAAAAATACGAGAAGAATGAAAGTTCCATTTTCAGTACATTGTCTAAGAGGTAGGCGTCCATTTTCCTCTCTGTGTTGCCACTGACAAATGTTTTTACTGAACGAGTCACTGCAGCTTCTCGCACTGATAGGTGTGTTTAGTTCTGCCTGGGGTCAACTGTTTTTCATGAAACATATGTAAAGCCCTCCTGGACAAGCCAACCATCATTCATAAACATCAAAGACTAACAGGTACGCCTCAAATTGCCTCACTCCGTTTATTTCTGTCCAAATTCCAACTTTGCTCAACCTTCTCTTGCAACCATAGATGCATACAACTAATCGGAAGGCTATTTTGAGATGTTTTGATTTGGGTACACATAATTCTAATACCAGGTGATTGGGTACATGGGTTCCAATGGCCTAGGTTCTGACAAAGATAATCTGGCAGGCCTGTGGATGTGTTCCATGTGCATACTTCCCGAAAGAAGTCCAGCAAAGGATCAGATCGTACAAGTGATTGTTTCCCAACTGAACCAGGAGGATAAATTGAAAGTGCAGATTAACCATTTTCCCCTCTTATGTCAAATACTTGCTTGCTAGCATCAAGGGCTTGGATTGCTAAATAACACTTTGGTTCAGAAAATGTGTTGCGTATCTCCGTTTTCCTTTATTGAGTTTTATCATGTATGAAAATTTCAGTTTAGTTCATAAAATATTTACTTTATCAACTGTTCTTAATCTATGTTGGACTGTGTAAAGTTACTAACTACATACCTATATACATGACTGTTGATTCAGTTGTTTGTACATCCAATAGTCAATATATAATTATAATTTGAACTGCATAAGCTATAATCTTAAACTACCTTATCATGTCCGTTTATCCGTTCTCTTAATGATAACCTGTGTTTATTTTAATTCGGCGCGCAGGGGCGCGCCGTTTCTACTAGTGTTGTATCTGCGTGTGCTCATTGAGCCACCGCCCACGGGATAAACTGTCAAGATTGTTTAGGCCTGGAAGGAATGACAACGCTGTCTGCAGGGGCGGTCAGCTCCTAACTCGTGGTTCAATGCATGAAGCAGAATTGCTGTGAATGTTTTCCACCTTTTCATCCTCAAAAGAAAAGAACCTTTGTCCCAAAAGAATATAATATTAGTTTATATTTATACTAAGTCAAACCATTTTAAATCTATAAATAAACTAAATTTGTTAAAAAAAACTATACTGATGATGTCATCAAATAAGTAATGTATTTATCCTAAAATATATTTTCTCAATCTAGCAGGAGGGACAGATATACGGGCACATGGCCAGGCCTGGGCTGTGGCCCAAAATACATCTTAGGATATATGCGAATTCTGGCCCAAATGGAAGGAGCCATTGGACCAAAATCTCTACTTGGCCCAGGCACAGGCCTGGGGTGTGGCCCAAAATACATCTTAGGGTATATGCGAATTCTGGCCCAAATAGGAGGCATTGGAGCAAAATCTCTAGCAGACCCAGGCACGGAGAGAAGAGAGCGCCTGCTCTTGAGCACCGGGGGATTTTGCTTTTTTATACCATCATAAAGATCGACTCTTTCCTGATTGAGCCAATTATGAAAATGGCCCTGAAAACAAAACTATTTAGAAAGCTGGCCCTTTTTTTTCGAAGTTAGGAAAGTGGCCTGAAACGAAATTTCGTTTAGAAATCATAGATAGCCACAGTATTCAAAAAAGTGGTTTCCGCCGGATCAAAAATCAATTTTTCTGTGTGGATGTCCACACGGAAAAAAGGAAATGAACACATAGAAAAAAGATTTTTTCTGTCGGTTTAGATAAACCCACAGAAAAAAAATGAAATAACCACACAAAAAAAAAATATTCTCAAACAATGGCAATCAAATATATAATAATATCCATACAGTACTTTCATGACTCATCACAATAGTACAATAGTCGCATTAGAACACATCGGACCTACTGTCATGGTCGGGCGCACGTACCACCGCAGGCGCCGAGCCCGTGACGTCCGACGCGACGCGGAACGCGCGGAGCGCGCCCAGCGCGAACGCGAGGAGCAGGAGGGCGCGATCAGCGCGATCCGTGGCTAGCGGGCGAGCAGGTCACGGAGTTGGTTTCCTTTTTTCTAGGAGTTTCTGTTTTTAGCGTTGCGTGATTGTGGGAGCAAGGCTCCAGTCGGTTAGAGCCCTTGCGGCTATAAACATTCTGTAACCTGCACTTTGGGGAATTAAGCAAGATCAATTATCAAACCTTCTTCTTCTCCCTAACGTTCTCAAGCCCAGGTGCCGAGAGGGGTAAAACCTCCGATCTGGAAGACACGGCGCGAGACTACGAACTGCGTAGTCGAGGCCAAGCTACCCTAGATCACCACGCCCTTGACAACTTGGTATCACGGTCCCGGTCACGATCTCAGCACTCCTCGCCCACCCGCGCCGCCAGCCCACCCGCCGCCAACAACCCTAGCCCGCCACCATCTTCCCCTTCATCCACAGCCTCCACCACCCACCCAACCGCCATGTCTGAACCCACGCTCGCCGACGTCATGGCCGCGCTCACGGCCATGGACACGGAGATGAAGTCGCTCAAGTCCGAAGTCGCCGCCATCAAGGACAAGTCCTCGGCGTCCTCGGCCACGGGCGACGGGCACCGCGACACCGGCCCTCGCGATCAAGCGTTCCACCCGAAACACAAGAAGTGGGATTTTCCCCGCTACGACGGCACAACAGATCCGATGCTCTTCGTCAACAAATGTGACGCCTACTTCCGACATCACGGCACCATGGCGGAGGAACGCGTGGTGATCGCCTCCTACCACCTCGACGACGTCGCTCAGCTGTGGTACAACCAAGTGCAAGAAGATGACGGCACACCCTCGTGGGGGAACTTCAAGGACATGCTCCAAGTGCGGTTTGGTCCACCCCTCCGTTCCGCCCCCATGTATGAACTGTCGCAGTGTCGCCGCACCGGGCCCGTCGCGGAGTACGCAAATCGGTTCCAGGCGCTCCTGCCGCGCGCGGGCCGGCTGGATGAAGCGCAGCGCGTCCAACTCTTCACCGGGGGGCTCCTACCGCCGCTCAGCAACGCGGTCCGCCTACACAACCCCGAGACGCTCGCCAGGGCCATGAGCCTGGCACGCCAGGTAGAACTGATGGAGGAGGAACGGCTGGCACCACCGCAGCCGCGCGCACCGGCGCGAGGCCCGCCTCCCCCGGCGGCACCCCGGGCTGCGCTTCCCGCGCCACCACCGTTGCTGGCACTGCCGGCCCCGCCGGTCGGTGCGGCCCGCGCCGAAGGTGGTCAGCGGCGGCTGACCAAGGAGGAGATGATCGAGCGCCGCAAACAGAACCTCTGCTACAACTGCAACGAGACGTACACACGCGGCCACAACCGTTTCTGCAAGCGGCTCTTCTTCGTCGACGGCGTGGAGATCGATGCCGCCACCGAGGCCGCGATCGCGGAGGACGCTGGGGCCGCCGACGCCCCCGCCGTCTCCCTCCACGCGATCGCCGGGGTGGCAGTGGGGAAGACACTGCAGCTGCGCGTGTCGGTGGGCTCGACGTCGTTCATCGCCCTCCTTGACACGGGATCTACGCACAGCTTCATCGCGGAAGACGCCGCGCGTCGCACCGGGCTGCCTATTCAGCGCAGGCCAAGCCTCTCGGCCACCGTCGCCAATGGCGAGAGAGTCTCCTGCCCGGGGGTGTTACACCGCGCCCCACTGACCGTGGACGGCCTCCAGTTCGGGGTCGACCTCTTTGTGATGCCCCTTGCAGGTTACGACATCGTCCTGGGCACCAACTGGATGGCGACCCTGGGCACGCTGGTGTGGGACCTGGCGGCCGGCACTTTCTCGTTCCAACACAACGGACGGGCGGTGACTTGGCAGGGCGTTCCCGCTCCCGGCGCACCAAGCATCCACAACGTCACGCCCAGCGCCTCACTGCTGGAGGAGCTCCTGGCGGGGTTCGCGGACGTCTTCGCCGAGCCCACCGGCCTCCCTCCACCTCGAGGCCGCGACCACGGCATCACGCTACAGCCGGGCGCCCAACCGGTTGCCGTCCGCCCCTACCGGTACCCGGCGGCCCACAAAGACGAGCTCGAGCGTCAATGCGCCACCATGATGGCTCAGGGCATCGTGCGCCGCAGTGACTCGGCGTTCTCGTCTCCGGTGCTCCTCGTCAAGAAGGCGGATGGCTCCTGGCGGTTCTGCGTGGATTACCGGGCGCTGAACGCGCTCACCGTCAAGGATGCATTTCCCATCCCAGTCGTGGACGAGCTCCTCGACGAACTGCACGGCGCCCGCTTCTTCACCAAGCTGGACTTGCGGTCCGGGTACCACCAGGTGCGCATGCGTCGCGAGGACATCCACAAGACGGCGTTCCGCACCCATGACGGCCTCTACGAGTTCCTCGTCATGCCTTTTGGCTTGTGCAATGCCCCGGCAACATTCCAGGCGCTCATGAATGATGTTCTTCGTGCGTTCCTCCGCCGCTTTGTACTTGTGTTCTTTGATGATATTTTGATCTACAGCAAGTCTTGGGCGGATCACCTTCGACATGTGCGTGCCGTCCTCAACGAACTTCGCGCGCACAGGTTGTTCGTCAAGCGCTCGAAGTGCGCTTTCGGCGCCCCCTCCGTCGCCTACCTCGGCCACGTCATCTCGGAGGAGGGCGTCGCCATGGACCCGGCCAAGGTGCGCGCCATCCACGACTGGCCAGCGCCCCGCTCGGTGCGCGCGGTCCGCGGGTTCCTCGGATTGGCGGGCTACTACCGCAAGTTCGTCCACAACTACGGCACGGTGGCGGCGCCATTGACCGCCCTCCTCAAGAAGGACGGCTTCTCCTGGGGACCGGAGGCTGCCGCGGCTTTCGACGCTCTCAAGGCGGCAGTCACGTCGGCCCCTATCTTGGCAATGCCGGACTTCACCAAGACTTTCATCGTCGAGTGCGACGCGTCGACCCACGGCTTCGGGGCGGTGCTCATCCAGGAGAGCCATCCCGTGGCTTTCTTCAGCCGACCAGTGGCGCCGCGCCATCGCGCCCTCGCAGCCTATGAGCGCGAGCTCATCGGGCTCGTTCACGCGGTGCGTCATTGGAGACCGTACCTGTGGGGCCGCCGTTTCCTCGTCAAGACGGACCACTACAGCTTGAAGTACCTGCTCGACCAACGCCTCGCCACCATTCCACAACACCATTGGGTGGGGAAGCTGTTGGGCTTCGACTTCTCGGTGGAGTACAAGCCGGGCGCCACAAACACGGTGGCCGACGCCCTGTCCCGCCGGGACACCGAGGACGCGACCGTCTTGGCCGTGACCGGTCCTCGGTTCGACTTCCTGGCGCGTCTCCGGCAGGCCCAGTCCACGGACCCAGCTCTGGTGGCCATCCACGACGAGCTCGCGGCCGGAACACGCGGCGCGCCCTGGACCGTCGTGGACGGGCTGGTACAGTTCGCGGGGCGGCTCTATATCCCGTCGGCCTCCCCGCTGGTGTTGGAGGTCACGAAGGCGTTGCACGAGGAGGGGCACGAGGGCGTCCAGCGGACCATGCACCGCGTCCGCCGCGACTTCCACTTTCCCAACATGAAGACCACCGTGCAAGACCTGGTGCGCGCGTGCGACGTGTGCCAGCGATACAAGACGGAACACCTGCACCCCGCAGGTCTGCTGCTGCCACTGCCGGTTCCTCAGGGCGTGTGGACGGACATCGCCATGGACTTCGTCGAAGCCTTGCCCCGCGTGCGAGGGAAGTCGGTGATCCTCACGGTCGTGGACAGATTCAGCAAGTACAGTCACTTCATCCCGCTGGCTCACCCCTATTCTGCTGAGTCCGTGGCACAGGCATTCTACACCGACATCGTTCGCCTCCACGGCGTGCCCGTGTCCATTGTGTCGGACCGCGACCCGGTGTTCACGTCCGTGTTCTGGCAGGAGTTGATGCGGCTGCTGGGCACCAAGATGCGACTCACCTCGGCGTTCCATCCCCAGTCTGACGGGCAATCCGAGGCAGCAAACCGGGTGATCATCATGTACCTCCGGTGCCTCACAGGGGACCGTCCGCGCGACTGGCTGCGCTGGCTGCCTTGGGCCGAGTTCATGTTCAACACAGCGTTCCAGACCTCTTTGAAGGACACTCCTTTTCGGATTGTGTATGGACGTGATCCCCCGACCATCCGTTCTTACGAGCCGGGGGACACTCGCGTCGCCGCTGTTGCTAAGAGCATGGAGGAGCGGGAGGAATTCTTGGCGGACGTCCGATATCGGTTGGAGCAGGCTCAAGCCACACAGAAGCTGCACTACGACAAGGCCCACCGACCTGTTACTTTCCAGGTGGGTGACTGGGTCCTCCTCCGGCTCCGGGAACGCGTGGCGGCCTCCCTGAACCAACGCACCACGGGCAAGCTCAAGCCGAAGTTCTTCGGGCCGTACCGAGTCACCGAGCTCATCAACGAAGCGGCGGTTCGGCTGGCGCTGCCTGCTCGCGCCCGCATCCACGATGTTTTCCATGTCGGCCTGCTGAAGAAGTACCACGGGACAGCCCCGGACGCGCCGCCGGCCCTGCCCCCGCTGCTTCATGGTGCGGTGGCTCCAGAACCTGAGCGCGCCGTGCGGTACCGTCTAGCGCGGGGTGTCCGTCAAGTCCTGATCCTGTGGAAGGGCCAATCCCCGGCGTCGGCAACATGGGAAGATGTGGAGTCCTTCGCCGCCAAGTACCCGGAACTCCAGCTCGAGGACGAGCTGCCTCTCGAGGGGGGGAGAGATGTCATGGTCGGGCGCACGTACCACCGCAGGCGCCGAGCCCGTGACGTCCGACGCGACGCGGAACGCGCGGAGCGCGCCCAGCGCGAACGCGAGGAGCAGGAGGGTGCGATCAGCGCGATCCGTGGCTAGCGGGCGAGCAGGTCACGGAGTTGGTTTCCTTTTTTCTAGGAGTTTCTGTTTTTAGCGTTGCGTGATTGTGGGAGCAAGGCTCCAGTCGGTTAGAGCCCTTGCGGCTATAAACATTCTGTAACCTGCACTTTGGGGAATTAAGCAAGATCAATTATCAAACCTTCTTCTTCTCCCTAACGTTCTCAAGCCCAGGTGCCGAGAGGGGTAAAACCTCCGATCTGGAAGACACGGCGCGAGACTACGAACTGCGTAGTCGAGGCCAAGCTACCCTAGATCACCACGCCCTTGACACCTACATTATAAGTAGCATACACCAATGCAATAAAAGCTAGTTGTGGTCTGAAAACACACTCTAATCACATACTCGAATCACATAGCATGTCATGGTGTTTATTTGGAAAGCCTGACGACATCCTGCATAGTTTTGGACATCACCTCTGGGCTAGTACTTGCAGTACCTGCACTATAATCAGAGACACAAATGTCACTCCGGCATTGTTGCTACCTTAATGCTAAATGAAGTTCAAGAACAAAAATTTATAGCTTCTCTAAGATGCAATCTGCATTACTACAAAGATGGGAAAATCTATCAAATGCAACAAGTTATATAGTGCAGCAATAGACAAGAATACAATCAGCTCAATTTGTGTGAGGGAGGGGTCTAGGATCACACTCTATGTGCTATGAATTTCAAATTTTGTACTAGAGGGAGGGGTCTAGGACCCGGTGACTAGAGGCCGCGAGGAGTGCCAGCGCCGCCGGCAGACCAAACGCTGGAAAGGCGAGCAGCCCAAGCAGAACCAGCCGCCGACGGCGCGGATCCGTCCTTCCCCCACGCGGATCCGGCCATCTTCGTGTGGATCCGGTCGTCCTCGTGCGGATCTGGCGGCGAATCGTGCGGTTGATGAAGCCGAAGCATCAAAGCTCAAGAGAAGAGAGGACGAAGAAGTTGGGAGAGACGGGAAGTACGGGATGGCCTTGCTGCTGCCCTCCTCACTGCTCTTCCGACCAGCAAGCAACTCCGGCAGCGGCGGAGGCCGTGAGCGCCGCGCGTGGTACAAAGCCGATCGAGGCGAACGTGCGTCGGAGTGGCGCAGAGGAAGAGGAGAGGGAGTCTGAGGGCTTTAGGGTTTGATGCGGTTTTATATGAGCTCGTTTCAGCCGCCCAGATCTCAGCCATCCATCTCAGATCAACGGCTCTTATCGTCCCTAGATTTAATAGGCTTGGCCCATAAGAGAAAGTGAGGCTCAAAGCCCAGATTGGGAGCCTGAGAAGCCCAATAAAAAAAATTTAATTTGAAAATATGAGAATTTTGAATCAAATTTTGTGATGCTAAAAACGAACTCATGTGAAAAGCTTGTTCGTATGAAGTTAGTATGATGAAGTGCGTTCTATTTTTATGTGTGTGTTAATTTTTTCCGTGAGTTTTATAGGAACACATGGAAAAAATTATAATTTTTGTGTGTGTGCATTTACTTTTTCTATGGGTTATATAGAAACCCATGGAAAAATTATAATTTTTGTGTCCGTGCATTTCCTTTTTTCTGTGGGTTATATAGAAACCCACAGGAAAATTATAATTTTTCTGTGTGTATTATCACGCACGGAAAAATCATGCTATTTTTCTGTGGGTTTTTTATTTTTCTCAGTGGATTTTTATAAAAACACACGGAAAATTATAATTTTTCTATGAGTACTGCAAAAAACGCACAGAAAAATTCAACACCCACGAACAATTCGAGTTTCCAGTGACCCATCTATCCATTCCTCTACTCCTCGATCGATCGAGAACATAAGAGTCTTGGTCTATTTTACTAAAAATAGTAATACATGGTAAAGAGATAAGGGTTATGCGTAGTTTACGGTCGCATGCATGATCCAAACTCACCCATGCTCATAGTCTCGGCACGATATATATAGTGATTTAATTTTAAAGCGTGCAAGCTGTATGGTCAGTTGCAAGTAGTATTCTACTAGAACTACAAAACTAACCGCCTTAATTCTTCTTTCTTTCTCTCTCTCTCTCTCTCTCTCTCTCTCTCTCTCTCTCTCTACTGCACAATTTCCCTAAAGGATACTAAGACTAGTCATTATGATGGAACACAACAATGGTATTTGCCTATTGCCTATTTGAGACAATTTGTGAGTATGGTCATAAGAACAATCCAAATCTAAAAAGAAATCTTCGATAGATAGATACTCTCTCTATTATAAATTATAAGTAATTTTTAATAATACAAATATTATTTTGATTACAGTCCTGGCTTTGTATACATAATGAAACTCGGTGTTCTTTGCAATTCAAGTATAATCGATCAACAATGTTGTACTTGACCATAGTTTCTACATCACAAGAAAGACAGTTAAAATATGCACTGCTAGTACTCATAATATGCAAGTTGTGGGCCGGAGTAGCCATATCTTCGATGAGGGTGCTCATATAATGCATAATCTCATATGCGAAATATTGACAATGTCGTTTGACACACAAAAAAAATACAATGTCGCTGTATTTATAATTCATTAATTGACAACAATAAGAGCAAGTACAATAATAGTGTTATAGCTAAACTCTCACAGTCACACATAGTTCAGATGGTCAAACGGTCCGCATGGCCTGGCACAACACGGACCCAAAGAAAGCACAGCCCGTAGACATGGGGCACAATGTGCCACCGGCCATGCCGGTTAGGTACTTAGGGTTATGGGTCTGTCCTTCAGCCCAGATACAACACGTCGTGTACTCGTGTCCTTCTACATGCCGGGCCGGCCCGATAAGCATGGCATGCATGCCCAGCAGGCCGAGTCAGTTTGCAGCCCAAGCAAGCCGCTGACGAGACGGGGCAACGTCTGGTGAGGCTGCAGGGACGAGGAGGGTTAGAATTGGGCCTTAGGTCTGCCGGAAAAAAACATGTGGGCCTGGGTAGCTGTTTCGTGCACATCCACCGCGGGGCTGTTTCGTGCTTGGGCCAAGCCAAACAAGCGGGCTTCGTGCTAGGCTACTCTACCCAGCTAGCGTGAATTGCACATATCATTATCATCATTTAATCTAATTTCAATGCTATCCTCTGATTCTCTCTAAAGAAAAAGAGTATCAAATCCCTCATAGCCAGAAACGGAAAGTTCAGAGGAAAAAGATGAAACAATGATCGTACGCTCTGTAGGTGATAAGTCTCTCGGTAGATCTTTAGCTTCGACTGAATGCAGCTAGGGAAATTTCAGAATGGGGTGACAAAAAAGAATCAAGGAATCAGTGGTGAATACCAAACAAGCCTCAGGCAGGCTCAGGTTCTGTCTTGAGCTTCCTCGCTGCAAGGTTGCTTCTTGTCGTCAGCAGCGACATTATCGTTGGGCAGATCAAGTCCGGCTGGGATACTGCATGCATCATGCAACATCCAAAAAATCATTGTGAGTACTCTTGCAAAGTGTTCTCATTTCGTTTTAGCGATTCTAAATAAGTTGGAAGCAAAACGCAATTGTTCGTGCAGTGCAGTACTGACCTCCTGTCAACCAGTACCAACGATCGGAGCTCGCAGTTTGCAAAGCTGCATATGAAACAACAAACCCAAAGTCAGCAACACACATTTTGTGCCTCTGATGTGCATCAGTTCATTAAATGTACAAAGATGCAGGTGCAGGCAAAATAATGAGAAAAATTATCAAAGACACTTACTAATTGCTCACTTCTTGTCTTACGGTTGGATGACACTCCTTGCTGTACATGCGTAAGGTATGGCATAATAAACCGCTGTGGGTGATGATGGCTATCTCCCTCTCTTCTCTTGTCCACAACCTGCAAGTAATTTGCATGTGTTCAAGATCCTAGAACAAGATGTTGATTGTGTGATTATTCATATCACCAAATTAATGAGAACTTGTTTCTTAATGGCGTACGTAGGTCACACTAGGCTGTCATACTGTTGCATGGAGATATCCACAAAAAGGAAATGGACTGAACTGATATTATAGAGGAAAAAAAATTACCATTCAAAGAACTTCGTACCCCTTTGTGCGAGCGACTCAAAGGTTTCTCTGACATCCGGTACCCAAAGAACATCTTCATCGCTCTCGATCTGTAAAACAAAGGGAGTACATACATATATCTTATAGTAAACCACTAGAAACTTGGAACACCGATGCAAATAAAGAAAAGAAATCCACCAAACAGCTCATGGGCTATGAGTGAGAGATACTTGCCAACGAAAAATCAATGGCAGGGAAGAGAGCACGGTACTCTGTTACGCTCCTCCTCTTGTCACAAGGATGGACACCCTGCATTTAATGGTAATGATGATCAAATAAAATAAACTTGTAACTACATAACTCTGTTAACAACAAAAACCAATGCTACTGAGGCACTGGATCATCATTACCTCGTTCAGAAAGATGCATGCATGTAGCAAGTATATGTTCAATTTTACAAGTATGTTGTTCAGAAAAAAAAAAGTACATACCAAGCGCTCCCTGCAGGCCTCAACAGCAAGAAATGGTGGGCAGTTCAGACTTGACACTGCCGATCATCCACTGTCTGCAGCATTCTCCACCATCAGTGGAGGCACACTCACACCATTACTGTAGCTTTCACCACCAAAAACTCCCACTGCAGTCTGCATAGTCCTTCAGAACATAGTGAAATATAGTGAGGCCCCTTTAGTTATTTTGATCGTACAGCTGCAATGGAATGCACCCTCATCAAAGTATGTACTATGCCTGAGCCAGACTGAATTCATGTTGGGCTAGAGAGGGCACGAGCACACACAAGAATGCACTTCTAAATCTCATAATTTTACTCCAACTTGTAGAACCAAAAATGATGCAGACTTTTGAGTTAACAACAATAAGGGCCTGCACTTCTAGGGAAAACCAGGACCTGCTGAAATTATCAAACTCGCAGACAGCGGAGAAGTGGTTCAAGGGAAAAGAAAATTGGTTTGAATCGATCAAGTCTCCTGTTATAAGCCAGCTGATATTTCCCCCTTTTTCTAAGAAGTAATAAAAACTTTTCCAACAGTGAAGAACAACTTTTGTCAAACACTAGGAAGGTTATTACAAGAGGATGCAGGACAACAAACGAAAAGATCATGCAAAACTGTACCTCAATAAAGGAGAACAAATAACCAGCTCAATCTTTTCCACAAGTCCAGATTTCTTCACATGCTCTCGTAGACGGTCAACCTATTATAAGTTTATTATTTTAGTCAAAATCTTCCCATTGGAACACAGAAGTATATTGAAAAAAAAAACATCTGGTTGATACTTTGGGCAAAATTACTTACCTGCATGCCAAGGAAATCAACTGATGTATAGAATTATGTTACACATCAATTGTTTGAATTTTTTCGCCCTATGACACGTTTTTCATCAATGGGTTGATTTGAATAGGGTATATATAATTTTGGCTCAGAGCTTATACTAGAATTAAATTAATTAGGAACTGAAAACTGGTTCACAACAACTGACAGAAGGAATCATTATTGATTAGTATGTTGCTAGAATGTTGATGACTAAATTGAGGTATATTGATTGATTGAAAGATGGACAATGCCGTTCCAGTTTGATGGTGCCAGCTGCCAGGGAAGCAAGTGTCAATGGCAGCAATGCAAAATGGGGTCTCACAAAAAAAAAAAAAATGAATGCACACTTGTTGGTGACATACATACAAGAGGCATTATTTGTGCAGGTTTGAGGCACAGGTTTTGCAAACTTTTTAAGTTGCAGTTCATGTGGGTTGTATTAAGGAGGTGCGAGGGTATTTGTTAATAATAATCATATAATTGTAATAAGAAGAACTCAGAAGCATGGTCACTGACAAGAGATTTGTGAAGGAAGAGAAGGATGAGCAGAGCAGGAGAAGAAAAAAAGCTTTTAGTACCTGGTTCCATCCCAAGGGAGTGACGCGGGCGTCGAAGAATTCAGGTTTCATGTAGGCGCTGTCCAGGCAACCGGCAAAAACACCGAGGGACGCAGATGCTGGAGTTCCGGTCGTGGCATTCGTGATGGAGTCCTAAACCTAGATGATTTATTTATCCTTTGTGTGTTGCTTTAGCTAATGGCTTGCTTCGTCGCTATGCAACGTTACATGCCAAAGTGCACCTGATTGATTGTATGGCCATTAATTGATTGGCCTCGCTCCTTAGGAAGGTTCGTGAAATTGAGATAGGTATTGAGAGTTCTCACCCTGTTTGTTTAATCTTTTGAGATCAATTTTTCTATGTGGTGAGTAGATCTAGGATGATGGTGACTTCAGTCGAGTTGATGTGGTGAGTGGTGGATCATATCAGGGAAGATTTGAGTCGGACTCTGATCTAATCCTTCTCTAGGCAGAATGCAGCGTCCTATGCCAATTTGGTTCAAAATGTAGGGCATCTTTCTCTTCTCGAATTGTTTATCCACGGTTTAGTTGTTTTCTTATATAAATTTATGTTTCCCTTGTGCAAAGAGTACCATATTGCAAATTTAAGAAAAAAAAAAGAATTTCTTGTTAGCTGTATTTGAAGAGGTTTGAACAACATATACGTATGAGCTCTTGATTCAATCATAATTAAGTCAATGGTTTCTCATTAATTTTGGAGTAAAATATAAACCCGGTTCTTAAACTTTTCATAGAGTGTCATCCCGGTCCATAAACTTTTAAAGTATGTCATTCACGTCTCTAAACTCTATTTGGGTCTCGAATCAAATGTTTGCGGGTCTTGCCCATTTAATATTTACAGATAACGCCTCCCTCTCATTAATTTATTTCAATTAGCAACGCTTCCTCGTTTAGTCATGTTACCTCATCAGTCATCGTGATCTTTTTTTACCAGCCGGGTGCCATCGCCATCTCATCAGCCATCGTGATGAGATGTGGTCAGGCTACTATCAGTCACATACGTATGTCCACGATGGTCACGTACCATCAAAATTTGCAACCATAAACGAACGTACGTGACCATCTCAAGTACGAAATCAAATATCCCGGTCACGTAAGAAAACAAACGTTGATAACAAACGTACATGACCATATACGACATCTCACTAGCGAGAAGAGCTCGCGTCCTCCTCCCAGGGAGACGAGCCACGAACCACCAGCGAGAAGAATAACCACCAGCTAGAAGAGCTCGCGTCCTCCTCCTAGCCTCCGACCGGTCGCGCGTCGCGAGGAGTACCTGCCGCGCAATCACGCGAGCGCGTGCGCCGTCGGGAGTCCGTCACGCGAATACGAAGATCGCGTTTAGGGTAGCCGCCGCGAGTCGTACGATGCATAAGGATGATAAACGAATCGTCCATTGAACTCATGGACCTAATTGCATTACGGCGAAGGATTTTAGTTGCTAATAGATCCTAACGGGCTAAATTGAGACCCAAATAGAGTTTAAAGACGCGATTGACATACTTTGAAAGTTTATGGACCGGGGTGACACCACAAGAAAAGTTTAAGGACCGGGTTTGTATTTTACTCTTAATTTTGTTTCTGCATTGTGAGCATGATATCATCTTGGCCCTAAAAATTCAGTGTTTACAATCTCTCTCCCTCTCAATGTTGGTCTGGTGTGCAGAGAGATGGAGATGGAACATAACAAGGATAGAATGAGGGTATCTATGGGATATTTTCCTCTGCAATGAGACAATTGCATGGTGGTTCGAAATTTTGCTTCTTATGCATCATAAATATTAATATTGTATCTATTATATAAAGAATTGTTTATCCATGGTTTAGTATTTTGTTTTCTTAAAAATTTATGATTCCCTTGTGCAAAGAGTACCATATTGCAAATTTAAGAAAAAATTGAATCCTTATTAGCTATGTTAGAAGAGGTTTGAGCAACATATATGTATGAGATTTTGATTCATTCATTATCAAGTCAATGTTGTTGAGATGGAGCATACCAAGGATAGGAGGGTATTATTCCTCTTCAACGAGACAGTTGCATGGTGGATCAAAATTCTATTTCTTATGCATCATAACTATTAATATCGTATATATCTAAAATTTACTTGTGGTGGGAAAGTGAAAATGAAATATTTTAGGTCATGAATTTAAGAAAGGTTGGTTTCAAATAGACATTAAAATACTAGGATAAGAACTAGACAAGCTATAGAATGTCAAATAAAAACTAAATATTTTTGAGACACGTGCGTGTCGCACGTGCATGGTCACTAGTTATAAGAAAAGATATAAAAACAGAAAATACAAAAGATGAAAACTAGGATGAAGGATGGAAACCGGGATTTTTTTTGAGCGACTGAGGTAGAAAAAAAAAAAAACAGACATCGTAACAGAGACAATTTTCACATTCATGAAGTTAGCTACTAGAAAATGTCACTGCATTTTTAATTCATTAATTGACAACTATAAGAGCAAGTACAATAATAGTGTTACTACTAAACTAATATGTACTTTTGCTAATGTAGAGGGGGAAGAAAAGAGAGAGAAGAGTTTAACTTTCATGCAAGCAACAAGCTAGGTACGAGAGCCTATATAGCTATGCCCGGATATCAAGTGAATGTGTGGAGGATTGAAAAGTAAAAGCTAGAATATAGGTAAAGGCAATAATAAAATTTCCTTTTGTAGACAAATATTTTATAATTAAGGTCTTGCAACTTGACTAAATATCCAAATGTCATATATTGGCTTTCCTTGAAGGAAGACATTGGATTCTACGTGGTGATCCAACGTCTTCCCTCCTATATGGTTGAGGGACACTCGCTCCTTGTTGTACGTGCTCATGAACTGACTCAATAAAATCTCGCTACGTATATGAAAACCTTAAAATAGTGGTATGGACAAAAGTGTCGTGTCTCTAGGCAGGTCGCAAATGAAACTTCAAACAAGTTTTCAATTCAAATTCAAGTAAACTATGTTTGAAGCGACAAATCTATGCGAATTTGAAATCAAACACTAAATAAATTAGACTTAGAGAAAACATAAGACAAATAGCTAACTGAGAAAGCTCAAATCACGCACTAAATAAACTAAACTCAATTAGAGAAAACATAAACCAAATAGCTAACTGAAAGCTAACTAAACTAGCTTATTTTTCCAAACTTTACAGAAATATTTTTTTTGAGTTTCAATTGGATTTCTATAGAAATATTTTTTGAATTAAAGTACATGCACCGTTTTGTGAAAGCCTCCTGATGTGTAATTTGTCTATGGGTTTGAGGAAGGCCGTGGTATCAGGGGAAAATATCTAGTGGAGACTCAACGATGGAAACTTGTAAACTTGTGTCATGCACCATTAGATGCGTGATCGGTGGTTCAGGAAGTTGCCTGCTACATTTTCATTTCCCTCCCCGCCCTGCTTCATTGCACTTTGCAATTAGACACCCAAAGAAGCTTGAATGTGCCGCCAGTTCCTCGTGTTCTCGCTCCGCATCGTGAGTCCAGACGCTCCTCTTCCCCTGCAGCCTTGCGTCGGGCCTCCGTCGCGCCGCCGCTGCCGTCCCTGTCGAGGGCCGCCTCGGTGGGAGGCCCCGACGCCTCCTCTTCTCGCAGGCCCGTGCCGCGCTTCCGCCACGGCCGCCACTGCCGCCCCCATCCCCATCTCTGCCCTCGCCCCCGTTGCGCCGCCCAGGTGCCATGGCGCTGGCCGACGTGGAGGACTCGGTCATCTCGAGGTCGGGACGTCGCCATAGCCGCCCCGTCCCCATCCTTGCCCTCGCCCCCATCCCAGTCGCCTAAGCTGGGTCGCCATTCGCCGCCCGCGCTACTGTCGGTGTCGGGTGCCGGTCCGGCGGGTACCGGCTCCAGCGGTGAGTTGCGCCCTGCTATATTCTTATTATCTTCCTCTCCATTTGATTTGAAGGTCCTCCTTTTTTTTTGACGCGAGGAAACACCCCATTCCCATTCATTGAACGAAAATACAAAGTTTGGTTTCAGCAGTTTTAGACGGGATAGAAATCAGAAAAGCAGCAAACATCAAGCTGCATCTAGCAACTACTTCACCCACGCAGGGGGATACCAGCAAGTTTAATGCCAACACCAACAGAAACGATGACTAGAGCTATTACACAGATATGTTTTTCCCGCCTTCACAGCTTCATCATGGCCTTCATCTTCATAGCTCAGCATCGTCTGGGCCGTCCTCCAGCGCTTGCAGTTTACGCTTCTTCTCCTTTGCCGCGAGCTTGTTTGCGATGCGAAGCACCACTTCAACAGCTGCCTCCAGGTTGTTCTTGTCGACACCAGCAAACAATCCTGTCCAGTAACCCATCAGACCACAGATATAGCACACTATCGCAGCTGGGCTACGGATAACTTTTTCATTGAAGCAAATATCATTTCGCGTTTTCCACACTGCCCAACACACGGCAGCTACACCCAGCACATGGAATTGCTTTCCACCAGGTAACCAATGCACACACCAATCCCAGCATTGCTGGAATGACATGGGGATGTTATTAGCGCCAATGGCATAAGCTATAATCGACCAAACTGCCTTAGCAGTAGAGCAGCCAAAAAATAAGTGTTGTATACTTTCATCTTCACAACAATAATGGCACATTGGAGACCCTTCCCATTTTCTCTTGATCAAATTATCTTTGGTTAATATAGCCCCATTAAGAACAAGCCACATGAAAATCTTGATTTTGGAAGGAATTTTTCCTTTCCAGATTCTTTTATGATACCTCCCACTATCATTTTTAGTCATAGCATTATACAAGGATTTTACTGAATATCTACCACTCGAATTCAATGCCCAAGATACATTGTCATCAGTTTCAGATAACTGGAAATCAGAAAATTTGGTTACTATTCCTTCCCAGCTAGTTCTGAGATCATCAACTAGCCATCTTGAGAAGGATATAGCACCTATATCAGTTATGGCATCATACACAGTAATATTAGGGACTAAGCAAAGCTTAAACAAATCAGAAAACAGCAAAGACAATGGTTTGTCAAATAACCAAGCATCATACCGGAACGGGGCAAGTTTACCATTTCCCACGTAATTTTCCTCCCCGAAGATAGACATCCTTGACTTTTAACAGTCGAGACCAAATAGCGAGAATCATTTTGCCTATCTTTGGACAGGTTGTGACAGTTTTATTTTGCATGTATTTGTATCTCACAATTTGTTGCCACAGTCCATCTTCTTTTTCCAACTTCCACCACCATTTGCAAATTAGACTAATATTCATTTTCCTTATGTTTTTAATACCCAGGCTACCTTTCTTTTTATGCTTACAGATCTTTTCCCACTTTACAAGATGGTATTTCTTTTTGCTTCCACCACCTTGCCAAAAGAACTTTCTTCTCATCTTATCCAACACACCCACAATTGTTTTAGGGAGTAGATAGATGGACATGTGATATATGGGTGTGTTGTTTAGACTAGAGCCAATCAGAGTGGTTCTACCAGCAATAGACATAGAACTACCCTGCCAAACATCTAGTTTTTTTGCACTCTTTTCAGTAAGAGGTAGCCAGTCTATCACATGAAGCCTGCTAGGACTTACAGGAACCCCCAGATATCTAATGGGAAATGTCCCAATCTGGCAATTAAACAACTCAGCATAGAACTCAGCCCAATTTTCTTCATCATTAATAGTAATAATCTCGCTTTTGTGAAAGTTTATCTTAAGTCCAGCCATTAGCTCATAGAGATACAAGAGCATTTTCAAGTTTCTAGCACTCTGAATGTCATGTTTCAGACACACAATCGTGTCGTCAGCATACTACAACATTGCAACCCCATTGGGTATAATGTGGTCAATTAACCCACAGATCAAACCCCCTCTTTGAGCTCTATGGACTATCCTGGCTAAACCATCAGCCACAAAATTGAATAAGATTGGTGATAAGGGATCACCCCTGTCTCACACCCTTATGACTTTTAATATAGGAACCAATGGAATTATTCAGTTTGACACTCACAGTACCTCCTGTCACCACCTGTGTGATCCAATTACACCATTTATTGCTAAAACCTCTAGCAGCTAGACACTCAAATAAGAAGGACCAACTTACTTTGTCGTAAGCTTTTTCAAAATCCAACTTAAGTAACACACCAATTTGCTTTTTCTTTTTGTTTCATGCAAAATTTCATGCAATATCATAATGCCACTCATGATGTTCCTACCTTTCATGAAGGCAATCATTCTGAATCAACTTCTCGACTACTTTTTCAATCCTCAAAGTTAAGGTTTTGGTCAAGAGCTTATATAAGCAATTGAGAAGACATATGGGCAATTGTTGAATTTTATTGGCATCAACTACTTTGGGAAGCGAGTTATTATTCCATAATTCATTCTACTCACATTCAGTTTTCATCATAGAAATCTTGGAATAAGCGCACAATATCTTTTTTTACTATATCCCAGCAAGATTGATAGAATTCAATGGGGATTTTATCAGGCCCTGCTGCCTTATTTCTCTCCATTTGATCTAGAGCCTCTTTAATTTCAGCTTCATCAAAGGGCTTGCATAAATTTTCATTTTCTTCCTCTGTAACTTTTTCACATTCCTCCCAAATACTTTCATCAATGTGCACATTGTGCTGTTCACCAGGGCCAAATAGAGTAGTATAGTATTCAGTTGCATGTTTCATTAGGTTCTCATCCCCCTCAATAGTAACACCTTCATTTTCTAATGACAATACCATATTTTTCCTTTTTCTCCCACTTTGGCTATTCTATGGAAGAATTTAGTGTTGTTATCACCTTTTAACACCATTCAAAGATGGCTCCTATTGTGCCAATAACTTTCTTCCCGATCAAGCAAGTCAAGATTTTCTTTAATCGGAGAACTTTTCTTCTCATTTGATGAAGAGACAAATTGTCTTCTTCTTCAAGTTTTTCTAATACCTCCAGCTCCTCACTATTCTCTTTCCTCTTCTTTCTCAACTCCCCTTGCAAGTTGAAACCCCACCCCTTAAAGTATTGTTTCAGAAGTTTCAATTTCTGTTGGATTTTGTCCAGAGCTGAAACTGCATTACATGGCTTGTCCCATATTTTCTTGATAGCAGTTTTGAAATCAGGATTGGATAACCAATTGAGTTCAAATCTGAACTCTAATTGTCTTGTTTTATTGATCATCCCAGATGACAGGATCAATGGATTATGATCAGACACTTCCCTTGCCAGTTTTTTGACCCACACCATGGGGAAAATATCTTCCCAATCCTTAGAAATCAGAATCCTATCAAGTTTTTCTAAAATAGGAATTTCCTGATTATTAGACCATGTATATGCACCACCACTCATTTCAATTTCTTTAAGCTCATAGAAACTGATAAGGGAGTTAAACAAGTCAGAGAATCTCTGGACTCCATGTTGTCTATTTCTTTCATTAGCAAATCTAATGATGTTAAAATCCCCCTATTAAAATTGGATCAGAATTCCTAGAACAGAAAGCAGATAACTCAGATAAGAATGCAAGCCTCTGATCATCATGGGCAGCCCCATATACAATCAACAAATTCCATTTAATCCTATTAACCTTGTCCCACAGATTAAGCTGAATCATGTAATCACCTCTTTTGAAAGAGCCAACATCAAAAAATTCTAATCTTACTCCCACCAGTATACCTCTAGATTTTCCCCTGGCAGGATTGTCCATCCACAGATAATCAAGATGTGGATCAAATTTTTTAGTGAGCTTCTCACTACAATGTTTCGACATAGTCTCCTGGAGACCAATGAAGTGAAATTTATACTGAAAGATGAGATTATTTAGATAAGTAGAGACCCCTTTTTTCTTGAGGCCCCTACAATTCCACACTAGGCCTTGTATCATGGGATAACTTTTGGGGTTTTTTTTCTTTGAGGAGGAGCACCTTTGGGCTTCCTTCCTCTTCTATGCAAGGCTGGATTTTCCTGCTCTTGCCCCCCATTTGAAGGTCCTCCTACCCTATGGATTTTGGATCCCCTAAACTGCAGATGAGCTAGGGATGATGCTGTGCAGTGGTAGTCTTGCGGAGTTGCAGCAGTAGAGCACATCCCCCATCGCCACCAAGTTTCGTGTCTTGAGGAATGGCGATGTTGCCTCCTGTCTCATCTGGAATGGCGATGTTGCCTCCTGTCTCATCTCTATCGCATCTCTTTTTTCAGCAAAGCTACTGAGTCCACACATCTATTTGATTGCCCTTCCAAAGCTGCCATTGGCATCAGAAAGGAACTCTGAAGCAGTTGGAGAGCAACTATTCAAAAGCTTTGAAAATGCTACATACAAGACTCCAACACTAATTCCCCCAAGAATATTACCACTTCTACATAATATTGCTCATCAGTTGGTTCATGATGGAAATCAACAGTCACACTATAGAATTTATAGTTAGGTTTCTTTGACTTAGATGTAGCATCTAGCTGTTCTGTTTTGTTTGCAGGAGGAACAACTACCTATTTGTTTGCATCGCAAACTAATATCTGTGACTCCTCTGCAGCACCTGTATCGCAAGGGTCTCATGTTCTTTCATTACTTGGCTGAGTACCCTTTCATCCATGTTAATGTTTGAGAAGACATTTATTGACATATATGCAACCTCAGGAATCAAAATCCTTTCCCCAATTTCAGTTTGTGGAATTAGGTTTTCTGGTCAATTATATGTTGCCTTTGATCATGCTGTTGATCTTCCTACATGAAGATTGGTAAGTTCAGGCTTCATATAAAAACAATCTAGACTGATATTGATGCTACTATTCTGTGCTTATGAAGTCAAGTCGAGGAGCTCACTCAAAACTACACATTGCCAAGGAGGAAAGATGAAACAGCTGCTACTATGGAAGTTGTTAGTTCATATGATGTATGAGTCAATTAGTCAATCATGTCCTACATATGTCAGACTGTAACTCATTTATGTTTTAATCGGTGTAATATGTACAACTTGTCTCTCTGGTGGATCAATCAAAATAAATAATGCGTGGGTGGTTTGTTGGGTCTCAACTCTAGCCTACCCCAACTTGCTTGGGACTGACAGGCTTGGTTGTTGTTGTTGTTGTTGTTGTTGTTGTATTTCTTGGCTTATTGTTGTCTTTATTCGTTTGGATGCATTTTTACCATTGTAGAACAATTTGTGTTATGATGAGAAATTTCTCCAGCCAATATGGAGCTTTGATCCACTCTTGCCGCCGTGTTTGTGTAGCCTTCGTTTAAGCAGAGGGCACCAATTTTGATATCGGCCTCAACTGCAAGAATGTGTCATCTTGGTTAAACAATATGAATGGGGCACCAATTTTGATATCGGCCTCAACTGCAAGAATGTGTCATCTTGGTTAACAATATGAATGCGATGTGTCCGTGTCTGGATGTACTGTATCTTGCTTTTTGATAAGTGCAACTATGCATTAATGCAAATTGCATTGTACACTTCTAAATTTGGATCCAATATATATGTCTGATCGTTATAGATTCATACACCAATGTATCGTTACAAATTTACATACACATGCTAATCAAATCTGCAAAATGGATATGCCTAGACTAATTAGTAATTACTATGATACAAGCTTCACAGTTACGAATCTTCACATTGACAGGTCATAGATGCCTAATATAGTTTAACACGAGTTGAACATTAGCCATGCTGTGGAGCCATCTGGAGTCTGGAAACAGCAGTCTGGTCTAGAGTTCCGGACTGGACACAGACTGGAACAGTGGAACTGGATCTTTGACCCTGGAGCATTAGCTTCGCCTAGCAAGTTCTTCGCACACAATGACATAGACAGGCCCTCCTGATTTCTTTGTAGGAAACCTGGAGGTCATAGTTTAGCAACATCAGTACTGTTGTATTCACAAAAACACATTTGATGCTAAATATGGTAGATCAGAAGGGCTTTTGCAGCTCACTAATAGATCACGTTTTGAGCCAGGGATACACCACACTCTAAAATCTGTAAAACTTTGGTGTCTTGGGGGTTTTGGTTTGGCCTTAGGGCCACTTTGTACATAAACTTTCCTTCTCCTTAATGAATGGGCAAAGCTTCTGCCATTTCCTTTCAAAAATGGTAGATCAGAAAGCAGCTCATGCTGGATAGTTATGCATTTATACCTTTTTCTACCCATTCATCTATTTTTGCCCATCCTTCTAAATTTTTGCAACACCAATCCTAGCCTATGTTTCTTATCAATGAATCAATTCTTGCAAATTAAAAATGCTCCAGTCGGCATCCCAATCCTGAAACCGTGAGCAAAGAACACCAAAATGTAATAGAATAGAATAGAATAGGTTGCCATCAATTTTTAGAGGCCGTTGACTTAGCATGACTGAATACAGATCTTGCTTCTCAGCAAATAAGAGCTTTAGTGAAAGCAAGATAGCATTGGCAAATTCAGATTATAGTGGACTAAGCATCAGGCAAACAAATGAAGAAGCCATCAGCCAACAACTTTGTTATAAAAAAAAAAATCAACAATTTGCACATCGATGAACTGAGTAAGGGGATTAAGAAGCGGACCACTTGCCTGATGTGCGGCAGCATGCTTGGCGTTGCCTCTGCAGGTCGCGGCTCCGCGTCGTGCAGAGCAGGAGATGATACGTCCGCGTCCGTGGTCGCGGGAGAGCTGCGCGGCAGCGCTGCTGCACCCTGCAGAACCGCAGAAGGCTGAGATGGACATGCTATCCCTAACCCTAGCCGGTGGGCGGCAGGAAGTGGCGAGCCCAGGGCGTAGGGCACATTTCCGTGGTTGAAAGAACTGAGGTGGAGGCGTGGCAAGGAAATCACGTACCTGCAGTACCTGCTAAGGAAGCTTGGTCTCGAAGCAAGCTTGCCGTGGAAGGAAGACGTCGCCCTCCACAATGTATCGCCTAAGTGCAGCTAAAAGAAGTGAGAGAAAACTGGGAGCCACTCCTCTACACTGCAGTAGGCGGTGCTAAGTCTGAGCGGTTCCAAGAAAACATGGAGCGCATCAACTAGTTGCGTCGGTGCCTAAATCCATAAAAAACGATTTTATTGGTCCTTTGCCCTGCTCATTCAGACGTTCGCGTGCTGCTACTGGACTTCGTGTGGTCCTTTCCCCTGTGCATCCTTGTTCTTTTCCCTGACTCAGTGGACTCCATGCAGTGATTCCTAATTCCTACACGCTGCAGCTTCTCTAGAGTGGTGCTAAATCTAAGAAGTGGGGTCCGGTTTTTTTCTAGCACTACTCCACCATTGTGGAGGGCCTAGACTCCAGATGCGGAGCGAGAAGACGGGGACCTGGCGGCACATTCAAGCTTCTTTGGGGGTCTAATTGCAAAGTGCAATGAAGCAAGGCGGGGAGAGAAATGAAAATGTAGCACGCAACTTTCTACGCCGCCGATCACGCATCTGATTGTGCACGATGCAAGTTTGCAAGTTTCCATCTACGGTTGAGTTTCCCACTGGTATCAGGGGAGAAGGTGGTGGGCTGCTGCTGCAAGCCGATTTGGACTGGGCTGCTGCTGCTAGCGCTCACAGTATAGCTAGCTCATTATAGATGGTCAAACGGGGCCTGGCACAACACGGACCCAAAGAAAGCAAGGCCCGTACATATGGGCCAGGCATGGCACATGGTGTACCCGGTCGCCTACACAGCCGCGTGCGCGTAGAACCACACAGGGCCCCGTGGACGCACACGGCCACCGCCGCGCTGACGGGGAGGAGTCGAGCGCGTTCAGGGAACCGTGCAGCCACTGCAGCGTGGTAGAGGCGATGGGCAACGCCTCGGTGGCCGTGGTGAGGACGTCCACGGTGGCGTGCGACGCCAGGTCGGAAGCGTCGGTGGGGTGGAGATGGTCGGGGAGTAGCCCTGCACGTAGAGGCCCCGGTTCCACACGAAGTGCACCCTGGTGCGGTTCCGGGACAGCCAGTGGCGGATGCAGGACACAATTGAAGGGGGGCTGGCCTTCTTCTTCATCTCTAATCCTCCATTTTTCTTCTTTCCTCCACCAATTTTTCTCCATCAACCTCTCTCTTTCTCTATTGATTCACCAGCTGTAGGGGGCTGGAGCCCCCCTCCCCCCCCCCCCAGCCCCCTCTCGTAGATCCGCCCCTGGGGACAGCCGGATGGTGGCGGCCACGGTCACCCTGGCGCTGGCGCGGACGGTGCGCGCGGGGAAGACGAGCGATGCGGACGACGCCAGCAGCGGGATGTCCAGCGGCCGGGACACGAGCGGCGACGACTGCAGCTTCACGTCGTAGAGAGGAGGAACGGGAGCGCCAGAAGCACGCGCCCCCCGTCATCGCCGGCGCGTCCGTGTTCACGCCCCAGGCCACCCGGCCCGACGGTGAGATGAAGGTGCCCGTGAACGCCGTGTCTAGCGTCGCGTTCCGTGCGTCGTAGGTACACGCAAGCGTGGCGCCCTGCGTCGGCAGGGTAATGCATATCATCATAGGAGATCTTGATAATGAGTATATCAGGAGGATATACATTTGATTTGTGACTAATTCATTGCCAACTACAAAACAGAATCAACAAGTTTATCCTCCTTCCTGCAACAGAGTACAGATGTTTATTTTAGACAGCATAGAGAAAAATTTGCAAACTGATGGTCAAATTACTTAAGGATGGAAAGGCATATCTCAGCCAATCTACTCATGTACGAGTAGTGGAATACATTGGATAGATATACCAAAATGGAGCACCAACTGCAGCAATTTTTTTTTTTAATTTTCAACGGGGGGCAAGTCCCCACCTGAATATATTCAAAAAGTGCCCAAATCGGCAGATTTACAAAGGTTTGAGGAGGAAACTAAAAACACAACACCAACACCACCGGTCGCCGCCACACTGTGCAGAGCCATAATCGGACTCGCCTGCATCAGTGGGAGGCGCGCACCGGCCAAAGTCCATGCCTGGACGGAGAGGAAGAGGGTGCCGGCCGCCGCCACACCAATGCGGAGCCGTAAAAGAACTCGCCCGCGTCGATGGGAGGCGCGCACCGGCCAAAGTCCAGACCGCGCAGAGCCGAGATCGGACTCGCCCACGCGTCGGTGGGAGGCGCGCACCGGCAAGAGTCCACACCTGGACGAAGAGAAGAGGGTGCCGGCCGCCGCCACACCATACGGAGCCGTTCCCGGACTCGCCCGCACGCCTGGACGGAGGGAGCAGGAGGGGAGCCGGCCGCCGCCACACCACGCGGAGCCATAAATGGACTCGCCCGCGTCAGTGGGAGGCGCGCACCGGCCAACGTCCACGCCTGGATGGAGGGGGGGGGGGGTGCCGGCCGCCGCCACACGCCGCGGAGCCGTACGGACTCGCCCGCGACGACGGGAGGCGCGGACCGACAGCGCCGGCCGCCGCCACACGCCGCGGAGCCGTACGGACTCGCCCGCGACGACGGGAGGCGCGCACCGACAGCGCCGGCCGCCGCCACACGCCGCGGAGCCATACGGACTTGCCCGCGCCCAGCCGTAGCGAAGGTGACATCATAGCCAAGACGAGATCCAAAAGCGACGCCTCCAGGAAGGGAATGACGCCGATAGCGCCACCGTCGCTTGTCCAAGATGGACCGGGTTTTCACCCGTGGAGGACATGCTGGGGAATGCGAGGCCCTCAAGAGGGAAAGCGGCGCCCACAAGCGTCACCGTCGCGAAGGCTTTCGCCCGAGGTGTCCCCAGCACAATCGTCGGGCCAGGATGCCGGATCCCAAGCTTGTCGGAACCACCGTCGTCATCGTCGTCGCTGCCCAGACGTTCCGCAGGAGCCCTTCCAGAAAGGGCATCAGCGCGCCGGCTGCGTGTCGCAACCGCACAGCTGCACCAAAGCAGCCCCTCTGACTGGGCCACACACGGATGCCGGGCAAACTCTGCTGCAATGGCGGCGGTGCTGCTCGTACTGGCTGTTGATTGCGTCGACACGTGGAGCGCCTGCTGCCGCACGGGGACAACAGGGGACGCGCTGGATCGACGCCGAAGAGAAGGTGTGCCGGTTGCCGCCGCACTGCGCGGAGCCACACGTGGACTCGCCCGCACAGATGGGAGGCGCGCACCGACAATCACCAGGGGAGGAGAGGACCGTTGGCCGCCGCCACACGGGGACGATGGACCATGCCCTAGGAGTCCAAGACAAGGACGGATGGTTGGTGGAGTTCGGCGCCGGCGGGTCAACACACGAGAGCTCCACGACGAGGGGGAGCAGCTGGAGGAAGGGCTCGCACCCCTGGCGCCGATTTGCGCCGCCGGATGGCTTCCTCACAGAGCAGGTGAAAGGAAGAGATGGGGATTGGAGAGCCTCGGCGCCAGTGCCAGCCACTGCTGAGGGGGATGGCAAATCGGGCCGCGGGCCGCTGGACACATAGACCGGGGCGGCGGCGCCATTTTAGCAGGGCGGTCGGCGCACAGCTAGGGCGTCACCGGTCGGAGACAAAGGGGGCGCATGCGCCGTCGGGGCAAAGGGAGAAGCCCGGGGAGGATGCAGAAGCCGGATCCGGGCATGGAGACGGCGGATCCGCCGTCACTGACGCCGGTTCCGCCGCCGGCGAGCATCCCGTGACCACCACCGGCTTCGACGCAGAGGGAGGGCGCCGGAACCAGAGCGGGTCTAGACCAGCAGGGGCCGGATCTGGTCGAGGTGGAGTGGGAGCCGCCGTCGCGCCGGAGGGAGCCAGCGTCGCCGCGTCGTGGGGAGCGCCACCGCTCCCGGCTACGAGCCTCCTCCTTCGCGCCGGAGCAGGTGCGTGGCCCGCGGTTTCGCCCCGCCGCCACCTTCCTCGCGAGCTACGCCGGCATCCGGGCTGCTCACTCAGGCGGCGGCGAGGCAGGGTTGGGGAGGGAAGGGGCGGCGGCGGCTGGCTAGGGTTTCGCCCCGCCGTCGCCTGCAGCAATTACTTAACAAAACAAATAACAAAGTTACACCAAGATTACAATTTTTTAAAAAACATTGATTTCAATTAATATATTACCCAAGAATCAGTGTGCTGTCTTTCTTTCTGTTTCTTTTTGGGCCACATTTATTCTCTACATCTGCTGTTCAAATGTGCTATTGCTTGCAGTAGACGACCAAGTTCATGCTTCGTATTTGCACAGAAGAATGCAAATTATGTTCTGCATGCCTGAACAAGTATCCTGAGAAGTTTATTAAGTTTTGTGATCTCAGCTTATGTACAGTAGTCCATGCCTGTGCCATTTTCCTTTTTGGTAGGACATCCCCTTATCCTTCCAAACTGCAATTGCTTATCCAGGAGCACGCAGAAAGCGTACATGAGGCCACAGTTAGTGTACAAACATAGAAAAACAGACGGCATGAAGGTGAGGATGGGCATCAGGGGACAGATGGTTGAAGGTGAGGATGGGGATCAGGGGGCGTACGCGTACCTAGTGGCGTCTGAACAGAGGAGGCCAGTATGACAGGTTGGCAAGGGGCAACATGATCCTGGCAGCGGCCTGGACGGAGAAGGCCACATTTGCGCGTGTGTGGCTGTGAGAGGGGAAAAGAAGCAGGGGATTCCCAAGAAGCAGTCTAGAGAGAAGGAAGGGGAGGAGAGAATAGGCGCTGGGATTCACAGATGGAATTGAGCAAATCTTGTGATGGAAAGGAGGAAGGGCGAGTGGAACAGACGATGGGAGTGGAGCCACTATGTTTTTTTAACAAGTATATACCGATTATACTACTGATTCACAGTGTAGGTCGTTTAGGAGTTAGGACATTGACACGATATCCAATTAACAGTTTGTCTTTTTTTTAGAGAGTTTTATTCATGTAACATGGTAGTATATAATATATAAATTATTTTTCTACCTAATTAGTTCGAATTAACACCAAGGTATATATTCTAATTCACTAAAATATTCCTTTCTGAATAGTGAAAGTTATGTACTACAAAAATATTTTACCATGCTGAATACTGAATATGGTAACATCAATGATGCGTTATGAAAGTAATTTCCATATATTGGTAATTAAAATACTTTTGGCAGACAGAATGGATGATTTTCTGTTAAAGAGTTGTTTGTACTAGAAACTGGTAGTTACCTGCTCATCACCTATGTTTGTTTTAACGTGAAAAGAGCATACCAGACAGATATAACTGGGATATAAGAATTTGAAATGTGATTAGTAACCATAGCACAGTTTTCTGGAAAGTAAGATGGTTATCTTATACAGTATCGATCAGCCTACTTGATGATACAGACAGATATCAACCAGGCTCTATGTTTTTTTTTAGATGAAAGGCACCTTGCCCAGCTTTATAGAAAGCTTAGTGACAGTAACTGTTTTAGCTGGGAACACCAGCTTTACAATGAAGCACTCTCACCTCTCCAAAGTTCAAATCTACTTCTACTGCAGAAAGTAAACTCCAAAATCAAGCAAGCTCTATGTCAGGAAGAAAGTAACTAAGTAACTTCTTAAATGAGATAGCTGACACTGGGACAATCTAAACTCCAGAATCTGAGTACCTCATTCTCATTGCAGCTACTTCATCCTTCATTGCCTGACAATATCTTTCAGCAATTTCTACTTCCTTTTCCAAACTGGCAAGATTAATTCCTTCATTCAATTTATCATGTACATTTGAAATGAAAGCTTGCTTCTTTCCATCCAGATGCCTCTCCATGGTTCTTATGTTGCCTTTCAGTTTATTCAGATGACTTGAAAGAGACTCAACTACGTTGCCCTCCTTCTCTTTCTCACGAGCCTTGCTCTAGAGTCTTGAAGCTTCCTAAGCCTGATTTGTGGCTCCTTTAAGCGGGCAATGAGATGCTTCACATTGAAACCCAGTTGCTCTAAATGCTGGGCTTTTTTCATCAGATATGTAATTTCAGAAGCATCTGTATCACATGATGTCTTGAGCACCTCCTTAGCCAAGCCGATTAGCAAAAACCATAATCCACAGTAAGGTAGATCTCCTAAAGTTTCATCATGGTTCACAAAGCCTCTATAATGTGGATTTTGAGGAATGAACTCGAAGAACATGGCTGATTTGAAAAGGTTTACATGGCTGATTCTACATTTATTACTGCTTGGTGGGCACTTGTTATTG
This sequence comes from Themeda triandra, assembly GCA_018135685.1. Lineage (NCBI taxonomy): Eukaryota > Viridiplantae > Streptophyta > Magnoliopsida > Poales > Poaceae > Themeda > Themeda triandra. The sequence continues at coordinate 146,850 of JAENPR010000081.1, read as the reverse complement.
GAATAAACACATGCAATTTGGACCAACCTTGTCAGGTTTAGGCCCAATAAGTAAAATTTGTTATAGAAGGACAGCTCCATTTGTGCAATTATTTTGTCAGTAGAAACTAACACCCTCTGAGCAGTTAGTATTTCAGTGCTTGAGAACTAGTTAATAACTGGTGGAAAAGAAAGAGCAGAATCTTACTTGGCTCCAGCCCAAAGGAGTGAGCTGAGCATCGAAGAGGTCATGTGACATGTAGGCGCCGAAGTCCTTCTCGCCTGCGACATTGTGAATGCCCTGGGCATGCCTGACCTGCACATTTGAAAGAGGCAGTCAACAGTCATACACACATCCCTTGCCTGTTGTGCAGTTGAGTAGTATGGATGAGAAAGTAAGGAAGTACCAGGTAAATGGTCTTGCAGCGGGGCAGAGGGTACAGGGCAGTGCTGGCGCCGAGTTCCATTCCTGCACAGGGGTTGGACATGGGAGGAGTGTGAAGCAGAGGAGAGTGATGGATTAGTGGTAGACAACCAACCCCCAAGTAGGATATGGAAGATTAATAAATAAATAAGTGGAGAGAAGAGAAAGGGATGTCATCCCAACAAGGGGCGAATGAGAGGACGACAAATCCTATCATAGCAACAACATCATCAGTGACACCACATCACTGCTAAACCTGTGGATCGGATGGGGGTGACAAGATGTGGATGCCGTTGCTGCCGAGGGAAAGATGAGGGTCCCGGCCGGAGAAAGGCGAGAAAGGGAACCGACGGGAGCGACTGATGCCATCTGCAGATCGCAATGCTAGCTAGACTAACGGGATCCAGGGTGAGATCCCGTTCCATCCCAAGGAGGAGACGAACTGGATCCAGTGATTCCGCGGCCGGATTGTTCTGTTCTCGCTATATATGAAATGAAATGGAAAGCCAAAGGGCGGGCACATGTCTCCTCCGCCCATACTGGTATAGTTGATTAATTCCAAGAGGAGAGGAAGAGGGGGATCCGATGGCGGGCGAGCGTACCTGAGGATGCGCAGCGGAGCGGAGGAGCGAGACGGGGTTTGGCGCGGCGGCCAAATGGGATGTGTTGACCTGGGTCGTCGGAAGCATGTAACATTCCAGAAGGCTCCGTATGTGGGTGTCTACGCCTGGGAACATAATTATCATTTGTATGTAACCAATCTGTGGGATCTTCAGACTCCTCAATTTCCAGTATTGTCGACAATCCAGTTCCAAAATTCGCTCCTTCAAACAAGAATATGAGCAGAGGGTAATGATATATGGCGAAGCAAAAATATATGTATAATTACATATATTATGGGATATATTAGGATTATGGGATATATTGGGATATAACTGACCTGCGAGTAAGGACGACGGCACTATGAGAGACACAGCAGCGGTGGACGCAATGTTCTGGGCGGCAGCCTTCTTCCGCGCTCGGTATTCTCGTTGGTACACTGCTTGTCTCCTATTGTGCTCCTCCTTTTGTTCATCAGTCATCTCAGCTCTTCGTTTACGTTGCTGAATAGTTATGGATGGAATAACATTTCCCGCAGATAACATTTGACCTTGTATACAGTAGAGAAGAAGGCATTATTATTACCATGTATTTTATATAGATAATCATTTGATCACTTAAATGCTGAGTCATTTTACCTGGCAGTGCACATGTAGGTGTATTGGTTGATCCAATGCAATCCTGGATATGATCCGCCCCCGTGTTTGGTGGGATATTTTCCTTGTTCGGTATAATTGCTGTGCTTTGGTCCATATTGCCTGTATGATCTTCGCTTCTAGCCACAGATAGAACACTTCCCGGTGTTGTCGAGCATCCAATAATTTCTACCATTGCTGGACTCATGTCCATATTGGAGACATTGTTACCTGCATATATTGTTGTTTCAGTAGGGTTGGTGACGGAGCATGGGCTGGAGCAATTGTGTAAGAGTAATTTGAATGAGAATTAAGTACCCATTGCTGATGAGGTTAGCACTACATGAGTGAAATCATTGGACGTGCTATTACTTTGGGATGCAGCCTTCGCACGCGCTCTATATCCCCGCTGGTACTCACGTTGTTTTCTCTTCATTTCTTCCCTTTCTTCTTCGGTCATATTCGCTCGACGGTTACGCTGATACTCACGTTGCCTCCTGTTTACATCTTCTCTTTGTTCGTCGGTCATCCCAGCCCGACGATTGCGGGCTCGCAAGTTGGTTTCATCACGCCTCCTTGTGTCCTCATCTAGAGAGGGCACTTTGACAATATATTAGATTACGAACTACAAGAAGAACACAATCATTATATAATCAATCATACCTGTGACGTTGGTGATGTCGCTTAGTGCATTGCGCGTATGCCCTGGTGTAGACATCGTCAAGTGGCAGCAAGGATCGCGATGACCTACTTCGGCCTTACTTAGCACGCCGAAATTGACACAACGCAGCTACAGTAGCATACAGGACACAGTAGCATGCAAGGCAATCCTGTCGAGATATAAGCAGTACGCACTCAGGATATATTGTTGATGGACAGAGAAACAGTAGGCAGGATTGGTCGGCTTACGGGCGTATGAGATGGAAGACGTTGACGGAGCCGTGTGAGGAGATGTTGAGCAGGAAGCCGACGACGCGATCGCCGTCGAGGTGCCGCCGCCTTGGCCTCACGCCGCCCGCGGCATGATCATGATGCCGTCCTGTCTAGTCGAGGGAGATCAGAAAGGCGATCAGGTGGTGGTGTCGCATAGGAGATCATCGAGTGCAGATCGTTGGGCGATGTCATGGAGGAAGATGTTCACCGATCGTTGGGCGATGTGCTCGATCTGCTTGATCTGCGACCTGCTCGATCTGCTACTGGACCAGCGACCTGCTCGATCTGCACCGATCGTTGGGCGATGTTCACCGTGCCTTCGGCAGGCGGCCATGGTCCTTGGGCAAGCACGTCCTTGAAGGATCGGTGCAGCCGCTCGCGGACGTGCCCGACGTTCTTCGGTGTTTGGTGTCTTCGTGCGCTCCAACGATGGGGGCAGCAGATCGGTGATGGCCTAGGACGGATGGGGGCAGCGGATCAGTGATGGCCTGGGGCGGTCCAGCGATCGGTGATGGCCTGGGGTGCTCCAGCGGCGCTCCAACGATGGGGGCAGCGGATCGGTGATGAATGTTTCCGAATTTGCTTCCGTGTTTAGGGGGATTGTTTCCGTGGATGGAGGATGCCGAGCGGAGCCTAGATTCAAAATTTGAATTTGTTTTATGCGCGAGGACGTAAGGAGACTGGGTTAGAGGGTGAGTTTGTTTCCTGGAACGTGGGCCAGGGGTGAGTTTGTTCATGTCTAACTCTTAGGAGAAGTTTTCCTTTATAGTAGAGATGGGGTAGGGAGCGTGAGATTCAGGCTTCCCACTCTTTTAGAAGTTTTCAATTATAGTAGAGACTTCAGTACTCAACGAGCAGGGAGCACGTGCCCTGTGCAGACTCTGTCAAAATAAAAATGAAATGTTCGGGAAGGGAAGTAGAACACGGAGCTCCTCTTCTCCCCTCGAATTAAGACAATAAAAAGACGGACAACTCTCCGAAGGGGGAGGCTATGCCACGTCATCCGAATTGTTTCATCCGTCCGATCCACGATCGTGTGGTCCAAAACCAAAGGGAAGGGAAGTAGAACATGGAGCTCCTCTTCTCCCCTCGAATCAAAACCCAAGGGAAAAGAAAACTCTGCCGTCACATTCATCCCGCTTCATAGTCCTTCTCGCTGCCCCCACGTCCTCTTCATCTGATTTATGTGTATAATAACATGAGCAAGTTTGTATAGGCGATACATGTATGCATTCATAATTCATACTATCATCATCATCCTGGACTAATTATGACGAGAGCATGTATTAACAAATAAACACAAAAAAAGACCATGAAGTAGTAAATAATTTCATGCTTAGCACCACTGACTAGATCATGTTTTCATAAACAAATTTCTATTGACGTTATAAGATTAGATAAGATTTTAGGACTTTTAATTGCATAGCATTTTACTAGAAAATTTATTTCAGTATTATTATAACTGTGACGACTCAGTTGTGCCACCGGGGCACTTTAATGTTGCTTTGCACGCCTGCTTGCCTTGCTGCACTGTTTGGGCATGGAGCAATGTAGAAGTCGTTAACTTTCAACTACAGGTTATCTTTGAAAACTTTGATCTTTTTACAAAATTCGATGGATCATGGAAATGACTATATGGAAATTTGCATGTCCCGGCAACGTAAACTCCGTATATTGTTTTTATTTTTTGGTGATTCATTTCTCAAAAAAATTTAGAATTAATATTCGGTAGACTGCATACTGATCTGGACGAGTGCATACTATGGGCGCGTTGGAGATTGCCCACAAACACTGCTTCAAAAACTTCATTGTAGAGCAACTCCAGCAAAACCTGGAGTTTGCAGAGCACTCCTTTATGTGATGATCGCTGCCACAATCTTTATTTGATTCAGCAAGCAGGTTTGCAGAGGTCAATGTCCTTTGACGATTTCTAGGGGCTGCAAGCCACATAGCCAGCCATGGTAGTCCCCCGCACATCTTCAAGACCTCCTCAAGAACCTAGGATGTGCTTGTGATGTACTAGATTCTTGCGGTAACTGAGCTGATTTCTCTGAAGTTTCTTCCAAATTCATCTGAGATTCCACCACCTCGAACAGGCCCCAATGACCACTTCATTACTACCTGTTGACGACGAATATAGTCCGTGCCAACACACCAGCGGGCCTTGGACGCCCAAAGAGGTTGCTTGATCAACCTGCAATGCAGCAACAACGCAGCGTAACCGGCCAAACCGATCTAGAGACTGATAGGGCCGATGTGGAGCTCGTTGATGGCTGAAAAGACTCCCGAACCACCTCTAGAAGGATCCATCAGGAGAAAGCACGTGGAGGATCTCCTAGGACCAACAAGGCCGCCTAGGATGCCAACAAATCTCGTGGAGAGAAGTGCCGGACAGCAGGTAGAGGGGTTGAGGAGAGAATTAGGGTAAAAAAGAGGTTTTTGGTATTTGTGTTTGACGATTAATAGATGGGATCAATCGGCCGTGATCCTCTCATATAAATAGAGGGGGGTGGTCTTATCCCCATAAGAAACAACTCCAGATCGTATCCTCCAAGTTTCCCACGACAAAAACGTACCAAAACACGATTTGGAGACAAATCGGTTCGGACTTTAGGGTGGAGCCAGCTTAGCCGGCTGGGTGACCCGGCTAAGCTGGTTTTCACGAGCCTCGGTCAGGCCTCCCTGGCTAGTAAAGTGGCAGCTGGCTTAGCCGGCTGGGGACCCGGCTAGGGGGCACAACCGGCCTGGCCGGCTTGGCTAGCCGGCTGGGCTGGCTGCCCGGGGCGCGCCGTCTTCTCCGTGACTTTTCTTGCTCCGTTCACGACGCCACTTGACCTCGACTATGTCCAGCACCATTATAACTTGTTCATGGCACTATTTTTACTCCTGGACATTTTTGAGTGTCAACATATGCCTCCCTGTTTTCTGGTGAATGATGCATTGAACCTAAAAACATCCTTTGATGAATAACCGACCAGCAATGATACCCATCACATCGACTGACCAGCAACTGAGGGTGATGTATACATCGGCCATTTTCATTCTAAGGGCGATACATGTATCGGCCATTGCTTGGAAGAGCACTCTAGGCTTCTTGCCAAACACTTGGAAAGTATTTTTTGAGGTACCTCCCGTTGATTGTCTTAGGGAGACGTTCACGCTTCATTGTCTCCACCAGATAGGAATTTCCGTATATGACTTTGACCAATGAAGTCTAGCCCCCAACCTCTGAATGACCATGGTTTGATAATTGGATGAAGCATCGCAGCAGGCACCATCTGAATATTACCAAACCATTGGCATTCTTCACAACCTTTGTAGTAGCGAAAGCAATCGGCCATCATAGTAGGCCAATAAAAACCAACCCTTCTCAACAACCACTTCATCTTTGGGGCCGATTGATGCGTATCACAAATCCCTTCATGGACTTCTCCCATAGCCACTCTTGCTTGATCAGATCCTAGGCACTTGAGTAATTAATCATCAATTGTTCTTCGATAGAGCTCACCATGATGCAAAGTGTATTTGAATGCAATTCTTCGGATGCTCTTATCAACTCTGGCACTAGGATCCTGCAAATATTTCATCAAGGGAGTCCTCTAATCCTCCAAATCAGTACTAGGGTTACAGAATCTGAACTAGACCGATTTGGGACGTTTTTTGATGAAACAGCGGCGTATGCCTCCGGAAAGTCGGCTAGGCTGACTCTGGGAGTCGGCTTAGCTGGCTTTGGTTGCCTGCCAGCAGGGCCGGCTTAGCCGAGCGATGGCCAGCTTGGCCGACTGTTCCAGTCGGCTGAGCTAGTTCGTCAGTTCCTGCACAGAAAAAATTTGTATCTTCATGCATCGGCTTTTCTTGTATGTGAAAATTACGCCCACCGACATCAAAGCCTGATGCCTGTTGAGCTAGCATGTTAGCCTTTTGATTTTTATGCCTTGAAATATGCCGAATCTTGAATTCGGCAAATTTGGAGATATATCCAAGACAAGTGTCAAGACAAGCTCGAAGTGATCCATCTAAACATTGAAATTCTTCAGTAACTTGCTGTACTACTAGCAATGAATCACCATAGTCTTCTACATGCTGTACCCCATGGAATTTAACATGATCGATCCAAATAACAAGGCTTGATATTCGGTTTGATTGCTAGTGCATTGGAAATCTAATCGGCTTGACATTCCTGTTTCAGCATTATTGGGAGAAACAAGAACAATACCAACACCTTGACCTTCTCTACAAACCGATCCATCAAAGTATAATTTCTAGAGAGTAAAAGTGAGGTAATTGACTTCTTCATCTAGATCAATACCATGCTCAACAATAAAATCAGCAAGCACTTGACCTTTCATGGCTCTCAATGGCTCATAGGTCAAGTCATATTCAATTAAAAGTATGCCCATTTGCCCAACCTTCCACTAAGAATTGGTCGATATAGCATATGCTTGATAATATCGGCCTGGCATGCTACTACACATGTACTTGACAAGAGATAATGTCTCATTTTGTGGCACGCAAAGTACACTGATAAGCATAATTTTTTAATATGGGCATAGCTTGTCTCAAGATGAAGAAGATGACGCCCCAAATAAGCAATTACATACTCTTTTCTTTCATCTTCTTAAGTCTTAACAACCCTAATGATTTTGTCTTCGATAGCAATATATAGTTTGAATGGAGCTCCTCTCCTAGGTGCACAAAGAACGGGTGGTGATGATAGATACTCCTTTATCTTATCAAATGCCTCTTGTTGCTTTGCCCCCCAAGTGAATTCAGATTCATCCTTTAACTTGAGTATGGGGGTGAAAGGAATAATCTTCTTGGACAGATTAGCAATAAACCTTCTCAAGTAGTTCACCTTTCCTAAGAATTTTGGCACATCTCTCTTGCATGTAGGTGGCTGAACATTCTTGATCTTCTCAATTCTCTTAGGATCAACCTCTATGCCCTTGTCATGAATGATAAAGCCTAGAAACTTCCCAGCCGATACTCCAAAAGCACATTTAAGTGGATTCATCTTCAAACCATAGCGGCGTATTCTTTCAAAGGCAAGACGTAAATTGGCTAAGTGAGACTTATGGACAACCGATTTAATCACAATATCATCAATATAAAACTTCATAATCACCCCAATTAGATCATGAAAAATTAGATTCATAGCTCTTTGATAAGTTGCACCTGCATTCTTTAAACCAAAGGTCATCACAACCCACTCAAATAATTCGACAAAGCTAGGAAAAATGAAAGTTGTCTTTGATGTGTCTTCTTCAGCCATGAAAATCTGATTGTATCCCATATTATCATCAAGAAAGTTAATCACTCTATGTCCATAAGCACCATTGATCAACATATCGGCTATAGGCATAGGGTATTTATCTTTTAGAGTGGCTCTATTCAAATCTCTAAAATCAATGCAAACTCTGATCTTGCCTGAATCTTTCTTTTCCACAGGCACAATGTTAGAGATCCACTCAGCATATTGGCATGGACGGATGAATTTTGCTTGCAACAACCTATTGATCTCCTCCTTAATTCGGTCATGGATGGCCGAATTGAACCGCCTTGGATGTTTCTTAAAAGGTTTGAATCCATCCTTGATAGGGAGCCGATGTTCAACAAGCTCACGGCTCAATCCAGGCATTTCAGTGTAATTCCATGCAAAACAATCAATATATTCTTTGAGAAGCGTGATTAATTCAGATTTGTAATCATCTTTCAAGTTTTGATTCACAAACATCGGCCGCGACGTAGTGCCATCCCCAATATCAACTTGTTCTAATGGCTCAAAACGTAAACCCTTGGCCCAACTTATTGAGCTCATCAAAGTCATCAACAGCTTCACAGGCATCGGTCTTTTCAGTCCGATACTGTTCAACATGATGCTTTAACCATTCAACGTTATCCATTGATTACACGATGATATTAAGCCGATTGTCAATCGGCTTAAGAGATACAGGAATAAAGCGTTGTCTAGTGTGGCTTACAAAATCATATCCTGAAAGATCTCTACTTGATAGGCAAGCAAATGCACCCTGCCCCCCCGATATCGAAGGCATCAGCCATGATGACCTCGGCCGATGAATCTGCATGGACGATCTCAATAGCATCTCTGACCCATTGGATGAGATATTGGTGCAAGCTGGATGGCACACACTCATTAGCATGAATCCAACCACGCCCAAGTATAGCATTGTAGCTCCCCTTGATGTCGGCAACAAAGAAAGCTGTTGCCAAAGTCTTGCTCTCGATGGTCAACTCAACGTTAGCAATGCCTCTTGCTGGAATGGGTGCATCTCAACCAACACTTGTGATAGTCATATTGGTCTTGACCAGCTCCTCATCCGTGTTCCTGAGCTTCTTGTATAGTGAGTATGGCATGAAGTTCATAATTGCACTGCTGTCCACCAGCATGCTATGTACCGGTACTCCATTGATGTGGCCCTTCAGATGCAGTGGCCTAAGATGATCCACTGGTACTCCTGGCTTTTTGAACACAACATCTTTAGTAGCAAACACCAATTCTGCTGCTGGTGGTTCTTCTTCATCATGGCTGACCACGTAATAATCCGAGGATAGATATATTACATTCATAGGTGCCCGCTCTGGAGTAAGCTCGTAGTCAACCATTTCCTCTTCGTGCACCTCTGGAGCCTTCTTTGGGACATACACTTGCTGCACAGGTGCCTTGATCAACCGGTCTCGATTCACTCCGTTAGAGCTCGATTGGATATTCAATTAGCTAAAGACAAAAGGCTTTGAGGAAGCACCAACAATGTCTCCCAACCTTTGATGAACTGATATGGGAGCCTGAGGATATGGCACCCACACTCCTTGGGGACCCCACAGCGACGATGGTGCAACTGGTGGAGTTGGCTGAATTGGTGGCCCTCAACAAGACACACGAGGATGAGCAACCTGCAAAAGAGGATCTGCTGGTGCAGTCGTAGCCTTTTGCTACTTATTTTCATCTTCACGCTTAGGAGGTATAGACTCTCTCTTTTTTATCGGCCGATTCTTAGAATCGGCCTTTTGTTTTCTGTACTTTGCGATAAGTCAATCAAAAGTACAGAGTGGCTTGACCACAGGTTTCTTGATTTTCTGCTCCTTAACCTTCTAGACTCCCACCTCCAGATTTTGTGAAACAAAAGTGCGCATAACGCGGATTTCGGCGGTGACGGAGGACTCCGGAAGCTGGGAGCCGGCCTGGCATACTGGGGCAGTTAGCTCAGCTGGCTTAGATCCGGCCTGGCCGGCTTGGGGGTGGCTTAGCTGGCTCTGCCTGGTCAGAGCAGAAGTCGGCCTGGCCGACTGGTGGAGTCGGCCTAGCCGGCCTCTGTAGTGCCGCTTGCGTCTCAAACTATCTTTGCCTTCTTAGTGCCTCCACTGATCCAGCAATGATTGTAAGTTTGTTCTTACCCTGTTGATCCTTCTCAAGTGTCACTTGGCATCCCGAATTCTTTTGGACATTCAGTACGACACGCGGTTCGCCGATAATCATATTCTTGCCTTTAGCTTTATTGGCTTGCTCAGGTCGGATCAAGACAGCTGGGCTTCCTGCTTCAATTGTGTTCATGTGTGCATGAAATGGATTCTTGTTGATCTCCATATCAGTAAGACTCAATCGTCCCTCATTAAGAGCCGATTGGACCTACCGACGAAAGTGTAGGGTCGAGATAGTGGACTAGAGGGGGTGAATAGTCCTTTCTAAAACTAATCGCACCAGCTAACCGAAACAAATGCAGAATTAAATCTATCGGCCTAGCCAAGACTTCACCCCTCTAACTATGACTCTAGATGCACCTTATAAAAGGTCCTACACAATAAGCAAGGTGCCAATCTAGCTAGTGCACACTAAACAAGTCTAGCTTGCAAGGTCACACAGACCTAAGCAACTAGTACTTTGGCAAGCGGGTGTGCACCTACACAATTCTAATGAGCAAAAGCACAAAGCCAACCTAAGCTCACTAGATGCTCAAGGTCAAGGCTACATAAGCCGAACCTAAGACCTCAATTTTACTTAACTACACAAGCTAAGCAAAGCAAGGTACTCTACTTCTAGCTACACAAGCAAGAAGATGATTAGCAAACTACTAAAGCTAACTAATCACTAGAGCAACTACACAAGCTATGTATGAAAGTAAGAAATATAAATACAAGCTTGTGAAAGAGATTTCAAACCACCGCGAAGTGTGGAACAAGATGAAACAGCGATTTTTACCGAGGTTCACTTGGTTGCCACCAAGCTACGTCCTCTTGTGGTGATACACCCACTTGGAGGTTCACACGCTAATTGGCATCTCCTAGCCAAAACCTCAGCGGGTGCGGTGAGACCAACACAAGATGGGGATCCTCCAAGCCATGAGCTCTACTAGAGTAGCCAATTCGTGAACTCCCGCGGGGAAGGCTCAAGAACCCCTCACAATCTCTTCTTTAGAGCACCGCACATCTCCCTTGCGTGCTTCGACGGAGCCTCTTTCCACCAAGCCGTCTAGGAGGTGGCAACCACCAAGAGTAACAAGCCCATCGGCTTGCAACACAAACACCCAGTGCCATTCGATGCAAACACTCAATGCAACGCACTAGGAATCACTCTCTCACTCGATCGAATGATCTCTATCAAGCACAAGTGAGTAGAGGGCTCTCCAAGCACTCTCCAAGGTGGACACCAAGTCCCCAAGGTGCTAAGCACCGGCCCAAGGCTGGCCACCACTTCTATTTAGAGCCCCAAGGGCTAAACTAGCCATTGCCCCCTCCAACAACACTTTTTGGGACCGCCGGACGCGCCAGACGCCAAGCGTCGGACGCGTCCGACGCGTTCAACCTCGTGCGGAGCCAACTAGCCATTAGACCCACCGGACGCCCGAACTCAGCGTCCGACGCTCACAACGAGCGCGTCTGGCGCAGTGTCCGATGGTCAGCCCTGTTGGGAATATGCCCTAGAGGTAATCATAGAGATGATGATATTGCGATTGTATCCATGATATATTATATGTTTCTGAATATCCATTAAAGGAAACTTGCATCGATTGGCAGTTATATGAATTATTTGTGAAACTCTTTACTTGTATGGATATTCTAATGTTGTCCCTGACCAGAGTTTGTGTAACAACGCACATGAATATTAGATCAGCACATTATTAGTTGATGACTATGTTTCACAAGTCATAGACATAGAGATGTCAAACTAATAATGTGGGCACATGTATGCCATGTAGGCTGGACTGACCCGACGTGAGATGTTATTATCTCTTTACACATCATGTACGTTATGTCCTTGAACCTGAGATTGTCGTATGTACTCAAGATGTGAAATGACTTACTTAGGGATTGTCAAACGCTACTTCGTTACTGGGTAGCCATAAAGATAGTCTTCGGGTTTGTCGGGAAACATGCTGTGAGACATAGACAATCAAGATGGAATTTGCCCCTCTCCATGTGAGAGAGATATCACTGGATCACTCAAGTGATTGGATCAACAAATGCATGGCCGTGCTTGGGTTAAGTGTTAACTCACGAGTTGAACCAAATATCATGTGGTAAGGGAATAACATGTATATGGGTTGTGGTGGTTCGTCTCATATGATCTTTGCGTACGCATAGGAGTTATCATGCCTTGCTAGAGGCCACTGTCATCTATTGGGTGAGTAGGTGTACTCGGGCCATGTCTATGTGTGCGTGAACCCATAGGGTCGCACGCTTAAGGGGCTGGAAGCCCAATTAGGGTTGGACCCGAGTTGGAGAAGGATTAGGGTTACTAATGGGCCTCCAACTCGGGAGCACATTAGGGACGCCTATATAAGTAGGGACAGGGGCGAGGCTAGGTTTCACCCTACGCCTTTTGGCAGCCACCGTCGCCCTCTCCACACTCACGCCTTCACTCCTCGTGGACCTAGCAGTCCGGAGGCGCATCGCTTCTTCCCTGCACGTGTGTGATACCTCGGAGGTGCTGTATCTGGAGCACGAGGACGAACCGCACGAGGACGATCCGCAAGTGGAGGACGGATGTGACGGACGGATGACCACGCAACTGCACGGCACTGCTGCAATGCGTTCGACTACATCGAGTCACTTCCGCTGCACCTGCGCGTCTAGTGGTAATCTCGTAACCTGTAACTAGCAGTAGATCCTGGTTTATGAGGTAGAAAATTTTGTTTTCCGGCTAGCGTAGCATCATCATAACCCTACAAGCAAACCTACAGGGCTCTTTGGACTGCGTCCGGTGCACCGCCGGACGCGTCTGTCGCCTCCACCGCGCAGACACCGTCCAGGCCAGAGAATGTGCGCCGGACGCTGAGGTCCAGAGACCCAGTGTCCGACGCATTCCTCCGAATGCTCCAACGCGCCGATCTCCGTGCCGAGCAGCAGCACCATGCACCGGACGCTGGGCCAGCGTCCAGGGCAGCGTCCGAGGCTCTATTTCATCACCACGTCTTCACTTTCTCTTCGACCTTTGCACCAACATGCTAACCAACAAGTGTACTATCTTGTGCTCCAGAGTTAGCATGTTTTCACCAAAGATTTGCATCCGGCGTAATAGAAAATATGCGTTCCATTTTTCCAAAAGCGTCGAATCCCCCCGAGCAAGCTCGAGGGAGGAAGAGAGGGACCCAAACCCATCTCTACCCTGCAAACCACAGCGCGACCTTTGCCACCTTTGCAAAGTGCCAACACCACCAAGTGTACATCACCATGTGCTTGTGTGTTAGCATTTTCACAATCATTTTCAAAGGATTTCCACTTCAACTCACCACGCCACTTGATCCTAGCAACATTGCAATGTTAGATCGCTAAAGTGGCACTAGGTGACCGATATGCAAATAAGTTTGCCCCTCTTGATAGTACGGTCATTGTTGGCATTTCTTAGCGCGATTACCAAAATAGACTTAGAGCCCGATTCGATAACGGCGCTAGAAACGCTAAATGGCTTTACTCGGCATAATTACTAGAAACCGGTTCTAACAACTACGCGAGTGTTGCCGAGATAGATCACATCCTAGTAGATAAATATCCGCAGCGCACGGATCTATCGTCGCAAATTTCACCCGAAAGTATTCGGGGTATCGTTATTTATAATTTCCCAAAGGAAGGCATGGGGTAGTTAAGTATTCTAGCATGGGTATGAATACAATATCTAGCATGAGGAGAAACCGACCAATGTGCTATACAGGGGTAAGTATATGGTAGTTTGGATAGTGGACACACACTTAGAGCAACCTCAAAGGAAAAAAAGGTAAAATAAAGAATAAAGAATAATCTACGCGGAGCGAAAGTGGGTCCTATATAGTCAATACTAGAACAAATGGCTAATTCCACATGTTATACAAGTCAAGACTCGACTATAGACTAGAATATGGGGAGACCGCGGCAACCGGGTCCCGGTCGATGGCGGCATTTACGAACTCCTACTCAACATGCGAACGTGGGGGATTACAAAGGACGGACAGGGCTGTCACCACCTGCCGCCTACCATCTCAACCGCGGCATGCCGACATATCTGAAGGTTCCCTCGCACCCGGACACCACGTCCGCATACTAAGGAGCTACCTACGTCCCCCCAGGACTCCCACCCTACGGATGGACGAGCTAGAACATAGGCAAACCCGAAGGCACATCGAACCGCTATTCCTCTTCTATAATCTAATCTAAACAAGTAAATCATACGAACGATGAAGAACAATGTAGAACACGATGAACAACTCTCACAAGAACTATGGCCTAGTTCTTGATCATAGAATATATCGTGTACTAGACTATACTCTAGTTCATATGCACGACTATATAAATATAATGAGAACTTGACTAAGGAAGAACGCTCCATAGATTTATACCAAAGGTGTAGCTTTTCCTCCTAGAGACAAGCTCTCCAAGTAGCTTTGCCTAGCTCCAAATGACTAACTCTAATACTAAAGAACAAGTGTGAGGTGTAGAGATGGCTCCAAATGGTGTGTGTTGAGGTGGGGGTCTCTCCTCTTCATTTATAGGGCACTGAAGGCGGTTCAGGGGTATGGAGGTAAAATAACCAGCGGCCGTCATGCCCCGATGGAAGGAGGCGACCGCCTTTGGCCGGGCCCACCTGGCGGCGGTGGCGGCGCGCGCGCCCGGCGCGTTCGCGCTGGGTGGCGCGCCCGACCGCCTTTGGCGGGCTGGGCCGGCCGCCATCTGGGTCGCATCCATGCTGGCCCATTTCGACCCCAGATGGCCCACTTGCTCTTGAGCTTGTTTTACGCCTTCCGAAAAGCGTACTTTTATTCCGGATATTCCTGCACTTGGTATATATTCTGCAAAACAATAGTTTCTCCAAGCACAGGTGGAACTAGGTCAATAGTAAAGATATATGTGATATAAAAATATTTATTTCCCCCATAATGACCTATAGTTGGCGGGTATAAAACTGAGTTAAGGACCGCCAACAAGATCCCCCAAGCTTACCCCTTGCTCGTCCCGAGCAAGTCTTTGCTTTGGGTTGTTGATCAGGGGTTGCTACGATGCCGATTATATCTCAAGTGTACAAGCTAGAAGAGAGCGTTCTACTGCTATTTGGATAAATCAGCGATTGTATCTACTCTTATGATTCCTGATGGAGTGGGGCTTCTAATTTTCTCAAATCTTGGGTGATTGCAAAATAGAACAGTTCCAAAGACCGGTGCTTTTCATTCGTCCCAAGATCAACTTTCAGTCCGGAGGTTTTGTAAGTTTTTATAAATAAACCAAGTTCCTCAAATGACCCACTCGATCGCTCAAAAGTGTATAGTGACCTCACCAAAGGCTTTTTCAAGTTGCCTTCTTCCTACCACTAAAGCTGAGAGTGGAGTTTTGGGTAGGTATGTAAGTGGGCATACTTGTATCACATATGTTGTAAGGTCGAGGATTGAACCTTACGGAGATTAAGCTATACACCTTGATTGAGATGTGCAAGTGTGTGGATGGAATAAAAGGTGATTCCTAATTTTTGTGGTATTTTTAGGTCTCCATGCATCATGACATGCTCTCTTTTATTGATGAATGTGATGAAGAAAAGATGGGCTACCAAAGAACATCTATATTTACTTTCTCATTTTTTTTGAACGGGGATCTAAGATTTTTCCCGTTTGTCTACTAAAACAACCTTTCTCTTCTTTTTTTTCACTCTTTTTTTTTCTAACTAAGAACATAGCCCAAAAATTTATTGATGGGAAGGATGTGGTGGAGAGAGATGTCATGATGAACAATGCATGGAGAAATTTTTTGCAAACTACAAGAGAGAGGGTGCGCGATCCTCAGGGTAAGGGTCGGCAAAATGATGCGCGACTCTTAGTGTAGGAGCCGGCGGATGGTGGTTGGGTGCATGTTGTGCGCAACTCTCAGTGTAAGAGTTGGCTTTTATTTGGTGGGTGCGGTGGATCTCAATCATGGGTGTAGAGTCATAATCTCACGTTGGTAACAATCCGACCGAACTCAATGTACGAACAAGCAAAGACATGAAGGTTCTTCTTCTATGGATAGATCATATGGCTCTGGTGGGTATTCCGCGATCACTGAGGAACTATTGTTTTTGAAGATTTTTGAAACAAAAGACTCCGGACATCAGGTTTTCTCAAGGGGACGTTTCATTGCTGTGGTCTAAGTCACTATATCATATCGCGCAATAACCTAGATGAGAGTAATTGTATGCAACCCACTAAATCAAGTTTCTAGAGCATGATAATGTAAAGCCAATAAACCCAAATATTAGAGAAAACTCTATTCTAGACAAGTACAAACGAGACATAAAACAGAGCAACCAATCATTTCAACATGGGTGGAACTAAACATTTCATAGCACATATATGGAATGGAATTATAAAAGTAAATATTTTTTTTCCTTTTTTTTTTGAATTTTCCATGCAAGAAACTTGAATTTAAACATGCTAAAAAAAAAATTACGAGAAATTAGACATGCAATGCAGGTACCTCAATTGGGGGTCCTCCCCCAAGCTTATCCTGAAGCTCATGGCCCGGGGTAGTATCCCCGGACCTCCAATAGGCCCTCTCGCTCCTCCCGCGGGATGCGAGAGGCTCTCGGCAAAGAGCGTCGAACCTCTCGCCCATGCCGCTGCGCCACCGGGTCGTTGGATCGCATGAAGCTACCCAGGGTGTTCCTGATGTCGTTCGTCTGGATCTGCAGCTGTCCAATGCGGGCGTTGATTGAGGTCAACGTCGGCTCCTGCTCTGGTGGTGGCGAGTCGACAGTGTACTGCCTCTGTCGCTCCCACTCGTCGGCCCCTACCTCGGGCCATGCCCCCTCGCCGGTCTCAGGCTTGGGCCGGGGTACTTGCTCCCCATCCCGAGTAGCTGCGTAGCCCCGTAGGCCTCCCATCCACCATAGTCATACTGCTTGGGGAGGCTGCACAGGGAGCATCCGGCCGAGCAGGGAGTCGGGCGTGCATAAGCCTCTCCTCCTCTAGTGGCTCTCGGGATCTGTTCTTCCCGCGTGCTTCTTCTCGGAGTCTTCAAATCAAAGGTGAGCACATCACGGTTATATAAATAGAGATTCGGGTTAGGTAACCGAATCTTATTTACATAACCGGCAAAGAAGAAACAGATGTGGTTTTTCCCATCGGCCTTCAGGGTGTGTCCCTGGGTTAGGGGACGTAAATCACAAATCGGCCGATCAAGGGGAATGTACTCAACATCGTTACCATCTAGTGCTCCTATGGCATTGGCAATGCGAGTAACAATAGAGGTGCAATCGATAGCATAAGACTTCTTAACCATGTCTAGCCAGTGAAGGCACATCTCCTTCACGGAGCGACCTTGAACTTGTGGACTATGGCATAAAGAAGCTTAAGTTCTACCGAATGCACCCATCTAATTTTGCCACGAGAAAACAAAGACATGGAAATCCAGCGATGCATGAGTCTAAGGGTAGGGTGTTGGATCTGAGTGTTCAGGGGTTTGAAAGGTCCAACTTCTACCCTACCCGAGATCTTTTCCCAAAAAGAATTACGATCAAAACCAGGGATAAATGCATCTAGCTTAACTGCACATTTGTAGTGAAAGCCTAGATGATGAGCGAGTTCCCCCCAAGTAAGAGAATAATCCGTGCCAAATAAACGGAAGAAAATACGCTCATCATCATAATCAAGTGTGCAAAGAAACTGGATGGTCAAGAGACGCGAACCTTGCTCATCGATGGGCTCGAAGTTTTCCCAACCAACCGCCTTCCAGACGGTGTCGAAGTCGGTGTCCATACCTATCTTCTTGATAAGGTTGGCGTTGTAGATCATCGTGTGGTTGAAGAGCCGATCCTTGAGGCGATGGTACCTCTGCAGCTCCTGCTCTCCCTCCAGGTCGAGGTACGGGGCGTCGACCGCGTAGATCCCCTCGGGCTCGGGGGTCGCGGGCGCCGCCTCCTCGGCTACCTCGGGCTCGTAGGGGGCACCTTGGTGAGAGCTCGAGGCCTCACCGTACCTCCACGAACTGTAGTCGCTCATGGCGGACTATGCCGGTTGCTAGCTCTCGGGTGCGAAAGAACTAGTGGAAGTCGATTTTCCACACCCGAGACTAGCTCTAACTCTTGCTCTCTTGCTCAAAGATTGCTAGTGGAAGCTTGTTGTGTGGAGAGTGGAGGTGGGAGAGAGTGAGAGTGTGAGAATGTGAGGTGGTTTGAGCACCCCGGCCACCCTCTATTTATAGCCGAAATCACCAAGGCACCAAGGGGAGGGCCAACGGCCATGAGCCGTTGGGCGCCGGCGTGGCCCCACCTCGCGGGGCGGCGCGGGGGCGCGCCTCGGGCGCGCGTGCGCCTAGGCGGGCCCCACCGCCGCGCTCCGCTTTGGCCGTTGGGCGCCAACGGCTAGCCCTTGGCGCTAGCCGTTGGTGATCCTGCCCCTGGCCATTCAATTTTTTTTTCTAAAATAAAATCTTCTCTCTTTTTTTTCAGAGAAGAAGTTTTATTTTATTCCTTCTTTTTTTTTCATCTACTCTCTTTTTTCTCTTCTCTCTCTTCCATCTTTTTTTTCATCTACTCTTCGTCTCCCAAAATCTTCTCCCCTTTTTTTTCGAGTAGCAAGAAAGTACTTACCGACCTGCTTTTTGTCGGTGCTCTTATTTTTTTTTCAAGCTTTCTTGGCTTAACAGGGGTGACCAAACCCTGTTGCGACCATGTTTACTGACTCGGGCGGGACCTCGGGTTGCCGGGATCCCGCTCGTATCGGCGTTTGTCGGGATTCTTTGCGGCAATCCGGGCGAGCTGGGTCTCTATCATCTTATTGAAGCTCAGCTGGTTCTTGACCGCGATGATAGGCCCTCTATCTTGTTATTCATATTCTCCAAGACCTTGTCGTTTTGAATCATATTTTTGGTGAGATTTTCGTTGATCTTGGCTTGGCCGTAAACCGAGATCCTTCAATGAAGGTTGATTCGAATTAAACCCGGAGGCGTAATTCGAATTACCTTGAATGGGGACGGGACTGGTTATTCCAGCCATTCCCTCCTCCTTGTTCTTTGCGAAACCCATTGTTGAGGTAGGCGGCCTCTTCACGGGTCTCGGGGCGGTCATTCCCCGAGTGTCCGGCTTCACCACGGACCTCGCACGTCATGCGAGCATCCACAGCGTTGACGGTGCCGGATGCATCATTGATGGCACCACCATCAATCTTCTTCGGAGTAGGTCTATTTTTGCGGCAAGCATATCCGCCTCCTTCACGGTATGCATGCCTTTTTGTCCCTTGGTGGGAGCGCGGTCCTCCCCCCAAGCTTGGTTTTCCACCATTTTGTTGATCGGTGCCGTAGCACCGTCAGCGATTAATGATAGAAAGGCGCCGCCGCTGCGGCGTCCGTGTGCCCCTTTGACATGGGTGTTAACCCATTGTAGAAGTTCTGGAGCACCGGCCAACTTTCCATCCCATGGTGAGGGCATTCCCGGATGTACTCCCGGAGCCTCTCCCATGCCTCGGGGATGGGTTCCGGCGAATGTCGGAAGTTGGCGATTCTTCCCGGGCATTGGTTTTGCCCATGGGGAAGAATTTAGCGAGGAACGCGGTGGAGCACTTGCTCCATGTGTCAACAGCGGCCTTGTCCTTGTAGAACCAGGTCTTCGCCTTTCCCACTAGGGAAAAAGGGAAGAGCCTGAGCCTAATAGCATCAGGTGCGACATCCTTGATGACGATGGTGTCGCATATCTCCAAGAAACGCTGAAGATGTGCGTTGGCGTCCTCACTAGGCAGTCCACGAAATGGACTTGCACGCACCATGGTAATGAGCCCGGTTACGAGCTCGAAGTTCTTGTCTCCTACGTTGACGGCGGGCCCGGTGGGCACGTTGGCAACATTGGGGACGAGAACTCGCGAGGACTTGGCCATGGAGTGCGGCGTAGTAGGTGCGGTGGTGACTGGTTTCTCTGTCGGCGGAGCGAAGAGGAGAAGGCACGAGTCCTCTTCCTCCTTAGGAGTGCTTCCGGATTTGAGTTGTAGTTATCCGGCGAGGAGAAACCGGTCATGCACTATCCTGTTTTCATCCACAACGGAGAAAACATAAAAGTTAGCTTTGTATAGACATTGTCGTTTCTCATTTTATATCGTATGCATATCCATGCTGCTAGATCCTTAACTTCCATGCCTTCCCCGGCAACGGCGCCAGAAATGCTTGTTAGCATTTCTTAGCGCGATTACCAAAATAGACTTAGAGCCCGATTCTGATAACAACGCTAGAAACGCTAAATGGCTTTACTCGGCATAATTACTAGAAACTGGTTCTAGCAACTACGCGAGTGTTGCCAGAGATAGATCACATCCTAGTAGATAAATATCCGCAAGCGCACGGATCTATCGTCGCAGCATTTCACCCGGAAGTATTCAGGGTATCGTTATTTATAATTTCCCAAAGAAAGGCATGGGGTAGTTAAGTATTCTAGCATGGGTGTGAATACAATATCTAGCATGAGGAGAAACCGACCAATGTGCTATACAGGGGTAAGTATATGGTAGTTTGGATAGTGGACACACACTTAGAGCAACCTCAAAGGAAAAAAGGTAAAATAAAGAATAAAGAATAATCTACGCGGAGCAGGCAGGTCCTATATAGTCAATACTAGAACAGCTAATTCCACATGTTATACAAGTCAAGACTCGACTATAGACTAGGAATATGGGGAGACCGCGGCAAGCGGTGCCCGCATCGATGGCGGCATTTACGAACTCCTACTCAACATGCGAACGTGGGGGATTACAAAGGACGGACGGGGCTGTCACCACCGCCGCCTACCACCTCAACCGTGGCATGCCGACATATCCGAAGGTTCCCTCGCACCCGGACACCACGTCCGCATACTAAGGAGCTACCTACGTCCCCCAGGACTCCCATCCTACGGATGGACGAGCTAGAACATAGGCAAACCCGAAGGCACATCGAACCGCTATTCCTCTTCTATAATCTAATCTAAACAAGTAAATCATACGAACGATGAAGAACAATGTAGAACACGATGAACAACTCTCACAAGAACTATGGCCTAGTTCTTGATCATAGAATATATCGTGTACTAGACTATACTCTAGTTCATATGCACGACTATATAAATATAATGAGAACTTGACTAAGGAAGAACGCTCCATAGATTTATACCAAAGGTGTAGCTTTTCCTCCTGGAGACAAGCTCTCCAAGTAGCTTTGCCTAGCTCCAAATGACTAACTCTAATACTAAAGAACAAGTGTGAGGTGTAGAGATGGCTCCAAATGGTGTGTGTTGAGGTGGGGGGTCTCTCCTCTTCATTTATAGGGCACCAAGGCGGTTCGGGGGTATGGAGGTAAAATAACCAGCGGAACCGTCATGCCCCCGGATGGAAGGAGCGGCCTTTGGCCGGCCCACTGGCGCGGGGGCGCGCGCCCTTGGCGCTCGCGCTGGGTGGCGCCCACGACCGCCTTTGGCGGGTGGGCACAGGCCGCCATGCAGGTCGCATCCATGCTTGGTGCTTTTGGCCCATTTCGACCCCGGATGGCCCACTTGCTCTTGAGCTTGTTTTACACCTTCCGAAAAGCGTACTTTTATTCCGGATATTCCTGCACTTGGTATATATTACGCAAAACAATAGTTTCTCCAAGCACGGTGGAACTAGGTCAATAGTAAAGATATATGTGATATAAAAATATTTATTTCCCCCATAATGACCTATAGTTGGCGGGTATAAAACTGAGTTAAGGACCGCCAACAGTCATCTATCCTAAATCTGGTCAAACACTTCTCTACTCAACCTTAGACCGGTGAAATGAAATGCCCTAGGTTATACCTTTGCCTTACGCATTTCCGTTTCCTCCATCTTCCTCTAATGTGCCAATGCAACACATGCACCGACACGATCACCAAATGACATGATCCACTTCATATAATCACATGACCGTCTTGGTCCATCGATCTTGACCTCACTTGCTCTTCACCGTCACGTCGGTCCATTGGTGCCAAGTCTTGCCCAAGCTTCACCATCTCATAGGTCCATCGCTTCAAAGCCTTGACTTGCCCTTCAGACATGCACCCGGTCCATCGAGCCAAGCCTCATTTCGATCTTCATCATCTTGGTCATATGACTCCATGTCATATCTCATTTGCAATGAGCTCCTCCCTCAAATCACTTGTGGACTAATCTCCTGTATATTCTCACAATCACACCATTAATCCACCTATAGTTGTCACTCAATTACCAAAACCAAACAAGGGACCTTTCAGAAAGATATTACAATCATTAGTGGCATGAGAAAAGGAATTATGATATTTACGATAAGCTCTTCTCTTAATCTCATCTACAGAAGGCAAAGTATAATTTATTCTAATGCATCCGATTTTGATCAATTCATCAAAAATACGGCCGCATTTAGAAGTATCAAAAGTAAATTTCACTTTCTCATTCTGATTCTTTTGAATTGGCTTGAGAGAAGGGCAAGTGACATGTTTATTTTTCACTGGCCATCTAATTTTAGGGCATTGCACTCCTTACTTTCATCATCCGAACCATCTGAAAAAGCATCAAAAGCATGTGTGTTCAAACGATGCGTTCTATATGATTCCCGAGAGTCTTTAAGGCATGATTCCCAGAAAACAGCCCTCTCGACAAGGTGATTGAAGCTTGTAAATTGTACATTCTCTAATTTCTCATGAATTCTAGAATGTAAACCATTAAAGCATATATCAACAAGGTCTCTTTCATAGATATTCAAATAAAAGCATTTATTCTTAAGATCTCTGGCCCGGTTAAAGAAATCTTGAACAGATTCATCACGTGATTGTTGAACTACAGTAAGGTGAGATAATCTAGTTTCTTGGGTTCCAATGTAAAAATGACTATGAAACTTCTCTTCTAGCTCAACCCAAGAACCAATAGATAAAGATGGTAAAGCAAGTAAACCAAGCAAAAGCAGTGCCAGTTAGAGATAACGAAAAGCAATGGACTTTCATATAATCTAAAGAACTAGCTTTGCCTAACTGAGCAAGGTAAATACTGATATGCTCCATAGTTGATTTACCACTACCATTAAACTTCTGAAAATCCGATACCTTCCAACCATCAGGAGCTTTCAAGTGATCAAATGTTGAAGGGTATGGCTTTATATACCTGTTCTTATAAGTCTTGAGAGGAACACCTAAGCTATCCTCAAGGGATTTAGTAAATTCTTCCCTAAACCGATTTAAAAGCTCATTAAAATCGGTAGAAGTAGAATTTATAGCGACTCATGCATAGGGTTCGGACTAGGAGATTTCGGTGGATTTAATAGGACATTAAAACCTTCCGAAGCCCTTGATGTTCTATGATCAGTCCGCAAAACTTTGGCCGATGGTTGAGCACCACCTGCTGCACTTGTGCCAACATGACCGGTTTTATCGGCTGAAGGAGCCGAAGAAGCCGATTTTGCCGATTTTAATTTGCTGGCTTCGCTAACAGAAGATTGGTTTGTAAAGAAACCTTGAGGCATGCCAAATTCAGGTTGTTGTAAGACACCCGATTGATCTGAACCAGTTGTCTTACCCTCTATTTTATCTAAACGTTCTAAGATCAAAGTATAACACTTATTCATTTTATCCTCAGTTAAAACGTTTTGCTCAAAAACCAATTTAGCAACCTCAGCATGTGATAACGAGATATCATCAAACTTAGGGGGACCATCAGGGTTTACCTTGTTTGATGATGCGGCTCCCAAGAAGTCAGCAATGCTTGGCTCCTTGAACTGTGAGACCTTCTCATGACGATCTTTAGTACACCCTTGCAGAAAGGCCTTCTAAAGATCATTTATCTTGGCTTGCAGTTGTGCCTTCAGTTCTGGAGTGAGCTCCTCCAAAGACGTGGGGTTGATGATGTTGCCACTATGGACTTCGCTCAAGTCCTTTGTTACATCACCATCTGATCCCACGTCCCCAGCGGAGTCGCCAAAAAGTATGTTGATGACGAATCTGGTCTGCGCCAACACACCAGCGGGCCTTAGATGCCCAAAGAGGTTGCTTGATCAACCTGCAACGCAGCAACAACGCAGCGTAACTAGCCAAACCGATCTAGAGACCGATAGGGCCGATGTGGAGCTCATTGATGGATGAAAAGACTCCCGAACCACCTCCGGAAGGATCTGTCAGGAGGAAGCACGTGGAGGATCTCCTAGGACCAGCAAGGCCGCCTAGGATGCCAATAAATCTCGTGGAGAGAAGTGCCGGACCGCAGGTAGAGGGGTTGAGGAGAGAATTAGGGTAAAAGAGAAGTTTTTGGTATTTGTGTTTGACGATTGATAGATGGGATCAATCGGCCGTGATCCTCTCCTATAAATAGAAGTGGTGGTCTTATCCCCGTAGGAAATAACTCCAGATCGTATCCTCCAAGTTTCCCACGATAAAAACTTGCCAAAACACGATTTGGAGACAAATCGGTTCGGACTTCAGGGTGGAGCCAGCTTAGCCGGCTGGGTGACCCGGCTAAGCCGGTTTTCACGGGCCTCGGCCAGGCCTCCCTGGAAGGTAAAGTGGCAGCCGGCTTAGCCGGCTGGGGACCCGGCTAAGCCAGCTCGGGGGGGCACAACCGGCCTGGCCGGCTTGGCTAGCCAGCTGAGCCGGCTGGGCTGGCTGCCCGGGGCGCGCCGTCTTCTCCGCGACTTGTCTTGCTCCGTTCGCGACGACACTTGACCTCGACTATGTCCAGCACCATTATAACTTGTTCACGCCACTATTTTTACTTCTGGACATTTTTGAGTGTCAACACTACCCTTAAATTCTAAGAGGGATTGTTCAAATAGCTGTTCAGGCTTGTCGCCGATGAGGGCAGTAACTTTATGAATCAAATCACCTGATTGTCTCATGCATGTTGTCGCTACAGCTTAGAACCGTTTAGTAACAATTATTCTGCTCCGTTTTGTGTCCTTAGCAGATTGGAGAAATAAGTTTCTGATTTTCCCCCATGTTGTGGTAGACCACACATCATCAATTAAAATCAAATAACTGCCAAGAAAAACAGGTTAAGTAGGGAGATGAAAAAGAAACATGAGGGGCGTAGCAGTGCTGTAACTAGAAATAATATGAGTGGATATTTTTATTCAGCTGATCAGCACTAGAAATACAGAGTGATCAGCTAGTCAAAGGTCAACGGCATCCACGTACAGAGTGATCAGCTAGTCAAGGTCAACGGCACTAGAAATACAGAGTGATCAGCACTAGAAATACCGTGCTCTCAAACCCGTGGAGGTGGAGTGGTGTGTTCTTGAGAAGTTTGGGGAAGAAGAGGGGAGGAGAGGGGGTCGATGTTAGCGATTGACCTGGTCAGAGAGCAACATCCGTTCGACCAGGTCCGCAACCGCGTTTCTGTGACAATTCTCGGCCCAAACAGCCCGCGCTGCTTCTCCTGTACGCTCTGCTGGGCCGGTCAGTCAGCCGCACACGCACAAGACTGAAGTGGGCCGTTTCGCACACGTACTATCGCTGGTGCGCGCTGCTTTCCGCTCATTCTGCTGGAATTTTACGGCGATTCCTCCCGCTCGTGCCACGTGAGGAACGAGAGGAAACCACAAAAATGAATATGTAGTTTCAAAAATAGACAAAAAAAATATTGCATGAGAAGGCTTTGAACGCATGTAATAAAAACAAAAAATTTTGCATGAGAAGGCTTGAACATGAAACTTACTGATAATATAAATATATAAAATAAACGGTTTGTGATAGTTATAAATTATTTTATCATTAACTACATCAAACTATTTAAGTAAGATAAATTCATTCCATTCTCACAAGTAATACCACGGCGTTAAAATAACACATAACACCTCGTATACTAAGAAAAACAAATCACATTTATAAAATAAGAAAAAGTAAAATAAAAAAGTAACACATGCTACAATATATAGAAATAACTAAATAAATAACATCTATATAATATAATTTACTAAAATATTAAATAAAATATAGGGTAAAACAAAATTAATAAAAAGAACATCTCTAAAAATAATATAGAACATCAAATATATAGTATATGAACACCAATAAATACATCATAGAACATTATATGTATACTAAGTGAATATCCCTAGATACACCATATAACATCATAGGTATAAAAAGTGAACATTCTCAGATACACCATAGAACATCACATGCATTCTAAGTGAACATCCCTAGATACGCCATAGAACATCATAGGTATAATAAGTGAACATCGCAAAATACACTATAGAACATTATGTCTATACAAAGCGAACATCTTCAAATGCATCATAGAACATCATATGTACAGTGAGTGAAACATCCCCAGACACGTCCCAAACAAACAGGTGTATACTAAAAGAATAAGTAAATAAAAAGAAAAGGATATATATATAGTAAAGATTGAAAATATAAAAAAGGAAAACATATAATAAGAATGAAAATGAAACAAAAAGAACAATTAAAAACCACTAAAAAGACAAGATTAAAAGAAAAGGAAAAAAAGAAAAGAAAAAACAAAGATAAATGAAAGAAGAATATAAAAATACAAATTAAAGGCCGCATAATAAAAGAAAGAAGAAAATTTAAAATAAATCAAAGAAGAAGAAAGGCACACCGGTAATAATAGAAAAATAGAAATAAAAAAAGAAGAATACGTATTAATTATAAAAAAAAAGTGAAAAGAAAAATAAAAAACAACGCAGCTACCACCGGCCAGCTCGAAACAGTACTTACATTCGTACGAGAACATTCGCACGTCCTGCATCAGCGGAAAAGAAATACAGTAAAGGCCCATGGCGGATCGCATGCTCTCAGCAGGCCGTCGCGTGCAGTTCTGGGCCACCATCGTGTGCAGTTCTGGGCCGCCATCGCAAACATAGTTTTGGGCCGTAATCGCAAACGGTGGAGCAGGGTGGTCGAAAGCCGGCTCCTCTTCGACCTGGTCGGAGAGGAAGATTTCCGGAGGAGAGGAGACAGGAACAAGCTACTCAAGGTCAATGGCATCCACTACACTAGACGGCCCACTACTCGTCCAGAGCTTAAACGCCGTACTAGGCCAGCGGCCCACTACACTAGATGGCCCAGAGCCTAAATGCCAGTGGATGGCCCGCCGATGCCGTCATCTCGTCCAGAGCAACGCCGGTCCATTCCTTCATCCGCGCCGCCGGCCACCCCACTGCATCCCCTTCGTCTCGCTCTCGCCAGCCACCCCCATTCCCGTCTCCCATCGGCCCCCTTGCGCCGCGAGTTTGCTTCCAGTGGGCCGGTCGTGGGCCGTGCCCATGCTACCCTCGTCGGCAGCTGCCACCTCGGAGGGCGACTACATGGGACATGGCATGGTCGATTTAGATTAGATCCTCGAGTAAGTATACAGAACATGTTTTCTGATTGGCTTACAATACAATTTTTAATTGGTTTTCAAAGCTTCATGATATTGTATCTCTGTTTGCTTGAGCTCGTTTGCATTTAGTGACAGGTTAATCTGGAGCTTACTTGACAAATCTGGCTCACCGCAAAGCATTGCCACTTCAACTTTATGAATCATGAGCTCTGTCTGAAAATTATCCTTTTTTCTCAGTTAGGATCTGTAGTCACATTATGCTTGTTTCCTGTGATGAGGTCAAATGAACTAAAACATGGCTTTATGGCTATTGTAACAGTGTCAAGCCAAATTACACTAGAGTATGGTGGAAGTTTTTGGCCCTACTGAACCTAACACATGGAATTCATTCTGGCCAAGGAGTTGTTGTGTTCGGAGAGCATTTTTCAATTTGAGCATCTCAGTGCTGTCATTCTATTTTCACTAGTATAGTGCCTGCACTAACCCCATGGCGGCATTTTAGGGATGCTTATGAAAACAACCAAACGAAAATACATGGATGAAGCGGCATTTTGCTTTGGGCTTGTTGCAATTCTTGGCTGCAGGCTCATTTCTAGAAATGCGTATTTTCTTTCTTTCTTTCTTTCTTTCTTTTTTTGGGCGGGGGGGGTTGTTGTGGATCATTTTACTTAAGGAAATTGCACCTGCTTTTTCAGTCCGGAATATGATACTAGCTCAGAGGAAGCAACTTCTCTGCTGTATCTGTCTTGTTCACTTTTATGGTTGTACCTCCTAACAGGTCCAAGAAAAATTGAAGAGAGATGTTCCACTTCACACTAACGAACCCATTGTTATGTTTCTTGTGGCTTCTGTCGTATTTGATGCTTAATGGATTAGCTCACATGCCATGGGATAGCATGTGTGCAGAACTGTTTGTACTTTGTAGTATATTTTCCATGTTTGTATCTGAAGGACCGGTAACGGCGGCCAGAGGGGGGTGAATGGGAGCCTCAAAATTTCTTTTGAAACTTTCGGTCCTTGGCTCGACAAAAAACCCCAAGAAGTGATACACAAACCGGTGATGATCACGACCCTATTGAGAGGGTGGATGTTCCCTAGGAATACAGCGGATCACCACAAAAGCAGCGGAACAAATGAAAATCAAATCGGAGTCCGAACGGACAAGATACGGAAGAAGGAGCTGCAGCTGCCCAATCGGCGGATAGTCCGACGAAGCAAAATGAAAAACACAACTGCGAAAGACTGAGTCGGGACACGCCGGAAAAGCAACGGCGGACTATCCGCAATGTCGGCCCGGACTATCCGAGGGTCGGACTGTCCGAGGTACAGGGCCGGACCGTCCGCGGGCAAAAACCTGGAAACCAGACTGTTCTGGGCAGAATCTGGACACAGACCTGAAAACCAACGGCGGACTGTCCGCGTGGTTGGTCCAGACTGTCCGCGGCAAATCTCCAGAAATCAAACAGATCTGCATAGAACCTGGACACAACTCACGGATGACCGTCGGACTGTTTGCGGGTCTGCTCCGGACAGTCCGCCGGTAAAACCTGAAAAACCGAACTGGAAAGAACAGGTTCTGGACACTGCTCGAAACTTGACAGCCGGACTGTTTGGGGGTGAGAGGCCGGACTGTTCGCGGTCCGGACTGTCCGCGCCTACACAGCCGGACTGTCCGCGATCCCAGAAACAGATCGCCCAAAAATCGCCATTTTCAAAGATTCGTCCCGATGTCTCTCAAATCTGAACCCCCTGCAATCAAATTTGGTATAAGTGATCTATAGGCAGTGGATGATTTATCTCTAAGAGATCATCACCCAATTTGGAGAGAATCGAGAGAAATCAACAAAAGGGTGGAAAAAGCGTTCTTGAGAGACCTAGAGCAAGAATCGCGTAGAACATTGATCTCATGAGGAATTAACAGGTTCCTTCGGTGAAAAGATTCAACTCACTTCATAGATCGATCTAGCGCAAAAAGAATGGATCAAATCGGTCACGAAACGAACAAATCACATCGAGAACTAGAAGGGGAGAGGGGAACTCGAGAAGAACAAAGATGAACACAAAACCAATCACTGGCAATCCATGAATCCAAAAGCCCAGAGGGCACGAGCACACTACGGCTATGTTCGGTTCATGGGGATCCAATCCCAGAGCGGATCATTTTCACCCCGGGAACGAGTGGTTCACTGCATCGCTGCTGGGGATAATCACACCTTAGCCTTAATCCCTGCGGCCTGTTTTTGTGTTCGGTTAGACTAGGGATCGTAACTACCACGTCACGTCCGCTAGGCTGTCATCCAAGGGGAATTCTTCCACGCCTATAGAGGCTGGGCTTTATTCCCGGGCCGGAGTGAGGAGAAAAGGCTGGCATAGGCCGGGGCAGAATCCATACTAGGCTTAAACGAACACGCATTTCTTCATGGGCTGGGAATGCTCCCACGCCGGGCTGACCCACGGGGGTTGGGCCTCGACCCCGGCCGGGGCGGGCCTAACCGAACAAGGCCTATGGGGGTTCTCTTCCCACGAACAAGCACTACAAGGTTTGCAGTGGACCTCACTCACAGACAGAGAAACTACAGACTGGTAAACCCTAAAGGAGAAAACTACAAATGAGAGAGGTGAGGGGGAAGGGAACCCCTCATCCTTATTTATAGGCACTATTACACATTCCCTTTTTACCCTTGGATACATAGAGTCCAAACCACTTAGCTAGGGGCATAATGGTCTGACTCAGGCTTCACTTGATCCGACGGTCACCGCGCCTTTTCACCGGTAGCCTCAATTCCACGCGATCTCCCCGATACCGCCACGTGCCATCCGTCCGCACCGGGACCTCCCGAGTTTTGAGGCACAAACCCGCGAAACTTGCGCTTGTCGATATCCCAGCTGTCAGCCACCACGGCTAGCCGCCCGGCTTCAAGGTCCCTCGGTCCAAGCCTCACGTCCACCCTTCACCGCACCCGGTCCGTTAGCACGGCACGCCTTACTTGACCTTCACCACACCGTCGACCACCGTCTCCGAGCTCGACACCTGCACAACACAAGCCAAGAGACACGATTGTTCGACACGAGTCCGCGTGCCACGGTTAGTAAAACACACTCACACACGCCACTTGTGTTGGCATGTTGACAATCGCTCATCACAAAAACCGCTACACAATGGCTATGGAAAAACCATGTGTTCGCAGTATCTTATTAGTAGGATTATCAGTTAGGCTTATCTTATGCATGCATCAGTAACACGATGATAGCTATCATGATATCATATAGTCTATGAAAGGAATAGAACTGGAATTAGGTATTTTTGTTGCCGTGTTCCAGATTAGTTTTTTGGCTGCTAGTATAAGTTAATAAACTATTCCAGGGTTTCAAAACTTCAAGAGTGACAGTCTGACAATAGCAGCCGATTGAGTATATAATTTTCCTTGTCATGCCTCTTTTTAGTCTAGCCATTCCTCTTGTGTTGCAGGTTGATCTGTGGTGAGCAGTCTGTTTTCTCTTACGTTTTCACTCAAGGGACACTGGTCGGCTGTGGAGCCATCAAGGGAAACTAACAGGTTGTATGACCCATCTGTTTTTTGTTCTGTAGGATTGGACAAACTTAAGCTTCTGGACTTGGTTACTGCTCTCTTGACTCTTTCTGTTGCTCATCTATTCCAGAAATGCCATGCTGTGTGCCTCAAAAGGCTGGAGATGCATGTTTCAGCAGGTTGGAGGGTCCACACAGAATAGAAAACCCTTTAGGACGACCATTCAACGAAGATTTTATTTTCCTGGTGCCTAATCTTCTTCCACCTTAAAATGTTAATTTTGTGTTGAAGGCCTAAAACTGTTTTACCCTATCCTGTAGCAATTTTCCTCCTCATTTGCTCTGCTTCCCTGGTTGCAAAAACTTGCCCTCTTCCCTGGGCACATGCGCAGGCATGACATAGCTTGCTCAGGAATTGACTACACAGTGTAGAGCTGGCATAAAAATAGTATCACCTCAAAAGCTTGGCCCTTTTGCTATTTTTTGCTCTTTGTAGTGTAGACAGCACAAACCAATATAGAGCAGCAGATTAAAAAGTTGGATTAGAACCATGGATATTTTTTACTTTTATTCTGGTAGGGACACTACAGTAAGTTCCAATTGGCAAGGATATCGGTGCGTGTCTCTGTTTTCAAGCACATGCTAGATGATTTAAATAGCTAGAATACCTTATTAAAACTTTGGAGCTAGTCTTGGTGAGGGCAGTGGTATTATAGTTGTAGCCCATCCCACAAATGCCGCTTGAGCACTGAAATTGTGACCTATGGATCCATAAACATGCAAGCATGGTTTTACACACACAAGCAACAACATCATTTATTCATTAAGCCATTCTGTAGCTGGAAGTACAAGAAAAGTAACAAAACATGAGAGGAGCAAACTCAAGCAGCCTGACAAGTGGATCACACGCCACAACACACCACACCACATAGACGAGACTGGAGCACAAGGGACAACAGCCAGCTCCTCGCTCACCCTTATTTATATGTTCCTCTATTGCTCAGAGTAGAGGTCCATCTGTATGACTATATCACAACATCTTATATCTCAGACAATAAGATGCCACGATGATAGTAGAACACCCACTTTCAAACCAAAGACACAAATAAGCAGATGACACTAGAAGGCCAATGCAATGCAGGTCGATGCAGATGCAGGCCGCAAAGACAAGCTGAGCTCACAATCAGAGATGACACCTATCCATTGCGTGCAAACAAATCAACCAAAATGAAGAAATAGCAGCAGGTGAAACCGAAGCAAGCAGAGTATGTAGTAGGTGTTGCTTACATTTCGGAGGGACCTGCAGCAAGAAAGACGAGAAGATAGATCCAGATTATTAATTCATTCATTCTATGCAGCATACAAGTAGAGACCATGGCATACAAATAAACATTACTACGTACCTGAGTCATATGAGCACGGAGCCCCTGAGCATTTTCTTCTTGTAATAGCGCGAGTGGACTGGCTTGTAAAGGGAAGGAAGGTGCTTACCATCCAACCCATCCCACTCCAACCTGTCCCACCATTCCTTCTCGCAGTCACACTCCACCTTGTTATTGCTTCTGTTCATGATGACGGTCGGCAGGTGCTTGAGGCACCAGCAGCCCCTGATTTTGATGGTTTCAAGTTCAGGTGCATACATCCTCCCATCAAGCCCGCAGATGCTTTCGAGCATGGGCAGCTCGTGCAGGTGGATATGCTTCAAATTTGGGAAATCCACCATTGTTATTATTGCTCCTGGTGGCTTCTGCTGCTGCTTTTGGTGGCTCCTGGTGTAGTTGGTATCTAATAATGGGAAGACCATCCTTAGATCACCACACCAGACGATCTCCATGGTCTCCAGGAAGCGATTTCCAAGTATTGATGATGAGAAGGGGAGAACATGTATGAGCCTGGGGCAGAAGTCAAGGTGCAACAATGTCAGGCGCTCAAATGAACGGCCCTCAATCTGGCTTAACGGCAGTTTGGTGGTATCCCACATGAAGCGTGTCCTAGGGAGCTGGGATGCCCAGAATGTTCTTAGGTACCAACACATACGCATGCTGCTTCCACCTCCTAAGTGGGGAGCGGTGAAGATGAAGTCCAACCTGGGGCACCGTTCCACCCGACACCAATTTAGATAATCCCATTGCGCAGGGCCTGCTGGGATACTTGTGTTGTACAGGCTGTCATGCACGTGCAGGATGTAAGCACGATCACATATAATACTTGGTATAGTAGCAATAGCACCACCGTCCATCGTTGCTTTTGTCTTCTTAATCTGTTGGTCTTGTGCGTACAGGTAACAGTTAGAGGAGTCTAGACGTCGATTAGGGGGAGGGCAAGGCCTTGTCCTTGTAATGGTTGGGGCATCATTACCATTACCATTGCCTTTGCCTTCTTGAAGCAGGTGGTCCTCAACTATGATGGTAGCAACATCGGCATAATACATTGATGCATTATTATTATCATATTTGGGCTGCTGCTGCTGCTGCTGCCTATTTGATAGCACTACTTGTGGCTCTTCTCCAGTTTCGTTCTTGATCCCTTCATTTTCGCTACCACTAACATCGATTGTGGGATAACATCTTGGAGAGGAAATCTCCAGGTGTACCCTATGGCTTTCAAAGTAAACTTCAAAAGAGGGCACAAATGACCTGAGGAGCCTTGCGTCCTTTACAGAAATATACCAGCTAAGTTGAGAGGGTGGTCGAGCACCATTCACCAATACCATGGGCCATGATGATGGTGATGATCCTGTAGCAGCAGTGCTACCAGCCTTCATTTTCTCTTCCCCGTTTCTGGAAGTTGATGCTGATTGGGTGGTGTCGATGTGCAGCTTCTCCAAATATTTTTTTTTTGTCTTCTGGTGGCCATAGGATTGCACAAAGCTTGTCGCAGTTATCCAATAAGAGCTCATCCAGGCTTCTGGCTGACATGGCACTGAAGTCCAATGTTTTGACTGATGTGCCTGAAAAGTCTAGGATGCGGAGATCCTCAAACAATCCACTCAGGAACAGATTCATCAACTTAGCACATCCCCTGAAGGAGAACTTTTGTATCCCAGCACACCCGTCATTAATCATCACAGTCACAAGCAGCTGGTTGCTGCTGGTGCTTATCCCAAATAGTTTTTCTGCTCCACCTCCATCCTGCATCGCACGGTTCCCTGAAAAGTCTAGAAGTTCCAGCTTGTTCATACTTGAGAACAAGTCATCTTCTGAGTGACCACAGCAGCGGACTATGGACTTTGTCACTCGGAGCTTGCGGATGTTAGGCAGCCGTCCATGCAGCTGTCCAATGTCCCAATCGTGGGCTCCCATCACATTTAGCTCCCTAAGCTGAGTCATGACATCCAACATCTGTGGAGACAGGATCCAGTACTCACAGGGTGTGTAGCGCACATCTAGTACCCAAAGCCTGTGGAAGCAGAACCGGATCTCCTCCTCCACTGCTGAAGCTTCAGCTTTGCTAGTAGTTACTCGGTTGCTGTCTTGGCAGTGGTCAAGCCATAGAAACCTGAGGTTGCGGCAGCAGAGGAATGGTGGCGATATGAAGTTGAAGGAGCAGCTTGAGAGCTTGAGCACACAAAGCTTGTTGTAATGCTGGAAAATGCCTCCGTTAGCGATGGCCCCATCATCCAGGATCTGTGTGACCCAGTACGATGGTGATGTCCAGCTAGGAATGATCTCAGCACACTTTACCAGGTGAGAGAGAAAATACTGGCGGTCATGGAGATAATAGTCACCATCTAGTCGCATCTCACGCTGCAGAGCATCAGCAGCTCGCCACACCCAACAATCATCATCAGCATATCCCTGCTTTTGTAAATGTATGATGCCGTCACATATCCAGTAGTTGCCGCAGTGGATGCTGAAATCATAGTCCACCATGCATTGACTACCCATACAGCATTGCTTCAGCGTATAGAAGAAGCACTCAGAGACCAGATCAGGTTGGTCAACGAGGTGGCCAGCAGCATTCCTGCGTGCAACTTGGACAGACTCTTGACGCACAAGGTAGCGCCAGAGTTCCAGAGGATCTTGCTCACGGCGTGTGGCTGAGAGGAAAACATCAGTAGCAGCCACCATGCTCTTGAGGGCCCTGTCAACTTTCATCCTCGGGTAGAGACGCAGACTCCCTTGAAATGTCCACAGCAGCTTGTTTCTTGAGTACCCATACACAGGAAAGCCAAATGTGGTGAGATCGATCTCTTCACCGCTCCCATTCTGGAAAATCACAAGGAATCTGCGCTTCAGCGTCTGTATGTGTTGGTATGTTGCCTCAAGGACCTCTGGCATCTCATTGCGGGAGCCTTGGGGAACACCATGGAAGTCGTCGTCCTCATCTTGCCTGTCCAACATCTCCATCATGTCAGCTGGAAGCTCCAGCTGCTTCACCATAACCCGCTGAAGCGCTCTCCTGCTCTCCCAATTGGAGCAGTCGATGTAGATGATCTGATCAAACTGCAGTCCTGCCAGGTCCTCCGATGAAGCCACGGTAAGACGCTGTCCCACGGCTTGGAGGAGGGTAAGACGCTGTCCCACGGCTTGGAGGACAGCGGACGCCCCAAGCCCATCCCAGCCGTCGAAGTAGATGGCATCCTTTCTGTTTCTGATGCTTCTAATGCTGGTGTCCTCCCTGAGTTCATGGAGGATTTGGTCAACAGCCGCATCGATGGTGTCTGCCTGAATAACCTGTATGCAGCCATGCACGTATACATTAGAAAATGCTTTGATTGGTGTGAAGCTAGCAAGTACTTTAATCGTTTGATTCGCACATGCCTGACTGATCGACCAGGCTGCTACGCACTATACAGAGGATGAAAAAAAACCCATGATAGACGATACTGTTGAAAATGGTGTGATGCTAGTACTTTAATTTTTTGAGGGAACAGGAGGGGCAGAAGAGCCCCTACTGAAAAGTTTTATTAAAGAAAGTACTTTAATTGTTGAAAAACTTTTCTTCATGTCAATGGTGTGTAACATTAGTTTCGCAAAAAAAAGAAAATGGTGTGTAACTTTAAACACTCAGGCCATTTCTAAGGGCCACATGGAAATGAAATCATGTGGGAAAAAAATCGGAATCGAGTCAATTCGGAAATAGAGCATATGCATGCAGCATGCAAACTGTTTTTACCTTAGTACGCATGATGAAGATGGACTGGATTTGATTAACCAGCAGCAGCAGGTCGGTCGACTTGTCAAGTTTCAGTAACTACTAGCCAGATAGATCGTGTGCAGGGGATGATAATGCTGCAACAAACTCCATCCCATGCATTTCATTTGGATCTCTGGGCAGGGCCGCAGCAGCTGAGTTATGTTGTTTGGACAATAGAAAGATCTAACCCATGGCTTCGTCGTCTTGTGCCTGATCAGTGAACACAGATCATCAAACACGTCAGCATGCAACCAGCTAATTTGCAACAATTATTCCTGACAGTACCATCACACATTATATGCGGAAAAAAATACAGATAACACTGATTTCCATATGCATGCAGTATGGATATATATTTAGTCAAGCGGCATACCTCAGGTACGTAGATTGTGTTGAATTATTGACACTAGTGGCCGGTAGAAGAATTAATTTGCAGATATAAAAAGTAATCGGCCTAAGGATGAATGTGTGTGTGTGTGTGTGTGTCTCTGTCTATGTGTGTGCGTGCGACGGAGAGAGGGGTGATGCCTGAGTGACGACAATCCTGAATTCCTCATACAAGAATACAAAATGCGTGCTTGCACAATAAAGGGCGGGTGGTCCTTGCTGTTTCTTTGGCAAATAGTATGATATGCTTGCGGTGGAGGGCGCCTTTACGTATATCAGATGATTCTTTGCTTGCATCCTTAGTATGATATGCTTGTGGTGGAGGGCGCCTTTGATTCCATATATCATAATCATATCATTTTTCCAAAGCCAAAGGTTAAAGAGCGGAAGCAGGCATCATCGCTCCCTACAAGTAAAGTCGTTGCAACTCACAAGGCTGTCGGAGTTTTCCTGCCTCAGCCATCTGGGTCTGCCACTAACTAATAGTTTGCGTTTTACTAGAAATCTTAGGATAATTTAGTATTAGATGTTAATCCTTAGGCGGACTCCGTGGGAGTTTTATTTGAGTTTCATTTGCATTAAATAGGTTGCCATATAGTTAGTTTTGATGACATGGCGATATATTTATGAAGAGGGACAAGAAATGAATGTCATCTAAGGAGTAGATGGAACTCTCTTGGTACGATTATCAACTACTCTATCCGTCTCAAATTATAAGTCATCCCAAGAATCTTGGAGAGTCAAAGCTTCTCAATTTAACCATATATATACGATAAGATAATATGAAGGACCGAAAACGACTACCAGAGAGGAGGGGGGTGAATGGGAGCCTCAAATTTTCTTTTGAAACTTATCCTTGGCTCGATAATCAACCGCAAGATGCACAACAACAACCAGTACAGATTTGACCTTCTGTGATGATCTGTTTTCATCATGGAAACTGCCAAATTCGTCATTATTTCAGTTCCACGACGAATCTATGACCAAAAACCTACCGTCGTGGAAGTCGCGTCACACATTCATGTTTATGATGATTTTCAAAAAGGCGTCACAAAAGTGGTCAATTCTATTAAATAGGTTGCCACATAGGCAGTTTTGATGACATGACGCTGTATTTATGAAGAGAGAGAAAATAAATGAGTGTCATTGAAGGAGTAACTCTTTTGACACGATTACGAACTATCTATGAATCCTGAAATTAAATGCTATGAAACTTTAGAATGAAACTTTAAATTGAGGTGGAAGTTTCATTCAAGTTTCATTGTCTTGAAAACAACGAAATGAAATTATCCACT
Source organism: Themeda triandra (assembly GCA_018135685.1). Lineage (NCBI taxonomy): Eukaryota > Viridiplantae > Streptophyta > Magnoliopsida > Poales > Poaceae > Themeda > Themeda triandra. The sequence goes on along the minus strand of JAENPR010000081.1, from coordinate 109,193 downwards.
GAAATTGGCCTTAGGAAGAGGTCCATTATTTGTGCCACCCAGCTATTACTCAAGTTTGTGTTTCATCACCCAACTTTTTGACCAGAAATTTTTGTCCACCCAACTATCAATATCTGACAAATTCGATCATGAAAGGTGCCTTTGTATTTTCTAAAAATAATAAACACTAGTCTCTTTTTTTAAAAAAAAAACACACGGACAATTCATTTTTAAAAAGAAAAAAATATAAAACCAGTAAAAAATTTCTAACAATATAAATTTTATATGTGTTCTAGATTTGGAGATATATGTATCTTGTCTGTAGTTGTCCCTAGTGTTTTATCCCTCATAGTCATACTTGTTATTTATGTGAACTGTTATTATGTTTGTTCTGAAATTAGAGATCTTTTGTTTTTTTCGAAATTAGAGATCGATCAATCTATACTATCAATAGAGTACCTAATATGTTGGTTAAATTAGTTAAATTACTTTTGGAGGACTAGCAATCCGGTATGCTTGCAATGGGTAATGAGTTGTAAATCTAGAGGTTATTTTGAAATATATCAATTTAATCTCATACCTCTAGGGAGCCAAGACCAAGTTTCCAGTCCATTGACTAGAGGTGGATGCATGTCTCCGTTTGCACATAGTATCACAGGCAGGATAATTTCAAACTAGCTAGAACACACTTCACTTAAAATTTCAATGTAACCTTGAGGAGGGCAGTAGTATCGTAGCCCATGTGGCATATTCCTGCCCCATGCAAACGATGGAATCACACGTGTTTTGCAATTATATGGAAACCAATCACTCAATCATCAACATTGTATTCATCCATCCGTGTTTAGTGAAAATACAACAAAACTATTAAAAACCATGAGAACAAACTCATGCAACCTGATAAGAGAATGACGACACCCCACATCACACCGCAAGCTGCATGCAACACACGAGACGGGAGCACAGCAAGCCGCACCAGCAGCCGGTCTCTCGGTCTCCCTTATTCATTTCTCTACTGCTCAGAGCAGAGACCCATCGATCTGTATCATCACGCCATCTTATATCTCTGACAATATATAAGATAGCATGATCACCACACTCACTGACAAACCAAAGAAGCACGTAATTAAACAAACTGACAACACACGAGCCATCTTATATCTCTGAGAATATATAAGATAGCATGATCACCACAATCACTGACAAAGCAAAGAAGCACGTAAACAAACTGACACAGGAAGGCACACGTTCCATGTACGTACGCGGCACCACCCAGTGTAGGTTGGTGCAGATATCGTCCAGGAAGACAGGCAGAGACACGCATCCATCCATGGGTGCACAAACCAGTCAACCAAACGCAGGGGATGAAATAGAAGCTGATGAGAGCGGAGCAGAGTATCACCGTCCAGGCGCCTGTCTGTGTTGGAGGTGGACTGGCTCTCCGGAAGTTTGGGGGTGAAGAAGAGGGGATGAGACAAGGAACATGGCAGTCAAGGTCTTACAAGGCCTGGCCCACTACTCTAGGCAGCCCAAAAGTCGAATCGGAGCCCAGCTTGGTTTAGTTTGATCAGGCCAATATCATCATTGCTTCCCGTCCATATCGAGCAACGGCGGTGGACGCGCCGCCGATGACGTTGTCGTCGTCTCGCCCGGAGCAACGCCGGTCTAATCCTTGCTACAGGTCTCCTTCATCCACGGCGCTAACCCCCACTGCAACCCCTTCATCTCGCTCCCTAGCCGGCCATTCCCATTCCCGTCTCCTCATCCGCCCCCTTGCGCCGCGACATTATTACTTTCTGTGTGTGTGGCGGCGGTATGCTGCTGCGTGATTGCGCATGAGGTATCATCGACTGCCATGGCCAGTGGCACACTACTTTACAATGGCAGTCGGCAGGGTGGCGACTGGCTGGTCCTGGGCCACCCTCGTCGGCAGCTGGCGCCCTGATTGTCTAGCTCTGCAGCTGGTGCTTGTCCACACTCCGGAGGATCACTACATGGCAATGGCATGGTCGATTTAGATCCTCGAGTAAGTATACAGAACATGTTTTCTGATTGGCTTAGAATTTTAATTGATTTGCAAAGCTTCATGATATTTATATGGATGGGAAAATAAATAATACTTTTCAGCTAGTATATATCTCTGTTTAGTTGAGCCCATTTGCGTTCAATGACATCTAAATCTGAAGCTTACTTGTCAAACCTGGCTCACCATGAAGCATGGCCACTTCAACTTTATGAATCATGAGCTCTGTCTGCAAGTTATCCTTTTTCTCAATTAGGATCTGTAGTGACATTATGCTTGTTTCCTGTGATGTTGTCAAATGAACTAAACATGGCTTTCTGGCTATTGTATAAGTATCAAGCCCAACTTACACTAGAGTATAGTGCAAGTTTTTCCTCCCCATTGAACCTAACACATGGAATTCATTCTGGCCAAGGAGTTGTTGTGTTGGGAGAGCATTTTTCAATTTGAGCATCTCAACGCTGTCATTTTTTTTAAGAAAAAAAAGAGGGCCACTTGACCCGGACTTCTTTGGAGGCCACTGTAGGAATCAGGGATCAAGCCCTGACCAGCTAGCTCACTCCCTTGGAGCTTGACCGCCTGCTCTATGAGCAGTTCCCTCTCAGCGCTGTCATTCAATTTTAATCATTTGCACACAGCAACCAGATTGTATGAAATTGTGTAATTTCTTTTGCTTTGGGCATGTTACAATTCTTGGTCGTAGGTTACATATTGAGGTTCTCATATTTCTTTTTAACTGTAATATCTGCATTTCCCATTTCAGATTCATTTCTGGAAATGCATATTATCATTTTTTTGGGGTTTATTTTACTTAAGGAATCTGCTTCTGATTTTCAGTCTAGAATCAGATACTAGCTTAGAGGTGACATCTTCTCTGCTATGTCTGTCTTGTTCACTACCTCGTCACCGTTCCAAGAAACGTGGAAGATGGATGTTCGAATTTACACTAACGAATTCATTATGTTTCATATGGCTTCTGTCTTGTTTGAAGCTTAATGGATTAGCTTGGATGCCATGGGATAGCACGTGTGTGGAACTGTTTGTGTTATATTTTCCATGTTTTTATCTTGTTAGTAGGATTCTCAATTAGGTGTATTGTGTATCATATTCATGCATGAGTAACACGATGACAGCTATCATGATATTGTATGGGAAAGGAATAGAGCTGGAATCAGGTATTTGTGTTGCTGTGTTCGAAACTAGTTTTTGGGCTGCTAGTATGACTAAATAAGTTAACATTTCAGAGTTTCAAAACAACAAGAGTGACAGGCTGGCAATTGCAGTCGATTGTGTGTATAATTTTCCTTGTTATGTGTTTGGCTCTTCTCTGTCAAGCCATTCCTCTTGTTTTGCAGGTTACTCTGGTGGGCAGTCTGTTTTCTCTCACCTTTTCACTTGCTGCAGTAGAGCAGGATCAAAGGGCACCGGTGGGCTGTGGGGTCATCATCGAGGGAAACTAACAGGTGGTACATACCCAATGCAGAATCTGTTTTTTTTTTCTATAGGATTTGAGAAACTTAAGCTTCTGCACTTGACTACTGCTCTCTTGACTCTTTCTGTTGCTGATCTATTCCAGAAATGCCATGCTGTGCCTCAAAAGGCTGGAGATGCATGTTTCAGCAGGTTGGAGGGTCCGCACAGAACAGAAAACTCTCTAGGACGACCATTCAATGAAGATGTTATTTTCCTGGTGCCTAATCTTCTTCCACCTAAAAATGTTAATTTTGTGTTGAAGGCCTAAAACTGTTATAGCAATTTTTCTCCTCGTTTTCTCTGCTTCCCTGGTTGCAAAAGCTTGCCCTCTTCCCTAGGCACACACGCAGGCATGACATAGCTTGATCAGGAAATGACTACACAATGTAGAGCTGGCATAAAAATAGTATCACCTCAAAAGCTTGGCCCTTTTGCTGTCTTTGGCTCTTTGCAGTGTAGATAGCACAAACCAATATAGAGCAGCAAATTAAAAAGTTGGATTAGAATCGTGGATATTTTTAAATTTTATTCTGGTAGGGACACTGCAATAAGTTCGCAAGGATATGGGTGTGTGTGTGTGTGTCTCTCTGTTTTGACGCACATGCTAGACGATTTAAATAGCTAGAACACCTTATTTAAACTTGGGAGCTACTTGTAGATGGCAGTGGTATTATAGTTGTAGCCCATCTCACAAATGCCACTTATGCACAGAAATAGATCCATAAACATGCAAGCACGGTTTTACACACACAAGCAACAACATCATTTATTTATTCAGCCATTCCGTTGGTTGGAAGTGCAACAAAAGTAACAAACATGAGGAGCAAACTCAAGCAGCCTGACAAGTGGATCACACGCCACAACACACCACACCACATAGACGAGACGGGAGCACAAGCGACAACAGCCAGCTCCTTGCTCACCCTTATTTATATGTTTCTCTACTGCTCAGAGAAGAGGTCCATCTGTATGACTATATCTCAGACAATAAGATGCCATGATGGTAGTAGAGCACTCACTAACAAACCAAAGACACAAATAAGCAGATGATACTTGAAGTCCAATGCAATGCAGTCCCCAAAGCTCACAAGCAGTGACGACACCTATCCGTTGCGCACAAACCAATCAACCAAAAGAAGGAAGAGATAGCAGCAGGTGAGGCCAAAGCAAGCAGAGCAGGTAGTTGGTGTTGCGTACATTTCGGATGGAGCTCTGCAAGAAAGACAAGAAGGTATATCCAGTTTGTCAATTCATTCATTCTATGCATACAAGTAGAGACCACGACATACAAACATTACTGTACGTACCTGGGTCATATGAACACGGAGCCCCTGAACAGTTTTTTCTTGTAATAACGCGAGTGGACTGGCTTGTAAAGGGAAGGATGGTGCTTGCCGTCCAACCCGTCCCACTCCAGCTTGTCCCACCAGTCCTTCTCGCAGTCACACTCCACCATGTTATTGCCTCTGTTCTTGCTGACGGCCGGCAGGTACCAGAGACTCCAGCAGCCCCTGATTTTGATGGTCTCAAGTTCAGGTGCATACATCCTCCCAAGCCCGCATATGCTTTGTAGCATGGGCAGCTCCTACAGGTGGATATGCTTCAAATTTGGGAAATAAACAGTTGTTATTATTGCACGAAGTGGCTTCTGCTCTTGCTTTCCGTGGCCCTCGGTGTAGGTGTCTAATTGAAGGACCGGATAGGGTGACCAGAGGGGGTGAATGGAAGCCTCAAATTTCTCACGAAATATTTGGCCACTGTCCCAAATTCAAACCCAAGAAGTAAAATCCCTAAATCTAAAATACTCGCACCAACCGATGATGGGAGTATCTAGATAAATTCTTTGAATCGAGAGAGACCCAACGCAACAAACGGTTTGTGAATTGGAGTACGAACGACCAAACTGTGCATAAAACAAAAAATCAGAGCTAAAGAAAATTCACGAAAAATCAGCGAGATAATTCGTTCATCCATCTCATGAGTACGAGCCAAATTGAAAGTGCCACTTGGGCCTAGATATTGTTCGAGTTGGCCTGGCTGATGGTCCTGCAGTTTATGAACGACAGACCAAAAGAAATAGCCACGGCAAAATGCTTTGGAACTTTTCAGAAACAAGTGGCTAGCTTTTTCTCCAAATAAAATCAAGCAAGTATATATCTCCTTCCTTTGCTCATGACAAATACATCCTGCAATCTGTCATGGGCAGCCAACAGGCTGCCGCCGGCCCAATAGGCCCAAGTTATCTTAATTATTTATCTATTTTATTAGTAATAGTACCATATTGTCTAGCTACAAGGGGCGTTAGTTCTATGTATCCTTTATATTCAGCCAATGAGGCACAATACAAAGCAAACAATGAATTATGAAGAAACAATTCTAGTCCCCTTAATCTCTCAAGCTCTTGGCAAAGCATAAGGCCTAGTTATCCCAAATATTCACCACGTTCATAACATCTGGTATCAGAGCCTACGATCCTCTTCCACAGCTGCTGGCCATCCCCCCACCCAAAAAAAGAGAGAGAAACACATCGATCCAGCACCTCTGATCCCCCAAATATCCTCCATCAGCCTTATCCAGCACCTCCGATCCCCCAAATATCCTCCATCAGCCCGATCCCAAAAAAAAAAAAAAAATCATTGACCCAGATCCACTTCCTCCCGAAACCATCAGCAGGCTACCGCCGGCCCAATAGGCCCAAGTTATCTTAATTATTTATCTATTTTATTAGTAATAGTACCATATTGTCTAGCTACAAGGGGCGTTAGTCCTATGTATCCTTTATATTCAGCCAATGAGGCACAATACAAAGCAAGCAATGAATTATGAAGAAACAATTCTAGTCCCCCTCAATCTCTGAAGCTCTTGGCAAAGCATAAGGCCTAGTTATCCCAAATAGCCACCATGTTCATAACACAATCAGACAAAATCACAGAGCACGAAGGCTCTCTATCCCAGACAATCAAATGAGCTGCAATCATAGGATGCTAGAGCCAAGGAAATTCATACGGCAATAATTGCTTTGGAATCAGGGAAACAAGAAAACTAATTTTTTTACCAAATAAAATGAAGCACGTATCTTCCTTCTTTGCTTACGACAAGCTAATCCTGCTACCAAACAAATAAGCTGGGCACGAAGGCACCAGTCACAATCGAACAGAGGGGCTGCTCCCTCCTAGCAAAGCACAAGAAAGAGGCGACCCAATATTCCTGGTCTGACCTGCACAGCGGCGGACTGACGAGCACCTGGGAATTTTATCGAGCAAATAAACCTGCCTAACGCTGTTGCTGGTACTCAAGAACCGGGGGCAGAGACAGATCCTAGCGCTGCTCCTCGAGAGCACACTCAGCACTGAAGTGCTTATGCTGCTTAGGCCTGCTGCTCGTCCTCTCACCAACAGCCAGGAAACACAGGAAGTCCCACAGCAAGAGATCAAATACGAAGGGGAAAGTAGCGAGGGCAGAGCAAGGGTCAGATAAGCTGAAGACCTACAGACTTGGACAGAAAGCACAGGTTCCCAAAACTCAAGTGAAAATCAAACGAAAATCCAAGATAGGCTCCCAAATTTTGCACAGTGAATCACAATCAAGTTGTCGAGCTACTCCGGAAAGATCATGGCTCCAACCAACTCAAATCGAAGAAATTGAATCGGGAACACAAGAGGCAAAAGAGAGCTCGGACTGTCTGCTGTATACACCTGCTGACTGTCCGAGATCACGAAAACCACAAATTCAACTCAAGAATCACAGACACATGATTAAACCCGGAGAAAACAGCAGAGACTAGGCGCTCTGCTTGCCACACACTAGTTCGAGTACAAATCGAAGATTTGCAGACCTCTCTCTCACACGGCAGCTAGGGGAAGGAAAATCCTAAAGGAGAAAAATGGAAATGGAAGAGATGAGGTGGAAGGGAGACCCTCATTCTTTATTTATAGGGGCAAGCCTATTTTACATTCCTTCTTTGCCCTTGGATACATGAAGAGCCAAACCACTTAGCCAGGGGCATAAGGGTCCAACTCAGACTTCTCTTGATCCGACGGCCACCGCGCCTCCTCACCGGTAGCCTTGCTCTACGCAATCTCCCCGATGCCGCCACGTGCCGTCCGTCCGCGCAGGACCTCCACCCCGGTTTTGAGGCGCAAACCAGGGAAACCCACCACCGATGGTTTTGAGGTGAAACCACCAAACCGTCGCCGATGGTTTTGAGGACAAACCACCAAACCCTCCACGAGTAGCGTAGCCCGTACGCATCCCCCGCCGTGTACACTTGCGCTCGTCGATGTCCCAGCTGTCAGCCACCACAGCTGGCCGCCCGGTTCTCAGGTCCCTTGATCCAAGCCACACGTCCGCCCTTCACCGCACCTAGTCCGTCAGCACGGCACGCCCTACTTGATCTTCACCAACCGTCGACCACCGTCTCCGAGCTCGACACCTACAAACAACATAAGCCAAGAGACACCGTTGTTTGACACGAAACCGCGTGCCATCGGTTAGCAGAAACACACACACGCCATTGTGTTGGCATGTTGGCAATCACTCATCACAAAAGGTCCACACAATGGTTATGGTAAAAACCATTTGTCCTCACTAATAATGGGAAGAGCATCTTTAGATCCCCACACCACACAATCTCAGGAGTCTCCAGGAATCGTCTGTCGAATACTGACGACGAGAAGGGGAACACATGTATAAGCCTTGGGCAGAAGTCCAGATGCAACAATTTCACCTCCTCAAACGAACGACCATGAATCTGGCTTAACGGAACTTTTCTCATATCCCACATGAAGCGTGTCCTGGGGAGCTGGGATGCCCAAAATGTTCGTGTCCTGGGGAGCTGGGATGCCCAAAATATTCTTAGGCACCAAGACATGCACACGCTGCTTCCACCTAACTGGGGAGCGGTGAAGATGAAGTCCAACCTGAGGCACCGCTCCACTCGGCACCAAATTAGATAATCCCATTGCGCAGGGCCACGGATACTTGAGTTGTACAGGCTGTCATGCACGTGCAGGATGGAAGCACGATCACATATAATACTTGGTATAGTAGCAATAGCACCACCGTCCATCACTGCTTTTGTCTTCTTCATCTGCTGGTCTTGTGTGTACAGGTACAAGTCAGAGGAGTTTAGATGTTCATAAGGGGGAGGGCAAGGCCTTGTCCTTGTTATGGTTGGGGCATCATTATCCGCGCCTTCACCTCCTTGAAGCAGGTGTTCCTCAACTATGATGGTAGCAACATCGGCATAATACATTGATGCATTATTATTATATTGGGGTTGCTGCCGCTGCCTGTTTGATAGCACTACTTGTGGCACTTCTCCAGTTTCATTCATGATCCCTTCAATTTTTCTACTGCTAACATCGATTGTGGGATGATCCTTCAAAGTACTTTTTAAAAGAGGGCACAAATGACCTGAGGAGCCTTGCGTCCTTTATAGAAATATACCAATTAAATTCGGAGGGTGCTCGAGCACCTTTCACCAGTACCATGGGCCATGATGATGATGATCCTGTAGTAGTAGTGCTACCACCAGCCTTCATTTTCTCTTCCCGCTTCTGGAATTTGATGCTGATTGGGTGGTGTCGATGTGCACCTTCGGTAAGCCCATGTTCCTTTTGTCTTCTGGTGGCCACAGGATTGCACAAAGCTTGTCGCAGTTATCTAGGATGAGCTCATGCAGCCTTTGGCCTATCATGGCACTGAGGTCCAATGTTTTGACTGCTGTGCCTGACAAGTCCAATATGCGGAGATCTTCAAACAACCCACTCAACAGCATATTCTTCAGTTTAGCACATCCCCTGAAGGAGAATTTTTGTTGCCCAGCACAGCCGTCAAAAATGACCAGAGTCTCAAGGCAGTTGTTGCTACTGATCATCTCAGAAAATACTGTAACACCTTTCACGGTGCGGTTTTCTGAGAAATCAAGGAGCTCCATCTTGTTCATCCCTTGGAACTTGTCACTCGAAGCCTGCGGATGTTAGGCAGCCTCTCCTGTAGCTGGCTGATGTCCCAATCATGGGCTCCCACCACATTAAGTTCCCTGAGCTGAGTCATCAGAGCAATCATCTGAGCAGACAAGATCCGGTCACAGCATGAGTAGCACACGTCCAGCACCCATAACCTCTGGAAGAATCGACTGATGTCGTCCTCCTTCTCTGGATCTCTATCCTTGTTGATCACTTGGTCTTCGCAATGGTCGAGCCATAAGATCCTCAGGTTGTTGCTTGAGAGAAATGGAGGTGATGAGAAGCTGAAGGTGCAGTGTGAAAGCTTCAGCACGCCAAGTTGGCGGAATTGTTGGAACATGTCCCTGACTGGAGAAAGGAGAGCCTCGAAGGGTGGTGAGGTCCAATACGGTATGCAAGCCATGCTGTCTGCAGACCTTACCAGATGAGAGGGCAAATATTCCAGGTTATGGTGCCAATGTTCCACATCTATTAGCATCTCGCGCTGTAGAGCATCAGCAGCTCGCCATGGTCCATCGTCGTCATCAGCATCACTGACCAGCATGTCACCTTGCAGCACTTGCAGCACTTGTTGTTGAGGCTGCTGGAAGATGATGTCGCCAGGGACAAGTCCATGATCAGTGTTGCTCTTGCGTGCTGCAGCTACTAGGTCGGCAGCCTCTTGTTGCACAAAGTAGGACCAGTACACCTGTGGATGTTGCTCCTTTCCTGTGACCGCTGAGAGGAAAACATCAGTGGCAGCTCCTGTTTCTGTGCTGCTCTTGTTCAAGGCTCTGTCAACTTTCATCCTGGGGTACAGCCGGAATCTTCCTTGGAATGTCCACAACACCTTGGCAGTTGAGTAGTATCCGGACAAAAGGAAGCCAAATATGCCCAGATCGATTTCCTCGGTGCTCCCATTGTGGAAAATCACCTGGAACCTATGGCTCAGATCCTGTATGCGTTGAAGCATCGCCCTGAGGACTTCCGGTATCTCAGTGCGAGAGCCCTCGGGGATCCCATGGAAATCGTCCTCCTCAGCTTGCCTGTCGAACATGTCTGTTGACGCTCAAAATTGGCAATAGAAGGTCAACGTGTCAACGCGAGGCGAAACGGGGCACTTCGGCGCACGGGAAGGCGCCGGACGCCGTCCCAGGCAGCACCGGACGCGTCCGACGCCCGTCGGACGCGGTCCAGAGGCGGCCAAGCCGGCCCCAAGCGCCGGACGCCGGGTCACGCGGGCGCCGAACGCGCCGGTTCAGCGTCGGACGCTCCGCAGAGCCACTCGCGGACGTCCCGGGCGTCGGACGCGTTGCGTCGAAACGCGGCCCCAAGCGCCGGACGCGGTCACCGTGCGCACGCGTGTCGGGCGCGACCGACTCCGACCCAGGTCGCGTTTTTAGGAAGTTTTGACGTGGGAAACTTGACGTACGAGTATTGGAGTTGTTTCCTACCGGAATAAGACCAACCCCCTCTATATATATGAGAGGATCACGGCCGATTGATCCCATCCAATCAATCATCAACCAAACACAACCAAAACCAATCTATCCTCTACCTTTACTCTATTTTCCAGCTCCGTGCTGTCCATGGCTTGATCCAGGCGATCAAGGATGGTGCTCTAGGCTCGCCTGCCGATCTAGGGCAACCGGCGACCTCCTTGCCCTAACGAGATCCCTCTCAGGCTAGAGCTTCGACGGCTCCTTTGCTAGTTTGCTCGGAAACTAGCCGGCTCTTCGTTCCCGTAAGTACGTTGATTACCCTTTGCCGGTTTGCTCGTAACGCCGCTCTTTACCGCGAAAGGTGTTGGTTATCTCCGGCCATCGACGAGCTCTACATCGGCTTATTGATCTCTAGATCGGTTTGCCGGTCACGCTGCGTCGTCGCTGCGTTGCAGGTCGCCTAGGGCTACCTCGAGGGCGTCTAAAGCCCATGTGTGGTGTGTTGACCTATTTTAAAGTTAACATACTTTTTGGCGACTCCGCTGGGGAACGATTGCTTCGGCTCTGCCTTGTAGCCGAATCTATCTACCCTACTCTTAATTGATCTGTTATTCTTTGACGCGTTCGCCATTGAATCTGGCCTCAAGGCCGATCCTCGTAATTTGATAAGGAATCGGACCCTTGGGCTTGTGCCTCGTTGCCGTGCAGATTTTTGCGCCAGACTAGAGTCCGATTCAAATTGGGCCTTGTTTAGATCCCCCAAATTGGGCCGATTGTGCTTTCGTGGTGCCAAAAATTAATTAATTAGACTCAAAATGTTGCCGTGCAATAAAACTTTTTAGTTTTTGCGCCAGACTATGAGTTTTGATGTGACATTCGATTAATTTGGGAAAGAAATTGGGATCTAAACAAGGCCTTGTTATACCAATTGGAAGACTACTAGCCTGTAGTAAATTGGCTTATATATTATTATACGTCTTCTAAAGTCATCACGTGGAGGCAATTGGCATATATATTATTATTCTAAAGTCATCACGTGGAGGCAGTCAGTTTTATTCGAGAGGGAAAAATTCTGTTGCTCTCTTTTTGTTGCCTCGGAGGATATTCAAAATTTCTGCTGAATATATATCATGGGGACATATCAAGGCACTACATCGCAATATTATTACGCCGCGCCCGAGGTACAACTTGCAGATTTATGTGATGAATTTTATAATTATTTTGCAAGTGATATAAATTGCCATGTTGGTGTTGCTGGTTATAATGATAGTAGACATGTTGCATCGGTTAATTCTTCTAGTTATGTATATCATGATCAAGAGCCGATGCTTGCTGAAAATTCATTATGTTTTGATTCGTCTAGCAACATACAACATGTAAATCTTTTTTCATCGGCTGTAAGTTCACAACATCTGATCTCATCACAAGGCAAGCCGATGAATAAGATAAGTGGCTATGACAATTCTAATTATTTAGCCAATTTTTATTCTCAAAATCCAGCACCTTGTGATAATGCTCCTATTCATAATTCGGCTTCATATAACTCTAGCCGAATCAATGAAAATTCAGCAAGGTGTGTTAAGAGTAGTTCTTATAATTCGGCTTCACATGTTGTCACTAGCTCAAGCCGAATTAATGAGAATTCAACAAAGTGTGAGAAAGCCACTACTTGTGATTCGGCTTCATATGCTACTTGTAGCTCTAGCCGAATTGAAGAAGATTTAGCCCGCACTAGAAATCCATGTGGCTCTTCTAAATGGCAGGTACCTACTTACCATAGGCCATACCCATTATATGTTGATTACTTGAAATCTCCTAGTCGATGGCGGGTACCTAAGTTTCAAAAGTTTAGTGGTGAAGATGATAAAACCGCTGCGGGACATATTTCTACATATCTCTTGCAGTTGGCTCTTGCACGTGCCGGTGATGAAGACTATATGAGAATACGAAATTTTCCTTCATCCCTTACTGGCATTGCTTTTACATGGTTTACATCTTTACCCAAACTTGCCGATTGGTCATGGTCAAAATTAAAGGAGTTATTTTATGAACATTTTGGTATGTTTAAAAGTAAAAGGCCGATTACAATTGAGTCGTCGGCCCAAAGTGGATTGCTAGGGGGCACTCAAAAAGCAAGTTTTGCTACAAAGAAACATGAGAAGCGTCAGAAACCGGCTAGACTTGACTTTTCAGGAGCTAAAGGAGTCGTGTGTTTATCTAGTGATTACTACATCATTAGTGAAGATCAAGCTCCTGTGAAAGGAGGGTTGCCCGCTTGCTTCGAGTCAGCAAAGCCGATTACACAATCGGCTAGGCCGACTGCATCTTCTGAGTCAGCAAGACTGACCATCTCTGCTGACCTCGAGTCGGCTAAGCCGATTCTCAAGTCAGCTAAGCCGATTCCATCTGCTACTAGTGCCCAAGTCGGCCTAGTCAATTTGCAGTCAGCTAAGCCGACGTTTTCAGTTCCTACAGCAGCCGATGCATCTTTGGATAATTCGGCACCTGTTGTTGATCATATCTTGGAGACAAAAGGCGACATTATTCAACTACAGGATACACATCTCTCCAACATGATCAACAAGGTACAAGACACAGATATTTTGCTTAAATTCCAATCCGGTCATACTATTTTAGTTTTCGCATCTATTAAAGATATCCTTGCAAATAGTTAGAAAAGACCGATTAGGAATAGCATTATATCTATTGAAGATGAGACAAATTCAGATTCTATTGGTCAACAAATTGTGCTACATGGTAAGGCCGATGGTGTTGTTTTGTCAAAATTAAAGCTTTCTAAAAATAGTTGCAAAGGTGTGGCCGAATGGATTGATGTTAAATCTGATCCCTTCGTTTGCCTAGCTTTAAAACCGACTCCACAAAAGAATCGGTTGAAGAAATCAAAGTACACCTTTGACCTTACTTTTTGTGATCATGTGTTTGATAATTTGCTCAAAAATAATTTTATTAGAATCACGGATCACAATACTTTGCCATCAATTCAAAACTCAGAAGAGCTTACATATTGCAAATGGCATAATTCTTATGATCATAATACTTGTAGCCGTAATATGTTTCGTCGTGTGGTACAATCGGCCATTGATAAAGGTCAATTGAGATTTTCTGAAGCTCAACAATTAGACCAATTGGATTCAATTGGTCTTGATGGCAAACAAGTTTTAAATCGGCTTGAATTAGCTAATTCATTCAAAGGTCAAGACATAAGTGCTCAAGAAAGAGATGAGGAGCCCTCAAGTGAAGACAAGGTTGTTATCCAAGATGAATAAATTGAATATGTTTCAGAGGGTAGCAATGTTAATTCAATTTCAGAAGAGGGCTGGTGGAATCTCTCCAATTAGAGCAAAAGCCGATTGAGCAAGGAGAATCGGCTGAGGATCCTTCTTTGGAGCATGTCTATCAAGATAAAGAGAAGGATGCTCATATTATTAATGGAGGCAGAGCTCATAACAAGCAAAAGACTAGAAGACCGGAGCTTAGCTTTGAAGAGCTTCTAGCTAAATATGAGAAGATAAGCAAAGTAAATATGGTTAATAGATCAAAGAAAGTCCAGCCATCAAGATTTTCTCCAAAGCACAAGTCTCAAGGAAGGAATTGGCAAGAGAATAGATCTCACGCAGCAGCAACATATTCTCCCTTTGAGCAGCCAATTCCCATGTCTTATGGATCACAGCCCGCATGTGTTCATTCTTATTCATCTTGGGGCTGGTTTGATGAAGAGGCACATGTTTCATCATATTTCAAGCCACAATATATAGAGTATGCAACTCCTAGATATTCAGAAAGACCACCATCTCATAATGACCGATTTGATCAAAATCAGTCCGGAGCTCCACTAAATAAGAAAGTGGTGAAGCAAGTCTACCATGTAAAATATGATGGCCGAAATAAGAAAAGTTCATATTTGAATGCAACTATTGAAAAGCCGATTACATTGCTGAAAAATCCGACTATTGATGGCAAAGAAGTGAGAAAATCACCTATTGATGTTGTAGGTGTCAAGTCTGAACAAAAGAAGGTGAGAGTGCCTAAAATCAAGAAGGAATTGCCGCTGTCCAAAACTGAAGCAAAACCGATATGCTCAATCGGTTTACCAAAGTGGCAAGAAAAGAAGTTGCGAAACTTAGTGCGGAGAAGCTAAAAGAAAGGGCATAGCTTGAATTCCTAAAGGAAGTATTCAAGCTCAAAAGGATGATGCTCAAACAAGTGGTGCAGCAAAGATGAAAGAGAGAAGAAAATTCAAGAAACAATTACCAAGTTAGAGATTTGCACCAAATCATCAGAGTCTTTGGTATTTGCATCATCCATCTTCTCTGCCTATGTTTATGTGGAATTCATCTCATGGTATGTATAGTCAACCCTCAGTTCCTTATTTTGATCCTTGGTGGGGATCTTCATGTTATGGAGGATTGCCGAATTATTATGCTTATCATTGATCAAAAGCCGAAATATTTTATTTCGGCTATGCATACTCAGGTGATGAATTCATATGGCCGATACTTTATTATCGTCCTCAGCATGCAACTAGCCGATGAATGCTTACGGTCATCGTGCTATTGAAAAAACCCTTTTGTGATTTACTTTGATGGCTTTTAGGCCCGGGGGGCATGATGATATGATTTGCTTGTTAAGAAGCTTGCTGATTTTGGGTCATTAGAAGTTCTAAAGACAATTGATAATCGACTCCATATCATCATATTATATGAATTGTGCTTGAACAAGAATATCATCGGCCAATCTATATGCAAGTTGATTGGAATTATTCCGTGGCCGATGCAAAATGGACAAAAGCTTAGAAGCCGATTATAAATTCAATTAATCGAGCTTCTCGTCGATTCTCTATCAACACCACTTGATCTTCGTGCATCTAGGAGTTGGTCTCCAACCACATTATATAATGTTGCCGAAGTGGGTGCATCGGTGTTGTAATGATTTGAGAAGACAAAAAGAGGTGCATCGTAAATATTGATTGATGTCTTCTTGATCCCAAACAAGGATGGGCAAGTGGGCATACATTCTATCTGAATGTGACTTGACTTTTGAGCCATTGAAAAATTATTTGAGGGTCAAGTCATTGCTGATTTTATCGTGGAGCATGGGATTGATTTAGATATGAGATCAGTTGCATGTTCACTAATCATGGAGGATTTATTTTGATTAATTGGTTTGTAAAAAGGAACAAGTGTTGGCATGAAACATCAAACCGATTGAAACCATATTTGCATCTATACTAAAGCCGAATATGAGTTCTTTTATTTGGCTTAGGTTTATTGCACTCCATGCAGGTAAAACATGTTGAGACCGAAGGCATGAAAATTTAGAGGCCAACATGATAAGCTCAAATATGCATCTGGCTATGGCATCGGTGGATGTAACTTTCATATGTAAGAATAGCCGATGCATGTTTTTCTATGCGGTACAAGTAAATTGACTCAAATTCGACCAGTAACAATGGATTAACCAATTCTTCGAGGCATATGCCATTGATTCGTCAAATGGCGTGCCAAATCGGTCTAGTTCATATTCTGATAATTCTAGTACCGATTTGGATGATTGAAGGGCTCCCACATTGAATTACAAACATAATCCGAGACACCATTACTTGGTGTGTTAGGAATTTAAAATAAGATTATGGGAAAAGATCCATGAACTTTGATCAAGCTCATCAAGAAGAAAATTGAGGATAAGAAGGTGGCATCAAGAAGAATAAAGATCAAGTTACCAAGGTTTGACAAGAAGTCACCAATTTGGAAGAACCTTATGGAGTGATCGAAGTGGTGCTTGAAAACTCAAATGAGCTAGTGGAGATGATGCAAGTTGATAGTCTCTCAAGAGCAATCAACGGGAGGTATCTTAAAAAATACTTCTCGAGTGTTTGGCAGGAAGCCTAGTGCTCTTCTAAATAATGGCCGATATATGTATCGCCCTTAGAACAAAATGGCCGATGTATACATCGCCCTTAGTCGCTGACCAGCCGATGTGATGGGTATCGTTGCTAGTTGGTTACAGGTGAAGAGTATTTTCAGGTTCATCGACAAATTCACCTGAAAACAGGGGGCATGTGTTGACGCTCAAAATTGGCAATAGAAGGTCAACGTGTCAACGCGAGGCGAAACGGGGCACTTCGGCGCACGGGAAGGCGCCGGACGCCGTCCCAGGCAGCGCCGGACGCGTCCGACGCCCGTCGGACGCGGTCTAGAGGCGGCCAAGCCGGCCCCAAGCGCCGGACGCCGGGTCACGCGGGCGCCGGACGCGCCAGTTCAGCGTCGGACGCTCCGCAGAGCCACTCGCGGACGTCCCGGGCGTCGGACGCGTTGCGTCGAAACGCGGCCCCGAGGGCCGGACGCGGTCACCGTGCGCACGCGCGAGCACGGCAACGCGCCGGATGCTGGCGTCGGACGCGTCTGGCGCGCGCCGGGCGCGGTGCAGAGAGGTCCGCGCGCGGGCCGGGCGCCGGACGCCAGAGCCGGACGCGCGCCCAGGGACGTCGGACGCGTCCGACGCGTGTCGGGCGCGACCGACTCCCTCGCGTTTTTAGGAAGTTTTGACGAGGGAAACTTGACGTACGAGTATTGGAGTTGTTTCCTACCGGGATAAGACCAACCCCCTCTATATATATGAGAGGATCACGGCCGATTGATCCCATCCAATCAATCGTCAACCAAACACAACCAAAACCAATCTATCCTCTACCTTTGCACTATTTTCCAGCTCCGTGTTATCCATGGCTTGATCCAGGCGATCAAAGATGGTGCTCTAGGCTCGCCTGCCGATCTAGGGCAACCGGCGACCTCCTTGCCCTAACGAGATCCCTCTCAGGCTAGGGCTTCGACGGCTCCTTTGCTAGTTTGCTCGGAAACTAGCCGGCTCTTCGTTCCCGTAAGTACGTTGATTACCCTTTGCCGGTTTGCTCATAAACCTCGCCGCTCTTCACCGCGAAAGGCGTTGGTTATCTCCGGCCGTCGACGAGCTCTACATCGGCTTATTGATCTCTAGATCGGTTTGCCGGTCACGCTGCGTCGTCGCTGCGTTGCAGGTCGTCTAGGGCTACCTCGAGGGCGTCTAAAGCCCACGTGTAGTGTGTTGACCTATTTTAGCGTCAACAATGTCCATCTCCGGTGCAGGGAGCTCCAGCTGCTCCGCGACAGCCCGCTGAAGCGCTCTCCTGCTCTCCCACTTGGAGCAGTCGACGTGGATGATCTGATCAAACTGCAGTCCAGCCGGTGCCTCAGACGAAGCCATGGCAGTAAGGCGCTGGGCGACGGCTCGGAGGACGGCCGATGCACCCAGCCCGTCCCAGCCGTCGAAGTAGACCACAATGTTGCGGCTGCCGATGCTTCGAGTAGTATTAGCAGGGTCTTCCTTGAGCTCATCAAGAATCCGCTCAGCAGCCGCGTCGATGCTGTCGACTCTGATAACCTACAGCATGCACATGTACATATCAATCAGTCCACAGTGGGGGAACGTGATATATACGGATCATGTATGTATTGTTTGGTCATCGTATGGATTATTACTGTTGTAAATTAAAATAGATAGAGGTGAAAAAGGAAATCGAGCATGCTAACTGCCTGCTTTGATTATATTACCTCAGTGCGCATGATCGATTGGACTAGATTGGACCAACCAGTAATCAGCACCAACCAGTAATCAACTAGGCTGGTGTCACCTCAGCTCGTCCACTTCTCAGCTAGCTGTATATATGTTGCTATAGTGCTAGAGCTAGCTTGATCTTGAGCAACGAGCAACCATCTTCATCTCATTTGGAAGCAGGAAGAAGGAAGCACCATGCAAGCATGATATATATATACCGACTGCACAATATCATGCCAGAGGCTGCTGCAGCTGTGGCTTCTGTTTATTTGGATTAGAAATCTAACCCATCGTGCCCCTAGACAGGTCCAAAATCACAAGCATGAAAATGCTAGTTTCTTAAGAACAACTACCTAGCTAGTACACATTTACATTATTCCTGCAAGTACCATCACAAGTACTGCATATATATGAATCAAAATTTGCGCTAGCTACTGCAGGAATCAATTTCCATGCTTCTGAACATGTTCTGACGACCTATGTTTGTACACACTATATTACAGATAGATGGACATATTTGCAAACGAAGCAGGGAGTAGTCACGTTGTTTACATACCTCAATCCATTTGGCACTGGCGTCTAGTATGCTGGAGATTTCGCAGAATACAATTCGATCGCCTTAAAGATTGAGCCAAACGATAGATGGATAAATCATGTCTGTATGTGTGTCTGCAGTGTGGCGATGCCTGATGAGATGTATGCTTGCTCAGTAAATGGCCGGCGGTCCAGATAAGCCAACTTTGCTTCTTTGGCAAATACTGTATATCAGATGATTCTTTGCTTGCATCTGGAGCATGCAGGATTCCATCATATTAATTTTTTCAAAGGTAAAGAAGGTTAAAGGGCAAAAGCAGGCATGGTTCCAAAGGCGCAGTACTTACTAAAGTTGTTGTAACACACAAGACTGTCTGGAGTTTGTCTGCCTCATCCATCAGGCCTGCACCTAATATAGCTTCTGCATTATTTGGGTGCGACACAAGGCACCAAGTTTGTATAACAAACAGAATAAGCGTGACATGTACATGAAATTCAGAATTAGGAAGGATGAAGGAGAAGACAGCCAAACACTTGGACCTGGATGCTGAGACTTGGGACCCAATACATTTTCCATCTGGGTACAGAGATGGACAGCAGGCAATCAGACTACCTGGTTTTCCTCTTGAGACTTATTTTTTACACTATCAATAAAGTAATACCGCTACCAATAAGCTTGTAGCGGGCATCTTAACATTAGGCAGCCCAATGCAAACCCATTTCCTAGCCCCTACTGCAGATGCTTATCTCGTGATGGCAGCCAAGCATCTGGTGATTGATATAGAACGGAGAGCAATTCCCAAGCTATTCAAATTTAGCAAAAGGAAGAAAAACTGCACGCTTTGAGCTCTAGTTCGTACTGTTTTTTTTTTAACATAAAAGCTGTCAGCTGTTTTAATCTTGTTTCCCCAACTTCAACGGGAGCTCTATGTAGTGACATGAAACAGTTTCGAAGGCATCGACCCTCGACCTAGATTCGCCAATTGCGACCCATATGTTCGCGGGCTCAATTTTGATCTATAATGTAAAAATCTCTCGCAAATACCTTACCACATTTTGCGCCCCCCTTGGCTTGACCCCTGTTAATCCGAAAACTTTGTGACTATGGATATCTCTCGCAAATACCATCGATGGCTCACCTTACTTTTGAGGCTCTGTTTTTTTTCATCTGCTCCAATAAATTAAAAATTCTCAAATCAAAGTTCTCAAGTCCATCTAAATAATAGACGCATATGGGATCCACTCGTTCTTCGGTCATATCCACCATCGTTCTAATCGACTGAGCTACAGGGGTGCTAGGGGAGGAGCACCGTTGTCGTTCCAATCGATTGGGCTACGGGGCTGCTAAGCGAGGAGCACCAGAGATGGCACAACTGGGTCAAGTGACTTACTGCCAGCATGAGAGGAGCCTCATTGAATGGACCTCGCTAGGGATGACTCACGTGCTAGGGGAGGAGCCACGCCGGGCTAAGGGCTTTGCTAGGGAGCCACACTGGGAGGGGAACAGGGCGGCGGACCGCGGGAGTCAGGATTAAATAAATACATGTGACAATGAGTTGGTATGGTAAAAATCCTAGAAAAAAAATAGGGAGCGCCCTATGCATCTCTTGGAAATGGGGCATCCATAAAGTAGGGATTGCAATTTTTGTTTACTTTTGTCCTAAAAAGTAGAATAGGGGTCCTGTTTAGGGTCCTTGCGACATGCTATTTACTACGGCTCAATTACTCCTACTCATGATTTACATCACCAAAAGCCAATATTTTTAGGGCCTATTTGGTATGGCGCGCATCTAGCTCGGCTCACAACAGCTTCTGCGAAGGAGCCAGAAGAGGCGTGCCAAACTGTGGGGGTATAGACCCGTATACCCCTACGGCCTACCTTGGGTCTAGTCGGACAGAGCGGACCAGCCCACAAGATCAAGACCGATTGGACCTCCGGACCTAGTCGAAGTCCTAGGCGGATAGAATCAAGCAATTTGGTGATCAAGGAAGCTTAGTCAGTTACGAAACTATCGTATCATTAGCGGATACGTATCTTTGTAACATACCTGATCTAGACTATAGGATCTGTAACCTTGCCCCCCGGCTATATAAGGCGGGTAGGGACCCCTCTTAAACTCAACTCAATCCATAACAGAGAGCAGGACTAGGGTATTATGCATCCTTGCGGCCTGAACCTGGGTAAACCTCGGTGTCTTTGCCCTCTGTTCGACGTCTAGCTCGTAGTCTCTACGCGCCTCCACCGCTCATCTACTATCTCGGGTATACCCTTGGTAGATTGCCGCCGATATTTCGTCGACAGTGGCGCGCCAGGTAGGGGGTGTGCAAGGAGATTTCGAGGCGAGCAAGATGGTTTCCTTCGCTTCTTCCATGAAGTTCAAGGCCGGCCTAACCCTCACCGTCGAAGCGTTCACCTGGACCACCGGTGCTGAGGCCCCAGCCGAGGTCATGGAGGCGGCACCACTAGTTTCTGCATCGGCATCTTCCCCGACAGCACCGCTGGTTGACCAGGTCCCGAGATCGATCTCGAGATCTGTGTCACCGACGGCCCGACCACCGCTTCCTCACTACTAGGGGAGGCGCATTGACAACACCGATCTAATCGACGCCTCGGCATGGCGAGGGGCTGGCCGAAACCCTATCCCTAGTTGAATCTATCCGATCTCAGCTCAAGGAGGATCGGTTCACCACCGTTCGTCACCGTCACCGCGGGCGCTCGCCCCGCGCCGACCACCAAAACCACCCAGATTCAGATCTGGTCGGAACTCACTCGGTTGCACAGCCTCACAGCCGCCGCCAACCTCAACTGACGGCTGGTCAGAGACCAGTGAGCTATGATTTCCGCAACCCAACGTGCGCATCACCGTACCCTTACGGGCTGTGCAACTCGGCGGCATCATACGCCAAACACTTCCCAGATCTGATCACGGGCCGAGCTCAGCGTCGCCCGGCTCAAGATCTGAAGCTCGTCAGGTTCCAGCTAGATGAACCACCCAGGCACATTGTCAATCATGTACACATCGAAGAACTCTTTGAGGCCTCATCGTCGGACACTGCGGACTCCCGCGACGGGACTCCAAACATATCAGGGCTTAAGGGATTCTTCGGATCCATCAACACCATGGTCTTTTCTGACCCCAAAGACGACGAGATCCAATCTGGACAAGCTCCTGATGTCCGACTAGAGGACCCCATGGACACCCAACCAGAGGTCTGACCAGAGGACCCTATGGAGATCCAACCAGAGGTCCGACCAGAGGATCCCATGGAGATCCAATCTGAGTTTTAGAATCAAACACCACCCGCAACACAGCTCTAGGAATTCCCACCGTTCTCGCCGGCTGTCGATGGCGCTATCTTCACAGTCAGCGACAACGAACCAATGGTGAACGGTGAAACAGCCGAACAGAGGTGAGATAGGAAAGCTTGCAATGCAGGTCGTGACGCCCGTCGCGCCAACAAAGTGACCGAACGACAAAGGCAAGAAGCTATCGCCGAGCAACGCAGACTCTTGGCCGAGCAGTGCAGACTCCACCGCAACCTTGCGGATGAGTTTGACCTGGTCGGCGATCGACATGCCCACACGACACCCAGCGCCAACATCGCCGTGGCCATCCACCAGCTGAAGGCCGGCAACATACCAATGACCCCCCCAGTTGGAAGAGGCATTCGACCTCCTCACGACGGCCAAATCACAAGTCGTGCTTATGCGTGATCAGGCGGCTCCAAGCGCATCTGCCCGCAGTCGGCGATCGCGCAGCGCCCGTCGCAACTGGGGAGAAAACTCAAGAGAGGGCAGAGGCAACAACGGCCACGACAACGATCGCGGAAGCCGTGGCAACCCTCAGAATCGAGAGTTTCGTTGACACGGGGGGAATGATGGAGGCAACAGAAATGTCAATCGCGGTGGCAGGTACCATGAGCAAGAGGTAGAGCAAGACGATGACTGTGATCTTCGCGATGTCATCAACGATCGTTACCGAGCTTGAATGGATGTATTCGATCCTAAGCCTTTCTCAGCCAATCACCGCGCTGTCGTTTGGCCCAGGAACTTCAGGATCGGCGATTTCAAAGCCTGCGATGGCAAAGTTGACCCCGAGTAGTGGATCATGCTCTACGAGGTGGCTGTCCGAGCTGCCGGAGGTGATGAATACATCATGGCAAATTACTTGCCTATCGTCTTAGACAGGTCGCCAAATCAATGGCTGCTAAGACAATGCGAGGGCTCCATACATAGCTGGCCACAGCTCCGGCATATGTTCATCGAGAACTTCAAACATACATGCCAGTAGCCGGGTACGAAGTATGATCTGGCCCAAATCTGCGACTACCCCAATGAGCCGCAATGCCACTACATCTGCCGTTTCTCGGAGGTCTGGACCACAATCCGGGACATAACTCCGGTGGAGGTCGTCTCTTTGTTTGTTCAGGGATTACGCCCGACTTTAGCTGCTTGATGCATGTCTGTGTGGCGTCAAGTGCTAAGTTTGGCTTGATGTATGTGTGTGCAACGTCAAGTCCTAAGTTTGGTAGGATATTGTCTAAGTCAAGATGGTTAGCTGCATCATCAGAAGGCAAAGGTGAGAGCACGGACCAAGAAGCGGCATTCAAGATCATGTCTCATACGAGTGGTGGCTTTGCAAGTGAGAAGGATCACCGATGTGCATGTATAGGTGCATGAAGACCGGGTATGTGTGTTTGTGGCTGTGGTGCCACCGTGTGGTGTATAAAGCCATCCTGTAGATGGGTGTGAGAATTGTCTCGAGTTGTGTTGTATTTCATAAATAATAGCCAAGATACAGGCGTTCGTCGCCACGGCATTCGTCGCCGAGTTGTTCCTTGTCTATTGTTCTTGTTTTACTAATCGTTCGACGATCATCGATTCCAACAATTGGTACCAGATCATAGGTTATCAAGAGGTGTTTGAGCACTAGGGAGATGGCCGATGATAGTGAGAAGGGTGATAGCAGTTCACCACGTACGGTTGTGGTGGATCGCATCATCAGTAGCACGGCAGAGATGCTGAAGCTGACGAAGACCAACTTCCACGAGTGGGCGCTCGAGGTACAAGTCAACCTAGCGGGCATGGAGCTCTGGGATGCCGTGGAGAGCGGCAATGCAGAGCGCAGCAAGGATCGGTGGGTGCTAGCTGCTATCCTACGCGGTGTGCCACCGGAAATGAAGTCCGGGCTCGCTGCGAAGAAGACCATCAAGGATGCTTGGGAAGCGATCAAGTCGTTGCGAATAGGTGATGAGCGTGTGCAGGAGGCCAAGGCGCAACACCTCCTCAAGCAGTTCGAGAATGTGTCATTCAAGGATGGTGAGGCGATCGACTACTTCGCCATGCGTCTCAACTCTCTCACCGCGGAGCTTCGTGAGTTGGGTGAGAAGATGGAGGAGCAACGTGTCGTGAAGAAGATGCTCCATGTGGTACCGGCGAGTGTAAGGTCCTAGATGGCTAGAGGGGGTGAATAGCCTAAAAAATTCTACAAACCCACTAAGCAAACTTCGTTAGTATGACAAACGGTGGAATGCAAGTTTTGCTTAGCCTACAAGGTGTTGCAAGCCTCCTATCCAACAATTCTAGTATGAGAACACTAGTGCACACAATCAACAACAAACCGAGATAGCGCTACACAAGAAAGGCTCTCGGCCCGAACCACAAAACTAGCAAGAGTAACTAGTACTACACAAGTCTAGCAATTCTACTTTATAAACTGAGATAGCGCTACACAATTAAGGCTCTTGGTGAACCACAAGCAATTCTAGTAAAGTAGATACACGAGAGAGGATTGGATGATTATACCACCGTGTCGAGACGAGGTTGCCAATCACCAAGAAGATGAACAATCAATCACAATCGGCAACACACAATGGATGACGACCAATCACCGGGAACAAAAGGATGACACAATTGTTTTTGTTCACCCGGTGTTCACTTGTGCACCGACAAGCTAGTCACCGGTTGTGTTGACCAACACCTAGATGGTCCTTTGGTGTGACCCTCAAGCCACTAGCCCCGCAAGGCACTTCCCCGCAAGGAAACCACAAGGCACCACTCTCAAGTGAGGTAACTCAACGACACGCACAATCCAATAGAGTTACTCTTCGCGATCCCCACGAGGTGAGCACACAACCTCTCACAAATCAACCGGAGGTGGCCAAGAACAATCACCTTCTCTTGCCAACGCCTCCAACAATCTCCACACCGGCTAGGAGCGGTACTCTCCAAGAGTAACAAGAAATCCACCGGCGAAACCACCCACAAGTGTCACTAGATGCCCTCAAGCAATGCAAATGCACTTTGGGATCACGCACTCTCACAAAGTTTAGCAAACAAGCATGAGAGAGGAGTGGGAGGAGATTTTTCAGCTCAAAGGATGCACAAGAGTGTTCAAAATCGAGAGAGGCCTCCCCAAGGGCCGGCCACCAAGTATTTATAGACCCACTCAAGTCATCCAACCGTTACACCTCGGGGGCCTCTTTTACATGCACCGGACACGTCCGCTCCCTAGCGCCGGACGCGTCCGGCGCCTAGCCCGAGCCGACTGTTGGCGCAGCAACGTTCAAATCCTCCACGTTCGGCGCCGCGTCCGGCCTTCTCCACGCGCGTTCGGCGCCCGCTTCCGGCGCTCGGCCAGCGTTGCGGCGCGCTCTGAGTAGCATCCGGCGCATGCCGAACGCGGCCGCCCTGGTGTCCGACGCCTTCACCAGCCCGCCAGCTACGCGCCGCCGCCCATGCACACGCCGGACGCTTCCGGCCCTTCTGGCCCGCGTCCGGCCCGCGCGTCCGGCGGCCAACTTTATTTGTAGTGCTCCCTGCGTCGCGTTCGGCGCCCATCAGATAGAGAACACTTTCGTCGTTGATCCAATTCAAACCACTTGCCTTAGGGTACTAACCACCACTTGTCGATCACTCTTGAGCACAAGGGTCAGCATTTCTCTCGAGAAACAAAGGCAATGGTTTAGGTCACTAGGTTCTACATGCAATGTACTTCATGAAAACACCTAGTGGCACCCGTGCATCAAATAGCCGATAATACTTCCCCTCTTAATAGTGCGGCTATCAATCCTAAGCCACTCACACCCTCTATGGTGTCTTGAGTGCAAAACAAAATGGCCCTATTGGTCATACCTTTGCCTTGAGCCCATTTTGTTTCTCCAAATGATATGAACACTTCACAACAACACGTGACCGTCTCGATCTATCGATCTTGACTTCACCCGCTCTTTACCGTGCATTGGTCCATCGGCGCCTAGCCTTGCCCAAGCTTCACCATCGCATGGTCCTTCGCTTCGAAGCCTCGACTAGCCCTTCACCTTCACAACCGGTCCATGGAGCCAAGCCTTGTCTCGATCTTCATCTTTTGATCACATGACATGTGTCATGCTTCATATTCAATAAGCTCATCGTGGACAATCTTTCTCTAAATCAACCACTTAGATAAACAAGGTTAGTCCATGGTTTCATCAATTAGCCAAAACCAAACTAGGGACTTTCAGTGAGGTATAATCAAATCGCGTGCTCCATCGAGATGTTTGCAGACATGAAGACGATGTTAATGGAGGAGCTCGTCGGCCGGCTGCGCGTGGCGGAGGAGCGCTGCGGTGGCGGTGAGGTGGCTGCAAACAACATCGGGCTGCAGCAACTGCTGCTCACAGAGGAGCAGTGGGAGGCTCGGCGAGAGCGTCGTGGCAAGGAGCGTGCACGGGCGTGGTGACGGCGAAGAACAGGCCGTAATGGTGGCCAAGACTACTCCGACGAAGACGACGATGACGACGGAGGGAGCAGCGTCGCTTCGGGTGCAAGCAGGCACCGACGGAATTTTGGCAAGGAAAGGTGCTTCAACTGTGGCATTCGTGGCCACTTCTTGAGGGATTGCCCGAAGCCAAGGAAGGAGGAGCGTTGTTCAGTGACGCTGAAGAAGGGGCGCTCCTGTAAGAGCTTGACGCGCAGTAAGAATAATCCATGTCATGTTCATGCATGGCGTGTGAATCATCAATGGTGCGCGTGTTCGAGCTCACGTTGGAGTCCATTGACTGGGTCGGGTTAGTCGTATGTGCGACATGACGTCATGTCCGTGCATGGCGTGTGAGTCGTCGATGGTGCGCGTGTTCGAGCTCGCGTTGGAGTCCATTGACTAGGTCAAGTTTGTCGTGTGTGCGACATGTCAATGTTGAGTTCAGGTTTAGGAGGAGATTGTTGGAAATAAACCTAAACATGATCGGTGCATGTGCGCCCGATTAGAATGCGTGTGTACGCGCGTGTGACTTTAGCAGCTTGATGCATGTGTGTGCGGTGTCAAGTGCTAAGTGCTAAGTGTGGCTTGATGCATGTGTGTGCCGTGTCAAGTGCTAAATTTGGTAGGATGTTGTCTAAGTCAAGATGGTTAGCTGCATCATCAGAAGGCAAAGGTGAGAGCACGGACCAAGGAGTGGCATTCAAGATCATGTCTCACGCGAGTGGTGGCTTTGCAAGTGAGAAGGATCACCGATGTGCATGTATAGGTGCGCATGAAGACCGGGTGTGACCGATGTGCATGTATAGGTGCGCATGAAGACCGGGAATGTGTGTTTGTGGCTGTGGTGCCACCGTGTGGGGTATAAAGCCATCCTGTAGATGGGTGTGATAATTGTCTCGAGTTGTGTTGTATTTCATTAATAATAGCCAAGATACAGGCGTTCGTCGCCGAGTTGTTCCTTGTCTATTGTTCTTGTTTTACTGATCGTTCGGCGATCCTCGATTCCAACAGAATTAAGTTAGGTTCACAACAACTGACAGAAGGAATCATTATTGATTAGTATATTGCTAGAATGTTGATGACTAAATTGAGGTATATTGATTGATTGATCCAAAGATGGACAATGCCATTCCAGTTTGATGGTGCCAGGACCAGGGGAAGGACTATCACATTTAGCAAGTGTAAATGGAAGCAATGCAAAATGGGGTCTCACAAAAAAAATGAATGCACACTTGTTGGTGACATACATACAAGAGGCATTATTTGTGCAGGTTTGAGGCACAGGTTTTGCACTGAACAAGGAACTACTGTAGCAAACTTCTTTAGTTGCAGTTCATGTGGGTTGTATTAAGGAGGTGTGAGGGTATTTGTTAATAATAATCATATAGTTGTAATAAGAAGAACTCAGCAGTATGGTCACTGACAAGAGATTTGTGAAGGAAGAGAAGGATGAGCAGAGCAGGAGAAGAAAAAAAAGCTTTTAGTACCTGGTTCCATCCCAAGGGAGTGACACGGGCGTCGAAGAATTCAGGTTTCATGTAGGCGCTGTGGTCCATCTCGCCTTCCACGTTGTGGACACCCTGCGCATGCCTCACCAGGTGTATGGTTTTGCAGCGATGCAGAGGGTAGATGGCAGTGGCGGCGGCGGCGGCCGTATCAGCAGCAGCGCCGTCAGGCTCCATGAATTCGATCGATCCTGAGACGATGGCTAATGAGAAATTAAAACGTGCATGGTAGTGAGCGAGCGAGGTTAGATGGCGGCGGAAGAGCAGAGCAGATGAGCTAGTACATAGGGCTGAAGAGATCAGGCAGTAGCTAGGGTAGAAGAGGTTAAATACCGATGACGCACGGTATGCAATTTTAGCGGCGGCGGCGAGGTGGACGGAAGGTGGAGGAAGAGGAGGATTTTGGCTGCAGTTGCAGCAACAAGGGAGGGAGGCCTGCCCTGACCCCTGAGTCCCAGATGTCGGTAGCAGACTGGTGTGGGCCTGGGATTCGGTTCGGAAAGGAATTGAACCAAGACGAATCAAGGTGGTGGTGGTCTGGCGCTATTGCATCTGCATGCGACTTTTTTTACAAGTGTTGACGCCGAAAAGTGATCCGGCGCCTAACACACTACACGTGGGCCTTGGACGCCCTAGAGGTAGCCTCCGCAACATGCAACGCGGTGCCTCCGACACGTGACCTGCAAAAACCGATCTAGAGATCAGTTAGCCGATGTAGAGCTCGAAGTTGACCGAAAAAGCTCCCGAACTCGCTCCCGGAAGGATCCGTCAGGGATGAGCACATGGAGGATCTTCTAGGACCAGCGGATGGCGCCTAGAAAGCCAACGAAAATCACGGAGATAGCCGCCGGACATCAACTAGAAGGGTTGAGGAGAGAATTAGAGCAAAAGGAGATAGATATGTTGTGTTTTGTGTTTCGATTGATAGATGAGATCAATCGGCCATGATCCTCTCATATATATAGAGGGGGTGGTCTTATCCCAGCAGGAAACAACTCCAAGACACAATCTCCAAGTTTCCCACGTCCAAAACTAACCCAAAACCGATTTAGGAAAAGATCGGTTCGAGATTTGGAAGTTTGATTCGGAATTGACCTAGTACCCACCGGTAGTACTGGTGTAAGACCGGTAGTACCGGTAGTTCATTTTCGCGCGAACCTCATCTTTGCGCAAAACCCCCAAAAATATATTTATTACCGGTAGTACCGGTCTCGGGACCCGGTAGTACCGGTAGTTCACTTTTGCGCGAACCTCACCCTTTGCACAAAACTGGTCCAAAAAATATATTTATTACCGGTAGTACCGGTCTCCGGACCGGTACTACCGCTAGTACATTTTTGCGCGAAAAGCACGCATTCTCTCGGCGGCATAATTCTTGCATCCGGACACCAAATTGGACGTTCTATATATGCTTTTCGATCGTCTCGACGAGAGGAACGCAATGGTGAGGTCCATCTTTGCATTTTATACTCGTTGACTTTCCATTGCCAATTTTGAGTGTCAACACATGCCCCCCTGTTTTCGGGTGAATTAGTCAATAAACCTGAAAATACTCTTCCACCTGCAACCAACTAGCAACGATACCCATCACATCGGCTAGCTGGTGACTAAGGGCGATGTATACATCGGCCATTTTGTTCTAAGGGCGATACATGTATCGGCCATTATTTGGAAGAGCACTAGCCCTCTTGCCAAACACTTGGGAAGTATTTTTTAAGATACCTCCCGTTGATTGCCTTGTCAAGACGTTCCTTCTTCATTGTCTCTAGCACATAAGAGTTTCCGGGTACCACCTTGATCACTCTTAAAGGACCCTCCCAATTAGGTGACCATTTGCCAAATTCATTGCTCTTCGATCCAATAGGCAGTATGGTTTTCCACACTAGATCTCCCACTTGGAACGATTTGCTTCTCACCTTCTTGTTATAGGCCTTTGCAACACACATCTTGTCTTCGGCAGCAATATAAAGTTTGAATGGTACTCCCCTCTTAGGTGCACGAAGAACGGGTGGCGATGACAAATACTCCTTTATCTTGTCGAATGCACTTTGTTGGCTTGCCCCCAAGTGAATTTAGATTCATCCATCAACTTGAGTATAGGAGTAAAAGGAATAATTTTCCCGGACAAGTTAGCAATAAATCTTCTCAAGTAGTTCACCTTCCCTAGAAATTTCTGCATATCTTTCTTGCATGTAGGTGGCTGAACTTTCTTAATCTTCTCAATCCTCTTGGGATCAACCTCTATGCCTTTGTCATGAATGATGAAGCCTAGGAACTTCCCAGCCGATACTCCAAAAGCACACTTGAGTGGATTCATCTTCAAACCATAGCGACGCATCCTTTCAAAAGCAAGACGTAAATCGGCTAAATGAGACTTATGGGCATCCGATTTAATCACAATATCATCAGTGTATACCTCCATAATCACCCCAATTAGATCATAGAAAATCAAATTCATCGCCCTTTGATAGGTGGCACCTGCATTCTTTAACCCAAAGGTCATCACAATCCACTCAAACAAACCGACGAATCCGGGACAAACAAAAGCTGTCTTTGATGTATCTTCTTCCGCCATAAAAATCTGATTGTATCCTGCGTTACCATCAAGAAAGTTAATCAACTTGTGTCCCGAAGCATCATTGATCAACATATCGGCTATAGGCATAGGATATTCATCTTTGGGAGTGGCTCTATTCAAATCTCTGAAATCAATGCACACTCTAATCTTGCCGCTGTCCTTCTTCTCAACCGGCACAATATTAGAGACCCACTCCGCATATTGGCATGGACGAATAAACTTCGCTTGCAACAATCTTTCGATCTCCTCCTTTATTCGGTCATGGATGGCCGAATTGAAGCGCCTTGGATGTTGCTTGACGGGCTTGAAGTTCTTTTTGAGAATGAGACGATGCTCAACAAGATTTCGGCTCAATCCTGGCATCTCGGTGTAGTTCCATGCAAAGCAATCAACATATTCCTTGAGAAGCGCGATTAATTCAGCTTTATAATCGGCTTCTAAATTTTGATTCACGAACGTCGGCCGCGGTATAGTACCATCCCCAATATCAACTTGTTCTAAAGGGTCGGCCGACGTGAAACCTTGGCCCAACTTATTGAGCTCATCAAAGTCATCAATAGCTTCACAAGCATCGGTCTTTTCAGCCCGATATTCCTCCAATCGATGCTCTAACCATTCGTGATTATCCATCAAATAATTGTGTTTAGCCGATTGTCAATCGGCTTGAGAGATACGGGAACAAAGCCACCTCTAGCATAATCTACATAATCATAAGTAGATAAATCTCTACGATAAACAACCAAAGGCGCCATGCCCCCGGGCTCGATGAATCGGCAAGCCGCATCTTCGGCCGATGAATCCGCATGGACAATCTCAACAAGATCGCCTACCCACCGAATGAGAAACTGGTGTAGACTAGAAGGAACACATTCATTAGCATGTATCCAATCACGCCCAAGTATCACATTATAACTTCCCTTGATGTCGGCGACGAAGAAAGCGGTAGCCAAGGTTTTGCTCCCGATGGTCAATTCAACGTTAGCAATACCCTTAGCTGGAATTGGAGCATCTCCGCCAACTCCCGTGATGGTCATGTTGGTCTTGATCAACTCCTCTTCCTTGATCCCAAGCTTGCGGCACAACGAATAAGGCATGACATTAACAATAGCACCGCTGTCCACAAGCATGCTGTGCACCGGAGTTCCATTGATATGGCCCCTCAAATTGAGAGGACGAAGGTGATCCACTCTAACTCCTGGTTTCTTGAACACAGCATCCTCTATTGCAAACACAAGCTCTGCTGCTGGTGGCTCCTCCTCATCATGGTGGATCACATAGTAATCCGATGACAAGTATATTACGTTGATCCGCTCCGGAGATGGCTCATAGTCTACCATCTCATCATCTTGTTCTTCCGGAGCTTCCATGCCTACAGCATTAGCAACCACAGCAGCAAACTCTTTGGGATTCTCCCCAAGATCTTCAAAAATTGATGGAATCGGTTTGGATTCCTCAGGAGAGATCTCAACCGATTCAACAACTGCTGGGACAATTGTGTTAGCAATTACCGACTCAACCGATTCTTCAATCAGTTGGGGCACCACTACCTCCATAGCCGGCTCAATTGGCGCCACCGGCTTAGCTGACTCCAAAGTCGGCTTGGTCGGTGCTGCTTCCTTAGTAGCATTACCATTACCCTGGGGCAAGACTTCTTGTTGTTTCTCAAGAGCTTGCTTCTTCAACTTCCTTGACCCGGCGCGCTGCAACTTCCGCCTTTGAGTTTTGTCCAAGTTCGGTGGACACCACTTGGGTCGCATGTACTTAGGATCTCTTGGCGGCTTCTCCTTCACCTCTTCTCCAGCAACTTTCTTTGCAACTTCCTCTTGCTTATTTGCTGGAATTTTATTGTCGATCACAATCGGTTCATTGTCGGTAACCACAGGAGCCGGCATTGACCCGATAATGATGCTAGGTGATGGAGCACTTTTGGGAGTAGGCTTCTCAAGTTCTTGCACCTTCTTTTGAACATATACTTGTTGCGTTGGGGCTTTGACCGCCTTCTCTTGATACATCCTGCTAGAGCTCGATTGAATTTCCAATCGGCTAGAGACAGGGCGTCTTGCATCCTCCAACCTCTGATGAACTGGAATGCGAGCTTGAGGATATGGAATCCACACACCTTGAGCTCTCCACTGTGGCAATGGCAACTCAGGTGAAGATGAAACAACTGGTGGCCCCCAACGAGTTGGACGAGAACGGACAACCTACATAGAAGAACCAACCAATGGAGCTACACCTTTTTGCTTCTTATCTTCAGTTTCTCTCTTAGGGGGTGTAGACTCTCTTTTTTTTATGGGCCGATTCTTGGAATCGGCCTTTTCTTGCTTGTACTTCGCCATAAGTCGATCAAAAGTACAAAGTGGCTTGACCACAAATTTCTTAGGCTTCTGCTCTTGCTGCTTCCATACACCAATCTCCAGCTTGTGCGGTATGAAGGTGCGTGTCACATGAATACCAGAAGCAATGGAACCCTCTGGAATTTGAGAGTTGGTTTGACCGATTGTAGCAATCGATTTAACCGACTTTGCAGCTGTAGAAACATTGGCGGGCTGCTCATCTTGGGGCGCCTCTTTGCTATTAATAGATGGATCAACCCGGACGGCTGGAGGGACTGGCCAAGCCGGTCTTTGCCGCGCCGCTTGATGCTCATACCACCATTGCCTTCGCAATGCTTCCACTCGAACTAGCGGTGATTGTAAGCTTGCTCTTGCCTTGCTCATCCTTCTCAAGTGCCACTTGTTGCCCCGAATTCTTTTGGACATTCGGTGCAGGACGTGGTTCGCCGATAATCACATTCTTGCCTTTAGCTTTATCGGCTTGATGAGGACGAATCAAGATAGCCGGCTTCCCTGCTTCAATGGTATTGGTAGGAAAAGGATTTTTCTTGATCTCCATATCAGCAAGGCTCAATCGTCCCTCATTAAGGGCCGATTGTATCTGTCGACGAAAGTAATTACAATCATTAGTCGCATGAGAATAAGAATTGTGATATTTGCAATAAGCTCTTTTCTTAATCTCATCCGGCGAAGGCATAGTGTAATTGATTCTAATGTGTCCGATTTTAAGTAACTCATCAAAAATCCGGTCACATTTAGAAGTATCAAAAGTATACTTTACTTCTTCATACCGATTCTTTTGAATCGGTTTGAGACAAGGACAAGTAACTTGTTTGTTTTCTCGCGCCACCTAATTTCAGCAAAGATTGCACTCATAGTTATCATCATCCGAATGATGCGAAAAAGCATCACAAGCATGTGTATTCGAACGATGTGACTTATAAGGCTCACGAGAATCTTTAAGGCGCGATTCCCAGAAAACGGCCCTCTCCATGAGATGATTGAAGCTAGTAAATTGAACATTTTCTAGTTTCTCACGAATCCTAGAGTTCAAACCATTAAAGCATATATCAACAAGGTCTCTTTCAGAAATACTAAGATGAAAGCATTTATTCTTAATCTCTCTAACCCTATTGAAAAATTCTACAACAGCTTCAACACGCATTTGCCTAACAGAAGTAAGGTGTGCTAGCCTAGTTTCTTGGGTTCCAGTATAAAAATGACTATGAAACTTTTCCTCTAATTGAGCCCAAGAATTAATAGAACATGGTGCTAAAGAAGTAAACCGCAAAAGCAGTACCAGTCAATGACAAAGGGAAATTACGAATTTTCATATGCTCGTAAGCACTAGCCTCCCCTAATTGAGCAAGGTACATGCTAATATGTTCCATGGTAGTTTTATTACCAGCACCACTAAACTTCTGAAAGTCAGGTACCTTCCACCCCTCGGGATTCTTCATGTAATCATAAGCGCAAGGGTACGGCTTAGTATACATGTTCTTAGCGGTCTTCAAGTGGACACCTAAACTTTCTTCGAGGGACTTAGTAAAATCTTCTCTAAACCGATTCAATATATCATTGAAATCGGTAGAGGGAGGATCAGAAGTGTTTTTGCCCTCAAAATCAGGAATCGGACTAGGAGACTTTGGTGGGTTGGGTAGAACATTGTTCCCCTCCGAAGCTCTTGATGCCCTATGATCGGTTCGCAATTGACCCGATTTAGGAACACCACTCGATGTGCTAGCTCCAGGATGACCGGTTCCAATAACTGGACCCGATTGCATTTTACTAGCATCGGCATAAGATGTTTGATTCTTATAAAAATTCCGAGGCATACCAAATTCAGGTTGTGATAAAACACCCGATTCATCAAAATCTTTTGCTTTACCGCACATTTTAATTATTCTATCCTCTAACAACTTATGCGAATTTTGCAAAGTAGCAGTAAAAGTATTACTTTGATCTATTAACATCTTAGCTACTTCAGCTTGCGTAATAGGATTATCATCAAATTTAGGACCGGTGTCATTATTTACCTTTTCACTTGACGATCCCATGATGTCCTCAACGCTTGGCTCTTTCTCCTGAGACACCCGCTCATGACGATCCTTCACGCAGCCTTGCAAGAAAGCTTGCTGAAGAGCCGCCATCTTCTCTTCTAATTGGGTCTTCAATTCTGGAGATAGCTCCTCCATGGAGGTAGGTCGAATGATGTTGCCGCCATGGACATTGCTCTTGTCCTGCGTTGAACCGTCACCTGAACCCATATCACCGTTTTGAGGAAACTTGAGCTTACGCCTTGGTTTCCCCAGCGGAGTCGCCAAAAAGTATGTTGACGCCAAAAAGTGATCCGACGCCTAACACACCACACGTGGGCCTTGGACGCCCTCGAGGTAGCCTTCGCAACCTGCAACGCGGTGCCTTCGACACGTGACCGGCAAAAACCGATCTAGAGATCGGTTAGCTGATGTAGAGCTCGTAGTTGACCGAAAAAGCTCCCGAACTCGCTCCCGGAAGGATCCGTCAGGGATGAGCACGTGGAGGATCTTCTAGGACCAGCGGATGGCGCCTAGAAAGCCAACGGAAATCGCGGAGATAGCCGCCGGACAGCAACTAGAAGGGTTGAGGAGAGAATTAGGGCAAAAGGAGATAGATATGTTGTGTTTTGTGTTTCGATTGATAGATGGGATCAATCGGCCATGATCCTCTCATATATATAGAGGGGGTGGTCTTATCCCAGCAGGAAACAACTCCAAGACACAATCTCCAAGTTTCCCACATCCAAAACTAACCCAAAACTGATTTAGGAAAAGATCGGTTCGAGATTTGGAAGTTTGATTCGGAATTGACCCGGTACCCACCGGTAGTACTGGTGTAAGACCGGTAGTACCGGTAGTTCATTTTCGCGCGAACCTCATCTTTGCGCAAAACCAGCCCAAAAAATATATTTATTACCGGTAGTACCGGTCTCAGGACCGGTAGTACCGGTAGTTTATTTTTGCGCGAACCTCACCCTTTGCACAAAACTGGTCCAAAAAATATATTTATTACCGGTAGTACCGGTCTCCGGACCGGTACTACCGCTAGTACATTTTTGCGCGAAAAGCACGCATTCTCTCGGCGGCATAATTCTTGCATCCGGACACCAAATTGGACGTTCCATATATGCTTTTCGATCGTCTCGACGAGAGGAACGCAATGGTGAGGTCCATCTTTGCATTTTATACTCGTTGACTTTCCATTGCTAATTTTGAGTGTCAACAACAAGGAAAACCAAATTCATTCTAGCAGCAAAAAGCTGCAAAATGAGTACAATGTCTGATGGTTACATTTCTCAAGATACTGAGAAAAGGGCACTGTGAGCCATGAACTGAATTGATACAAGATAGCCTAGGACCATGTAGATGCTCCTGAACATAATGGAAAGCTTTTGAAACTAATTGATGAGCTTCTACATTTGTAATTCTATCTACTTTGATCACTGTTGAGCCAGTCTTTTTGCCCTATTGGTAAACAACTCTGAGAAAGGCTTGATTCTCCAATCAGGGGGGTCTTCCTGATTATGATCTTGGAGAAAAGTAGCCAGAATTTGATTATCTGTGTAGTATTCAACATGATGTAACTCCAAGGAAGAGCAGATAGAAGACGTCGTGGAAAGCGCCATCATTTCGGCCATGAGAACTGAATTGCAACTGTGGACCTGCAGGTTGATTTTCAGGTTAATTCCATTGATTGGGTCTAGGAGATGGATTCCCAGCCCAGATTTCCTCAGGAGATTTGGATCCCTGTCTGGCGCAATAGAAGCATCTGTGAAACACTGCGGCCTTTCTCCTTTGGGAACTTCACCTGCAACAGAATGAGACATAGATTGCCCAGGTGTAGAGTCTGTAGGAACATTATCCTCAGCAAATTGAATCTCTTTAGAAAGGATTAAATTCATTGTTTTAGAGTGTGCCCGAGCAGCATAATGAACCTGCAAGACAGTCCATTTACGATTTCCAAAACGAAGCTCATTTCGAGCTTTCCAAATAGACCACAAGATAACTAGAATGGATATGACTTTCTCTTCCCGCAAACAATTCCCTATAAGAATGTGCAAAGCTTCTTGAACTCCATCCTGTTCAACTGGAAGGGCTGAAGAGCGCACAGGTGGATCTGCAGAAAACCAAACTGCTCTCAAAAAATTACAATGGAAGAAAAGATGAGAGTCAGTTTCAATCTCTCCACAGAGGGAGCACTTTGGATCAATGTGTGCAGAGAGAGAACCTACACGCTGCCCTGTAGCAATGGCCCTTCTAACCAAGCGCCATACGAAGGTTTTTATGTTAGGAGCCAGAATTTTATTTTTCCATACCTTTTGGAGAATAGCCATACATCCTGCTGTAACACTTCTTGGGCCTTGAGAAGGAAGTTGAACCTGCATTTGCTTATTAAGATACTTGAAAGCTTCTTTAGTGCTACACTCACCCTTTGAAGAGTGGCTCCATTTAATTTTATCATCCTGATCAGTCGGAACTGGAGTAAGATTTTGAATGATGGCTGAAGTATTGGTGTCAAAGATTTGGTTAATCAGATCAGCATTCCAATCAAAACTTTGGGGTTTGAAAAGATCAGAGATTGTATCTGGAAGTTTGGGAATTGTGATAGGCGTTTTGAGGTGAGAGTGGATTTCCTTCCAGATAGAACACCAAGGGGTCGACCATATACTGGAATTTCCTTTTTGGATTTGTAAGGAACAAGAGTTTATGAGTGTCTTTTATGTTCATGATGGAGGACCAGAAAGCTGATTTTATATGACTGTTAGGAGCCTTCCAAAAACTGGTATTAGGGTGATATTTAGATTTAAGCACTTGTGACAAGAAAGGATTTGTGCCTATTGCAATTTTTCATGCTGCATTAAGGAGAAGACTCCTGTTAACTATGAACATATCTCTTATACCTAGCCTTCCCTCTTTCTTTGGTCTGCACAAATCTTTCCAGGACCTGAAATTAAAACTTTTGGTGCTTGACTCATCAGATGTACCTGCCCACCGAATTTCCTTATAATAGATGTGATTTTTGCTATAAACTTTTTAGAAAAAGAATTGTTGTCATGTAATAAATAGGAATAGAAGAAAGAACAGAATATGCATGCGGCTTGGGTTCTGGGCCGGGGTCTGCATGCAGACAACATGCCTGTAGAAAGCCAATTAGCCAAATCTACTCTGCTCTGCTCTGTTGCCATCTCTTCCTGCTCTGTTGCCATCTCTTCCAGCTAGCTGTCTGTCCACGTCCATCGCATGGATGGATCCTCTATTATGTTAGGAAAATCCGCATTGTCGGCTGCTTGCTGGCTGTCCAGTCCAGGACCGGGCTCTCGTCAGTCGTCATCAGAACAAAGAAGAGGAGAGCCACCACGTCCACGTGGACTCGGACTCACTCCCCAACTACAATTACGACTAGTAACAGTGCCGCAATTAGCATGCATGATGTTCGGACACGGCACGGCACACAAACCACCGCGCACGTGGTCTTCCTTCCAAGGATGACTCCGAGATCCCTCACAATTTTCGCCTAACCCTCCCTTGCATGTATGGGTGCAAAATGGATCACACCTCCACGCACAGACCAAACACAAGGCGGGCCAGGCCTAAAGGTGCGTTCTAGAATTGTATTGTCCTTTTTAGGCCCCGTTCAGCCGGTAGATAAGCCGACAGATTTTGCTTGATCAATAGTACTATGCGAGATGAATGAAATAAGCTGAACGGGGAAATCTTCCCGTATAAAACAAGCTGAATAGGGCCTTAGATTAGACTAGACACAAGTAAGGTAGGCAATTGTACGCACACCTTGGACCGCGCAAGCTATGTTACGTACTTCTCGGGTAAAAGCGATGTCCACGTTCTCAGATTTTAGTTCACATATTGATTCATTAGCTGGACCATTTGCTAATCTAGGGTTTTAATAAGAATATACGTTTGATTTCTAATGAAAACTGCATCGACAACTTTTGGTGAAAATCTTTGTTCCTTAGACAATGATGATGGTTCCAAGACACAAAATATTGTGTTTATTGTTTATTTTGATGTATACGAGACAAAGAAAACAATGCAATGGACGTACCAGTGAAGGGCCAACACAAACTGTGGGTGAACAAAATGTCGACTTCTTTCGCAAAAACCTTAAGATCGCGTATATGATCACGCTTCTGGAGGTGTCATTTTATAGATGTTAATTTCTAGAGTCCTATGTGTTCACAAATGGGCTCTCTTAATTGCTAGAGTCCTATGTGTTCACATGGGCTATCTGTTATGACCTGTATTTATTATGTGACCAAATTGAATTAGATTCCCTAGAAGAACAAATCGTGTTAGATATCTATTTAATTTATTAATATGTGAGAATCAATCTAGAACTGGACATAGATAGATTATTATAAGAAAAGATATAAAAACAGAAAATACAAAAGCTGAAAACTAGGATGAAGGATGGAAACCGGGATTTTTTTTGAGTGACTGAAGTAGAAAAAACAAAAAGACACCGTAACAGAGACAATTTTCACATTCATGAGGTTAGCTACTAGAAAATGTCACTGCATTTTTAATTCATTAATTGACAACTATAAGAGCAAGTACAATAATAGTGTTACAGCTAAACTAATATGTACTTTTGCTGATGTAGAGGGGGAAGAAAAGAGAGAGAAGAGTTTAACTTTCATGCAAGCAGCAAGCTAGGTACGAGAGCCTATATAGCTGTGCCCGGATATCAAGTGAATGTGTGGAGGATTGAAAAGTAAAAGCTAGAATATAGGTAAAAGCAATAATAAAATTTCCTTTTGTAGACAAATATTTTATAATTAAGCTCTTACAACTTGACTAAATATCCAAATGTTATATATTGGCTTTCCTTGAAGGAAGACATTGGATTCTATCCTTTCCTTGAAGGAAGACATTGGATTCTATCTCACTTGACGTGGTGATCCAACTTCCTCCCTCCTATGGTTGAGGGACACTCGCTCCTTGCTGTACGTGCTCACGAACTGACTCAATAAAATCTTACTACGTATATGAAAACCTTTACCGCGTCGCTCGCACCCGGGCGACTCGGGCGGCGCCCTCCCCGCCTCCGAGCACCACCCACCGCCCGAATCCCCGGCCGCTGCCGGAGCTGGATGTCGGGAATCCGGCGGGGAGAAGCGAGGACGGCGGCGGCCGGGCCTCCTCGTGTCCCCCGTTCTCCCCCTTCTCTCCATGGAGGTGCTACCATGGGTGGGGGTGAGGGCCGGCGGCGGGATCCGGCCGGCTGTGACGGGATCCGCCTCCCCTCGGCCGGATCCGTCCCTCTCGCGGCTGGATCTGGTGTTGTGGCGGCGGGGTGGCGCGGTGGTGCAGCGGCATGGCGTCGTGGTGAGCGGTGGAGGTGGCGGCCCTGACCCCCCCTGGCTGGAGCTCGTTGGTGGGATGTCAGCTTGGGGGGGGGGTCGCCGGCGGCGGGTGCCTAGCCTACAGCGCGGATCCACGGCTTGGTGGTGGGGCCTGGACTTCCGGTGCGCGGATCCACGGCTTGGTGGTGGGGTGCGGCTGCGGCTTTGCGGTGGTGGTACAGAGGTGCTGCGGCAGCGCTTCCGGGCAGCATCCTTGCACCTGGGCGGCGCTCCAACGGGGGCGAGGTGGTGGTGGTGGTGGTTTGGAGGGCGGCGGTCCCCGGTGGTGCAGCGGTGGGGTGGTGGTGGTGATTGGGGCGGTGGTGGGATGCGGAGGGGCCACGCTCGGAGGTCTGCGGTGGTGGAGTTGGGGAGGAGGCGGCGTGGTCCGGCGGCGGCGGCGTGGCTTCGCCATGGTGCGCGGCGCCGGATTTGTCTTGGAGTGGCGGCTCCTTGGTGGCTCGGGAGGTCGCGCGGCGGCGCGTCGGTGAGTATCCCACCCCTCCCCTTGGTCTCTCTACCGTATACTTTGCTGTTTGGGCAACCACACCGGCGAAAGCCATGCCGGACCTGCCGGCACGATGACGGCGGCGCCTTTGGGTGTCGTTCCCCTCCCTGGAGGCGTTATCATGGAGTGGTTCCCCACTCGACCGGTTGCAGTAGGGCTTCGGCTGCGCCGTGGTGGTGTGGCCGGCAGCGGTTTGCTTGGTGTTGGCGGTGGCGTCGTGGTGGCATGACTGTTGCCAAGCAGGGGTGCCAGTGGCACCATGGTGGTGCGACTGGGGCTCCTGGTTGCTGGGCCAGGAGGTTGGGGCCCGACCTGGAGTGCGGTGGCCGGCTTTGGACAGTGGTGGCGTTCGTGTAGGAGTTGGCAATGGTTGGAGAGGCTCGTGTCGATGACCCAATCCGACCAAGAGAGGTGAGGTCCGTGTCGAAGTCCCAATCCGACCGGGCAAGGAGAGGGCCTGCTCGTTGTTTCTATCCCTGAAGCTTCTTGTTTCGTTTGCTTCGGGTAGCTGTGATTGCAGCGGCGGCGAGATGAAGGTGAGATTTGGGAGTCGATTGGCTATACCTTGTCACCACCGGCGACGGAGGAAGCTCGGGACCTCGGTGATCCAGGAATTGGTAGTTTCAAGGTGGTTCTGCGGTCGATGTCCCAATCCGACGCGCTTGAGTGGCAGTTGTTGTCTTGGAGATCCGGGATCCGGGGTGGAGCTTTGTTGTTGGAGTGTTTGGTGCGGCTGGGATGCTCCTTTTCTGCTAAAGTTTGGTCGTGGCTGGGAGATCAGTGACCAAGTCTGCACTCCTGGGAGGTTGACGGGATCCTTTTGGCCAGGTTGTGGTAGTTGTGTAGATAGTTGAGCAGTTAGTTGGGTCGTTTCGACCAAGTTGGTAATAGTGGGGTCGTTTTGACCAAGTTGTAAGTTGCTCGTGTCGATGGCCCAATCCGACCGAGGCTTGAGTTGCTTACAGTTGAGTAGTTTTTGGTACCTTTTTTGTGCGGTGGAGTACGGTATCCTCCTATTTGTATGGTTTTTCGCCGGTTTCCAGTCAAAAAACTGGGCTGGCACTTGCCTTTTTTCTTTTTCGTCTAATAGAAATCCCGGCAAAGTTTTTGCCGGCCCTTCTAAAAAAAATATATGAAAACCTTTAAATAGTGGCATGGACAAAAGTGTCATGTCTCTAGGCAGGTCGCAAATGAAACTTCAAACAAGTTTTCAATTCAAATTCAAGTAAACTATGTTTGGAGCGACAAATCTATATGAATTTGAAACCAAACACTAAATAAATTTAACTTCGAGAAAACATAAGACAAATAGCTAGCTGAGAAAGCTGAAATCACACACTAAATAAACTAAACTTAGAGAAAGCATAACACAAATAGCTAACTGAAAGTTAACTAAACTAGCTTATTTTTCTGAATTTTATAGAAATATTTTTTTGGAGTTTCAATTGGATTTCTATAGAAATATTTTGAATTAAAGTACATGCACCATTTTGTGAAAGGCTCCTGATGTGTACTATGTCTATGGGTTTGATGAAGGCCGTGGTATCAGGAGAAGGTGGGCTGCTGCTGCTAGCCGATTTGGACTGGGCTGCTGCTGCTAGCGCTCACAGTACAGCTAACTCATTATAGATGGTCAAACGGGGCCTGGCACAACACGGACCCAAAGAAAGCAAAGCCCGTACACATGGGCCAGGCACGGCACACGGTGTACCCGGTCGCCTGCACCGCCGCCCTGCACATAGAGGCCCCGGTTCCACACGAAGTACACCCTGGTGTGGTTCGGGACAGCCGGATGGTGGCGGCCACGGTCACCCTGGCGCCGTCGCGGACAGTGCGCGCGGGGGAGACGAGCGACGCCGACGACGCCAGCAGCGGGATGTCCAGCGGCCGGGACACGAGCGGCGACTGGAGAGGAGGAACGGGAGCGCCAGGAGCGCGCCCGTGGACGGGTCGGAGAAGGCGGCGAGCACGCGCCCCTCGTCATTGCCGGCGCGTCCGCGTTCACGCCCCAGGCCACCCAGCCCGACGGCGAGATGAAGGTCCGCGTCCAGCGTCGCGTTCCGCGCGTTATAGGTCCACGCCAGCGTGGCGCCCTGCGTCGGCAGGGCAATGTACTTGTCAGTACGTCTTGATGGGCGTCGACGTCGTGCACCGGCCGGCAGCGTCCAGCGTGCGCTGTATATCATCAGAGATCTTGATAATGAGTATATCAGGAGGATATACATTTGATTTGTGACTAATTCATTGCCAACTACAAAACTGAATCAACAAGTTTATCCTCCTTACTGCAACAGAGCACAGATGTTTATTTCAGACAGCATAGATAAAAATTTGCAAATTGACGGTCAAATTACTTATGGATGGAAATAGAGGTTAATGCAAAGGCATATCTCAGCCAATCTACTCATGTACGAGTAGTGGAGTACATTGGATAGATATACCAAAATGGAGCACCAACTGCAGCAGTTACTTCACAAAACAAATAACAAAGTTACACCAAGATTACAATTTTTTTTAGAAATATTGATTTCAATTAATATATTACCCAAGAATCAGTGTGCTGTCTTTCTTTCTGTTTCTTTTTGGGCCTCATTTGTTCTCTACGTCTGCTGTTCAAATTTGCTATTGCTTGCAGTAGACGACTAAGTTCATGCTTCATATTTGCACAGAAGAATGCAAATTATGTTCTGCATGCCTGAACAAGTATCCTGAGAAGTTTATTAAGTTTTGTGATCTCAGCTTATGTGCCTGTTCCATTTTCCTTTCTGGTAGGACATCCCCTTATCCAGGAGCATGCAGAAAGCGTACATGAGGCCACAGTTTTTTTAGAACACGGCTAAGCGTGTATTTCATTAAGGATTAGAGAGTTCGAACAACCACAACCAACCTGGTAACCTAACAGTTACCAACCAGCCCTACATCTACTGGATCCAAAGGTAAAGGGCTACATCATGAACAAATTTGCCACCAGCAACAAAAGACAGCAAATCATCAGCCTGAGCGCCGAAGCCAACAGCAACGCGAGGTGACCACACAGATATAACTGGAATATAAGCCTACTTGATGATACAGACAGATATCAAGCAAGCTCTATGTCAGGAAGAAAGTAACTAAGTAACTTCTTCAATGAAGATAGCTGACACTGGAACAATCTAAGCTCCAGAATCTGAGTACCTCATTCTCATTGCAGCTACTTCATCCTTCATTGCCTGACAATATCTTTCAGCAATTTCTACTTCCTTTTCCAAACTGGCAAGATTAATTCCTTCATTCAATTTATCATGTACATTTGAAATGAAAGGTTGCTTCTTTCCATCCAGATGCCTCTCCAT
Organism: Themeda triandra; assembly: GCA_018135685.1. Taxonomy (NCBI): domain Eukaryota; kingdom Viridiplantae; phylum Streptophyta; class Magnoliopsida; order Poales; family Poaceae; genus Themeda; species Themeda triandra. The sequence continues at coordinate 64,780 of JAENPR010000081.1, read as the reverse complement.
GGTTCTTATGTTGCCTTTCAGTTTATTCAGATGACTTGAAAGAGACTCAACTACGTTGCCCTCTTTCTCTTTCTCACGAGCATGCTCAAGCCTTGCTCTAGAGTCTTGAAGCTTCCTAAGCCTGATTTGTGGATCCTTTAAGCGGGCAATGAGATGCTTCACATTGAAACCCAGTTTCTCTAAACGCTGGGCCTTTTTCATCAGATGTGTAATTTCAGAAGCATCTGTATCACATGACGTCTTGAGCACCTCCTTAGCCAAGCCGATTAGCAAAAACCATAATCCACAGTAAGGTAGATCTCCTAAAGTTCCATCGTGGTTCACAAAGCCTCTATAATGTGGATTTTGAGGAATGAACTCAAAGAACAGAGGGTACTCCCTCATGGCAGCTTCAGCATAGGGGTCATTGTTCCTTTTCTTCAGGGTTTCTCGCTTGTTTCCACTTACATCATCTTCATCTGAGCTTTCCTCCCATTGCGAAAGAAGACCAGAGCGAGCAAACTCTTCCAGTTCTAGGACAAGTTGCATGTTATGATGTTCTGGATTAGGGGCAGTCTGTTCCTCATCATCATCCAGGTTTATTACTTCACATTTAGGCTGTTCGAGAACAATACATTCGTCATCACTGTCAACTTGTGCCAACTTGTCACATTTCTTAGAATCAGAATTTAGATCTTGGAGTGAAGAATACTTCTGACCTTCCAACTGATATGGACTCCTTTTCGTGTTACTTTCTACTTTGCTTTTCTTCTTCTTCTTCTTCTTACCTCCATCTTCAGCAGATATATCTCTTTTTTTCTTGTGCTTCCGTTTCACTCTGTCCTGAACACAAGCAGCAAGGCCACAGACAATCACCTTTGTTTCATTCTCATGACTTCCCATTTTCCCCAGCTGCTCTTGTTGTACAATGTAATTGCTCTGGTCCCTCATAGCGACTTGTGTAAGAAACTGATCAAGTGCTGGCACTGCATCACATTTTTCACGATGCCTGTCGAACTGCCCACTGCTGCACCATGCCACATAATCTTCACCAGGCATTCCGTATCTACCAATACTTGGTATCCACAACTCGGTTCCCACAAAGTCAATTTCCCTGACTTTAGACACAGGAGCAGCCTGATCATAACCAAACTGTCTCGCAACAAGCTGCGGATTGTACAATACCGAATTGAGCATGTCATCACTATGAACCCCAGTCAACATTGTTTGACTGATAACAGCAATGTAATCCAGCAACCACTCTGGCTTATGTTTACCATGACAGGTCACCAAAGAGGTGTGCATGCTGAACCACTCGGGTTCCATCCAGTTGAGGGAGTTGTACCGATAGGGCCTCCACTCAAAGCATGCTTCATCCAGCAAAATTTTGAGAGCCTCCTCGGATGTGGTCGTCTTCTTCCTCCGGCTCCAAAACAATACCCTGACATTGGAAACAGGGAACTGCGGCGCCTTGAGCTCCGGCGGGGACAGCCTCTTGTAGCGCTCCCACATCCACACCTGCAGCACCCAGAGCGGCACACAGACATCTAGACGGCCAGAGACGCCATTTTCCACAGCGGAAGCAGCAATCCGATCCAACTCCGCATACAGATTCGCTACCATCGACTGGCCAAGGGCAATGCGCTCGCCAAGGCTAAGCCTGGCAGCGAGCGCGAAGGCGCGCTCCGGCAGCTCGCCAACCCTGGACCGCGGCCTCGGCGTGACAAAGAAGGCGAGCCAGTAGGCGAGGAACCCGAGCCGCCGCAGCTGGTCGTCCTCGCCGGGGCGCAAGCCGCCGCTGTCGAACCACTCGAGCCACACCTCCGGCGACACGCGGCGCGCGGCGCGGGCGACGGGGTGGAGCTCCCTGATCTTCTCCCGCTCGACGACGAGGCGCTCGCGGAGGCCGTCCTCGTCGGGCGTGAGGGCCCGGTCCAGCGGCGCGCCGGCGGGGGGCAGGCCGGCGAGGACGAGCGCGTCCTCGAGCGTGAAGGTGGCGGGGCCGGCCGGGAGGCGGAACGCGTGGGTGGGCGGGTCCCAGAGCGAGAGCAGCGCGGAGAGCGCCGCGCGGTCCGGGTTGACGGCGGCGGAGATGGCGGAGGAGGCGAGGGTGGGTGAGAACGCCGGGTCGCGGAGCGCCGCGGCCACCCAGGCGGACCAGCGCGGGCAGGTGGTGAGGTAGCGGAGGTTGAGCGGCGGGATGGCTTGCGCGTGCGGCGGCGAGGGCGGCGGCCGCGGCCGCGGCGGGGTGGCGCGCGGGCTGTGGGGAGGGGAAGGAATGGAGGGGGCTCCGGATCGTCGTCATCGTGCAGGCGGCGGCCGGTGGGGGCTCGCATTGTTTCTCGGGCACGCACGGCGGCCGCAGTGGATTGGATTGGGATCGCCGGCGGGCAGGCAGAGAGATGAGACGGGGAGATTTGGGAATTTGGGGGTAGGGCTTTAGGTTTGGATTTGGATTTGGAATGGCAAAAGGCGAGGGAACACCGAAAGACCCAAATTGGGCGGGACATTTTCTCCAGTTGGCGGGACAGGGCCGAAATACCTCAGGTCAGAACTGAGAACAGCACAAGGTAGCCCAGATCGGGCCATTTCAGTGTTAAAAAATATATAACCTAAATTCGTGCTGACTTATATACATTTGTTCTTCTGTTCTGCACATCATAATCAAAACATACATCTCTAATCGGTAGATGAAATTTACGGAGTTATTGACTGATAATGTATGCATGTTTTGTATATGATTTTGATCGTTCGTCGGATGATTGAAATATCTTTCAAACACAATATGTCAGTGATCCTACTTTTTTCTTTATCAATGACTTGACAGTTTTTATTTCTTTTGATCCCAGTGACACGATATGAATGTGACATTGAGATCGGTACTCAATGATATCCAAGTAGGGTAATCTGAATCTGTTTTTTCGAGAATATGCTTAACACATGTCTCATTAAGTAAAGTGTGGAGATTATAGCAGTAGCGCACCCTTCTCCGATCACCGGCGAGATGCCAGAAACGAAGGGCCCAAAAAAAAAGTCTGCACCGCTAGAGGTGGAAGAATGGAGGATGGCATGTTACAGATTGTGTGTGAGCGACGTTGTTAACTACAAGGTTAACGCTCAAGGGGGTACTCTGAATCTAGTAGAATGAAAATTGAAAATTGCAGTCTCCAGTTGGCGGGACAGGCCCTGGAGGGCCGAAATTTACTCGGGCTGATGGTGTATGCAAAATTGAATAAAACAGTTGCACAGATGCGATTCAATTGCATTACGGCAACATGGAACAAGTCTGCAGTAATTTGTAGGCAGTGTGTGGTGTTGAAATCAAACTGGTTTATGTTGGTCGTTCATGAATGATGATACGATTTGAAATGCTAGCTACTGCCACTAGCGTTTGTGCACATTTTTATCCTCAGCTACATTATTTTGTACTATGATCCACAGTTTATTTAGGGTGTGCTGAGCTACGATTATTATTAGCCCGGAAAAAACACCAGACATGTTTGGTTTGGCGCTTGGGCTCATAGTTGTCAAGCAGCCCAACCAAGCCCACCTAATGAGGGATGACATACTGGACCCACGCGCCAGAATCGGTCCTCCTCCATGCCGGGCTGGCCCGATAAGCATGGCATGCATGGGCTGTTTCGTGCTTGGGCCAAGCCAAACAAGCGGGCTTTGTGCTAGGCTACAGGGCTTTTTGTTGTTCTCGACCCAGCTAGTGTGAATTGAAGGCGTACAACGGTACAGGCACAGTGCACATATCATTATCATTTAATTCAATATCAGTGCGATCCTCTGATCCTCTCTAAATAAAAAGAGTATGAGTATCAAACCCCTCATAGCCACAAATGGGAAGTTCAGAGGAAAAATATGAAACAATGATAGTACTCTCTGTAGGTGATAAGTCTCTCTGCAGATCTTTAGCTTCGACTGAATGTAGTAGCTAGGGAAGTTTCAGAATGGGGTGACAAAAAAGAATCAAGGAATCAGTGGTGAATACCAAACAAGCTTCAGGCAGGCTCAGGTTCTGTCTTGAGCTTCCTCACTGCAAGGCCGCTTCTTGTCAGCAGTGACATCATCGCTGGGCTCATCAAGTCCGGCTGGGATTTTGCCAGGGTAGTTGTAACTGGGGCGATCCGAACCAAGCATACTGCATCATACAAGCAAAGTCGAATAAACTCATTGTGAGTACTCTTGCAATGTGTTCGCATTTCGTTTTATTAGTGGTTAGTGATTCTATGTACTAAATTGGAACCAAAACGCAAGGGTGCGTGCAGTGCAGTACTGACCTCCTGTCAACCAGTACCAAGGACCGGAGCTCGCAGTTTGCAAAGCTGCATATGAAACAACCAAGCCAAATTCAGTCAGCAACACACATTTGTGCCTCTGATGTGCATCGGCCGGGTAATTCGTTAAATGTAAAAAAAATGCAGCTGCAGGCAAAATAATGAGAAAAAATATCAAATACACTTACTACTTGCTCACTTCTTGTCTTACGGTTGGATGGCACTCCTTGCTGTACATGCGTAAGGTATGGCATAATAAACCGCTGTGGGTGACGATGGCTATCTCCCTCTCTTTTCTTGTCCATAACCTGCAAGTAATTTCCATGTGTTCAATTCCAGATCCTAGAACAAGAATGTTTTGATTGTGTAATTATCAATTTACCAAATTAATGAGAACTTGTTTCTTAATGGCGTAGGCAACACTAGGCTGTCATACAGTTGCATGGTGATATATTCACAGAAAAGAAATGAACTGAGATGATATTGTTTTAATCAAAGAACTGAACTGATATTAGAGGAAAAACATTACCAGTCAAAGAACTTCATACCCCTTTGTGCGAGCGACTCAAAGGTTTCTCTGACATCTGGTACCCAAAGAACATCTTCATCGCTCTCCATCTGTAAAACAAAGGGAGTACATACATATATCTTATATTAAACCACTAGAAACATGGAACACCGATGCAAATAAAGAAGAGAAATCCACCAATCTGCTCATAGGGTATCAGTGAGAGATACTTGCCAACGAAAAATCAATGGCAGGGAAGAGAGCACGGTACTCTTTACGCTCCTCCTCTTGTCACAAGGATGGACACCCTGCATTTCATGGTAATGAGGATCAAACAAAATGAACTTGGAACTACAGAACTCTGTTAACAACAAAAACCAATGCAATTGAGGCACTGGATTGTCATAACCTCATGCAGCAAGATGCATGCATGTAACAAGTATATTTCATTTTACGAGTGTGTTTATCAGAAAAGAGTACATACCAAACGCTCCCTGCAGGCCTCAACAGCAAGGAATGGTGGGCAGTTCAGACTTGACACTGCCGGGCGTCCACTGTCTGCAGCATTTTCCACCATCAGTGGAGGCACACTCACACCATTACTGTAGCTTTCACCACCAAAAACTCCAACTGCAGTCTGCATAGTCCTTTGGAACATAGTGAAACATAGTGAGACCTATTATTTTGAATCGTACAGCTGCAATGCACCCTCAATCAAAACATGCAGTATGCCTGATGCCCTAAACCAGGAGTGAATTCATATTGGGCTAGAGAGGGCACAAGCACACGCAACATCTAGGCATACACAGAAACCATACACCTCTGCATCTAGAACCAGAAATGCAGAGTTTTGAGTTAACAACAATAAGGGCCTGCACTTGTAGGGAAAACCAGGACTTGGTACTGTAAGCTGAACATGTACAATTATTATGTGGTGAAATTGACACACCTACTGAACAAAAACACATACACAGCATATAAATGGTTCAAGGAAAATGAAATTTGGTTTGAATGGATCTAGTCTCCTTTCCTAAGCAGAGGTACAATTTATCCTTTTTTTCGAATTAAGAAGGAATAAAAACAACTCCAACAATGGAGAACGCAATTTGTCAAGCATTAGAAGGGTAACTACATACAAGAGGGCGCATGACAACAAACAATCAAACAAGTCTTGCAAAACTGTGGGTGCGGCACCTCACCGGTTCCTACTCTGTGCCGTTCCTGGTACAGTTTGGCCACCTGTGTGACTTGCTGGACACGGTTCACCTATCCTCAACGCCGGATACTTTTACTTGGAGATTCACGGCGGATGGTCAGTACTCTGCTGCGTCTGCCTATGGAGCCATGTTCTTAGGGTCTTCGCCTATTCGGGTGCCAAGCAGATCTGGAAAACTATGGCACCACCGCGAGTCCGCTTCTTCTTTTGGCTGTGCCTCCGTCGGCGCTGCTGGACTGGGGATCGGAGATTTCCGGCATGGCCTGCAACCTACAAATGATTGCATTCTTTGCGAGCAGGAGCCAGAGACTATGGATCATATCTTGTTGGGATGTTACTTCAGCAGGGAGGTGTGGCACCTTTGGCTCAACAAGGTTCACCTGCAGGATGTGGTTCACGCTGTTCAGGAGGATGTGATGGTCTGGTGGCTCAACAGCAGGAAGATGGTGCCCAAACCGCTGCGGAAAGGTTTTGACACCCTCTTCTTCTTGGTGGGGTGGATGCTTTGGAAGGAGCGCAACGCGCGTACCTTCAATGGTGTTTCTACTTCGGCCTTGGTGCTTTTTGAGAGGATGTTGGAGGAGGCACGGGGCTGGGCTGCTGCTGGCTACAGGCAGCTTGGCGCCCTGCTCAGCTCCATCTGAACTCTGTGTCTAGCTGGGAGGCTTTTAATTTCAGTCATGTAGTCCTCTGTGGTGTTTAGTGGTGGGGGTCGGCACTTTTGGTGGCCCGGGTAACCTGTTGTTACCGCCGGTGGCCTGTTTCGCCCGTTTGGTGTTTGCCGCGTCGCGGTACTTTGTTTGACTTTTACTCTGCTTAATGAAATACGCGCAACGGCGTGGTCTCCAAAAAAAAGTCTTGCAAAACTGTAGTACGTACCTCAGTAAAGGAGAACAAATAACAAGTTCAATCTTCTCTGCAAGTCCAGATTTTTTCACGTGATCTCGTAGACGGTCAACCTATTATAAGTTCATCATTATTTATGTAAATAAATCTTCCTGACGGGACATGGAAGTAGAAAAGAAGTCATATAAAGACATCTGGTTAATATTTTGGTCAAAGATAATTACTTGCAGTTCCCAGAAAATCAACCGATGTAGTATAGAATAGAACTGGTTTGATTTAAATAAGGGTGTATGATAGTGGCTCGAGCAGCTTATATTACAATGAAATAGGAACTAAAATTGGTTGGCAACTATAGAAGGAAAGGAAGCATTAATTTGTTGCTAGAACGACTAATAATAAATTGATTAGTTGGTCCAAAGATGGGCAATGCCGTTCGATCTTGCATTGATGTAAACTGTTGTAACACATAACACTGATTTAGTGGCAGTTGACGTGAGCAGCTTATATATTTTTACGGAAGGAAATAAAGCTTGTCATTGAGACAGAGCAGAGCAGAGCAGTTTGTGAATGAAGAGGAGGAAGAGCAGAGCAGGAGGAGAAGAAGAAGAAAGCTTTTAGTACCTGGTTCCAGCCCAAGGGAGTGACTTGGGCGTCGAAGAATTGTGGTTTCATGAAGGCGCTGTGATCCTTCTCGCCTTCCACGTTGTGGACACCCTGCGCATGCCTCACCAGGTGTATGGTTTTGCAGCGATGCAGAGGGTAGATGGCAGTGGCGGCGGCAGTATCAGCAGCTGCAGCACCGTCGGGCTCCATGAATTCGATTCGATCGATCGATCCTGAGACGACGTCTGATGAGAAATTAAAACATGCAGTGCAAGGTGGCGAGCGAGGTTAGATGCATGGCGACGGAAGAGCAGAGCAGGTCCAGCCAGTAGCTAGGGTAGAAGAGGTCAGCCAGAACTGTGTTGGTTCATGGAGAAAACACGCACCGCACCGATCGGCGAGGTGGATTTTTTTGTTGCAGCGACGAGGTCACCACTGATGAGAACGGGTGGGATGTGGCCGGCCGGGGATTCGGATCGAAAAGGAATTGAACCGGCAGGGAGAGGAATCGGGGGCGCGGGAGGTGCGAGGCGAATGAAGGTGGGGGTGGTAACTGTTCTGGTCTGGCGCTGCTGCATGCGGGTTGTGGGATGCATGAAGACAAGATGCCTGTAGGACAAAGCTAAATCTGTCTGCTGCAGATCGATAGACCCCTCGATCTCTTCCAGCTAGCTGTCTGTCCACGTCCATCGCATGGTGTTAGGAAATACACGTTGTCGCTGCTTGCTGGCTGTCCAAGACAGGACCAGACCAGTCGTTAGCCGTCATCACAACAAACAAGATGACCGATAACAGCAATTAGGACTAGTAATAGTAGGAGTACAGTTCCGCAATTACCACTCATGATGTTCGGACACGGCACGGCACCCAACCACCACGCACATGGTCTTCCTTCCCCATACCATCCATGGGGTGCAAAAAGTGTGTGTCTGTGTTTGCATCCATCACACCTCCACGCACGGAGCAAAACCAGGGATTCGCCTAGAATTGCCTAACTTATGTGTCTCTAGACTCTGGTCCAAAAAGGACACTAGTACAGTTCTAGAACACAACTTTAGGCCTGCCTTGTTTACACACGCCTTGGAATGTGTGGAAGCTATGTTACTTAAGAGACTTCACTTCACATATTGGTTAGGTGGACCATTGGCTAATTAATCTAGGTTTCAATAAGAACAAGTTTGATTTCTAATCAAAACTATATCAACGACTTTTGGTGAAATATCTTTGTTTCTTATACAAAATAATGTCAATGGTTCCAAGACCCATAATATTGTGTGTATCGTTTACTTTGATGTCTACGAGAAAAAAAAACAAACAATGCAATGGATGTACCTGTGAAGGGCCGCGACGATGGAAATTGGATGAACAAAACGTCGACTTCTTTTAGCAAAAGACCCTGAGATCAGGCATATATGATCGCGCTTCTGTAGGTGTCATTTTATAGATGTTAATTTCTAGAGTCCTATGTGTTCACAAATGGACTTTCTTAATTTCTAGAGTTCTATGTGTTCACATGAGCTATCTGCTATGACCTGTATTTATTATGTGACTAGAATGAGTTAAATATTTATTTGATTTATTAACACATGAGAATCAATCTAAAAGAACATCTAGGAGTGGACACAAATACATTATAAGAAAAGATATAAAGGTAGAAATTAAAAAAGATGAAAACTAGGATGAACGATGGAAACAAAAAAAAAAAAAAAAAAGTGGCGACATAGTAAAAACAGAAATAGACATCGTAACAGACACAATTTTCACACTCATTAAGTTAGCTACCAAGGCGTCCATAGAAAATACAAGAGCCCTCTTGATTTTCCATGTTTTACCTCTTATTTAGTTTGTTCTAGACAATAAACAACTCAAGATCTTATTTCACTTTTTGTGTAGTATACCATTGGCTCAACTATGACAATTTTTAACCTTATTATCCCAACTGTAGTAAAAAAATATTATTTTAGAGAAGGGTCATGGATTCAAAAGCTGATCATAGTGCTTTTGTTCTTCAATTTTAATATTTATTGTATTGCCTGAAACATGAGAAAAATAAATTAAAATAGATAAAAAAGAGGACAATAAATATGAAAAAAGAGGAAAAGGGGACACAATAAAAAGAAAAATAGATAAAAATGGGAGAATGAAAAGGAACACATTAATTTATGGAGTCCTATGTGTCCACAAATGAGTTGTCTCTTAATTTCTAGAGTCATGTGTGTTTACATGGGCTGTCTATTATGACCTATATTTAATTAGCTTGACTAAATTGAGTTAGAAATTTATTTAATTTATTAACATGTGAGAATCAATCTAAACGAACTACTAGAAGTGGACATAGATAGATTAGATATTTTTTTCATCTTTTATATGGAAAACCAAACGTACCTGAAAAGATAAAAAGTAGAATCTGAAGAATCTATTTGTTAGGATTCCTATTTATTAGGTACTTAGAATCTGAAGAAACTATTTGTATTGAGATTAGGATTCTTGGCTATCTACCTTACTTAATAATCCCAACATATACCATATGAAATCGGAGGGTTTTAGACATGTAATAGAGACAATTTTCACATTTATGAAGTTAGCTAAAAAATAGAGAGAAATATTGGCAACATTTATGAAGTTAGCTAAAAAATAGAGAGAAATATTGGCAACATTTATGAAGTTAGCTAAAAAATAGAGAGAAATTTGGCTCTTTAATATTATTACTATATATATATATAGATTCTAGATGTACATTTAGACCTTCTTTATCAAAACCTTTAGACCTTGTTTATATACGCTATGTACTAATTTGTTTTGTGATATCGTTTTCTTATAATTTTAGTATAAACTAAGAGATAATAAAGAAAAGTGTAATCTCTCGTTTTATTTTTTTTTTAATAAGACACTATTACCAGCATAGTTGATGGAGATTTTATTAACAAGTGACAAGCAATGATATAATACTTTCTAAATTTGCATGACTATTTAATAAAAAATGCATTTCTATCCTTAACAAATTCCTTATTTTTAAGGTCAATTTTAAATGTTTGTTGCATACAGAACGGAAGGAATAGACTGTTATAAAAAGCTAAATCACAGCATCCATGTTGGCAGGTTCTAAAAACTTGACATGCATTCTTAAAAAAAAGAAGGGACTTGTAAACCGACAGTTAAATTAATAATCATAATCTGACAAGTGACAACATATATATAATACACATACAGAAATATATGGTATATAAAATCCTCCACCGGCGCTTGTCCGCTTCTTGGACAGGCAGGCTTATGTTCTTTTACCCCAACTTGCGACACTCCTTGCGGCGGTAGTAATCTGTCTATAGTCTATCCGGATTATATTATCCGCACTGAACCACACTACACGCCAAGCAACCTTGTTTGCTTCTGCCACTGAATCATCATTAGATTAACACAGGCATGCATCTCTATGCCGAGCCATCATCAGTTCCTCACTTCTCCCCATACCGCGACCCTACCTTTTTTTAATAAAAAATAAAAATATGACATGTATAGTACAGCGCGTACAGGCTAGTATGTCCCAGACAAAAACGGCTCATCTAAGCTGTAATTTGTAGTTACACTTTTCACATTTTTTGTTATTATTCAAACAGTTCCAACAAGAATTTATGACACTCTAATATCAGCCTATTACGATTTCATCTTCTTATATATACTCACGAATCCAATCACATAATAATTCAAACAAAGTCAGAACCATATGAAATGACGCATTTTGGTACCTCACCTTAGTCCTGCTGGCTCACCTCCATCGCTGCGTTTCAATACTAATGTAACAACGGAAAATTAGTAAAATAAGCAAGACAATAATATATCGAACCCATCCATCAAATTTAATCTGCACAAACCAAAATCACGCATGGATCCATTTTATCACCAATTCACCATCCATCAGAAACCAGAATAGTGTGGCGAAGAGTAGAGCAACCCCTTAGGTTTTATCCTAGACTAGAACAGCTAGGTGAACCAAGACAAATTTGCCATGCATCACCTGGTGAATGTAGGTGATCCAGTTATTAATGCCGTATGAATAGATGATCCTAGTCCAATACCCTGAATCTCCCAAAGTAGGCTGAGATAACAGGGCAGACATGCTAATACATTGCCACGTAATTCATCTCGATTAACAAAATGGTATGTGTAAGCCCTATCTGTAGATGCCCTTTTAGCTTGTCCTTTTCAAAGCAAGCTTCGTAAATGTGCCAGAATGGCTTGATAATCAAGTCATATCAATGCTTTTGAGGTTGCCTCAGTTCTTCTGAGCTTCCTCGAGGTGCTTCTCATCTGCAACATCACTAGGCAGGTCAAGTCCGGCTGGAATCTTGCCAGGGTAGTTGAATCTTGGGGGATGTGACCCAAGCATGCTGCATCATGGAAATATTATTATTAGGATGACAAAAAGAAGGCCAAACTAGATATTTATTTGCAAAATAATCACAAAAATAAAAGCAGTGCACGGCATATCCACACACGAGGTGGCAAAACTGACCTCCTGTCAACCAACACCATCGACCGTAGCTCGCAGTTTGCAAAGCTGCAGAACACCAACTGAAAGTTAGCCACACATGCATGCACACAAAATTCACTAGATTACCAGTAGCTAATGCACCACGCAGGAAATCTTCCAACATATGGCCAATGATGCACATATGCTACACCTAGCGCAAAAAAGAGCACCAGTAGCTATTCACTAGATTATGTAGTTTTTCTTTCTTTACCGTCTTTTAAACCATTTGTATTTGTAAAAATTCAGACTTCTCTTCCTACTGAATGAAAAGGCAGCGCCCCTGCCAATTATGTTCAAAAGAAATGTTAGCCTTTGGCTCCTTTGTAAGAACAAAATACTAACTAGAGATAATCTAAGTAAAAGGAAGAAAGTAGAAGATCCTACTGTTTGTTTTGCAGTGAGCAAGAGTCAGGCTTTCATCTGTTCTTTGACTGTGCAGTGGCTAAACAGTTGTCCATTTTGTGAAATCTTGTGCACTTTGGTGATTCTTTAGATAGTATTGGAAAATTTTGGCTTAGTAAATGGCATTTTAAACATTGTTACCTCTGCTGCAATGTGGAGTCTTTGGAAACTCAGAAATGAATTATGTTTTCTGAACCTTTCGTGGAAGAATATGGGTATACTCCTCTACAAGGTGGCTTCGATGGTGCAAACGTGGGAAATTCTGTGCCAGGAGGACAGGAGAACTTTTTCTACAAGTGACGGTTACTCAGATCAAAGAAGCAGCTACCTTAGTGGTCTGGCTCCAGGAATAGAAGCAAGGGCTCGACCGGCATGGAATGGATGGGAAGGGATGCTGGATGCCAACATCCTGAAGGTTTGAAGTTGTCCCAAAGGAGGCAGTTTTATCTATGCAGTTCTTTTCCTAGCAGCTCTTTCTATTTATCAAGAACTCTGTTATGTAGGTGTTTTGGTGGTTTGTAGGTTTTTTGGCAATTTATGCTGTGCCATGAACAGATGGTTTCCCCATCTGCTGTGCTGTAAAACGCTATACTGTCTTTTGGCAATAGTTAAAAGACGGGGACTCAGCCCTAGAATTCTGAAAAACAGAAGTTAGCCACACATTCTTCTACTACATCTAAACATGGCCAAACATTTAAGTTGCATCCCAAGGATCACCACATTGAGGCACAGAGAAAAAAAAAGGAACTAAAACGTTAACTTATTGGACATATTATACTGTAAGGCCAATAAGAACCTGTGGACTAATATGATGTGTAGTACATCTCTATCGCTTTGGACATTGCCACTGGTTTGAATGTGTGATAGTTAGTTAACAGCTAAGGAAAAAAGAAGTCAATGTCAAGACACTTACTGCTTGCTAACTTCGTCTCTTATGGTTGGATGACACTCCTTGCTGTACATGCTCAAGGTGTGAAACAAGAAACCACTGTGACTGACAATAGCTATCTCTTTCTCTTCTCTTGTCCACAACCTGAAAGTATGTTGAAACAATGGGCAAATGAATCCAGCTATAATGGAGTAGCTAGTCCACTCATGGAACAAGCTAAATTGCATTTACAGGCCCTGGCCTACATGCAAAAGGTTCTGCTGTTTCCCGCATTAGAGCCTTTGTAGTACAAAGTATTCAACTCTGTGAGAGTTCACTGGTACATGGGAATTAGCACAAAATAATTAGTACAAAGCATATTGCAATCAGCCTCAAGCAGCTAATATCGACTCCAATAAATTCAAGAAACACTCATATCAGTCTTCATCAGTGTAAATGTCGCCTTTTTTTTTGAAAACGCAGGAGAACTGCGTTTCATTGTATTATAGAGATGAAAATAAGGGGTCCCCAAAAGGATCCTCACTCAAACGGGGAACAAAATATGAGTGAGGCAATTACACATACACAAGGTTTAAACACATAGTGAACAGGCACAACACGACCTTAGCTAAATGGACCTATTCAACCAAAGTCAATCCTAGCCCTTCAAGCTTCTTCGCCCCAGCCATGCACCAGAGGCTGTGCTTATTCTTCAGTTCACTCCAAATCTTGTTAATAGAAGGGGAAGCCCCTCAGAAACACATGCACTTTGTTTCCAAATAACCCAGGCCCCTAGAATAATTAAAGAGTTCACTCCTTTCCTGTGCTCCTTGCTAACTCTGTTTATTGTCGTGCCCCACCAATCAGCAAAGCTCAGTTCATTTTGACGGGGACTGAATCTGCTAGGTTCAGTGGAGTGAGTAATTTGAACCACATTTGTCTTGCCACCACACATGATGTTAATAGATGATTTATTGTCTCACCTTCCTGATCGCAAAGGGGGCATTTATCTGGGTGAGAGAGGCCCCTCTTGGAAAGCCGATCGACTATGGAAGACTTGGGCACCGAGCATATGCAAAATGTTTTTGTGGCTGTCGTCTAATTTATGAACAAACAAATCTTTCCATGAAAAAGAAAATGATTTGACTTATTCCTAAGCAAGAAGTTCGTGACCAAAATGCTAAGCATGCTATCATTGAATGCCACTAGAGTGAACAAACTGTTTCTTTTTGTTTTCCATCACCGATGAACTGAATTTCATTACTCATAAGCAATGAAATTACAGAGGTTTCATGCCATCTGACAAGTTCGAGACCCAAAAAACAACTATTCCCACCAAACTGTGTACACACGGCTCAGCCAGAGAGGCAAACGAAATGGCAGACACCTACACTAGACCACACTCAGAATGAAAAGCCAAGGTTCAAGGTCAAGCTATAACAATGCTACAACTAATACCACATCGACTTATTACATGCAAAATAAAAGTTTATATTCATAGAAAAGCGCAGACACCCACACTGCACCACACCCAGAATGAAAAGCCAAGGTTCAAATTTAACAATGCTACAACTAATACTACATCGACTTATTACATGCAAAATACAAGTGTATATTCATAGAAAAGCGTAAACAAATTATTTCTTTCATGTTGCATGCAAAACACAAGTAACATCAGACAAGTTGTTTCATGGTCATATTCATAGAAAAGCTTAATTGATCTTAGAAAAAAAATTTACCAGTCCATGAACTTCATACCCCTCAATCCAACAGCCTCATTTGTTTCTCTCACATCTGGTTCCCAAAGAACATCATCATCATTCTCTATCTGTAAATAAAGCAAATACATATCTGAATGATACACTATCGGGAGTTGAAAACAGCAGAAGAAATGCAATGCCCAATAAATGACTCATGAATGGACAATAGGAGAGACTTGCCAACGAAAAATCAATGGCAGGAAAGAGAGGCCGGTATTCTGTTATGCTCCTCCTCTTGTCACAGGGATGGACACCCTGATTTAACAGAAATCAAACAAAAAACGAAATATTAAAACAGTGTATAAAAAAATCATAAACACATTACTAAAGTGAATAAACTAACGGGAACAAATCAAAGCATTTATGTTGTCACAAACCAATGTAGATGAAGTGCTAACTACAAGTCTACAACATCATAACCAGGTCATGGTTCACACGTGTTCTTAACAAAGGAAAGCAAGTACCAAGTGCTCTCTGCAGGTTTCAACTGCAATAAATGGGGGGCAGTTCAAACTTGAAACTGCTGGACGCCCACTGTGTCCAGCATTTTCAACCATTAGTGGAGGTGCATTTACACCATCAGTATAGTTTTCACCACCAAAGACCCCAACCGCAGTTTGCATAGTCCTGTCAGATTCAAGTGAAATATGATGAAGGTGATTTAGTAGTTCATACAACTGCGATATAACCTCACAGTATATATGCCCCCAACTGGAGGTCTGATTAGTGATTACTGAAAATATATAACAGATAGCAGAAAGAGTAAGTATCTTTTTTTTTGAAAGTAAGATAGAGTAAGTATTCACACGAAAGGAAAAAAAATATGCCATTTAACTGTACAAGAATATAGTAACCAGATCCTAGATACATGATACATGAAAACTAATCGAAGTTGTCAAACTATTTTCATGAACAGTTGTTTCATAATTTTATCTGTAGTAGACTAGTAGTCGAGCACACAAACCATGCAGCAGGGTTATACTGACCTGTTGCTTGATGTGTAGACATTCCATATGCAAATATAATAATCAACCTACTGGAATTGTTTTCATAGTTTCAGTTCATAAATAAACAAATGAATCCCAAACTTTAAGTTTACTCATACAAAATCTAACCTTGTACACAAGAATAAAAGTCCAAATCACAAACGTTTACTTAGTCATCAGTCCTGATGCGGCACAGCGCAATTTTGACTCTATCCAAAAAGAGTCAAGTAGAAATTGTACTTCAAGTTAGAATCATGTATCTATATGCATTGCTAATGCCAATTGTGCTTAGCTTATCGTACAACTGTTTATTTCACTGAAGAAACCACGAACATACAAATCAAAGAGGCCTAGGTCCTATGGACCACAGGATATGGACAGATCTAAAGACCATCCAAATACCATGTTCAGTTCAAGAAAAAGGAAAATATCTTAGCAAGAAGAATCTAGTCGTTTGTTTGAAGCAGAGCTACAAGTTACCTTAGAAGCTGAGAAAATGCGTTCCCAAAGGTGAGCTAATAAAGAGAACTATTTCTAAAATACTAGAAAGACTATGAGAGGATCCATAACAAGAAAAGCGCACAGAAATATATTAAGAACAGACTATATACCTCAGTAAAGGGGAAGAAATAACCAATTCGATCTTCTTTGCAAGCCCACTTTTCTTCACGTGCTCCCGCAGACCATCAACCTACAAATTGGAAGTAAGTCAATAATTCATGAACCTTGATAATGTCATATGGAAACAATTGCATAATGGCTCCTCAGCTAATGTACAGAATTAGACATCAGACTTGGAATCAAAATGGTCTCAAAGAATCATGAAACACCATCAGCTACAAAAGATTTACTAGAAGCATCTCAATTCATCAACGCACAAGACCTTGCTCTTGGCAGTGTAAAAAGATATTATTGGAGACTGGGGAAGGGGAAATAAATTCCATCAGAACTTGGTGCCAACAGCACAGGCATTAGAAATGCCTTATGCTGGTGCCAGCATACAGGAGGTAATCTCTCCATGCTTTGGCCAAGGAAATTATAGAGAAGACAGCCAAGCATGATGGAAAACTTTAAACATAAATATACATATTTAATAATTGTATGGCAATGCGTAGCTTCCACGGTTGCGTTTTTCTAAAACGATCATCTAATTGGATCAGCCACTTCCTTTTTCTTTTCCGCTATTGTGAATCTGAGTTTTCTCACTGTAGAGATGGGGCGCAATTGAAGTTGCCATCGAAAACCTTAATGTTGTAGGATCTATTGCATCTACTACTATTATACTATACGAGATTTCCACCATGTTGAAGATCTGGTGGTGTGGTGCTACCTGAAGATTTAAATGGATAGCCATCACTGTTAAGAAGAACCAATGCCTTATGTATGTGTACTGGATCCGCTCTTCTGTTAGCAATTAGCATGACATGAATGAGATTATATTCCTTTTCCTTATTCTTCAAAAATAGAACCACCACCCACACCTGCCTTAGGAGTTAGGATTATGAAGCCTTGTATCCAAATACATGTTTTTAAATTAGAGACATTGTTATTGATGACAATGGTATATCTTATATGAAGTGAGATGAAAGTAGTTGAAAATCAGTAAGGCATCGAAATATGATGGTACTTCTATATTTTTTCCACTTGAATTATTTCCTGGGTTAATCTATAATTGTCAAAATTGGTAATCTTTTGTGTGATGATTTGAAAAGGTTAACATACAGTATACTCCCCATGGCTAATTCTACATTTATTACTGCTTGGCGAGCACTTGTTGTTGGAATAAACACATGCAATTTGGATCTACCTTGTTAGATTTAGAAGCACAACTCCACCTGTGCCACTTGTTTTGTTTAGTAGAACTAACACTCTCTGAGCAGTTAGTATTTCAGTGCTTGACGACTAGTTAATAACTGGTGGAAAAGGAAGAGCAGAATCTTACTTGGCTCCAGCCCAAAGGCGTGAGCTGAGCATCGAACAGGTCATGTGACATGTAGGCGCCGAAGTCCTTCTCGCCTGCGACATTGTGAATGCCCTGGGCATGCCTGACCTGCACATTCAAATGAGGCAGTCATGCATACATACATCCCTTGCCTGTTGTGCAGTTGAGTAGTATATATGGATGAGAAAGTAAGGAAGTACCAGGTAAATGGTCTTGCAGCGGTGCAGAGGGTACAGGGCAGTGCTGGCCCCGAGCTCCATTCCTGCACACGGGTTGGACATGGGAGGAGTGTGAGGCAGAGGAGAGTGATGGATTAGTGGTAGATAACCATCCCCCAAGTAGGATATGGAAGATTAATAAATACATGGAGAGAAGAGAAAGGGATGTGTACTACTAGTACATCCCAACAAGGGGCGAATGAGAGGACGACGAATCGTATCATATCATCAACATCATCAGTGACATCACTGGACACTGGTAAACCTGTGGATCGGGTGGGGGTGACAAGATGTGGATGCCGTTGCTGCTGAGGGAAAGATGAGGGTCCCGGCCGGAGAAAGGGAACCGACGGGAGCGACTGATGCCATCTGCAGATCATCGCAATGCTAGGTAGACTACTGGGATCCAGGGTGAGATCCCGCTCATTCCCAAGGAGGAGACGAACTGGATCCAGTGATTTCGCGGGCACATGTCTCCTCCGCCCCTACTGGTATAGTTGATGATTCATTGGAAGAGGAGGAGGGAGATCGGAGGGGGGCGGGCGGGCGAGCGTACCTGAGGATGCGCAGCGGAGCGGAGGAGCGAGACGGGGTTTGGCGCGGCGGCCGGGAGGAATCCCGACCTGGACCCTGCTGCCCGAGGAGGAGGAAGACGGCTGAGGACTTCCGGCTGCTGCTGGGCCTGGGACGGTGGTGGTGGGAGAGCAGAGGAGCTGGATCACACGGCTGCTCATGCTACCATAGAATTGTATGATTTTTTTTTTTTAAATTATTATCCCACTGACTTAACTTACTGTATTATTATTAATTACTTCAGTACTCAACGAGCAGGGAGCACGTGCCCACTCAAAATAAAAATGAAATGCTCGGGAAGGGAAGCAGAGCACGGAGCTCCTCTTCTCCCCTCGAATCAAATCGCAAGAGAAAAAGGAAATCTCTGCCGTCACATTCATCCCGCTTCATCGTCCTTTCCGCTGCCTCCACGTCCTCTTCATCGTTATTATGACGTCAACATGTGTATAATATCAAATAAACACCAAAAAGAGCCGATGTAAATATGTAATATAAATAGTTTCAAGCTTAGCACCATAGAATAAATCATGCCTGACAACTATTGAACCCGTTTAGGGAGTGGTGCTCATAAGGATAAGGTTTGTATGCATAATTTTATGTCTGTGATTGTACTAGATATCGTCTAATTCGCAAAACAAAAAAAAAAGATACCTACTTTTCAATTGTGGATATTAAATCAAAACTTCAAAAGAAGTTTGCGAAGTCAAGACGAATTTTTTGAAAGAAAAAAAAACTTACACTCGGAAAGATGGGCTGACCTTGCCGAAGTTTCATAGAGCTAGATTTGGGCTACCTACAACCTCACTTGGCTGGGCCCAAATCAAAGCTAGCAAACACAACATAAGCTTGCTAGCAAACACAACCTAAGCTTTTATGTAATGCTAAAAAAACCCTAAGCTTTTCTGTGGCAATAATTTAAAAGCAAGCAATAAAATGACCCGGTGGATGATTGTCGCCATCTTAAATCTTAAACTTCTTTCTTAAACTTATAAAATAAAGACTCACAAGACTCTTAAACTTATAAAGTAAAGACTCACTAGACTCTTAAACTCACAAGACTCTTTATATATATACACTAGACTGTAGCGCGGGCCAGAACCCCATAGTATACACGGTAACAGATTTAGAGCATCTCCAACAACTTGCTAAACTAACTTGCTATTTTTATAAATTGAGCAAAATCTCAAAAACTCTCTCCAATAACTTGGTAAACTAGGTTGCTATTTTTCCAAACTTGCTAAAACCGGTGCCGCGCGCCAGGCGCGCGTATCGCCCTCGCCCGCTCGCCCCGTCGCTCGTCCGCACCGGAGCACGCACCGGAGCCAGCACCGCTCGCCCGCACCGGAGCCAGCACCGCTCGCCCGCCGGAGGCCGCGCCCATAGTGGTCGAGTACGATTGCCCCTACCGGAGTACGATCGCCCGTACGATCGCCAGTACCGGAGTACGATCGCCCGTACCTACGATGCTCAATATTTTGATAGAAAATACTCAAAAGTTTCGCTTTTTCGTTACGATTGCGTAGGATCAAACCTCACCCGATTTGGTGCGGCCGTTGTCGAGAAATCGCGAGTCAAAATTTCCATCCCGGTCAACGTTGTGTTACGTTCGCGTGGAGGCAATGACATGTGGGTCCCATCTGTCATCCTCTAGTTTTACTAAGTTGGAATACCAAGTTGTTGAAGATGACTCGTTTTTTCACTTGCTAAATAATTTACCAAGTTGCTAAAACGCGAAATATACCAAGTGAAATTTACAAAGTTGTTGGAGATGCTCTTAGGTGCAGCAGAAATAAACAATATATATTACTGGATAAATAAAATTAAGTTACAGTTGAAGACAAAAAAAAAGGTAGCAAAGAAGCATGGCAAATGATGACATAATTTGTGCATGGAGAAGAGGGCACAAAGGTAAGAAGTGGTTGTGCTATAATAATTAGTAATTAGTCATGGTGGGACTGACACTATTCCTGCATATGTGTTGAACAAAGAGGTGATGGTGCCACGAGGAGCAGGCCATGGCGGCGGCGCCGCCCTTGCTCCCTCTCCCAGATCCGGTGAGGGTGCAGCCAGGAGCAAGCCATGGCGGCGACACCGCCCCTGCTCCCTCTACCACGGCGGTGTCCCTGCTCCCTTTCCCTCCTCCACGGCCGGCAAGGCCAGATCCGGGCCTAGCGGGTGCAGAGGCAGTAGCGGCGGCCACCTCCCGCCCCAACGATGACGCCAACCGCAGGTATGCCCTCGTCCTCTATCTCTCTTCCCTCTCAGATCTGGAGCAAGTCAGTCGCTCACACATCCTCCCCTGCAGATCGCGATGAGAGCACGTTGGTGCTGCGGTGAGCTCCGACGGGGTGGGTGGTGGGCTCTACCATGGTGGATCGGGACATGGCGCAGGTGGATCTGGCGGCGGCGGCCTCCACCATGTCTCTTCCGTGCCCGGTGCTGGTGGATCTGGCGGCGACGGCCGGGCGCCTCTAGGGGCTCGTGCACTCCGGCGAGGCGGCGGCGACGTCCGATACATCTGGATCTAGGGTTGAATTTGGGCTCAGCCATGGGCTCGGAAACGGGCTCGCGAGCGGGCTTTTGGATTTTTTTTTTTGTTTTGCGTGAAGGATTAACCGCAATGGGCATGTTAGGTTGCCCGCTACGGTAAATACATTAACCGCAGCGGGCGCGAATGCCCGCTACGAACAGGCCACGATTAACCGTGGCCCTTCGTTCGCAGCGAGCGCTAATGCCCGTTGCGGTTAATGGTTTTCGCCCGTTGCGGTTAATATTTGTGTAGTAGTGGTAAATCATGTGATCTTATCTTGTTGACAAGTAAAGGGCCTACGCCTAGATATTTCTCGCTATCTACATTATTCTAGTTCTAGATGAATAAGGACCTATTTGGTTCCCATCTCCTAAAGGTGAACTAAACTTTAGTCACTTTAGAAGACGACCAAAACACTTTAATTCTACTAGTGGCTCAAAAGGTATATTAAAAAGTTCACTTTAGTTTAGAAAGAGTGAAACCAAGCGTACCCCTAAATCACGTGATCTACATTAACATAGGTCTGTTCCAATTATCATGAGATCTCAATTACTATTGACGATAGCCACTGCCTAGCACATTTCAAGTCGGACAAAATCCAAGCTTAGTTTGTGTAGTACGAGCAAAAGGAATAGACGTAAATGATGCAATTAACAATCCAAGTTCAACGATCAGCTTTATGCATGCAATCATGCTATCGCCTCCTAATTATAAACACCTAATCGATAAACTCCATCCATCAGACAAGCAACAACAGTATAATAACAACTTTGCTTGTACGGACTAAATCTAAGAGAAGCAATAGAGGCCTAAGAACAAAAAACGCTGGCAGTGCAAAATTAGGACAGTCAAGCGAGAAGAGCTCTGTTACGTGCATGATCGCAAGGATTTCACATTTCAGTCACAAAGTCCATATCACCTCAGATCTGAAATTTGACAAAAGTTGTCATATTATCTAGTCTAGTTGACTGAAATCAGGCTAACAAAGATATGGTTCGCATCACGTAATCACTATTAAAATATTTTTTTCTTGCTTTTCTGTGTATTTAACCTAACTATAGAATTAGAAAGACCATATATCAGAATATAGCTTAAAACACCAGAAAATTAATCAAATAATACTCCCGCTATCATGGAATATAGTGCATTGTGACTTCCTAGATATGTGGTGCCCATGCTCAGATTTGACTAAGTTTGTTAAAAAGGAAACCATAATTTAAGGAGAAACACCTTAACTGGGTCTAATCCATGGGTACATGCGTCATTTGAATATTCTTAAGTTATCTTAAAACTTTTGGTATGCATTATATTACAAGATGGAGAGAGTTGATGATGCAGGATGCTTTAAGAATAACTTCAGCTCATCAACTCTTCAGCTCAGCAAGATCATGAAGGCAGGAAGGTGGAACTTCCACTAAAAGGGGATGAAATTCTACTTAGGTACCACCTACAACTACGCACAGAGCCTACATTATCAAGACCTTTATCTACTTCTCTAGTGCTTGCAATTCTCACAATAGTGAGTCTTCGCATCCATTGGTGCAGCACAATGGTAACAGAAGGACTGTTTGCACCTTCAAAAACAGAACAGAAAAATTGTTAGTCAGATGATGGAGATCAGGTGAATATCAACAACAAAAATTCAATATATACTTTTGCGCTTATAGAACGACATTTAGAATTGCAAGGTCAACTTTGGCAGTCACAAAATCTACTAGATACAAACTAAAAACACAAGCCTGAATCAAAATTCAAAATTAACCAAAAAGATCAAATAAAATCATGAGAACAACAAAAACCATACTAGAACTTGATAGAATGTTACATTTTTACCCAACCTACTAGCTCTTAGAAACTAGTTTCCATGAAATAAAAATTAGTTTCACTTGAGGAACTTGTTCATAGCCCAAAAGGAGATGGACATGGACACTATTGCTTTAAGCACAAAAAATAGGAACCTGTTGAATATTCCCTTTGCATTGGTAAATACTAATAAATATACCTTAGCTATCCTTGCTGCAAAATGCAGGGTGTACATACAAATTATAATTATATATTTCCTATTATAACATCATTTAATTGGCTTCCCTCATTTTCAGCATACAAGAGTATATTACCTATTTACATAAGACAGAAATAAGAGGACAATTTTAATCAATCACCCATATATGTCATTCTTTGAGACTGAAAGTGATGGCTAATGTAAACCATAAACATAAAATCGTGAAGGACCTTAAACAGTTCCAATTGAGAATAGGTACCAAAAGTAAGGCAATATATGCTGTTTGTATAAAGGGTCAGCAATCAAATCAGCTGGTAGCTTTATCATTGATACCACTAAAAGCCAATCAGTGGCAATACAATACCATTATTCACTAGTGTACTTACAACTCATAAATAGTAGGCATAGTTGCATGTTCGCTTGGTCCACTGTGGTGTCCTTCTCAAGCACCGATCATCAGCTAATACTTATGTCATCACCAACAAAATTTGATGTACATGGTAAAAGTAACAGAAAAGACAAATTTGACATGTCTAGACTTCTAATTGGAGTATTCCATAAGAATTATTGTTCCTTTCACTATTTCTACAACCTTTGCCAACTTTGTACAACCGCCCTGCCAGGCTACCACCACAGCCCCACTCCACTCCATACTCAGCCTTTTTGTCATAGTATTTCTATACATGATGACTGCGGTCTTCCTAGAAAAATAATCTGAAGAAAGACATGATTATACAGTTAACTAGAAAATTACCTGCAATTTATTAGCAAGCACCCAGATTTTCTTGAAACATACATCCTGCAGTTGGGGCACCTCTGCCATTTCTTCTTGTCAGCAAGCTTCTTAAGCATCAAATCATTCTCCCCCTTCTCGTCATCCCCAAGCTTCCTAAATTCCCTGCACTTGATCCCATGGTGCCACGGCACACGGCAGCAAGCGCAGAACAGCCTGTGACAGTGGGGGCACTCTGTCTCCCTGATCTTGGCCGAGCCATCATTCAGCAACAGCGCCGAGCAATCCTTGAACGGGCAGTAGAGCTTGTCATCACCCAGCAGCTCCTCGCACAGCACGGCATTCCACCGGTCGAATAGCTCAGGCGGGATGATGTCCCGGCACAGATCCATCTCAATAATCCCCGTCTCACACGCGGGGTCAGGGCACCCGATCGCGGCTACCTTGTTCTCGGCGACCTTGCCGGCGACGTACCTTCCGACGCAGCTGTTGCAGAAGGCGTGAGCGCAGCGGCTCACGACGAACCTCTCCGCGGCCTGAACCCTCTCGAAGCAGATGGCGCAGTTGAAGCGGCTGCGCTTGGTCCGCTTCTTCGCCTTGCAACCGCGGCCCGGGTCGTCGTCTTCCACATTGCGTCGGATCAGAAAAATAAATTAGACGAGATCGATCTAAATGAATCGTAAGCATCTAGGTATCGAGAATCCAATGTTGGATTCGAGAGTGACAAGTACCTTCTAGTTGAAGCTCGCGCTTTCCTTTGCGATCCAGAGGAGTTTCCTGAGGGGCGGCTGAGGAGGAGGCACCGGCGGCGGGTGGAGAGGAGGAGGATGCGGCGCAGGCGGCGGCCGTCTGGGCGCGAGAGGCGTCAAGGGAAAGCAGAATGACCTCCTGAATCTGGACCTCCTCTGGGCTGTAGTAGGCGTGCCCTTCTTCCTCGTCGGAGGAGATGTAAATCGGGAAGCAGTACGGGTCCGCGGCGGCGGCGGCGCCGGCGGAGGCCTCCATTGCCGGCGAGGGTTTGTGTTGGATAATGTTGGGCAGCCACCCGCAGTGATTTAAATAGGGTTTTTTTTTATCTGTGCCATTGGAACTTTGCGACATTGGAGATCTGCCATTACAATTCAGGTAATTGGAGATATGCCATTACAATTGTACTGATATCCGGTGGCAGCCATTGTGTACGTATGCCGCGAAGTTGGGCCCACTGTCAAGTATACGAACCGAGAGACACTTTGAGTATGGACATCGATGCCCCTCGGTCCGCAGTAGAAGGCGCCGCGGCTCCGTCCCTTCTTCGCGTCATTCTGCTCCGTCCCTTCTTCGTCTCCGTTCCTCATCCTCATCCAAGAACCCTAGCCCGCCACCGCCGGCCGCCGGAGCATCCATCCCCGGCGAAGGCGACAACCGCCGCCCCTGGAGCCTCGACCCCGTGGCCCGCTCGCCGAGTCCGCCTCCGCCTCGGGTCGTGCTCCTCTTCGACGCGCCGCCCGCCCGTGCCCGTGCGCCGCTGAGGTCCGTGGCCGTGCCCGTGCGCCGCTGAGGTCCATGCCCGTGCCCGTGCGCCGCTGCCCGTGCGCCGCTGAGGTCCGTGCGCCGCTGAGCCATGGCCGCAAGGTGGACTGGAAGCCCCATGAAGGGTGGTTCCAGTGGGTCGAGCCCGACGGCTAATGGTAGATGGGAGTGTCCCTATTGCCTTGTCCCTCTGATCCGAATTCAAAGCCAGCAGAAGGCGACCAAGGGCCAGTGGTTCGTGAAGTGCCCGTACAACATCAAGGTGAGTTTCTCTGAAATTGTTGTCCTGGGTGTTTGTTCAAGCTTCTCTGACTGACGCCCTCGTCTTTGATTGCAGGGCGATGACACCACCTGCCCCTTCATCTGCTCTGAGTCTGAGTATCTGGAAGCGAAGGAATCCCGGTTGCCCCTTCATCTGCTCTAAGTCTGAGTACTCATGCACATAGTCAGATATTTGGAGTCCTCTATTCGATAGAATCCATGCAAGTGCATGCTGGCATGGCTTACCAGTTACTTGCCACTTTCTGCATCCACAAGTGTGCTTTACAAGATCCACGGTGTGCCTTCTTGGATTATTATAAGCATCTAGTAATGTAACTTCTGCCATGCCATCATCACAGGGAACAATCTTGACAACTTTCAGATCCCTACTTAAGATATTTAGTTCCTGCATTACTCCTGGGATGATGCCATCCTCCCACTGCCTTGCTATTTTCTTCCTAATGTACCTCTTCTCCATTATGAGTTCCCTCAGCCTGTCAACCAACTCATGCAGGAGCAGCCCCTTAAGATCCCTAATCTGTGCATTGAAACTCTCAGAAACATTGTTTGTAACACAGTCACACTTGCTAAGCTCTGAGAAGCCAGCCCTGTACCAAAGCCTTGGATGGTAATCATTAAGGTACTTAATTGCATCAGGAGCAATGTCATGTATTTTCTTCAGATGCCACTGCCACATCTCAACTGTGTAAGTCTTTGCAGCAGGATACAAATGTTCAGTGAACACATCACCTGAGTAGTATTTCATGAAGTTTTGGTACAAGTGCCTCATACACTCCCTGTTCTCAGCCTGTGGGAAGACCTCTCCTATAGCTTTTTCCAGGCCTTTACATGCATCAGAACTTATTACCAAACCAGGAGGGTCTCCTACACTACCGTGCGATTCTTTTGCATGAACCACTTCCGGTTATCTTCGCTACGTGTCAAAAATGCCATAAGCAATATGATACAACCAGTTGTGACCATCAACCCCAGTAGCTGAAACCAACTGGCCAAGATATTTGCCATGCAAAGCTGAAGCATCTACTCCAATGAATGGTCTGCACCCAGCTAAGAACCCATCAATGCATGGTTTCAAAGCAACAAACATCCTTTTAAATCTATTCTGTTTATCTACTTTCTCCAATTCTATTTCCACAATGCTGCCGGGAGAACTAATTATTATCTGTCTACCCCAATTGAATAACATCTAAAAACTCTCCTCATATGTGCCATGGACCTTCTTTAGAGCCTCTTGCATACCTGACCAAGCTTTGGAGTACTTCAACTTGATGCCAAAGTCGTCCTGCAGTTTCTCCCTAACCTCTTTTGGACGCTTATTTGGATTCTTCTTCAGCCAATCTTTTATCCTATCTGCACACCAGCCCTGAGTTGCTGTCTTTCCTTCTACAAATTTTGTGGTTGCACACTTGTGCTCTTCCTCCAACACTTTTATCTGCACAACACAAAAAAGAGAGTCAATTCACATCCCTTCCTTTCTTATATAATAGAACACATATAACACAAGTCAAATATATTACCTGTACAGTCTTCTTATTAAAGATAGTGGAGGCATGTATGCGCCAAGGACAACCAGGATATGCACAATGAGCTCTAAACCTGTCCTTGTCTGTTTTCAGCCCAGCAAAGTCAAAACCAACTTTCACAGCATGATGCCTAATTGCTTTCCTGAAGGCAATGATATCAGGAAACAATGCACCCTTCTCTATCTTTGGATTCTCAGGATCGTGAAGTACAATAACTTCAAGAGGGTCTGCATCATCTATCTGTGCCTCATTTGCTTCTGCCTCAACATGAAAAGGGTGATCATTAGCATCAACAGAAGGGTCAACAGCACCAGAATCATTAGCATCGTTGGTTGCCTGTGCTACGTTGGTTGGCTGAGCAATAGGATCTGGAATTTCTAGGTACATGCGCTCATCATTAAAACCAACATACTCTTCAGGGTTATCAAAGATATCAGACACCCTTTCAGGCTCTACAAAATTAGTTGCATCAACACTGGGTTCTCCTTCAGCCTCTACTAAAATAGCTGCCTCTGGAGTTACAGGAGCAGCACTACTTGGGTCATTTGGAACCACACACAAAGGCAGCAAGTCATCACTTTCAGCATCAACAGAAAAAGACTTATCAAACTCCCCCACTACAAGCTGAAATCCCATCTCTTCCTTGTACATTTCAAAGACATCAAGCATCTGGATTTCACTAACTAATCTGACATTCTCATGCATCCTTTTGTCAAAGAACCACACTTTGGGTAACTGGTTAGGGGGCACTTTCAGTTCATTTGCAATACTTGAAATCAATACTTCTAGAGTACATGACCCACACTCCACATCACATTGAAACACATAGCCTTTCCTGTATGAATTCCTACCAGCCGCGTCTTTAAAAGCAAAACCTTCAACTTTAACATCTATCAAGAACCCATCCCTACCAACAGTGCCAAAAAAACCCAAATCGGAGTGTCAATCCATAGGAACAATCCACAGGCTGACACAGATCAAGGATGCGCAGACAATACCTGCTATCGTGGTCCTCCATCTCAGCCGCAGCACTAGGGCAGAGATGCTCCATCCGGTCCTTCACAGCCCCGCGCACGCCGTCTTCACGGGTCCTTCATGGCCGCCGGTCGATGCGGGGCTGCTCGGCTGAGTCGGCGTCGTGGGGTGGAGGCTAGGGACGAGAGCTCAGCTAGGCGACGGCGGGGGACGGGATGGAGGCACCGGTGGGAGGGGACGGGACGGGATGGAGGTGGCGGGCTAGGGTTCTGGAGATGGGGAACGGAGCTGGAGAAGAAGAAGGAGAGAAGACCGGACCGGCCGCGACGGCTTCTATGCGCTGGATGAAGGGCATCGATGTCCATACTCAAAGTGTCTCTCGGTTCGTATACCTGACAGTGGGCCCAACTTCGCGGCATACGTACACAATGGCTGCCACCGGATATCAGTACAATTGTAATGGCATATCTCCAATTACCTGAATTGTAATGGCAGATCTCCAATGTCGCAAAGTTCCAATGGCACAGATCAAAAAAACCCATTTAAATAAGTGAAGTGAGAACACGAGACTAAGAAGTGGGACCGGTAGGTCAGCCACCCGCAGCATCGCCGTCACGGGCTCACGGTCACGGCGGCGTCCAATACGAGGTTCGTTTATTTTCACACGAACCTTGACAAAACACCGCTTTACGATCCATGTCATGTGTAGTACAAATGATTAGGACGTTTGAAATTTGAAATCGCATTAAATTAACTAAACTGCATCTGCATGACAAAATTCAATTTAGAAAAAGCGATAATGGGCACAAGTTCAGGGTATAATATAATTCCGGCCACCTCACGCTCGCCCACACTTTGGACGGCAGTGCACTCGCTTGCCGCTTCGATACGCCCAGGACGCGCCACGATAGACCCAGCTGTGCTGCGCGTGCTCGCCGGACGCCCGCCGCTGCGTGTGCGTGCTTCATGGCTCTGCTCGATCCGCTCAATCTACTGTGTGTGCGTGCTTGCCGCGGCTCTGCTCGCTGTGCTCACTCTATGCGTGCGTGCATTCTGTATCTGTGAGGGTGGAGGATCGGGATGAGAGAGAGGAAGGGATAAGTGTTCCGTTATTTATTACGTGAAAATTTTACCATTATGAAAGCTAGTTTCTATAGATGAATTTTGCTGACGTGGTCTTCTAAAACATTGTGCATAGTTTTCGCCATTGGGACTGCTCTTATCTATGTATCTATCTGGACGTGTCATTCGTAAGGAAAAAACTTTGCTATACGTTAATGTTAGAGACCTATTTCAAATTAGTGCAAAAATTCAACCTGAATACCGGTTTGACAAAACCGGCAACCGGCCCGTAACCAGACCCAGCCGAAACCAATCTACCGGTTGCAACCGGGTCTGGGCTGGAAACCGCCTACCCAAAAAGGCTTCGAGAGCCTCCTCCCCGGTCACAGTTTAGGACCCATCCAAAACCGTCCAAACCGAGAAAAAAAGAGTGATGCGGCCCGGCGGAGGCGGGCACGAGCTCGAGCGTCGCGGCGGTGGGCGCAGAACCGTTGAGCGCGGCTTCGGTGGACGCGAGATCGAGCGCGGCTTCGGTGGGCACCGCAACGGTGACCGCGGCGGCGGCGGCGGACGCGTCACCAGTGAGCGCAACCTCGAGCGCGGCGGCGTCTGTCGTGAGGTCGATGGTGGCGGCAGCGACGACGACCGCGATAGGTTCCACTTGGGCCTCGAGAGGGAAGCGGCAGAGAAAGCATGGGAACTGCAAGGCGCATCTATCCTCGTCGACCCGGAATTGGAGCAAGATTCACCGTTGCATGGCGCTGATCTTGATGAAAACACTCGAGCCTTCGTTTCTCCTACTACCAATCCATCTGCACTGGACAAGGTCTCCTTGAAATACGTTGATCTCACTTATTTCTGCATATATTTGATTCTTGTTTTGTGGATTGTCCGCTGCCTTACCCTTATGCAGATTGGGATTAGAATTAGATTGCAAAAGGAAAGGCCATTGTATACTATTTTTGGGACAATCAATTTAGAGTTGAAAATTGTTAATCCTGTTTCCTGCACTGGACATGGCTAACTGAATTCATGACTGAACGATGCTATTGTGTAATCTGTACTAGCAACTCTGGCTACGCATGTAAAGTGCAATGACTGTTCATTTTTGAATGAAGATTGAGCACCAATTCCAGTAACTTAATGTATACATTAAGTTAATCAATTCTTTGTTGTCAGGATATACATGGTACTGTACAAGCTGAAGATCAATCTCTGAATCAACGTGCTGGAGTTTTAAATTCTAAATTGACAAGGTATTTGTCTGATAAGCGAGAAACAAGAAGTAAGGAGTTTGACATACTAGGTTTTTGGAAAGTCAACTCAAACAAATATCCTGTACTGTCTCTTATGGCGAAGGATGTATTAGCCGTGCCTGCATCTACAGTTCCTTCTGAGTCAGGTCGAATTATTGATCCATTCCGCTGCAGTCTATCGACGGATACAGTTGAAGCCTTAATTTGTGCACAAAGCTGGCTGCATACTTCTCACACCAAAGTAAATGCAAGAGAGGCTATTGAAGAGGTTCAATCATACGAGGACATTAGAGAAGGTATAATTTTGTAATTCTGTACAGGTTTCACCTTATGTGTGCCAAAGTTGTAATCTCATTTCTTTCCTATTTGTGCAGAATTTTTTTCAAAGGGATGCATAGATAGCCAACACCACGGTATGTGCATTTCTTTCCAATTTGTGCAGAATTTCTTTCAAAGGAATGTTGCTATCTATCTTCATTTATCATCAAAATAGCCTATAGGTTGCAGTGTTTTGATCACCTGTTGATTGTTTCTTAGTAGTGATATGTGGCTGTATGCAAAAGATCATGGTGCAAGATATTAATAAAGTGAAATCATGTTTTGTTGCAGATTTCACTGCGTTTGAAGTATAGCCATCTCATGGAAGTATGAAAAAAAACCCATTGTCCATTATTGAAGAACCTGCTTCATTGATTGAAGAATTTGATGTTTATTTGTCTGTCAATAAGGGCGACACAATGTTATTTATGGCAGAGAAACCATTATTGCTCACATATTCACATTGTGTTTATTAGATTTTTGGGACTTGTAATATATTTGTGTTCTGAATCTTGCTTCAAATTTATAGAAATTGTTTATGTTTAGCTGTGATTGATTTGAAATAGTAATAATCTCTATGTTGATCCTTGTTTGTGAAATTTGAGATAAATCATAATGCTTTGCCCAGGCTTGATAGTATTTGTCACGTGTATCATTGTTCACAGCAGAAGTGCAGATGCATATTGCGACAGAAAGCAATCTTTTTTATGTGTAAACTCGTGCAGATGCATGCCACGGACTCGTGCACAAGCACGTAAGAATACACACACTTTGCACAAGCAGCTCGTACGAATACACAGACTCGTGCACAAGCAAGCACGTACGAATACACGGCTCGTGCACAAGCAAGCACGTACCAATACATGGACTCGCTCGTGCACAAACAGCAGGAATACAATAAAGCACTGACCCGTGTAAACCCGTGCACCAGACCGGACCAAGCCAATCCGGCTATCACGTCGGAACCGTTCATTAACCACTTAAACCAGACCAGCCCGCTCCGCTCACTTAAAAACTGGGTTGGGTTGCGAACCCGCTCAAAGCCGCAAAATCCAGACCATGAACAGGTTGAGCAAAGATAATCATAGACACTCTCTTGTGGTGCTTGTTGCCGAATTCCAATTTTGAGATGGATTTGAGATGGACTTGAGATGAATTTGACTTGAGACGGATTTGAGATGGATGGGATATGTGTGTGTGGGGGAATGGGAATGTGTTAAACTTGACTATATTATTTTTATTGTTACTACTATTTACTGCTACTTCGCATGCGCTAGGATGCAAACCACAGCCAAACTATAGGATCGCCAGATCCCTTTATTTTCTCTTTTCCACTAAAGCTCATTCGGTGCTGACCATATTTCTGATGATCATCTATAACGTCCCGCCCCTCCGAGGCCGAGCCCGCTTACACCTGGCCGCTTAACTAGGATATAGACTGCCTCACAGACCAACACCAGTCTTTTCTGCGCACTTTGTCCTCACTCATGCGCACCCGGGAAGAACTTCCCGGTCGGTCACCCATCGCTCCAGACCAAGCACGCTTAACTTTGGAGTTTTTATTAGATGGGCTTCCGGAAAAGAAGTTGCAACTTGTTGATATGAGTATCCTATTAATCCTGTTAAGCTCTGGGCCGGAGTGTTACATTCTCACCCCCTTAGAAGACCGACGCCCTCGTCGGTCAACCCCAGGCCAGGACCGCCCCCTTTTGGCCACGTCCGTGTGTCCAGTGCCAGCGCATGAGCCATGCTGAGCGACCACTCCGGATCCACACCAGCCATGCGCACCACGCCTGCGCACTGACACACGCGCCCGTAAAACCGCAAGGGTCGGCTCCGATACCATCTGTAACGTCCCGCCCCTCCGGGGCCAGGCCCGCTTACATCTAGTAGCTCAACTAGGACATAGACTGACCTCACAGACCAACACCAGTCTTTTCTGCGCACTTTGTCCTCACTCGTGCGCACCCGGGCAGGACTTCCCGGTCGGTCACCCATCGCTCCAGGTCAAGCATGCTTAACTTTGGAGTTTTTAACAGATGGGCTTCCGAAAAAGAAGTTGCAACTTGTTGGTATGAGTATCCTATTAATCCTGTTAAGCCCTAGGCCGGGGTGTTACATTCTCACCCCCTTAGGAGACCGACGTCCTCGTCGGTCAACCCCAGGCCAGGAACATCCCCCCTTTTGGCCACGTCCGTGTGTCCAGTGCCAGCCCATGTGCCATGCTGTGCGACCACTCCGGATCCACACCATGCACAACATGCTCTGAATCGACACACGCGCCCGTGAAACCACAAGGGTCGGCTCGATACCATCCGTAACATCCCGCCCTCCGAGGCCGGGCCCGCTACATCCGGCCGCTTAACTAGGATATAGACTGCCTCACGTACCAACACCCGCCTTTTCTCGCGCACTTTGTCCTCACTCATGCGCACCGGGAAGAACTTCCCGGTCGGCCACCCATCGCTCTGCATCAAGAATGTAACACTCCGCCCCGTAGCTTAACGGATTTAATAGGATACTCATATCAACAAGTTGCAACTTCTTTTCCTAAGCCCATCTAATAAAAACTCCAAAGTTAAGCGTGCTTGGTCAGAGCGATGGGTGACCGACCGGGAAGTTCTTCCCGGTGCGCATGAGTGAGGACAAAGTGCGCGAAAAGACCGGGTGTTGGTCTGTGAGGCGCCTATATCCTAGTTAAGCGGCCGATGTAAACGGGCCCGGCCTCGGAGGGGCGGACGTTACGATGGTATCGAGCCGACCCTTGCGGTTTTACGGCGCGTGTGTCGGTGCGCGGCGTGGTGCGCATGGCCGGTGTGGATCCGGAGTGGTCGCTCGCATGGCTCATGCGGCAAGACCGGACACACGGACGTGGCCAAAAGGGCGGTCCCGCGCAGGGTTGACCGACGAGGGCGTCGGTCTTCTAAGGTTGGCCGACGAGGCGTCGGTCTTCTGGGGGGTGAGAATGTAACACTCCGGCCCGTAGTTTAACGGATTAATGGATACTCATATCAACAAGTTGCAACTTCTTTTCCTAAGCCCATCTAATAAAAACTCCAAAGTTAAGCGTCTTTGGTCCGGAGCGATGGGTGACCGACCGGAAGTTCTTCCCTGGTGCGCATGAGTGAGGACAAAGTGCGCGAGAAAAGACTGGTGTTGGTGGCCCCGGGCCTATGTCCTAGTTGAGCTACTAGATGTAAGCGGGCCCGGCCCGGAGGGGCGGGACGTTGCGACATGGTATCGGAGCCGACCCTTGCGGTTTACGGGCGCGTGTGTGTCGGTGCGCGGCGTGGTGCGCATGGCGGGTGTGGATCCGGAGTGGTCGCTCGGCATGGCTCATGCGGCACCGGACACACGGACGTGGCCAAAAGGGGGCGGTCCTGGCTCGGGGTTGACCGACGAGGGCGTCGGTCTTCTAAGGGGTGAGAATGTAACACTCCGGCCCCGTAGCTTACGATTAATAGGATACTCATATCAACAAGTTGCAACTTCTTTTTCCGGAAGCCCATCTAATAAAAACTCCAAAGTTAAGCGTGCTTGGTCTGAGCGATGGGTGACCGACCGGGAAGTTCTTCCCGGGTGCGCATGAGTGAGGACAAAGTGCGCAGAAAAGACTGGTGTTGGTCTGTGAGGGCAGTCTATATCCTAGTTAAGCGGCCAGATGTAAGCGGGCCCGGCCTCGGAGGGGCGGGACGTTACAGATCTGCTTGTTGTACCTTTCATGCAGGATGATAGGTATGCAGTGTCCTTAGTTTTGGACGAGCTGGTACATGATCTTGCATCGGAAGTTATCTCGAAAAAATTGATTGTTCTGGATAGCACAAACAGTTACCATAGTCCCAATATTAGCATAAAAGACAGCTACCGACGAGAGCATGTCTCACCAATTCTGACATCAGTCCAGCGAATTTATATATTGTCAGCCCAGCTAGAGGTGCTCCTTTTTTATGGCTCATCAGCCAAATACCTGCGCGTCTTGGATTTAAGAGACTGCCAGGTGCAGAAACCACCCGATTCTATTTTTCAGTTGAAGCAGCTGAGGTATCTTAATTTCTCAGGCTCCACTTGTAAATCTACCGGATTTGCAAGTTTCTGTTGGTCGCTCTGGCTATGCCGAAAAAAATGGCAATCGAAAAGCGGTTTCCAAAGTCACCAGTTGACATCATTTACACTGCTTTATCGTTTGTTCAGAGGTGGAGCGTGCTTTTTAAGGAGAAAGACAAGAAGCAAGTCGAACAAGTGAAGGATCAAATTTGGCGTTGGATGAAAGAGTTCAAGCCGAGAATGCTTATTTCTACTAATGTAATAGAATTGTAGTTTTTTTTGTTTGTGTTGACGCCGAATTAGGTCAACACACCGCACGTGGGCCTTAGATGCCCTCGAGGTAGCCCTAGGCGACCTGTAACGCAGTGGCGACGTAGCGTGACCGGCAAGACCGATCTAGAGATCGATTAGTCGGTGTGGAGCTCGTCGACGGCCGGAGATAACCAACACCTTTCGCGGTGAAGAGCGGCGAGGTTTACGAGCAAACCACCAAAGGGTAAATCAGCGTGCTTACGGGACGAAGAGCCGGCTTGTTTCCGGGCAAACTAGCAAAGGAGCCGTCGAAGCCCTAGCCTGAGAGGGATCTCGTCAGGGCAAGGAGGTCGCCGGTTGCCCTAGGTCGGCGGACGAGCCTAGAGCGCCATCCTTGATCGCTGGATCAAGCCATGGGGCAGCACGGAGCTGGAGAATAGAGCAAAGGTAGAAGATGATAGATTGATCGTGTTGATCGGTTGTGTTTGGTTGACGATTGATTTGATGGGATCAATCGGCCATGATCCTCTCATATATATAGAGGGGGTGGTCTTATCCCGGTGGAAAACAACTCCAACTCGCGTTCTCCAAGTTTCCCACGCCAAAATTGCCAAAAACGCGACCTGGGTCGGAGTTGGTCGCGCCCGAACTGCGTCGGACGCGTCCGACGCCTTGGGCGCGCGTCCGGCGCCCGCGTCCGACGCTCGGACCACGCGCAGGCGCCTCTGGACAGTGTCCGAGGTGCGTCGGACGCACCCGGTGTCGCGTCCCGACGCCGTTGTCGCTGCGCCTGCGCTGCGCGCGCCCGTCGGGACGCGTCCGGACGTACCGTCGTCAGCGTCCGACGCACCGCGTCCGGCGCCCTGGGCCGCTGTGGTCGCCTCTGGACCGCGTCCGACGCCGTCGGACGCGTCCGTCGCGGCTGAGGGCGGCGTCCGACACCGTGCCTTGCGCCGAAGATCGTCCGTTTTCGCCTTGCG
Organism: Themeda triandra; assembly: GCA_018135685.1. Classification (NCBI taxonomy): domain Eukaryota; kingdom Viridiplantae; phylum Streptophyta; class Magnoliopsida; order Poales; family Poaceae; genus Themeda; species Themeda triandra. The sequence goes on along the minus strand of JAENPR010000081.1, from coordinate 28,599 downwards.
CCGTTGCGTTGACCTTCCCTTGCCATATTTGAGCGTCAACACATGCCCCCTATTTTCAGGTGAATTTGTCGATGAATCTGAAAGTACTCTTTCACCTGTAACCAACTAGCAACGATACCCATCACATCGGCTAGCCGGCGACTAAGGGCGATGTATACATCGGCCATTTTTGTTCTAAGGGCGATACATATATCGGCCATTATTTAGAAGAGCACCAGGCTTCCTGCCAAACACTTGGGAAGTATTTTTTAAGATATCTCCCGTTGATTACTCTTGGGAGACTATCAACTTGCATCATCTCCATTAGCTCATTTGAGTTTTCAAGCATCACTTTGATCACTCCATAAGGCTCTTTCAATTTGGTGACTTCTTGCCAAACTTTGGTAACTTGATCTTTTTCTTGACGCCACCTCTTTGAAATATCTTCAATTTTCTTTTTGATGAGCCCGATCGAAGTTTCATGAATTTTTTTCCACAATCTTCTGATTATGTTTGTAATACAATGTGGGAGTCCTTCAAATCTCCAAATCGGTACTAGAATTACCAAAATCTGAACTAGACTGATTTGGCACGCCGTTTGACGAATCAATGGCATATGCCCCAGAAGAATTGGTTAACCCCACTATTACAATCGACTGAACCAATTTACTTGTACCTGCATAGAAAAATATGCATCGGCTATTCTTATATATGAAAGTTACGTCCACCAACACCGTAGCCATATGCGTGTTGAGCTTGTCATGTTGGCCCTCAAATTTTCATGCTTTTGGCCTCAACATGCTATACCTGCATGGAGTGTAGTATTTCCGCCCCGAATAAAGACTTCACATTCGGTTTGGGTATTGGCAAATATAGTCGTAATCGGCCGGATGTCTTAAATTATGAGAAACAATAATCCTTGCAAGCCGATTAATTGAAATAAAACCTCCATGGGTAATAAATAAGTAATTGATCTCATATCCTGAATCAATTCCATGCTCAATAATAAAATCAGTAATGACTTGACACCCAAATGATTTGTTAATGACTCAAAAGTCAAGTCATATTCAGATAGAGTGTATGCCCACTTGCCCATCCTAACAATGAGGACTAGCCGATGTAAAATGCATACATCGGCTTGGCATGCAACGACACATGTACTTGATAAAGAATGCTTAGATAAACAAAGTACAGTGACGAGCATATATATTTTCAAAACCCGGGCATACCTCATTTGGAATCAAGAAGACATCAATCAATATTTATGATACACCTCTTCTTTTGTCCTCTTGAATCAAAGCAACACTGTTGTACCCTCTTCGGCAATAATATATATAATGTGATTGTAGATCAATTCCCAGATGCACGAAGAATAGGTGGTGTTGATAGAGAATCGACGAGAAGCTCGATTAACTGAATTTATAATCGGCTTCTAAATTTTACTCAAACTATATGATGACATGGACCCGATTATCAATCGGCTCTAAAGAGTTTTTCTAGTGACCTAAAATCAGCAAGCTTCTCCTTGACAAGCAAATCATATCATCATGCCCCCCGGGCCTAAAAGCCATCAAAGTAAATCACAGAAGGGGTCTTTTCAATAGCACGATGGTTGCTAGCATTCATCAGCTAATTGCATGCTAAGGACGATAATAAAGTATCGGCCATATGAATTCACCTACATGAGCACGCATAGCCGAAATAGAATATTTCGGCTATCGATTATTGATAAGCATAATAATTCGGCAACCCTTCATAACATGAAGATCCCCACCAAGGGTCAAAATAAGGAACCGAGGGTTGACTATACATACCATGAGATGAATTCCATATAAACATAGGCAGAGAAGATGGATGATGCGAATACCAAAGATTTTGATGATTTGATGCAAATCTCCAACTCGGCAATTGATTCTTGAATCTTCTTCTTCTATTCTTTGCCTTCATTGCACCACTTGCTTGAATATCATCTTTCTGAGCTTGAATACTTCCTTTAGGAATCCAAGCTATGCCCTTTTCTTTTAGCTTCTCTCGCACTAAGTTTTTGCAACTTCTTTTCTTGCCATTTTGGTAAACCGATTGAGCATATCGGTTTTGTTTCAGTTTTGGACAGCGGCAGCTCTTTCTTGTTTTTAGGTATTTTCATATTCTTTTGTTCAGACTTGGCACCTACCACATCAATAGATGATTTCCCAACTTCTTTGTCACCTCCGTAGCCGGATTTTTCAGCAATGTAATCGGCTTTTTAATGGTTACATTCAGATCTGAACTTTCCTTCTTTCGGCCATCATACTTTACACGGTAAACCTGCTTTACCACTTTCTTCTTTGCTTGAGCTCAGACCGATTTTGATCAAATCGGTCACTATAAGATGATGGTTTCTCTGAATATCTAGGAGCTACATATTCTATATATTGTGGCTTGAAATATGATGGAACACGTGCCTCTTTATCAAACCAGCCCCAAGATGAATAAGGATAAAAATATCCAGTGTGACCTATAAGACATAGGAATTGGCTGCTCAAAAGGAGGATATGTTGCTGCTTTGTGAGATCTCTTCTTTTGCCAATTCCTTTCTTGAGACTTATGCTTTGGAGGCAATTTTGATGGCTGGACTTTTTTTGATCTATTGGCCGTATTTGCTTTGCTTATTTTCTCATATTTAGCTAGAAGCTCTTCGAAGCTAAGCTTCAGTCTTCTATCTTTTTGCTTGTAGTGAGCTTTGCCTCCATTAGCATTGTGAGCATCCTTCTTCTTTTCTCCATCTTGATAGATATGCTCTAAAGAAGGATCCTCGGCCCGATTCTCCTTGCTTAAGGATCAATCGACTTTTGCTCTAGTTGGAGAGATTCCACTTGCCCCCCGTGTCTTCTGAAATTGAAGCGACATTGCTATCCTCTAAAACATGTTCACTTTGTACATCTTGGATAGCAACCTTGTCTTCACGTGAGGGCTCATCATCTCTTTCTTGAGCACTTGTGTCTTGAGCTTTGAATGAACCGGCTAATTCAAGCCGATTTGAAATTTGTTTGCCATCAAGACCAATTGAATCCAATTGGTCTATTTGTTGAGCTTCAAAAAATCTCAATCGGCCTTTATCAATGGCCGATTGGACCACACGACGAAACACATTGCAACTACAAGTATTATGATCATAAAAATTATGCCACTTGCAATATGTAAGCTCTTCTAAGTTTTGAATTGATGGCAAAACATTGTGATCAATGATTTTAATAAAATTGTTTTTGAGCAATATATCAAATACATGATCACAAAAAGTAAAGTCAAAGGTGTACTTTGATTTCTTCAACCGATTCTTTTGTGGAGTCGGTTTTAAAGCTAGGCAAACGAAGGGATCAGATTTGATATCAACCCATTCGGCCACACCTTTGCGATTGTTGCTAGAAAGCTTCATCTTTGATAAATTAGCATTATCGGCCCCGCCACATGGCATAATTTGTTGGCCGATAGAATCTGAATTTATCTCATCTTCAATAAATATAATGCTATTTCTAATTGGTCTTTCACAACTATTTGCAAAGATATTTCTAATAGATGCGAAATCAAAATAGTCTCGACCGGATTGGAATTTAAGCAAAATATTTGTGTTTTGTACCTTGTTGATCATATCGAAGAGATGTGTATCCTGTAGTTGAATGATGTCACCTTTTGTCTCCAAGGCATGATCAACGATAGGTGCCGAATTGTCCGAAGATGGGTCGGCAAAAGAGGAACCGAAGAAGTCGGCTTAACCGATTGGAGGTCGGTTAGGCCGACTTGGGCACTAGCAGCAAGTGGAGTCGGCTTAGCCGACTTGAAAGTCGGCCTAGCCAACTCAAGGCCGGGCGAGAGACGGTCGGCCAGTGACTTAGAAGAGGCAGTTGGCCTAGCCGATTGTGTAATCGGCTTAACCGACTTGGAGCAAGCAGCCAACTTTCTTTTCACAGAGCTTGATCTTCACTAATGATGTAATAATCACTAGATAAACGCACGACTCCATTGGCTCCCGACAAGTCAAGTCTAGCCGGCTTCGACGCTTTTCACGTTTTTTCAAGACTTGTCTTTTGAGTGCCTATTAGCGATCTGCTTTTAGCCGATGACTCAATTGTAATCGGCCTTTTGTTTTCAAACATACCAAAATGTTCATAGAATAACTCCACTAATCTTGGCCATGACCAAACGTCAAGTGTGGGTAAAGATATAAACCATGTAAAAGCAATGCCAGTAAGGGATAAAGGAAAATTTCGTATTCTCATGTAGTCTTCATCACCGGCACGTGCAATAGCCAACTGCAAGAGATATGTAGAAATATGTCCCGCGGCGGTTTTATCATCTTCACTACTGAATTTTTCAAACTTAGGTACCCGCCATCGACTAGGAGATCTCAAGTAATCAATATATAATGAGTATGGCCTATGATAAGTAGGTACCTGCCATTTAGAAGAGCCACATGGATTTCTAGTGCGAGCTGAATCTTCTTCAATTCGACTAGAGCTACAAGTAGCATATGAAGCCGAATCATAAGTAATGGCTTTCTCACACTTTACTGATTTCTCACTAATTCGGCTTGAGTTAGTAATAACATGTGAAGCCGAATTGTAAGAAGTACTCTTAACACACCTTGCTGAATTTTCATTGATTCGGCTAATATCATGTGAAGCCGAATTATGAATAGGAACACTAGCACTAGGTGCTGGATTTTGAGAATAATTGGCTAAGTAATTAACATCATCAAAGCCAATTCTCTCATCCATCGGCTTGTCTAAAAGTGGAACCACATATTCTGAACTTATAGCCGATGAAAAAGGATTTACATATTGTATGTTGCTAGATGAATTAAAACATAATGAATTTTCAGCAAGCATCGGCTCTTGATCATGATTTACATAACTAGAAGAATTAGCCGATGTAACATATCTAGTATCATCACTAGCAACACCAACATGGCAATTTATATCATTTGCAAAATAATTATAAAATTTATCATATGTATTTGCAAATTGTACCTCGGGATTATTGTAGTAGTAATATGATGAATCACCTTGGTACTCCATGATTTAGGGTTTGACCGCCTTGCTGAATTTTTCAATAAGAAGCGCACCACGTTGCCAAGTAGCAAACGAGATCACAAGGAGTCAAAACTAAATGCAATCGGCCTTTTTAGGCCGGATTGAACGGTAATGGCGATCTCAAGAGATAGATCAACGAATAATTAGGGCTAGGGCAAAGAGATTCGGCTGCAAAATTGAGCCGAAGCAATCTTCTTCCCCAGCGGAGTCGCCAAAAAGTGTGTTGACGCCGAATTAGGCCAACACACCGCACGTGGGCCTTAGACGCCCTCGAGGTAGCCCTAGGCGACCTGTAACGCAGCGGCGACGTAGCATGACCGGCAAGACCGATCTAGAGATCGATTAGTCGGTGTGGAGCTCGTCGACGGCCGGAGATAACCAACACCTTTCGCGGTGAAGAGCGGCGAGGTTTACGAGCAAACCACCAAAGGGTAAATCAACGTGCTTACGGGACGAAGAGCCGGCTAGTTTCCGGGCAAACTAGCAAAGGAGCCGTCGAAGCCCTAGCCTGAGAGGGATCTCGTCAGGGCAAGGAGGTCGCCGGTTGCCCTAGGTCGGCGGACGAGCCTAGAGCGCCATCCTTGATCGCCTGGATCAAGCCATGGGGCAGCACGGAGCTGGAGAATAGAGCAAAGGTAGAAGATGATAGATTGATCGTGTTGATCGGTTGTGTTTGGTTGACGATTGATTTGATGGGATCAATCGGCCATGATCCTCTCATATATAGAATGGGGTGGTCTTATCCCGGTGGAAAACAACTCCAACTCGTGTTCTCCAAGTTTCCCACGCCAAAATTGCCAAAAACGCGACCTGGGTCGGAGTCGGTCGCTCCCGAACTGCGTCGGACGCGTCCGACGCCTTGGGCGCGCGTCCGGCGCCCGCGTCCGACGCTCGGACCACGCGCAGGCGCCTCTGGACAGCGTCCGAGGTGCGTCGGACGCACCCGGTGTCGCGTCCGACGCCGTTGTCGCCTGCGCCCTGCGCTGCGCCGCGTCCGTCGGACGCGTCCGACGTGCCGTCAGCGCGTCCGACGCACCGCGTCCGGTGCCCTGGGCCGCTGTGGTCGCCTCTGGACCGCGTCCGACGCCGTCGGACGCGTCCGTCGCGGCTGAGGGCGGCGTCCGACGCCGTGCCTTGCGCCGAAGATCGTCTGTTTTCGCCTTGCGCTGTTGCGTTGACCTTCCCTTGCCATATTTGAGCGTCAACAGTTTGCTTTCTCTTTGAACTATGACATTGTTGCTGGTAACCCCAGCAGGATTCGTTCTGTTGCTTTCTAAAAAGCAGAGAAAACTCATTTTTAAAATAAAAAAATCTACCGGTTTCATTTGGGAATCTAGAAACTCTGCAACGGCCGGAGAGTCAACGTCCATGTCGCCATCGTCTAGAAACTCTGGAGCCACATGCGCCAGGTACGACGCCACGGAATAGTAGCAGGGCTGGGAAATACCGGTGAAATGTTTATACAAATCACCCAAGGAAGGGAAGCAGCACTGTTCGGCAGGTAATCTGGCCTCAATGTTTCTGCTTTATTCACCCTCCCTGGCCTACACGTTCCGTAAGTAGCCATGGGAGCACATGGGGAGGTAGGAAGAAGAGGGGTGGAAGTCGTTGAGTTCCTCATGCTAGCAAAACTCTTGTGGGTGACATGTACATTAGGGTAGGCTAGGCCCTGTTCAGCTGGTGTATAAACTGGCATATTTCGACTGATTCAATAGTACTTTGTGGGATGAAACAAACCGAAATAAGCCGAAACAAGCCAAGTTAAGACCAGCTGAACAAGGCCAAACATGGCCTAACACTCGTTAGCTACTTTCTTGGTTTTATCCAAAACAGAAGGGGCAGTGCCCCTACTGGAAAAATATATTTCAAAGAAGAAAAAGAGAGTTACGGATTACATTACAGACTCTAACCAGTTTACAAAATTATGCTTTGTTGTATTGATAACCAAGACAAATTTTAGCTTGAAATACCTCTTACAACAGTCTAGTGATGGCTACACTTGTTGAAAATTATTTTCCCATTCCTTGTGATCCCAATGCTCCAACACACTGTAATCAAAATTCCCATGAAGGAATTGAGAGTTGTTGCCAAAAAGATTCAAGTACGAGCCTACCAGGAATGGCGATGACTCCTCATCAATAAGCACATTTATGCTTGCCCAGCAGCATTTGGAGAAAGGACAGTACAAGATCAAATGTTAACTACTTTATTAAATCATGGGGTTGATTCGATCCATCTCGACGGTGGTTATCTCCAAGGAAAGCGCCTCGCGTCGTCCTCCACGGGGGACTCGAGGCCCCCCGCCGCCGCCGCCAGCCCCACCCCCGCCGCCGCCGCCCCTCGCCGGCGGCGGTGGCCCGCGGGGGAGGGGGGCAATGGTCCCCTCCCCGGCTCCCCCCTCTCTCTCCTTCTCCCTCTGATCCCTCCCGGCGTCCGGCAACCACCGGCCGGCGGGCGACGGATCCGGTGCCCCCTGGCCGGATCCGGCTGTCCCGAGGCCGGTCACCCTCCCCCCTGGGCCCGCTCCGCCGATTCGGCCGGCGGCCGGCGGCCTAGGGTTGCGGCGGCTCCGCCGGCCGACCGGGACCTCCCTTGGCGCGGCGGCAGCGTCTGGGCGCGCGCGGGGAGCGCGGCCCAGGCCCACCGGGGCGGCTGCGTGGCAGGGCCCTCCCCTCTCCCCCACCTTCATCCACGACGCCGGCGGCGGCCGACGGTCAAGGGGGGCTGGGCCGGCCCGGCCGTGGCCGGATCAGGGCCCTGTGACCGGATCCGCCCCCCATGCGCAGCGGCGAGCCGCGGCGGCGGCGGGGGCCCTCCCCCTCCCCTCCCCTTCCATCTACGACGCCGGCGGCGGCCGGCGGTCGGGGGGAGGGAGGCGGCCCGGCCGAGACCGGATCCGGGCTCCGGTGGCGGATCCGCCCCCACCCCACCACGGTGCGGCGGCGAGCTTAGGCGGCCCCCGCGGTGCCCCGGCCACCTCCCCTTGCCCCGATGCCCATCATCGGCGGGTTGAGGGGGCCGGGTTGCTGCCACCGCCTTGCTCGGATGCCTCGGCCAGGGCAGTGCCGGATGCCTGCTCCCCTCTCCTCCTCCACCTCCCCGCATCCTCTGTCCCCTCCGGCGTCGGCCGACGCGGAGTGGACCCGGCTCCGGCAGCCCCCTCCACCGTCGGCTGGGGGGGTGGGCGGTGCATGCCCGGTCTGTCTCCGGTGCCTCCTGCCTTGCTGCGCCCCGCGCCCGCTGCACCCCCGGCCTCGAGGCAGGGGCCTCGGCTGTGGTCGTTGCGGCGGGGAAGCCCCCAACCATAACTCCGGCACAGCGGGGCAGTTCTTGGCGGCAGGATGGCCCTCGCGCGAACTGCCCTTCCTCCCCCTGCCGTGCGGCGGCGGCGGGGTTCGCCGGCGCTTCATGGTCCGCCTGCGCTGTGCGGGTGGCGGGGTCGAGCCTGGGACCCATGACCGGCGGCGGCCGGCCACCCAGTGACTCCCCCCGCGTGCCACGGCTGAGGCCTGTCATGACTAGGATGGCGCTAAGACGTCCACCAGCAACGGCTGCTCCGACACACCTCACGCCCGCCGCACCCCTGGCCTCGAGAGTGCTCGGCGGGGTCGTTGCAGCGGGGAGGCCACCGCTCAAAACTCCAATGCGTCAGGGCAGTCCACGACGGTGGGCGGGCTTCGTGTGCTTTTCACGCTTATTCCTCCACTCCGTGCTGGGTCGCGGACAGGCAGCTCCGCTGTGCGCCACCCCCAGCCCCGCCGTGCGTTAACTCTAGTTCACCGGCGCGCCGCTCCGGCCCGGCCTTGAGGTCAGGGGACTTCGGCCAGGGCAGGGGGTGCCTGCCGAAGACTGGGGCTGGGCGGCCGGGCGGGCCAGCGCGCGCGCCAACTCCTTCTACGGGGCCCGCCCTCCCCACCGGGTGGTGGATCGATGGACGGGCCGCTCCGATGCGCGCTGCCCCAGCTCCCCAGTGACGGCTACCGCGGCTTTTCTATGGGCGGCTGGGTCCTCCTCCCCACAGGCGGTGGTGGGTCGAGGCATGCCCCCTCAGACGACGGCAATGGTGAAGACCAGTTCTCCTCGGGCTTTGCCCGGGAGCGGCGACGGTGGCGTCCTCGTCATCCCCTTCCTGAAGGCGTCGTCGGCTCTCCGTCCGTCTGCGACGACTGGCGGGCTCCGGAATGAAGGTTCTGGCGGGGTACCTCTGGAGTTGGTGTCTGAGGATGTCATTCCCTTCTTGAAGGCTTCGATGAGGCCGCCACGAGCTCCCACTTCGTCTACCGCCCTAGCGCTTCACGTACTTTGTCGCCGTCGGCTCGTTCATTCGCTAGGGTAGTGTCTTCGCGTGAGCTTTCCTTCGCAAGTTGTTTGTTGGGCGGGGAGGCCCTTTGTTTCTTGCTTGTTGGTTTTGTTGTGTTGCGGCCACTTTCTCTGTGGTCTTGTTTGTTGTGCTCGCCGAGTCTCGGCTTCTTCTACTTAATATAAAAGACACGTAAAGTCGTGTTCGAGAAAAAAAAGATCAAATGTTACACAGATTCCTCAACATTTTTCAAAGAAAAGAAGAAAGTTGCAAGTTATATGTTTTTTCTTTTCACTGTGTTCCTTGTATTAAGCCTATCTTTAAAGGCTAACAAAAACTGAATGTACAGTTAAACAAAAACTTAAATACAACACCCAAAACAAATAATCAACTTAAGAATTCCCCAACATGCACAAGTGACAATAGGATTATATTATATACTATACAGGACTCAGAAAACTGAACCCAAACAATTAACATTAATAATCTCAATCTATCTCAATGATATGAAGCATGAGTAAACTCCACTGTTGCGAGAACTTTCTGGGCGGACTGCCGGTGACCTTGGCTCCTGTTGACGCTAAAAAATGTCTAGAGGAGGTCAATGCATCATCGACGGCGAAGGCGGACGAAGAAGCGGCAAAACCGACGTCTAGACGGGCGTCGGACGCGTTGCACAAGGGCGCCGGACGCGTCCGACGCCCGTCGAACGCGGTCCAGAGAATACCGAGGAGGGCCTGGCCGCCGGACGCGCGGCGTCGGACGCGCACGCATCGCGTCGGACGTGTCCGACGGACGCAGGAACGGGCACAGCTGCGCGCAGAGCAGCGACTGACGCGGCCGTTCGCGGGCGTCAGACGCGGCTCGGTCACGACAGACGCGGAACAGAAACTCCTACGCGCGTGCGGAGCAACGGACGCAGGGCGTCGGACGCGCGCCCAGGGCGTCGGACACGTCCGACGCCGTGTCGGGGCGTGACCGACTCCGATCGGGTCGCGTTTTTGGTAATTTTGGACGTGGGAAACTTATCGTACATGCCTTGGAGTTGTTTCCTACGGGGATAAGACCAACCCCCCTATATATACAAGGGGATCACGGCCGATTGATCCCATCTATCAATCAAATCATACAACTACACAAAAACTATCTCCTTTACCCTAATTCTCTCCTCAACCCCTCTAGTTGCTGTCCGGCGGCTCTCTCCGCGAGTTCCATTGGCATCCTAGGCGCCATCCGCTGGTGCTAGGAGATCCTCCACATGCTCATCCCTGATGGATCCTTTCGGGAGCAAGTTCGGGAGATTTTTCCGGCCATCTGCGAGCTCTACATCGGCTTACCGGTCTCTAGATCGGTTTTGCCGGTTACGTTTCGTCGCTGCTGCATTTGCAGGTCGCTTCAAGGCTACCTCGAGGGCGTCTAAGGCCCACGTGTGGTGTGTAGGCACCGAGAGCAATCTTGGTGTCAACATACTTTTTGGCGACTCTGCTGGGGAAACCAAGGCGAAAGCTCAAGTTTCCTCAAAACGGTGATATGGGTTCGGGTGACGGTTCAACGCTGGACAAGAGCGATGTCCATGGCGGCAACATCATCCGACCTACCTCCGTGGATGAGCTATCTCCGGAGTTAAAGGCTCAACTTGATGCAAAGATGAACGATCTTATGAAGGCTTTCTTAGGGGGCTGCGTGAAGGATCGTCATGAGCGGGTGATTCTGGAGCAAGAACCAAGCGTTGAGGACTTCTTGGCACCATCATCAGAGGAGAAGGTAAACGATGAAACTGCCCCTAAATTTGATGATGGTCTGATTACTCAAGCTGAGGTTGCTAAAATGTTAATAGATCAAAATGTTGCTTTGTCTCAAGCTATTCAAAATTCACATAGCTTGTTAGAGGCTAAGATGTCTAAGATTATGGGCAGAACAACCGATTCGGAAGATTCGGGTGTTTTGCCACAACCTGAGTTAGGTATGCCTCAAGGATTTTTTAAGAATCAATAATCTTTTACTGATGCTAGTAAATTGAAATCGGCTTCATTTACTGGAACCGGTCATCCTGGAGCTAGCACGTCGAGTGGTGCTCCTAAATCGGGTCAAGTGCGAACCGATCATAGGACATCAAGAGCTTCGGAAGGGTACAATGTTATACCCAACCCACCGAAGTCTCCCAGTCAAATTCCTGATTTTGAGGGCAAAAACACTTCTAATTCTCCCCCTACCGATGTCAATGATGTGTTGAATCGGTTTAGGGAGGATTTTACCAAGTCCCTCGAAGAAAGTCTAGGTGTGCACCTGAAAACCACTAAGAATATGTACACCAAGCCATACCCCTATGCTTACGATTGCATGAAGAATCCCGAGGGGTGGAAGGTACCTGACTTTCAGAAATTTAATGGTGTTGGTAATAAAACTACCATGGAACATGTTAGTATGTACCTTGCTCAATTAGGGGAGGCTAGTGCTTATGAGCATATGAAAATTCATAATTTCCCTTTGTCATTGACTCGGTACTTGCTTTTGCATGGTTTACTTCTTTGTCACCATGTTCTATTAATTCTTGGGCTCAATTAGAGGAAAAATTTCATAGCCATTTTTATACTTTGGAACCCAAGAAACTAGGGCCGGCACACCTTACTTCAAGTAGGCGAGATGCATGATGAAGTCAAGTTATAGAGTTTTTCAATAGGGTTAGAGAGATTAAGAATAAATGCTTTCATCTTAGTATTTCTGAAAGAGACCTTGTTGATATATGCTTTAATGGTTTACACTCTAGAATTCGTGAGAAACTAGAGAATGTTCAGTTTACTAGCTTCAATCATCTCATTGAGAGGGCCATTTTCTGGGAATCGCGCCTTAAAGATTCTTGTGAGCCTTATAAGTCACATCGTTCGAATACGCATGCTTTTGATGCTTTTTCAGATCATTCGGATGATGATAACTATGAGTGCAATGCTGCTGAAATTAGGTGGCCGGCAGAAAACAAGCAAGTTACTTGTCCTTCTCTCAAGCCGATTCAAAAGAATCGGTATGAGGAAGTAAAGTATACTTTTGATACTTCGAAATGTGACCGGATTTTTGATGAGTTACTTAAAATCGGACACATTAGAATCAATTATACTATGCCTTCGCCGGACGAGATTAAGAAAATAGCTTATTGCAAATATCATAACTCTTATTCTCATGCGACTAATGATTGTAACTATTTTCGTCGACAGATACAATCGGCCCTTAATGAGGGACGATTGAGCCTTGCTGATATGGAGATCAAGAGCAATCCTTTTCCTACCAATACCGTTGAAGCAGGGAAGCCGACTATCTTGATTCGTCCTCATCTAGCTGATAAAGCTAAAGGCAAGAATGTAATTATCGGCGAACCACGCCCTACACCGAATGTCCAAAAGAATTCGGGGCGGCAAGTGGCACTTGAGAAGGATGAGCAAGGCAAGAGCAAGCTTACAATCACCGCTAGTTCGGCGGAAGCACTACGAAGGCAACGGTGGTATGAGCATCAAGCGGCGCAGCAAAGACCAGCTCGGCCGATCCCTGCGGCTGACCGAATTGATCCACCTATCGAGAACAAGAAGGCGCCCCAAGATGAGTAGTCCACCAATGTTTCTACAGCTGCAAAGTCGGTTAAATCGATTGCTACAATCGGTCAAACCGACTCTCAAATTCCAGAAGGCTCCATCGCTTCCGGCATTAATGTGACACGCACTTTCATACCACACAAGCCGGAGATTGGTGTATGGAAGCAACAAGAGCCGAAACCAAAGAAATTTGTGGTTAAGCCATTTTGTACTTTTGACCGACTTATGGCGAAGTATAAGCAACAAAAGGCCGATTCCGAGAATCGGCCCATAAAAAAAAGAGAGTCTACACCTCCTAGGCGAGAAGCTGAAGACAAGAAGCAAAAGGGTGTAGCTCCATCGGTTGATTCTTCTATGCAGGTTGTTCGTTCCCGCCCAACTCATTGGGGGCCACTGTTGGTATTTCTTAGCGAAAGCAGTAAATTCCGCAAGCGCACGGAAAGACCGTTGTAGCACTTCACCTGGTGATAAACAGGGTATCGTAAACTTCACGAAGAACGGTATGGTCGGGTTTAGGTCTTAGCTAGGTTGCCCGGAGGAGAGAGTAGGTAAGCGAGAAAGTGATGTTTTCTATAGGACGAATCCTTAGAGAAAGGTAACTCTACCGCTGATTACTTGCTTCGGGCACCGGATCGCACCTCGGTCCGCGGTGATGCCGGCCTGTAGCTCTATGCCGTACACGGACGTGGGGGATTACAAAGGACGGACAGGCTGTCACCACCACCGCCGCCTACCACCTCAACCGTGGAGTACGAGGCAAACGAAGGTAACTAATTAGCTTAGACACCACGTCTACGCCAACGTTACAGTTCTAGCGTCGGCCAGGAACATCCGTCTTTATCAGGAGTCCTCTACTAGAACTACCGCCACAAGGACGGTCGACGAACCCGCAAGCAAACAACGATAAAGATAACTTTGCAAAAAGGAGCGTACGAATAGATAAACACGAACCTCTTACTTCAAGCGTAAGAAGTCACCGAGGTACAAGTGAGGAGGGAGCCGACAAATCCGGCACTCCACCCCGTGGAAGACTAGCCTCCGGGAGTACTCGAAAAGAGTTACTCCGCTCTTGACCTCTCTCACTCTCCTACTTCTATTCTAGCTAGAAGCTAGGTATAAGGGCTCTACTCTTCCTCTAGTGTAGGCTTGTGGAAGTGGAGAGGGAGGAATGAGAATGAAGAATGAAAAGTTGGATGTGTAAAATGAAAGAGAGAAGGGCTTTTATATGTGGGGATGGTCGGTTCCCGCACGCCCAAACGACCAAAACACCCCCGCACCGCCCTCCGGAGCATTGAATGTACCGCCTCCCGGCCGGCCGCCCCCCACTGGGCGAGGGGAGGGCGCGAGCGCGCCCCGGCGCGAGCGCGCAGTGGTGCCGCCTCCCCCGACCGACCTTGGGCGCGGGCTTGGTCTTGGGCCTGAAGTTGGCCCATGTGGTGTTTCGTCACGTTGGTACGTCGGTTTGGCCTTTCTCTTCTTTTCTTCTTGTCTTGCCTTTGGGCCCATTTTATAATTCAAATATTTACTCTCTTTTCTCTAGTTTTTGGCCCAAAGTATATGTATTCCATGAATGCTTTGCTGCAAAACAAGTGTTCACCAAAACTATGGAATTTTGTTAGTATAAATCTCCTAACTAGGTGGTTTTTGGTGAACTATGAACCTAAGTTGGCGGGGTTAGATATGCAATAAGGACCGCCAACAAGCTCCCCCACACTTAGCGCTTTGCTCGTCCTCGAGTGAAGCAAAGGACACTACGGTGGTTTTGTCTTCCTGAGATATTCACCTGCATACAGATTATTCCAAGCCTCACTTGGTTATCTCGTGAGCATTCAAAGTGTCTACCAAGTAATCTTTGAGCCTATTGAGGGATGAAACAGCCTGGATTTCAAGTCAACTCGTGTCTCCCTGCTTTCAAGACTTGGGGTTTTAAAGTTTTTGTAAGAAAAGATAGCGATGAATTCCTCAAGTGATGCTCTCGAGTCACTCTTTTTTTTGTGGGTGTTTGGTCCTTACCAGAGAGTTTTTGTTGCCTTGCTACTCATCCTACCTCTAATGGCTGATATCTGGAGTTCATGGGTATGTATAAGGTGCATGCTTTCCTCGCGAGTGTTGTTGTGTCAAGGAGTGGATCAATGGAGGGAAGGACATAGTCTTAGATCGAATTGTGCAAGTGTGTGGAATATGTATGTGGTTGGAACTCCTTTTGCCATGTTTCTCTCTCTTTTTATTTGAAGGAAAATATATGGGCTTCCCTAAAAGGATATTTCTTTCTATTATTCTCCCCCTTCTTTCTTCTTATTTTCTTTCTTTCTCTCTCTTTTTTTTATAATAGTATGGGGGAGATTTTTTATCTTTCTTTTTCTTTTCTCTTTCTCTTTCTCTTTCTCTTTCTATTCGATAGGGATAATTAATTCTAATGAAGCCCATATTTCTGTAGGTGCAAGATACTTTGAGAGAGAGAACCATGAGTGTAGTGGATGGAGTTTTTATTCGTGGCGAAGATGGCTGCGTAACTCTCAGTGTAAGAGTCAGCATTTTTATGGTGGATGGATGAGAGGATGATGTGCGCGACTTTCAGGGTAAAAGTCGGCAATTTTATTTGGTGGGTGGGTGTGAAATTCGATCTTGGGGATATGAAACTTCTCTCGCAACGATCCGAAAAGGTGGGACACAACTTGGTGCAAGGATAAGCAGCTATGTGGCAAGGTTTTATAAGTATAGCACTAATATTTGGCTCTGGTAGGAATTTCTCATCACTTGAGGATCATGCTATAAGTTTTATAATTTTCGCAAAGAAAAACCCAAGTCTACTGCAAGAGATAAACAAGTCTCATATCATCCTACTATCTCTCATCCCACAATAACTTAGATAATCAAGGGGTCCCTAAAAATTAGTTGCTCACGAGAAGATAGAATTTTGGCGAGGAATAAAAAGTATGCGAGTCGCAATCGATCAGCGAACACAAAGGTAGAGCAGCCAATTTTTAGTTATAAAACCATATTATTTCTAGGAAGAATAAAAGTACTTGTGGAGAGTGAGAAGATGCGCAAACCGATGATTTCAAGGTTTGAATTTTCACGCATCGCTTTGAGAGATCGGGGTAGCCTCCCCCACACTTGTTTTTGTACCTGTTTCTTGAATTTTTGTGCAACACATAGGACAAAAACAAGTGTATACAAGATAGAATATATATATTTATTCAATTACAAAACTGAAAATTACATATAGGCGCATGATTACAAAGTAAATCGAGAAGGGAAATGCAACAATGCTGAAATTTAAAATTAAGTGCGCGTGCCTAGTTATTTGGGTGGAGCGAAAGGCTCTAGTGTGGAGCTCTAAGGGTGTGGGCGGCGTTCGCTGCGCGTGCCACCCTCTCTAACTTGGTGGAGAAAGCAAGGCGAAACTTCCTAACTTTCTCTACCAAGTCTCTATGGGCGAGTTCCCTATCTCGCAAGCTCGCTTCTAATTTATCTATGATCTTGTAGAGCTCCTCCACCCTTCTACTAAGAAAAGTTAGAGTGGGAAACCTAGGAGAGGTTTCATCACCCTTATCGTTGACCAAAGTAGGAGTCTTCTTAGCGTTGCGCTTAGAGGCGCTAGAAGAAGTTCCTACGGGTTTGGTCCTAGGAGTTTTGGCGGGATTGGGCATCACGCCCTTCCCACGCCCACCACTTGGCTTGTCCTTCCCTACAAGAATGAGGGAAGGGCTGCTTGACGGCGTGTGGTAAGAAGTGGTGTCCGTGGAGGATGTCATGGGACGTTTCCCCGCGCCGCCGACGTTCGCCTTGAGGCGAAGCATGCCGGTGGTTGGCCTCCTTGGTGGCGCCGGCTTGATCTTGGCGCCGGTCATCGATGGCCTTGATCTTGCCGACGACTTGATGCTATCGCCCTTGCTGGACCCTTCACTCCATGGTAGCCTTGTGGCTAGTGGCGCCATGAACATGGCCTCCTCTTGCTCTAAATCTTCTTGCGAGAATGATGGCGCTCCATCTAGGTTGTATGGTGTGCGGGAGGCCTCATAGAGAGCAAGGGCATGGCTGGCCATTTTCTTGGAGCTTTAGAGAGGAGATGAACTTGCTGGTGTATGGGTATGAGCAAGAGAGAAAGAGATGAATGGCTTGAGCTTTTGTGAAGAGAGGAGAGGAGGAGATGGCTCAATTTATAGGTGAAGATGACATCTCTGTCTTTCGCGAATGCGATAGAATCAAACTCCATATGGTGAGCATCGAGAAGGGCCGAGGATCGGGGGACGAAATTTGGGGAGCAATGGCTCGCTCCCCCGGCGCGAGCGCCCGCGGCACGGCCCGTTCCCCGTTTCGTCTTGCCGCCCCCAACGGTCCACTTGTTTCCAAAATGTGATGTTTTGATCCGTTGGGTGTTCGAGGCTCACGGTGTACTCCAATTTTTGAATGGATAAAAAGGGATTTTCAAGGAATATTTTGTAAAAAAATTTAATTGAAATATCCAGCACTTTTTAAAAAGATGGGAAACCCAAGGATAAATGCTGGAATATTTCTTTGATAGAGAAAATATTTTTGAAAATATTTTTTTGATAAGAAAGAATAGAAAAACTAGCCTAGTCAAGAAGTGAGAGCACTCAAAAACTAGGCATAATTAAATCTATTCGATCTATTTCTTCACTAAAATTTAAATTGCGGGAAGACTCAAGGAAAGGTTTGAGACGCCGACCGTTAACTTTGAAGATATTACCGTCGTCATCTTGAATTGTGATTGCCCCATGAGTCGATGTGTCGATGACGGTGTATGGTCCTTTCCATTTGCTTCGCAGCTTTCCTTCACCGAATAATTTCACCTTTGAGTTGAAGAGCAAGACCTTCTCGCCTTGCGTGAAGGTTTTGAGCTTGATTCGGTGATCGTGCCATCTCTTGGTTCTTTCTTTGTAGAGCTTGGCACTATGATAATCCTTCTCCCGCCATTCTTCCGGCTCGAAATCTGTTCTTTGTCGATTTCGTGGCTAATTTGAGATCCATATTCCAGCTCTTGATAGCCCAAGAAAGCTCGATGTTCGAGCTCTACGGAGTAAGTGGCAACTTTTCCGTATACGAGCCGGAATGGTGACATGCCGATAGGGGTTTTGTAAGCGGTCCCGTATGCCCGAGTGCATCGGGAAGCTTACTTTTCCAGCTTTTCCCCATATCGTTGACCGTTTTACGCGGGATGTTCTTGATCCGTTTGTTGGAGGTTTCGCTTGACCACCGGTTTCGGGGTGATAAGGGGTAGCTATGTTGTGCTTGGCTCCAAGCTCTTTCAGGAATGCTCTGAACGTTTTGTCAATGAAGTGGGACCCTCCATCGCTTATCACCATACGGGGTGTTCCAAAGCGAGGAAAGATCACTTCATGAAACATTTTCCCGGCGTGCTTGGCGTCGACCGCTTGCTCGCAAGGCATAGCTTCTACCCACTTGGATACGTAGTCAACGACCACTAGGATGTACTCACAATCTTGGGACTTCTGGAATGGTCCCATGTAGTCAATGCCCCACACATCAAATATCTCTATTTGAAGGTTGTAGTGTAGCGGCATTGCGTTGCGAGCCGTGATACCTCCGAATGAATTCTTTGGTGTCCTCGTACATCGTTGGCCAAAAGAATCCGCATTGCCAGATTTTTGCTTGTGTGCGGAATGCTCCATAGTGGCCTCCGTACGGTGCAGAGTGACATTTCTCAATGATTTGTAGGCCTTCGTTGCTGGTACGCATCTCCTCAACAGACCATCCGAACATACCCGATACAGTATGGGTCATCCCAAAGGTGACGTCTGCTTTCAACTTGCGCTTTTTCTGTTCTCCCCGGCGGTACATATCCGGCAACCATATAGTTGACGATGTTCGCGTACCAAGGGTTGTTGTCTGTCACCTTTAGTAGCATGTCGTCGCATAGGAAGTCATTTATAGGTAGTTTCTGCATGTTAGTAACCTCGCATACGCGACAAATGATCCGCTACGGTATTTTCTACTCCCTTTTTATCTTTTATTTCTAGGTCAAACTCTTGGAGTAGAAGAATCCAGCGAATCAAATGAGGTTTTGCGTCCTTCTTAGTGAGCAAATATTTTAGAGCTGCATGGTTTGTGTAGACTATGACTTTTGCTCCCACTAAGTAAGACTGAACTTATCGATAGCATAAACGACGCCAGAGCTCCTTCTCGTAGTAGCGTAATTGAGCCGAGCTCTGTTAGCGTTTTGCTAGCGTAGCGATCGCATGATGCTTCTTATCTTTGGTTTGGCCAAGGACCGCACCAACAAAGCATAGTCACTAGCATCACACATGATCTCGAATGGTAGGGTCCAATCAGGAGGTTGGATGATCGGAGCTGAGATGAGTGCATTCTTAAGAGTATTGAATGCGTGCAAGCACTCATCTGTGAATTCAAAAGGTACGTCCTTAGCTAGTAGGCTCGTGAGGGGTCTAGAGATTTGAGAAAAGTCTTTGATAAATCTCCTATAGAACCCTGCATGGCCTAGGAAGCTACGGATTCCCTTTACGTTCACAGGGGGAGGTAGTTGCTCGATAACTTCGATCTTAGCCTTATCTACCTCTATCCCTCGTTCCGACACTAGGTGGCCTAGGACAATGCCCTCGCGGACCATGAAATGGCACTTTTCCCAATTGAGTACCAAATCTTTCTCCTGGCACCTTTGCAAGACTTTATCTAAACTTTTAAGACAATGATTGAAAGTTTTTCCATAGACTGAGAAGTCGTCCATGAAGACTTCCATGATTTCTTCAATCATGTTGAAAAGATAGACATCATACACCGTTGGAAGGATGCGGGTGCGTTACACAACTGTTGACGGTCGTTAAGTGCCAATTTTTACCGTCAACTAAACATGAGAAAGGACTAAAATATGTTCACCAACTAGATATAGGGGTTACACTAATAGAATTCCACGAGTTTTGGTGAATGTCCTGCTTCTCAGGTGTCACCGAAAATACCCAAGGAAGGCCCACATGTCGGGTTTACATAGAGATAATCGGGAACCGGTGAAAATTCTCATGTCTGGAAGGTTCGAGAAGGCTCGGGACCAAACGGGAGCCCGAACGGGCTCGGTGGAGAGTCGGCCGACTCCCTTCCTTGGGCGGCCGACCGCCCACTTCAACCAATCGGCGTCGGCCTCGCGGATCCCCGTTCCACCGCCTTTGAGGATGAATAATAATCGTCCGTTTAGGTCGGTTTGATCCGAGGGCTGCGGTGCATCCTAGGGGCTATATAAGCGGGGCCCCCGGCCCCGGAGGAGGCATCCCATGAAACCCTAATTCATTATTTCCGAGAGAGGATCGGTGAGAGGTCCCTTGAATGCATCTCCTCCCTAGAGCCTAGCATTCAAGATAGATAGAGAGAGTATAGGGTGGAGGTAGAGTTGGAGGAAGCCCGGCATGTCGGTGTCTCCTCTCCGGTTGTACTGCGGGATCAAGTCTCCTAACCCGAGGCTTGGTTCTAGGATCATTCTGCAATTCAACTTCTAATACTAGTAAGTTCTTGTTATTATTGCTCTTTGGTTTACGAGTTTACTTTATTCGCTTCCGGTTGGGAATAGAGTAATCGTTCATAGCGTAGGCGTGGTGCTTGGGCTAGGTTCACTCGTAGATGCTCCCTATCCGGCCGGAACCGTGGTAGTAGCGGGGAGATGACGGTCCCTTTGTTACCTTTGTAATCCACTTCCCGTCGCAGGTAAGGTAGGTCCAAAAGTGCTAGGTTAAGCATCCTCTCGTGGTGTCTTTTCTTAGGTGCTCCCATAGAGTAGTAGTTGCAAAGCTTGCCATAGGTTGGAAGAAGACTGTGGTAGTAATCCTCTCTATATCGCTCATTACCTTGTCGTAGCTCGGGGGTTAAGTATAGACTTGGGTTAGTCAGATGCACGTTTTCTCCTAGCGGATAAATAAATAACGATACTCTGGAATATCTCCCGGTGAAGTGCTCACCGATATCCGTGCGCTTGCGGATTATTTCTCTTTGATTCTTTCGTGTGCGTATCTAGTATCAACAAGCATTTAAAGCGCCGTTGCGGGAGAAAGACGGTCCTGTGAGATAACCTTAAGTCATGCTTAACCTTGTATTATACTTTTATCTTTTTGTATTTTTATTTTGCCTTTTCTTTTATATCCTTATGGATAACCCAAATTCCACGCCTATCCACCAATATCTTGCACCCATGAGCACATGCTTAGAGCCTCTAGAACCCATGATTTTCACATCTAGCTATGAGCTACACCAATGCGTGGTTGCAATAGGTCAAAGCCAACCCTTTTCTACAGCTAGAGTCCTATCTTCTAATCAAGAGGGTATTGTACCCAAGGTCCTATCTTCTAACCATGGAGAAGGTAATGAACCCAAAGTTCTATCTTCGATCAAGTAGGTAATGAACTTTTTGCTACACTTAGGGAATCTTTTAATTTTCCTATAAATTTAGGTTTAGACCTAGCCTTACAAGACCATGTTCTTCTTCAACATCTCGTATATGGGTCTTGATAATATCACCTTTGGAGGAGTTTTCCTTTCTTTATCCATTAGTGAAGTGAGGTTTGTCCTTATTAGTGGACACACTCCTTGCTCTAGACTTCATGATAACATCGTAGAGGTAGGGAAGGAATCATCCCCCAAACTAGAAGAGGAAGTTTTAATAGCCACTTTGCAAACATTCCAATCCCATGATTTGGCTATCCATCCCAAACCAGTAGTACTCCAAAATTCTCTATGGAAAGAAGTAATTCTATCCTTAGAAATTATTTTAGATGGCAGTTTTGGGAGGAACATAAACTTCCCGCTTCATAAGAGATCTTTTAGTGCATACATTGACAATCTTCTCAAGAAGAGATCTCTTAGAAAGCGTCTCACACCCAATCCCTTTGAAAGACGTTTAGAAAGACTCAAGGATGGCATGTCAAGTGATGCCATAGAAGGAGAGCGAAGCCATCTAGAATCCACACTTATGTTCTCCCCTTCTATGCCCACATCAGATATAGAATACGAACCCATCTTTAAACCCATCCTTGACTCTTATGACTCATTCTATGCCCTTTCTCCTAAACCTCCTGATGATCCTAGAAGTCCATATAGATATCCCATACATAGGAATCATCGAGAACATATAGAGGACCACGAAGAGCAACATCCATGGCTAGAGAGCATTAAAAATCTATGTGCTATTGCCATTGAATGGGTGGATAAGGCCTTAGATGAGATCATTTCGAGAGACGATCCAAGGGGAATTTTGGACATTTATGTCGAGTCACCCTTGGAAGTGGAAGATGATGGAGGCTTCAATGAGCAAAGTAGTTACTTCTTAAACACCCCATCAAGACCTTGCTCATATGAAAAATCTCCTGATTCACTTAGTCTCTCCAACATTACCGCACATGAGATCTTCAACCACCTCATGCTCCCTATTCCTACAGATTTTGAGAGGATGGTTGTAGACATATATACTTATCATAAATATTGTAGATCTCATTGTGTTGAATCCTGAGATTAGTGCACATAGATTGGTGTTAGAGGGGAAACCACTTCACCAATTCATATCTTGAAGGTTTCCCAAGGACAAGCTTAGTGTCCTAAAACAAGCACTATTTAGATCATGGCATAACTGTTCACTTTTCTATTGTGTTGTCCTTGTTAAATGAGCATAGAGTTATAATTATGAAAATATTCCTTTGGGTATTCTTGCCACTAACCTTTCCAGGATCGAAGCAAAAAGATCAAAGGAACAACAAATGCAAGGTATGTCCAACCAATCACTATGCAACATTGAATTGCATTCATCCAATCTTGATTTCTGCCGAATTCAAGCTTGGGGGATATTCTTCCATAAATACATCTTTTGCCATGTTGCTACATTATTTTGGTTGTCCCTACCTTTTAGGCATGCTCAGTTTGCTAAACATTAATCATGCCCTGCCATCACTGTTTGAGTAAATCTCTGTAGTGCTCTCATGCTGCCTTTGTCTGTTATAGTATGCTTTAGTTTAGAGGTGCTTCATAATTGCAATATGGGTACTTCTAAAGGCATTTAAATTAAGCGTGGTGCTTAGGTTAAAATGCTTTCCTTGATTGAATTAGACATGGAGTCTAGTTTGGTTATTGAACTAAAATTATGCTGTAGTAGATATTGGTATATTTCGTTGGACTAACCCCTGCAGAAAAAAAAACTTCCAAATCCAAATTGGGAAAGTCCTGAGATGAACTCACATCAAAGATGAAGCAAGGCATATGATGAACTCCAACAACTTCGCACAGAAGACATAGTTCATTCATCATCCAAGAAAGAATTGAAAGAATTTATGGCATGCCTATTTATGGTGAACCTGCCAAATCACCACTTCAGTGATGGAACAAAGGAGGAGACAAGAGTGCCACAAGACGGATCTATATCAATAGCACTCACCCAAAGGAAGTGGATGAACAAGGCGACAAGCTATGAGCAACCGTGAAGATATTATGGCATTGAGCCCAAAACTCAAGCTAGGACAACAATGAGAGGCTGGGTGAAACTCACCTTATTTCGGCCGATCAAAGACTCTTATTGTTCTTGAAGACACCATCTTGCACGTCGGCAGTAAGGACAAGCATGTCATATAGCATGCATCCTTGTGTCAACCAATCACCATCAAGGGTTGACTACCGACCAAGCCCAAGAAGACCATGAACAACTACATTTGCAAGATGATGTCCCTAGGCCATTGGAGATGAAGCCTGCATACAAGTCTCTTCCTTGATCATCAAGATGGATGGTGTATCATTAACTGCAACTCTTCGCCATGCTGCTAGAAGACAAAGACCATCAAGGAAGAACTCCCGTCTACATCTCCAATGAACATCAATTAGTCGACCAAGGCTCAGCAAAAATCAAGAATGGTTGACAAAAGAAGATCATGCAACTGTCCGTCCTAGATTGGATAGTCCAAAGAAAATAAGAATGCAAAGGAGAGATCTTTGCTCAATGGACCTAGAATCAAGATCCCTCTCCAACAGACTTCAGAACAGAGGATGGACAATGTCTAAAGAACATATAGTTACAACACACTTCGAGGGATGATTCAACACATACACTTGGCTTCCAATGATGAGCAACAACAAGCTTGGGGGAGGAAGGCCGCCGACACCTCTAATGATGATCCAACAATGCCCTTCCTCTTCTCAAACCCTCGTCACTCTGGCACACTGGTTTGCAATCCCTCCACTCGCAATTACTTCCTCTCTATAAGTTTGACTATTTTCTATAGATTTCATACACCAATCAAACTTAAGACATAGTAAAATCAATCTTTAAGAGAAGAAGTAATGTTGAGTAAATGTTCTACGCTAATTAAAATTTTCAACCCAATCTTTTCTCACGTAGCATAGAATATGACCTTTACCTTAATGACATCTCTACCCTTGTTATTATTTGTATATTCCTTCGGGTATGTGTTGTCCACTAATCCTCTACTGAGAAGAAACAATAAGTAGAGCACAAGGTCAAGGGAGAGGCCCACTAGAAGCATCTACTCTTCATCCCAGGTGCTCCGGTGATAAAGTTCGAACTGCAACATGCACACTAAACAAGATCTTGCTAGCATCACAATTAAAGGTTCACTTCAAACCGTTGGAGAAGGAGAGAACATGGATGACCCCTTCCTCAAGAGATATCAGCTCAAGATGTGCGGTTCTCAAGGTCTCTACCTTTGGGATCAAATGATGCACCAAAGGATTGAACATGACAAGAAGTCCTATTCGAGGACTTAAAACACCGAACCCTTGCCAAGGAGGTAACTTGGTAGTTATCCATATTTCCCACTTCAAAGATTGCATAAGTTTTTCCTTTAGCATATTTACTTTTTGCATAATCGCTTCTTGTTGCATATTTACTTTCTCAGCACCGCATTAGAAAAGAAAATAATTTTATCTTGCATTGCATCTAGAAAATGCTAAGCCCCATGTGAATAAGTTTTTGGTGCGACAGCCCACAAAGATATCCACCGTGGTGGCATAAAAATAAGTTTTCATCTTAGTTGTATTTTTTCGTCTACATACCATAAAATATAAAATTGCAAAAAATATTAAGATCCTCCCGAAAAGATTTTATGTTAAGAAGGTTCTAGACATCCAAGGCTTAAAGGGTTATCACTAATGCTTAATCGGTTCCACAAGCTTTGTTGTCTATTTGAGCTTCACGGAATTTAAAGGATCAAGAAGAGCTAATAGGCAGAAGGACGTCCTGTCCCTTGTCGAAGTGTTTGTCTTCAACGAGCGCATCTTGTCTCTACCATTATCCCCGACACTCTAAGAGGGGCGAAGCGCCTTCACGCGCCAACAACATCAACATACTACATCAACATCCGGCTTGGGGAGAGCACCCCGTGTATCAAGCTAAGTGTTCTAACTTGTCTATTTATTTATAGAGCTTGCTTTGTTAAAACAACTAAAAAAAATGCATAACCTTAGAAACCCGTAAAGATTTCCTTATCTATCTTTTCTACTTTTGGAGAGCTCTTATTAATTGTCTTTAAGTAATCCCCGGAGTAAGCTCTTATATGGAAATGATGAATAGTTGCTCATTGTCGTAATTCCTTTCAAGTACCTAGTTTTCAACCTTGCACTCTCCCGAGTTTTGGACACAACCGTTTAGATTTGAGATTTACTCGAACCCGAAACTTGTGGGTAGCGAATGTTTGATCTAAGTCTAGGTAGTTGACGGATATGATATGGGAAAGTTTTGAGCTGTTGTCCATCTTGTTCCTAGAGATGCTAGAGTTCGAGAGTTTATCTTTTAAAAATCTTAAAATTTTTGCATGATGAGTTCCGTATGACGAGAGTTCAAAATTCCTACCACAGCCATACATTCATGCTTGCTAGATTAGGAAAACCCATCTATTAGGCTTGAGTGTAGTCTTTATAGGCATTGAGTGTGGTTATGCTTGGACCCATAAGGAACCATCATGCGGTTAAAGTCAATACTATGTGCTCTCCATCCATTGATCTATGCTACTACGTCCTCGAAGCATGCACCCATTTTATAAATACTACATTCATTCTCAGGCTACTTCGTCCCTAGAAGTACCACCTACATATAGATCCACATCCACCACATATTGTGCTATCTCTACCACGGAGATACGCACCTATGCTGCTCCTACCTTGGGAGTACGCATTCCCCCACATATTTTGCTGTCTCTACCCTGGAGATACGCGCTTATGCTGCTCCTACCCTGGGAGTACGCATCCATCCATCCATCCATCCATCCACAAAATACATACGCCACTCATTTCACTTCATCCGAAAAGGTTCTACTCACTATCCAGGGAGTGAACATCTAGAAATAATCATCGCCGTTCCATTTGCCTACATAAAAGCTCCAGTCATTATCATTTCAAGTTATACACTCCCCGTTGCTAAAGTTTCGTTTTCGAGGATTGGTTGCTCTAAAAAAAAAAAGAAAAAAAAAAGAGAAAGAAAGAAAGAAAGAGTAGCCAAGTCCTTCCTTTCAAGAAGTTTCAAGGTTTTCGAATAAAGGGAGTCATGTTATCCCCAAAGGAGCAAGTGTAGAAGTAGATGTTCACCAAGTGATCACCCTTCATAATCATTTCCTTATCATCATCATCTTATCATTCATCCCATTTCCTCATTCACATGCACATATGACTTTATTATTTTAGTTCCTATTGGATCCATGGTATAACCGTGCAATATATGCAAGTGAGTTTGAGTGTCTCCCCACCTATAAGCTCCACATAAGCCTATTAGAAGTAGGGTGAGAGAGAGAAGGCACTTTCCACTATGCCTTAATTCCACAAATACCACATATTTTGAGAGAAGAGAAGGCATACACTACTCATGCCTTGGAGAGGATCCGAAATACCACAAATGAGAGACTTGAAAGGGTCATACAAGGAAACTCGAGTTTTATTTGAAAATCTTGCAAAAACTCCGGAATAATAGTTGATCAAAGAGCGAGAAACATAGCGCTCGACTTGACCGTTCTGTCTTTCAACCGCTCAAGACCCAAGTGACGGCTACAAGCCCCATGGTGAAAGGTAATATGAGTAAGTTTTGAGTCGAATAGTTCACTCTAATCCGGAGGAGAGTTCTTGTTTGAACGCATGTGTACTTTTGAGGCGTGAAAGCATTGTAGCAACTCCCGATCCACACTTGAGTTTATCTTCGCTCAGGGACGAGCAAAAGGTAAGCTTGGGGGAGTTGTTGACGGTCGTTAAGTGCCAATTTTTACCGTCAACTAAACATGAGAAAGGACTAAAATATGTTCACCAACTAGATATAGGGGTTACACTAATAGAATTCCACGAGTTTTGGTGAATGTCTGCTTTCGCGGGTGTCGGCTGAAAATACCCAAGGAAGGCCCACATGTCGGGTTTACATAGAGATAATCGGGAACCGGTGAAAATTCATGTAATCTGGAAGGTTCGAGAAGGCTCTGGACCAAACGGGAGCCCGAACGGGCTCGGTGGAGAGTCGGCCGACTCCCTTCCTTGGGCGGCCGACTGCCCACTTCAACCAATCGCGTCGGCCTGCGCGGATCCTCGTTCCACCGCCTTTGAGGATGAAAATAATCGTCCGTTTAGGTCGGTTTGATCCGAGGGCTGCGGTGCATCCTAGGGGCTATATAGCGGGGCCCCGGCCCCCGGAGGAGGCATCCCATGAAACCCTAATTCATTATTTCCGAGAGGATCGGGTGAGAGAGGTCCCTTGAATGGATCTCCTCCTAGAGCCTAGCATTCAAGATAGATAGAGAGAGTATAGGGTGGAGGTAGAGTTGGAGGAAGCCCGGCATGTCGGTGTCTCCTCTCCGGTTGTACTGGGATCAAGTCTCCTAACCCGAGGCTTGGTTCTAGGATCATTCTGCAATTCAACTTCTAATACTAGTAAGTTCTTGTTATTATTGCTCTTTGGTTTACGAGTTTACTTTATTCGCTTCCGGTTGGGAATAGAGTAATCGTTCATAGCGTAGGCGTGGTGCTTGGGCTAGGTTCACTCGTAGATGCTCCCTATCTGGCCGGAACCGTGGTAGTAGCGGGGGAGATGACAGTCCCTTTGTTACCTTTGTAATCCACTTCCCGTCAGTAGGTAAGGTAGGTCCAAAAGTGCTAGGTTAAGCATCCTCTGTGGTGTCTTTTCTTAGGTGCTCCCATAGAGTAGTAGTTGCAAAGCTTGCCATAGGTTGGAAGAAGACTGTGGTAGTAATCCTCTCTATATCGCTCATTACCTTGTCTGTAGCTCAGGGGTTAAGTATAGACTTGGGTTAGTCAGATGCACGTTTTCTCCTAGCGGATAAATAAATAACGATACTCTGGAATATCTCCCGGGTGAAGTGCTCACCGATATCCGTGCGCTTGCGGATTATTTCTCTTTGATTCTTTCGTGTGCGTATCTAGTATCAACAACAACCCAAATGACATCCTCCTATAGGCATATGTTCCATATGGACATGTAAATGTCGTCTTGCTTTGATCATCGGGGTGGATGGGTATTTGGTGATAACCCGAATACCCGTCTAGGAAACAGAAGAAAGAATGTTTCGCTAACCGCTCCAAAGATTTCATCAATGAAGGGGAGCGGAAAGTGATCTTTCTTTTGTTGCCGTGTTGAGTTTTCGGTAATCGATACACATTCTCCACCCCGTGACGGTTCTTTGCGGGATAAGCTCATTTTTAT